>CM046875.1:646103161-646720794 GCA_025667525.1 Glebionis coronaria
AAATTATGGGTCGTCATTAGTTGTCACTATATGTCGTGCTAATTGATTAGAGGAAAATGATCAAAAGAGCCCAAAATCATTTTTTCAATTTTCAAAAGAGCCCAAAATTCATCTCACTCCGAAAAAGGTCCATTTTTTTAAGGCAACAGGGCAATTGAAGCAGAATTTGATACTTGGCAAATATTGTCAGTAGATGTCGGGTATTTTTTTTTTAGTACGGCAAATGTTAGTGGTTAGTGGGTCGAGTCGTACAATGACATCCAAGCGGAAGAATGTCTTCTTCGAACCCTCGCCTAGTTATGTTAGACTCCTTATCCGCTTCGCCTGAAAGGCCCTTGGCAGGTCTTGAACTCAAGACCTCCAGGAATCCTCCCCCAAGAAGACCACTTAGTGGAACCTTGGTGGCCAACTGAGCTAAGCCAGTTGATTCAGTAGATGTCGGGTATTAATACGGTATTGTACTTTTGGGCAATCTTAAGAATTTGGGGAATTGGTATTTTGGGCAATTGTTTTTTTCGTCATTTGCCCACTGACATAGGGTACACTTCACTTTTGGGCACCTACATAATTTAGAGCAACTCAAAGTTCTTAATAGGGAAACAAAGGAAATTTTTCCCAATTTTACAAGCCATTTAGACCCACTTCAAACAAAAAAAAACACATTTTCTTTCATCATCTCCACCCTTTTTCTGTTGTCTACTCCATCATCTTTTCTTCTTCCTATGTATAATTGTGGTACCAACCAAATTTATCTAAAAATCCGTCGCTTAAACATTGATCCATCTTAATCAATCTTACATCATAAATCATCTATATCTGCCTTCCTATCTTTTATGATAACTAACATCTACCGTAATATTTTTTCAATTATCCCTTTTAGATCGGCTCCAAAACTAACTATCGATATTGAAATTATTGTCAAAAAAGTTCTTTCTACGATCAAGGTATTCGTACTATTTTTTTATTCACGATTAATATCAGTGGGGTTTTATCATGGTGATTCATATTAGGGTTTTGCTATTATGATTCATATTACATGGTCTCTCTTTGATGTGTTAAGTTTGGCAAACCAGAAAATGAGGCTGTTTGGATGAACACTATCGTCTTTGTCTTTTGTGTGTTTTAGTATAGGGGAAAGTGAGTGTGTGGCTGTCATGTATGCAATGTTAGGTATATAACCTTTGAAACGACGTCGTATGGATAATAATTCTATAACATTAGATCCCACCTGACCATCTTTTATGTACTTCTCCTCCACATTTCTTCTGTTTTATATTTATCGTTTAGTACTAATTATGTGTTGCAAAATCGATGATACTCCTGGATTGTTCATGAACGGGCTTGATCCTTCCTCTATCATTGCCACTAAAAACTTAACTTCTAGCATCCATTTTTCAAACTTTAAAATTTCCATATGAAAAGGAACTTCAAATCACTTGTCTACATTAATTATTCTGTTATCCTTATAACATAATGATTAAATGTTACTCTGATATATTTGCATTGCTTCGTTATTCCTTATTTCTATAGTGTTGTCAATAAATTTAAGTTGGTCTTGTAATTAAAATTAGTTCGTGCTGACATTGGTTTTATGAAATGAGTTTGATGAAAGGCCTAACAAGTGTTTGATAATATGCATCTTTAATAAGATATTACATGTATTAGTTGTAGTTGAAGGTATATAAGCATATAAAAACTAGAGTATATAATTTTTTGACATACCAATAACCAAAATAGGTTGGGTTGGTTTACATGGGATCTAAAGTTACACTCATGTCACACGATTCTTTAATAAAAGTTATTGTTTTTTGATGTATGTTTGAATTGTACCAAAGATAAGTCCTAATTACACTTTAGTTTTCTTCAAGTTCAAATGTTTCAGTTGCGAAAAACAACACAAAAAATGGATTCATGCTAAATGTTTTATGTAAAATTGGAGATCTAGAAGATAAGTAGTAATTTATAGCGAGTTCATGTCTCATCACAAAGCAGTAACAATCTTGTGAGACTAGATTTTGCAATCGTGTGTTAGTTTCGAAAAGAGGAGAAGATGGAAGGTGGCAAACTTGGTAAAAGAGGAGAATATGGAAGGTACCAAACTTGGTATGCGTTATAGTATCAAAACACAGTCGTTTAATGAGTTGTATATATAACCTTGCATACACAATAGCCACACACTCACTTTCTCCTAATAGTATTATCTGACAGAAAATTGTGCTGATTTGGTTGTAAAATGTCATTTAACTTTGATCATGTGAAGTAGTATATTTGACTTAAAGGCCAAAGATGTGGCTCTTGTTTTGGACCTTGACCGGTATTAGAGTAAAAGTAAACCGCTCGATTTTGGTTATACTTATTTTTCCATTTGATGTGTTAAGCTATGCCAACAAATGAGCTTTTAATGGTTTCCTGATGCTCATTGTTTCTAGTAAGCATGGGTATTCTTAGGTTATTAGGGTGTAATTAGTTGGTGATTATTTGTAATTAAGCGGTAATCAGTTTTTGTAAAACTATTGTGGTTTAAGGTTGAGCAGACCATTAATAGACTTTGAATTCATATTGTGGATATGTTGAAGTTTGAGGAGATCATTAATAGATTGACGTGTTGTTATGGATACTAATAATTTTCTAATGACATTCCTTTGAAATTTGACTCCAGAGTCAAATATATGTTTTGTCTTAGACCTCGAGTTTGGTTATACTAAATCAATACATGTGATGTTACGATTTTAGCTTATTTGATTTTAGCTTATTTGATTTTTCCCAGCTTTATCATAACATTTAGGAATTTTTTAGTTAATATTAGATTTTTCCCTTGCACTAGTACAAAAAATGGTATCCGTCACACTCAAAAAGAGTGACCGTAGGCATATAGTCACACGCGGTTTTTTAGGCTTTGTGACCAAAGGTCCCGCGACCGTAGGTACCTACTGGTCACAAGCTCGTCTTAGTGACCTTAGCTATAAAAAATGAGTGACCAATACTCGAAAATGTGTGACAAACTAGGTACAATATTTGGTGTTTTAGTGAATATGTGTGACGGTAAACACTCTACAGTTACACGAGTTTTGTTTAAGAGTGACTATTGTTTATAAGTTTGTCACATGAATATACGATATGTGTGACATTTACTATGTGATTAGTGTATTTTGTGTGACTATATGCATCCAAAAGTCACATGAATTGTATGTTTGTGTGACCTTTTATGATATGTAGTCACACAAATCATGCTAATGGTATTGAGTTTGTCACATACAATTAACCAAAGAGTTACCAATAGTAGAAATACGTGTGACGGTATGCTTTGTCAAGTCAAGCCAATTGTATTTTGTGTGACTATATACATCCAATAGTCACATGAATTGTATGTTTGTGTGACCTTTTATAACATGTAGTCACACAAATCATGCTAATGGCACTAAGTTTGTCACATACAATTAACCAAAGAGTTACCAATAGTAGAAATAAGTGTGACTGTATGCTTTGTCAAGTCAAGAAAATTGTCTTTTGTGTGACTATATGCATCCAATAGTCACATGAATTGTATGTTTGTGTGACCTTTTATAACATGTAGTCACACAAATCATGCTAATGGCACTAAGTTTGTCACATAAAATTAAACAAAGAGTTACCAATAGTAGAAATAAGTGTGACTATATGCTTTGTCAAGTCAAGCAAATTGTATTTTGTGTGAGCTTTTCAAACATGTAGTCACACAAATCATGCTAATGGTACTGAGTTTGTCACATACAATTAACCAAAGAGTTACCAATAGTAGAAATAAGTGTGACTGTATGGTTTGTCAAGTCAAGCCAATTGTATTTTGTGTGACTATATGCATCCAATAGTCACATGAATTGTATGTTTGTGTGACCTTTTATAACATGTTGTCACACAAATCATGCTAATGGCACTAAGTTTGTCACATATAATTAACCAAAGAGTTACCAATAGTAGAAATAAGTGTGACTGTATGCTTTGTCAAGTCAAGCAAATTGTATTTTGTGTGACTATTTGCATCTAATAGTCACATGAATTGTATGTTTGTGTGACCTTTTATGACATGTAGTCACACAAATCATGCTAATGGCACTAAGTTTGTGACATACAGTTAACCAAAGAGTTACCAATAGTAGTAATAAGTATGACTGTATGCTTTGTCAAGTCAAGCAAATTGTATTTTGTGTGACTATATGCATCCAATAGTCACATAAATTGTATGTTTGTGTGGCCTTTTATGACATCTAGTCACACATTGTAATGTGAATAAGTGTGACTATGTTTCATCTTCTAGTAACCTTTCAGAAATCAATAAAAACAAAAAACAAAATTCTGGAAATCAAATTTCAATTGCATTAATATATAAAATTGAATGTACATAAGCAAATCAACAAATGTAATGTCGTATTATTCTCAAGTAACATACTTTTCACATAAAATCATATTTGTAAAGACTTTGAATCACCGTATTGTAAAGTCTTTTGAGCCTTGTTATTCCTAGCTTGTTTCTGCATATATGAGGAATAGTCGTAAATTTACTGCCTGCTAGAACGTTCATCAAGCGCTTAGATCCTATCTTTGGTGCACTTTCAACAACAGCTTTTATGGTATTTGGAGGTGTTGTTTCCTGTAGGGAAAAAATGTCGTGTATTAAACATTTAACTAAATATGAAAAGCTATGTATATGTATACGTAGGATGATAAATCAAGTGTATGTACCTCTTATAAAAAAATATCCTTTTCCTTTGGCCATGCCATAAAACTACCTTTTACATCCTTAACAGTTTGTAAACCATTATTTCCGTCATCAGGTATGAATGCTGCATCCACTAGGGATTCATCAACTGAAACTTTGTAGCAATTTTTTTGTAGTGGTTGGTTATGAATCATTACATTGTCTCCATCCTTAGCCTTGTGTACCCTACCGATACCAATGATAATTATCCTAGATATGTTCCACAGTTTGTACTGAAATGTCTGAAGAAAATATGTTTACATGTGTTAATGAGAAATAAATTAAACAAGTAATTATATGAAAAAAGATGAAATACTTACATCTGGTAGTGATGGTGGAGACTGATTTACTTTGGATTTAGAAGGTGTACGCTTCTTTCGTAATGATGAAATAGGTACGTCTTGTTTTGTCGAGGGAGACAGATATTGTTGTGAACCGGAAGTTGGAGAAATATCTAACTAAGATTGGGAATTTTGAAGTGGAGACTTCTTTTCTAACGATCTAGTCTTTTTTTGCTCCCCTAGTTCTACCAGGTCCCTGCATATATACATAAGACAGTAAATAAGTCCTGTATAGTACAATTTAGAAACCAAACATGCTTTTTTTATAACTTACCTGGTTTGTAGTTGCAGTTGCAGTTGCAGTTGTAGTGTCCAAATCCTTGTTCAAAGTTGCAGTTGACTTTAACACACCCTTCTGAAGACCACCACCACCACTGATCGACATCCTTTGTTCTTCACTAGGTTTTGTAGTTAATGTTTTATTTTCTAGTTGTAATACCTGCAATATATAAGTATGTTAATTGTTATTGGTATTACAGACTGAAAGTCATCAAATCAAAATTAGAAAACTAGTCTTACATTTGACTGACTTGGCATTAATTCGGCTATATTAAACCCTTTTGTAGACATAACTTTCCACATTTTATCAATAGTTTCCTGTGTTTGTGACATCTTGGTGTTTAATTCAGCGACTATAATCTCTTTATCTTTACCCGCGCCTGTCTCTCCTTCTCAAGTTCATTTTCAAGCAACACAATCCTTACATCAGTTCCTTGTTTCCTTCTAGGTAGATCAAAGAACTTCCTGCACGTAACTCTGCCTCCCACTCCTCGTGCATACCCTCTCTTTTCCTTTCCTAATACATGTGATAATGAATCTGAACCACTATCAACCTTCAAGGTTCCATCCCTGAGCTGTTCCTCTGCTTCCAGCTGAACACAAAAAATGGTAAATAATTTATTATACGAATATAAACATTATATACAAAAAGTTTGCACTTGCACTTACAATCTTAGTGCCAACTTTGATTGTTTCATCATCTGTCTCTTTTCCTTCTTTTCTAACCCTTCCATGAAACCACAATACACCACGGGGGGGGGGGGGGGGGGGGGGTCTTGATCTGGTGTAATTTCTTTTTTTATGATCTTCCAAACATCAATACATACAGATGAAAAGTTAAACCAACATGGACAACAGTGTTAGGATATTAAACCAATATAACCTTACCATTTGCTCTTTTATATATACATAACCACCACGTCCCATTGTATGCTGATAAAGAGACTTGGAACGTGCCAATTTATTAGCAGCTGATTTCACCTAACAAAAGAGATTACTGGCTGAAAAGTTGCTAGTACGTGACAGACTGTGTTTGTCATACGGAGTTTCCAAACAATACATACATACGGTGTTTATAAATGTAAAACGAAATATAAATTAACAACCTTAAATTATTCTGTCGCCGTGTGGTTTACAAAAGCAACCCAGTGTTCGGCATTGACGATTGCTCTGTAATTCTTTGGAACTACATTTAGTTTTTCAGGATTATCTAGGTTGGGAACTATGTGCTTAGCTATCAATTTACTTTTGAAATTTCTTAGCAGTTCACCTAGCTTATTCATTACCAACTTTTTGTAGGACACATCCAATTCAAAGTATTGCTGCACATATTAACATAATGTTAAAGTAAATGTAGGAATAAGACTAATAGTTGGGTAAAAAATTTTGTATGTGTACCGTGGTTTCAGTCCAAAGTTTTTCTCTTGCTTCCGCCTACACATCTTTCCACGATAGAATCTTCAATCCTATCTGCTCCCGAACCGTGTCTCCTAAAAAACTAATAAACAATGATCTGTTTGGCCCTGATATTCTATTCAGTGCATCAAAGTTTACATTTATCTTCATGAAACCTGGTTTTCCATATTTTATCCGAAACTTGAATAACCTAGTTATACCCCTCTTATTAACAACCTTCTGTTTACTGATGTCTTCATCCTCTTCATATTGATCACCGTAATCCTCTGATTCATAATCTCCTTGATTATCATGATTTACATCATGATTATTAACCAAATAATCATCATCATTAACATTATAATCTTGATCATCGTTTTCAGTGTCCATGATTATTGACCACAAACCGATGTGTACAAGAACAATAAGTGGAAATGGTATGAAACTAATGATGGCAGTAATTGAGATGGAGATGGAGTTAGAAAATTATGGTATATTTTGTGATTTTGGAGAAAAATCAGGATTTGAGATGGAGATGGAATTAGAATATTATGGTAACTGCATATGCATTAACTTAGCATGGGCATTCAAAATTTTTGTGAAAATTTTGGCTCCAGATACAAAAATTACACAACCAAATTTTTTGAACTCCAATTTGCCTCCAAATTAAACATTAAACTTTTCCCTTTGAGTTTCCTGGTAAAATTAAAGTTTGAACAAAATGTTATACTATTTTTCACATTTTAACATTCAACCAAAAACCCTTAGTTTACACTGCATAAAAACTTGAATTCATATATTATAAGAAAATGGATATAACATATAGTGAATTGTACATGGCCTTAAAATACTTATATTAAGTAATTAACAAACTCGTATTGTTGATTACAGATATAACTGATAATTGTTTCATAATGATAGTAATGCATACAAATCTATTAAATTGTTGCAACATGTAGGTTGAAAATGCAACAGGTGCCCAGCAATAACAGACCAACAAAACATAAAAAATTTGTTCATATTACACAGGGAGAACTGACATCATCCAACCTTCCAACATTCCTTTTGCCTTTGTTGTTGCTCCCCTCTGCAGCATTCCTTGACCGAACCTTCTTACATTATGTATGCCTACAAACAGTGGAGGGTGAATACATGGAGTACTTGAAGAACTTATGGTCAAACTCAGAATCGGACTTATATTGCTAACTTCTGCAAACATGTACATATTAATGTTAGTTATATGTCGACGAAGGCAGTGTTTGGCAGTATGTGTAGCATGGTTGTGGTTCCCTAACAACATTTGGATTTGGTTATGCATATGTTTGTGTAGGGGACCATATCCAACTGATTACAAAAGACCTAAAACAATATCATACTAAAAAACCTGTAACTATAATATACCATGGGACCATATCCGGACACATGTGGAAAAACCATAACCAAGATTGAAACATAGACCATATAAACACGTTAATTAAAAATGACATAGATTAAGAAGGGCTAGTCCTATAAATCGAATCACGTTAATGAAAAATGAAATAGGTCCACATACATGCATTAAAAATTAGTGTAAACCCTAATACCACAACAAACTTACACTATTCGTAGGAACCCTAATATTTAAATAGAACAATACTAATTGTTGCATTACCTTTTTTCCTGATTCTTCATGTCGTTAATGATTGTGTAGATTGGCGACTATTGTGTATGAGGGTTTTATTTTTTTTATTGTGTATTGGATGAAGATTTATGGTTTGTTCTTCCTGTGTGTGATTCTGAAGATGGTGGCGGTTACAAGCTAGATGGTTGCTGGATATTATTTGTGTTTAATAAAAATGTAAATGTTATTTAAAATTACTTACTAATAAAATTATAGTAACTAACATTTAATTATAAAAAGTTAATAATAAATAAATAATAGTAAGTAAATAAAAAGTCATATACGTTGTATTTTTATTAAAAACATTTTTGTCAAAATTAACTAATTTTAAAAACGTTATAATTTTAAACATAACATAAAAATATTACTTTAATTAATTTTAAAAATAAAATTTTAGTTAAATAACTTAAATATGAATAAGGTCGATCTTAAATGGTCGGTTTAATAAGGTTAGGGTGACAAAGTTATAGTTTAGTAATGTGTTAGGGTTTATGGTTTAGGGTTGGGGTTTAGGGTTTAAGGTATAGGGTTGAGGGTTAAGGTTTAGGATTTATGATTTAGGGTTTATGGTTTAGGGTTATTGAAGTGGTTTATGTTTAATTAGGGTTTAAGTTTTAGGATTTATGGTTTAATTAGATAGTGTGGTTTATTAAGGTTTAATTAGGATTTATGGTTTAATTAGCTAGGGTTTGTGGTTTAAGGATTAATTATGATTTAAGGTTTATATGGTTTAGCGTTTATAGAGTTTAGGGTTTAAGGTTTATTGGTTTATGGTTTAAGGTTTAATTAGGTTTAGGATTTATGGTTTAATTAGCTAGGGTTTGTGGTTTAAGGATTAATTATGATTTAAGGTTTATAGGGTTTAGGGCTTATAGGGTTTAGGGTTTAAGGTTTTAAGGTTTAAGGTTTAGGATTTATGGTTTAATTAGCTAGGGTTTGTGGTTTTAAGGGTTAAATAGGATTTAAGGTTAAATGGTTTAAGGTGTATGATATAGTGTTTAGGGTGCATTGGTTTAAGGTTTAGGGCTTAAGGTTTAGGGTTTAAGGTTCATTGGTTTATGGTTTAAGGGTTAAATAGGATTTAAGGTTTATAGTTTTAAGGTGTATGATATAGTGTTTAGAGTGCATTGGTTTAGGGTTTAGGGTTTAAGGTTCATTGGTTTATGGTTTAAGGTTTAAGGTTTAGGATTTATAGTTTAATTAGCTAGGGTTTGTGGTTTTAAAGGTTAAATAGGATTTAAGGTTAAATGGTTTAAGGTGTATGATATAGTGTTTAATTAGGGTGCATTACTTTAAAGGTTTAGACTTAATTAGGGTTTAAGGTTTACTGGTTTATGGTTTAAGGTTTATGATTTATGGTTTAATTAGCTAGGGTTTGTGGTTTAAGGATTAATTATGATTTAAGGTTTATGGGGTTTAGGGCTTATAGGGTTAGGGTTTAAGGTTCATTGGTTTATGGTTTAAGGTTTAAGGTTTAGGATTTATTGTTTAATTAGCTAGGGTTTGTGGTTTTAAGGGTTAAATAGGATTTAAGGTTAAATGGTTTAAGGTGTATGATATAGTGTTTAGGGTTCATTGGTTTAAGGTTTAAGGCTTAGGGTTTAGGGTTTAAGGTTCATTGGTTTATGGTTTAAGGGTTGAATAGGATTTAAGGTTTATAGGTTTAAGGTGTATGATATAGTGTTTAGAGTGCATTGGTTTAAGGTTTAGGGTTTAGGGTTTAAGGTTCATTGGTTTATGGTTTAAGGTTTAAGGTTTAGGATTTATAGTTTAATTAGCTAGGGTTTGTGGTTTTATGGGTTAAATAGGATTTAAGGTTAAATGGTTTAAGGTGTATGATATAGTGTTTAATTAGGGTGCATTACTTTAAAGGTTTAGGCTTAATTAGGGTTTAAGGTTTACTGGTATATGGTTTAAGGTTTATGATTTATGGTTTAATTAGCTAGGGTTTGTGGTTTAAGGGTTAAATAGGATTTAGGGTTTATAGGTTTAAGGTGTACTGTATGATATAGTGTTTAGGGTGCTTTACTTTAAGGTTTAGGGCTTAATTAGGGTTTAAGGTTTATTGGTTTATGTTTTAAGTTTTATGATTTATGGTTTAGTTAGCTAGGGTTTATGGTTTAAGGGTTAAATAGGATTTAAGCTTTATATGTACCGGTTTATGATTTAGTGTTTAGGGTTCATTGGTTTAAGGTTTAGTGTTTATTGAGGTTTAATGTTTAGGCTTTAATGTCTAAGGATTAGGGATTATGGTATGTAGGATTATGAATTATGGTTTAATTAAGGTTTATGGTTTAAGGGTTATATGGTTTAGGGTTAAATTGTTTAACGTTTAGGTTTTAAATTAAGTAAGATAACAAATTACTCATCATTTATGTTACGTTCAGACGTGGTCTTGGTGAAATAAGTCATAAAACCTTTTAAGCACCGACCTTTTAAAAGCGGTATAAAACGTTTGCATATATTATATATTACTTATTTAAAACATAATTAATGTATTTTCATTAATATAATTTTTATCAAGTTTTATATACTTCTCCTTTCATAATAATTGTCGTTTGTTGACTTTATTTTGTCTTAATATTGATACTATCACTTTTAACATATTTGTTTATGTTATATGGTTACCTGATAATACGAATCCACCGCATTGGCCCGTCTAAAATAATAATTCCTTAAATATATTCATGCATTATATTAATTTTTTAATAGATATAAACCACAAAATGTAAGCTTATGACACATAAGCCCATCTAGACTTATGTTTAATAAATCATAAATAACATATTTATAAAAGGGTATAAGTCATAAATACACAAATTCTTATGATGGTCAAATTTTATTTTGTTGAATCTTCAAACTTTTAAAACCTTTTATTTTGTTGAATATTCATTTTCGGGTCAAATTTTCGGGTCAAATAACCTACATTTTCAGAAAATAAATAACCTAGATTTTCGGGTAAAATTTTAAAACCTTTTATTTTGTTGAATCTTCAAACTTTTATTGAGTGAAATTTAAAACATGCCTCCAAAATTTTATTTTGTTGAAAATTGAAAATTTGCCTCCAAAATGTTATTTAGTGAACATTGAAAGTAACTCCCAAAAATTTTAAACTCATCACATAATTTTTTTTCAATCCCTCATTCTCCAGCCATCAACAACTATTCTATCCGGCCATCTACACCAGTTTTAATTTCATTACTTTATAAATCAGGTAATGTTTTTATTAGGATTATAATCTGTAGTGTTCATATGCATTTGTTTAGATAATTAGTATATATGTGATTGGATTTTGGGATTTTATATTATGCGTTATTGATTCATGCTATGTGCCTTAAACCTTTAAGAATGTTTTATCTTGGATATGATATATTGGTTTTTTTTTAATTTGTAGGATATATACGGTACGATTTATCCTCAACACTATGATGGACAAGTCTTAGATACGAAGTAATAGGACTAAAAAAGAATATTTTGACGGAGTAGAAGCGTTTATTGAATATGCAAAAAAAAGCGCAAGAGGAGATTAACCACCACCCAGAAAGTCATAATGGACCACTTACAATTCTATGTCCCTGTAACAACTACTTAAACCACATAGAGGGTACAGTAGAATCTGTAGGATTCCATTTATTCAGACATGGGTTTAATACAAATTACACAAATTGGATAAAACATGAAGAAAAGGACGAGCAATCATCAAATGCCCAAATATTAGTTGATGATACAACAGAGTATGTTGACAACACGGATGTCGACACGGATGCTGGTTCGAAAATTCCAACAGATGGCCCAGCAACAATAGAGATGGTTAACGCTACAAAAGATGATTTTGATGAGGATGACATTGCCAAGTTTCAACAACTAGTAGTAGACGCGGAGAAGCCACTTTATGAAGGATGTCCCAACTTCACAAAGTTGTCTGCAATAGTTCAACTTCTCAACTTGAAGGGTAAGTATGGAGCTTGTGATAAGTTCTTTACTAAATTACTTGGTTTGATTAAAAACATACTACCTGCTGGTAACGAACTAGTTGAAAGAACTTATCAGGCCAAAAAAATGATGCGACTGATAGGACCAGGATACAAAAAGATACATGTATGTATCAACAACTGCATGATTTACTGGAAAACTAACTCAAAATTGACTGCTTGCTCAACATGTGGGACAACAAGATGGAAGGTCGACAATAAGACAAAGAAAGTTTACGAAAACATTCCGGACAAAGTGATGTGGTACTTCCCAATTTTACCAAGACTAAAACGATTTTTTAAGATACCAAGTATTGTAGAAAACATGAGATGGCACGCAACAAGGAGGAAAACAAATGGTGTTTTACGTCACCCTGCAGATTCACATGCATGGCGTACCATAGATGAAAAATTCCCTCAATTTGCAGAAGATCTAAGAAATATACGGATGGGAATATCGGCTGATGGGGTTGACGTCAACTCAGGTAATAGGCATCACAGTGTACGACCAGTTTTATGTGTCATATACAACCTTCCTCCATGGTTGTGTATGAAGCGAAAGTTTATCATGCTTTTGACCCTTATATCGGGATACCCGGGGAATGATATTGATGTTTTCTTAGAACCGTTAGTTGATGATCTGTATACCTTATTTGAACATGGTGTTGATACATATGATGCGTCAACGAAACAGAACTTTAAGCTTCATTCCGTTGTGTTATGGACGATAAATGATTACCCAGTACTGGGTACATTATGCGGCTGCCCATACAGTGGATTCAATGGTTGCGTGGTATGTGGGAAAGATACACATTGTGTAAGACTTTTGGCCTCAGCCAAGCAAAGTTATGCTGGTCACAGACGATATCTACCATACACCCATCCATTCAGAAAGCAAAGGAAATCGTTTAATAGCCAACGAGAACTTGCACTTGCTCCAGTACCAAAGACAGGGGAAGAAATATACGACGAAGTTCGACATATTCAAAATAAGTGGGGAAAAGTAAAGAAAACTAACAATAACGCATCAGGAAACCAGGAAGACACAAGAGGCAGAGGTGGGAAAATTCAAAATAACAAAAGAAAAGCAACAGAGGAAGACGAGGGTAGTTCAAGCCAACCTACTGAATCGTATTGGAAGAAATTCAACATTTGGTATCGAAGGCTAAGGTATTGGAGGCATAATCCTGTTCCACATTGTATTGACTTTATGCATGTAGAAAAAAATTGTGGGGAGAGTTTTGTTGGAACTTTGATAAATGTTCCTGGAAAGATGAAAGATGGATTGAAGGCACGATTGGATCTGGCAGCTTTGGGTATAAAACCTGAGCTTTTTGCTAGGCTAGAACAAGACAAAACAACACTACCTCCAGCAGGCTACACGTTAACTAATGCTGAAAAAGACAAATTTTGTGAAACGTTAGCCAACCTCAGAGTACCACAGGGATATTGTTCAAATTTTGCTAGTTTGGTCAACGTAAAGGAAAGGAAGCTCATTGGCCTTAAGTCACATGACTATCACATGTTGATGCAAGAGTTTTTACCAATTGCAATACGTTCAATCATGCATCCACCTACACGATATGCTATTATCAGGTTTTGCTTTTTCTTTAAATCTATATGTAGAAAAGAAATCAAATTGGAAGAACTAGATGCGATGCAACAAGAACTAGTTGTGACACTGTGCTCACTTGAGAAGTTCTTTCCTCCGTCATTTTTTGATATTATGATACACTTGACTGTGCACCTAACTAGAGAGGTAAGATTGTGTGGTCCCATATGCTTTCGGTGGATGTACCCATTTGAAAGATGTATGAAGGTTATTAAAAACCATGTTAGAAACAGAAACAGACCAGAGGGATGCATTGCTGAGGAGACCATTGAGGAAGAAACAATAGAGTTTTTTAGCGAGTATCATAAAACAATGAAATCTGTTGGTTTGCCACCTGATAAAGATGTAACCAATGAAAATGAGGACGAAATGCCATTGTCGGCCGGCACACCATTCGAAATGAATGGGGAACTATTTGCAAAAGCTCATTTGTATGTACTACAAAATACGGATGAACTTTTACCCTATATCGAGTAAGTATTACTAACACATGTCTATTTCATTGATATAAATATTCTAAAAACAAAAAAATTAATCAAATACATTGTTTCGTTTCACGCGACACAAGAATTTTTTGAAAAAAATAACCCGGGTAAACGAATAGCATTGATGGAGGCTGAGCATTGTAAAACTTTTGCTAAGTGGTTACATGATGAGGTAATTACTTGTATGATGTTTATAATTGTTTGTTTTTTGCTAAATATTGGTTAACTTAACATCTCAAAAACCAATACTAAGCTAGTAGTAGAGAATAATAAATAAGCACTTACAACATAATGAGGCGATCTCCAACTCTCAGTAGCAATTAGAAGTGTTGTCATTAGCTAGGTAGAAGTCCACCAGCACACCATTTCTTTATCTGAAACACTATTCTTTAACTGTTGAAATTCAGGTTTTGAGAGAGTTAGCGATGTCAAAAGATAGCGTATCAGATACTGTTAGGTGGATATCATTTGGACCACGCGCCACGGTAGTGAAATACGATGCATATAACATCAATGGGTATACATTTCGTACGAAAATAAATGATGGCAAAGTTCACCAGAACAGTGGGGTTTGTGTTGAGGTAGAAGATACTCATATATCCAAAGAAGTTAAAACCAAAAAAAACTATTTTATTATGGGGTTTTACAAGAGATATGGGTACTAGATTACCGTTTCAGGAGAATACCTCTTTTCAAGTGCGATTGGGTTAATCAAAAGAAACATGCGGTCAAAAAAGATAAGCTTCTTGGATATACATTGGTAGACCTGAATAACTTAGGCCACAAGGATGATCCGTTCATATTTGGCTCACAAGCAGGACAAGTGTTTTATGTACAAGACCAGGTACACAAAAATATGTCTATTGTCTTCAGGACCCCTAGCAAGAATTACAAAGATACATATGACGAAGTTGATGAGGAATTTAGTACAGTTATTCACAAGAACAATGATAACACTTTGCCAGATGCACATGTAGGTGATGATTCACACAGTGACTACTATCGAGCAGACGGTGAAGGAGTTGTCATACGAAAAACCAAGTGAAGCCTGTCATGGTCAAGTTGGCACAATCGGCCTTTTTATCGTATTTAACGTGTTCTTTTAGAGGATAGGTTCTAGTACTTGTTTAACGATTTATGTTTGTGTGCATATCACACACTTAATCTTTCATTTTTTCTGCAAAAACACTTGTAATCTCTTTTATTTGAATGTAAAATTTCTTTAACATTCAGTGGTTCTTTTAATTATGTTTTTATGAAAATTAGATTTCAGATGTGTCCTGCTGATATAGCTAACTACATATAAGTTTTCATAATCTGTCATATTGAATTCTGTCATACTAGTGAAACTTTGTGTTCAACAATAATGTTCAGATTGGTGATTTGAGTTGCATATTTGTTTATATAGCTAGTGACATACTACATAGTGTTCAATTTGGTGATTTGAGTTGCAATTACTGAACTGCATAATGTAAATATAGCTATTGCATCAGTTTGTATCAGTTTCAACTCCACTAGTGGTTTTGCTTGTGAATGCTTATTTTATTGTTTATCCAGCTTATTTAAGTCTTTTGTTGCTCACCTTTATATTTTATATTGTTGGAAATATGTTTTTACGTGTTTAGAAAGGATCGGTCACTCCAAAGATATATTCAAGTAATGGGCTCGTGATCCTATATATAATCCATATAGCCCATATAGCCCACATGTAAGGTGGGCTATATATACCCCTTCCTAGCATGTTAGGAGGGGTTGCTCATTTGTCATTTACACTTTCATTTATCAAACTCACTTTCTCTCTCTACCTCTCCCTCATTCTCTCCTTTCTCTCTCTAGTTCATCTTTCTTCTCCATCTCATTCAATAGATAATTCATATATTGCTTAATCCTAAGAAACTATGGACCTACAATTGGTATCAAGAGCTTTGGTTGATTATTCGGATTAACGTGTTTTTATCTTTTGATTTGGTGGTAAAAATTTTCCTCTTTCACTATTTTTTTAACTTTTGGTGTGACGTCTTGTTTTTCAATTTTTTTCTCATATCAGTATCAAATTGATAAAAACCTATTTATTATTCACTGTTTTTTGGTTATCAGTTTTATCACATTGATTAAAACCTTTTCATTATTCACTGTCTTTATCAAATTTTTTATTATCACTTTTTATCACTTTGTTTTTTTGTCTCATATCAGTGTAATATAAATTTTTCACATCAAGATCAACTTTTGTCTTATTTGAGCAAATCACTTTTCTCGTATTCATCAAGATTCCAAGTTTTTGTATCGGAAAAGTTTTCTCTCATTCAGATGGATTCCTTTCTTGTTATATTCCGATAGAAAGTTGCTTTTTTCTCCGATCTTGGTACATTACGATCGCAATTACCCTCGGGTTCTACTTTTCGATCACGTATTCCGATACCTTACTCCGACGTGGATTCCGATCGTACTTTGCGATCGAGGATTGCGACGGTTTTTAAGGGACATTGAGACGAAATTCTGCCGAAATTTTTTCGTGACATTCCGATGGTGAGTGTTGTTGAGATTGCGATGGCATAGTGAAAAGTTTGAATATTGCGATGGTATTATGCATATTGCGATGGTGAGTTTTTAATATTGCGATGGAAGTGTGCTTGAATATTGCGATGGAAATGTTTTTAAACATTGCAATGGAAATGGTTTGAATATTGACACAAAACAGACTCAAATCAGACTCTCGAACCACGACAACAATCAGACTCGGCACCCATCAACAGAACTCACACCCTAGACTCGTCTAACACCATCCTCCCTGAATGTCAACTCTCGACACACCACTCTCGACTACACCCGTGACTCCAACACACCCACACCCTCGACTCTAATCAGGCCCTCACACTCACACTTGACTCCCTCACCTCTTGAACTCAATCTGACCTCACCTATCGAATCACACTCCTCAAACACAACCTCAAACAAACCAACACACCACTCTCGGCTACACTCTCGACCAACAAAACCCAAACAACACCTCACCCTCGTCTCATCCTCGTCTCATCTAACTCGACTCAAACCAACAACATCACGACTCAAAAAATACCACTTGACCAAACCAACAACAACTCACCCTCGTCACAAACACACCCCTCACACCCTCGAAACACATCATCTTATCAGAAAAAGACTGTGTTTAAACAAAAGACTGATTTTTTAAATCTCCTCAAACAAACAACAATAAGACACGATCTCACTTTTATTCAAAAGATTCATCGATTCAAAACCAGAAAATAAAACATTATTTAAATACCTACCCGAGACCTTTATAATTAAGATCTTGAAGCCACATGCACTTAACTTTCAGTTCAGATTAAGCTTTAAATGCACGAAGTCTTAAGACTCTTTGGTTCGTTCAATGAGGGGGTCTTATGATTTGATGGATGATTTTTGCTGTTGAGTTAGATGATGATAATGATTCGATTATGATGCATCCATTATCTATTCTAATAGATTTGGTTTGGATGATTCGGATTTGCTTATTTTTGTGAGGAGATTGGAAATTGGGTGAAAGAGAGGTGTCGGGTGACCTTTTGAGAAATTAGGTTTAGATTGAGATTTGAGGTTCTGTGTGTTTGGTTAGCAGAGGAGAGAGAGACTTTGGTATCTGTTTTTGTTTTTAAAGAGCGGAGGAAACAAGAAATTTGGTTGGGCTGTGTACTGTTATCACATAAATAGGCCACGTTTTGTTCTAATAGGTTACACGTGTCTTTCAAAGACGGAGAAAACAAGGCATTTTACTCCTTAAAATACTCGGATATAAACAAGGCATTTATATCAATATCTGTGATGATGGATACCTTGTGGGGAAGTTTAAGTTTTACTTTCTTAGTGGGGATTTTATTTTTACTTTCTTTAAAAGTAATTTACGGGTATTTTAATTGGTATTAACATAATTTACGGGTATTGTTATTGGAAGAACTCGGGTATTTTTTTTATTTTTCAAACGAAAGTGCTTAAACGACAACGCAATCTCTCGGTTTTACAAAGAGTTGAACTTGAGAGAAATTTAGAAGATTCCACGCATCGTTTTATATCACCAATAAAGGTTTTCTCCAAGAACTTTTACAATTTCTTCGTTGGTTTATAAAATCCCGTGAACTCAATTTTTCGGTTTATTCACAACTCATAAAATCCCGAATACAACCACAATTACAACTATCTTTCATCGAACTTCAATGATTTGGTACATTCGAAATTTCAAGAGGGTGAATTGCATCTAATTCAAGACATAGCAAGAGAAAGTGGTATCACCTCAGTTCGACTACTTCAGTCACATCTTATGACCATTGCATGGGTTCAAGGAGGAAGCGAATTTGTAACACTCTTTGGTCAAAATCATTATACATTCATCGATTCACTATTCCTCAACTTGCACCAACTTGCTGATCAACTTCAAAAAGAAGACTTTAATCACTCTGCATCGGCACTTGCTTATAAGGCTCTTGTGACACAACTTACGCCTTTCCTCCAATTCAATATCATCAAGTCTAACAATTCAGGGATATACCGGTCACTTTTTCAATACACACAGAACGAGGTTAAAGACTTCTGTGATAAACTGTTGAAATTTATGATATCGGTTTCGTCTTTGATTTATTAAAGATCTAGACTTCAGCAAGCATATGATAATGGACTGTATGAATCTATGATGCAGATGCAAGAGGAGAATGGTCATACGGTAAACTTGGAGCCTAACGATGGCAAGAGCACGGAATCAGGAGGACAACATGATACCAGTGGCACGTCAGGGAATGTTCACGAGATCTCTTTTGATGACACCTTACCCGTTTATGACGAAGAGCCTGCGAACATGGTACAATGTAATGTTGTTTATGATGTATATGCTGATTAAATACCGCATATTGAGCATTCTGAACCTAATTATGACAAACATGTGATGGAAAATAATGATAGACATACCACTTCTGATTCATCCGCTGTGAGTCATAATGGGGGAGAAAGTGTTCAAAATGCTAAACATCATGATAATTGTCTTATAACTGCTTCATTGACTGCTTCTGATTCCAAGATTAGAGAGCTCGAAACGTTTGTAGCTCAACAATCTAAAGTTCTTGAGGATGCCAAAATTGAATTTTCAAAGAAAACGGACAAGTTTGAAACATATTTTGAAAAACTTGAAAAGTCAAACGTTGTTCTTGAAAGAAAATTGGATCAAAAAGTTTTAGATTCTAAAGCTGAAAAGGATAATCTTTTGAAACAAATTCAACTACTTGAATCTAAGTTGGCATCCCAAGATAGATTGCTCAAAGAGAATGAGACTTTAAAAGCTCAAGTTCAGGAAAAGGTCTTTGCTATAGCTGCATTGAGAAATGAATTAAGGAAATCTAAAGGAACTAGTGTGGACACTAAGTTTGAAAAACCATCAATCTTGGGGAAACCGCCTACAAATCAGTTCATTCGACAACCGACTGTATTTAGATCCGAGCGACCTCAATCCTCGAGACCGCGGTTTGCCTCCCAAGTTGATTTGGTTCATCTTTCTAGACCAGTCACTCCAGCAACTAGGCCCAATGTGACCAAAACAGCTTTAGCAAGACCTATTCACATGATTGCTTCTAGTTTCTCTAAAAATACCAAGACCACGTCTAGAACTAGTTCAAATGACGTTCGCCATACATTTGGTCTAAGGGAAGCTAAGCAAAAGACACAAGTAAGAGATAGGAATTTCAAACCTAGTCAGTTGCCTCCTAGTTTACCCAACACTGCTAACCATAGCATGTCACATCCTAGGAGCATCAATCAATCATCTAGGAATTCTAGATCTTACTCGGACATTAAATATGCTACTTGTAAAACATGTAGGAAATGTGTCTTTAAAGCCAATCATGATTCTTGTATCAAAAAATTACTTAATGAGGTGAACTCCCGTGCTAGACTTAAATCCCAGTGGGTTGCTAATATCAAACCCATTGGTAAAATGTGGCGCCCCACTGGTAGAACTTTCACTATTGTAGGAAACGAGTGCCCTTTAACTAGGATAGTCTCTGATTCTACTAAGACTACTGTGGAGGAAATTAAAAAGGAGGATACATCACTTAAGCCTGAACTTAAGGTTTTCTATAAAAGGAAACGTTGCCAGCTAAGATAAGTGAATCATCTCCTCAGGCCACCTCTGGCACAAGAAAAGAAAACTATGACTCCCCGCATGGTTCTAAGATAGATATCGCTAACCCACATTAAAACATAGAAACTCCTAATGAGATTGCAGGTACCAAAGTCCACGTTCAACAAGAACACAGCGGTCCGATCTTTACATATCGTTCAACTAAGGATACTCTTAGAGTTTGGTTACTGAAGAAGCTGATATCAAAGAAACAAGTGTCTCAGGGGATTCGTAGTTAAACATCGTGTGTAAGAGGAATTATAGTCACATCACAGACTGTAACTCGTTTATCAAAGAAAGGAAAGTTTATCGCCGATGATAAACTTATCCTTACAACGAGAAATTAATTTTTCTCAGGCGTGAGCTTTTATAAAAAACATTCCAAGTTTTTAAGCTCATGCACAAAGGCTTATAGACAAATCACATTTTGTGACCCGCTCTTCAAAGAAAGGGAAGTTTATCTCGTCAACGATAACTTACCTTCACAACGAGAAATTAAATTTTCTCGGACACGAGCTTACATTTAAAACTATTCAAAGGTTTTAAGCTCGTGTATAATGGCTCCTCGTTAAATGACAGACGATGACCCAGACTTTAGAGACATGGAAGTTTATCTACGCAACGATAACTTACCCTCTTAACGAGAAATTAAGTTTTCTTGGACACGATCTTATCCTAAAACCATTCAAAGGTTTTAAGCTCATGTATAAGGCTCTTCATTAAATATCAGATGATGACCCGATCTTCAAATAAAGGAAAGTTTATCGCCGATGATAAACTTATCCTCAAAAACGAGAAATTAAATTTTCTCGGACACGAGCTTACTTTAAAACTATTCAACGGTTTTAAGATCGTGTAAAAGGCTCATCGTTAAATGTTAGACGATGACCCGATCTTCAAATAAAGAAAAGTTTATCGCCGATGATAAACTTATCCTCACAAATGAGAAATTAAGTTTTCTCGGACACGAGCTTCCATTTAAAACTATTCAAAGGTTTTAAGCTTGTGTAAATGGCTCATCGTTAAATGTCAGACAATGACCGAAATTTCAAATAAAGGAAAGTTTATCGCCGATGATAAACTTATCCTCATTAACGAGAAACTAAATTTTCTCGGACACGAGCTTACGTTAAAACCATTCAAAGGTTTTAAGCTCGTGTAAATGGTTCATTGTTAAATATCAGACAATGACCCGGACTTCAAATAAATGGAAGCTTATCTTTAAATGATAACTTACCCTCGTAACGAGAAATTAATTTTTCTCGGTCATGAGCTTGTATTAAAACATTCTAAGTTTTAAGCTCATAAAGGAAAGCGTATCTTTTAAATAAGAGAACTTTTCTTCTTAACGAGAAATTCATCTTTCTCGGCCATGAGATTTACGTTAAAACATTCAAAGTTTTTCAAGCTCATGAAACCGACTTCTAAGTAAATGTCAGCTTAGAACTCGTTCTTCAATTCAAAGGAAAGTTTATCGCCGATGATAAGCTTATCCTTACAACGAGAAATTAATTTTTCTCGGGCATGAGCTAATATTAAAATCATTCAAAGTTTTTAAGCTCATGCACAACGACTTACAGTTAAATGTCAGACTATAACTCGAACTTCAAATAAAGGAAAGATTATCTTTTATGATAACTTATCCTCATAACGAGAAATTAACCTTTCTCAGCCATGAGCTTGTATTAAAACATTCCAAGTTTTAAGATCAGAAAGGAAAGTGTATCTTTTAAATAAGAGAACTTTTCCTCATAACGAGAAATTCTTCTTTCTCGGTCATGAGCTTTACGTTAAAACATTCAAAAGTTTTTCAAGCTCATGAAAACGACTTTTAAGTAAATGTCAACTTAGAACTCGTTCTTCAATTAAAAGGAAAGTTTATCGCCGATGATAAACTTATCCTTACAACGGGAAATTAATTTTTTCTCGGGCATGAGCTAATAATAAAAACATTCGAAGTTTTTAAGCTCATGCACAAAGAATTACAGTTAAATATCAAACTGTAACTCGGACCTTAATTTTAGGAAAGCTTATCTTTAATGATAGCTTATCCTCGTAACGGGAAATTAAATTTTCTCGGTCATGAGCTTTGTATTAAAACATTCCAAGTTTTAAGCTCAGAAAGGAAAGTGAATCTTTTAAATAAGAGAACTTTTCCTCATAGCGAGAAATTCACCTTTCTCGGTCATGAGCTTTACGTTAAAACATTCAAAGTTTTTCAAGCTCATGAAAACGATTTCTAAGTAAATGTCAACTTAGGACTCGTTCTTCAGTTAAAAGGAAAGTTTATCGCCAATGATAAACTTATCCTTAACAACGGGAAGTTTACAACTTCTCGGACTTGAGCTCGTTTTATAAGATATTCAACATCTTAAGCTCAAGTAATTGGATTTTAAAACAATGAACACAATTTTTCGAGAATTTCTCAAAAGGTTTTTCTAAATCTTTCAAAATTGTGTGTTCAAAAATATTTTGATAAAAAGAGCATGTCTTCTGGAATCGATAATATTTACGATACTAGAAATGTCATTCAATAATGACACGGGGTTGTAAATAAAGTTCGAGGATAAGTTCAAATGTTTTAAAACATGCTCAAAATGGCTTATTATTATTTCAGATAGTAACCCGCTTTTATTATTAAAGTCAAGCATTTCACCGGAAAGCTTTGACTCAACAACGGGAATTAATTTTCTCGGGCATGGTTTACTTTATAACCATGTAAGGGATTATGTTTACGGAATAACACAATCTAACACAAATTTATGTACGTGTCAGTGCATTTATTTGTTAAAACAAGAGAAATCTTGTTTTTATGAAGTTATCATCTCCACCAACCGTAGCAACTTATAATTGATATCTACATACTCAACGATGCGACTACTCAAACGGTGACTACAGCTCTTTCAATAGAACACGGGTCAACAATTGAGGGGGAGCAGTTGTCTAGCATTCAGAATCTTTGACGCCGAAAGTGCCAAGTTCACATATTGGTGTCAAGACAACAATATCAATCGTACACATGGAGTCAAAAGATAACTTCAGACATGACGAGGCGACCAACATTCGTGAACAAGAACCATGTGATTCTATCATATGATGTTCTCCATCATTCAGGTCCAAACATTATCATATATGATCTTTGCACGTGATAAATACCTTACAATTGTGTTTAAAAGGTATTTAATTTACGTTTCAAGTACACCCTCATTAATTTGAGGGGGAGCTTGTGTAATTCATGAAGATAATTGGATTTGCATTTTTCTTCCCAAATTTTCTTAAAATGCTATTAAATCAACTGATATTAAAAACATCGATTGGGTTAATATTTTTAATATAGGGGAGAAAATGTGATTTAATATGTGAAATGATTAATCACAAATGGTTTGACTTAACATGCTAGCTCATCCCGACATGTGCGAAATGTTTTCGGATATCGTAGCATATGTTAAAGGGGAGCAAAATGGATTTGGATATCAAAATGAATTTCATGGTGACATACACTTACCTAAAACATCTCTACTCACGACGGTGAAGAGTGTGGTGACATAAGGATGGTAGGATAGGTTAAGTCCAATGATTCCTCTAGAACCGAAGGAATCTTCCCAAGGACATTCCATAGCTAGAAATAGTAGTCCTTAGGAAAGATGGAGAAAGATTGTGAATGTAGCTGAATGCCCACCAAGTACTTAAGTTAGCACTGGAACCATCACAACAAGGTGCTAGTGATGACGTATTGGTAAGCATTGAAGGGGTTGAAGAATGAAAAAGAATTGTAAAGTTAAAGGGTGTAAAGAAAGAAGCCCTCCTTACAACTTAGGCAGAAACCGGGTCAATACATATGCTATTAAGATCATTGTTTAATGATTCTTGATATTGAAGACAGGCATCATGGACCCAGTGATGCAAGGCACAACCCATCCCAGCTAACTCATATATCTCTTAAAAGATATTTGTTTTAATCATACGGAGACAACACATTATCTATTGATTTATTCACTCCGAATAAATTGGTATTGAAATGGTGGCACTCCTCTCCAGCCTCCGATCACTAAAAATCCAAAATGCACGATCGAGTCTAGAGCCATTTGAGATCATCAAATATCTCATTAGGACACACTTTCATAATTCCTTGCTTCTTCACACACTGTGAAAAGTAAGAAAGATCTTAAGAGTCCTACGCAAAATCTTCATGATCTTGCCTGAACATCCGAGTAATACGAAAGTATTTACAATGAAGATGGAAATCCTTCTTGAGCGAATATCAAAAAGCTCATGGTAGGTGACTTGTGCGATTCTTTATGAATCAAACTTGTGATAGCTGGAAAGCAACAGCGGTTGAATTCCTAAATGAATTTAAACACGTTCCAGGCCTCTACGCAATATCTTAGCGATCTTCCCAGAACACTCAGAGTGATACCTTAGTGTTCACAGTGATGAGTGGAAATCCTTCTAGTGTTAACCTCAAACAGCACTTGGTAGGTAACTTGCAAGATTCTATACGAATCAAGCTCGTAACAACTGGAAAGAAACGATGGTGCGGTTCTTAATTGAATTTCACTTGTTCCAGGAACATGAATTGACGGCTTCAAATCATGCGGATATTATTATCCAAATGATTCACTCTTTATGTTCGCAGTCAGCTTTGGACGGTCGAATAAAGAGAACGGGTTTACCCACGAAATCTTGTCAAGGAGATTCTTAATTGAAACTACCTGCCACAAGTACGATATTTAATATCGTCCAACGGTCTTCACCGACCGGCGGTAAAATGCTACCAAATTAGAATGAAATGTTCAAGGCCATTTCATCCGTGTATATGTTTTGTTGCTAACTGTCTTATGCAGCGTAACAAGAAGGTGGCATTGCGGTGTTCAATCCAGAAGAAGTCGTCAACACATGCTTATGCTTTCTGCACTTAATACTTCAACAAATTCAAGAAAGTCTAAAAGTCAAGTCTTCCGTTGTATCAAACTCTGAAGCTTTCAAGAATTTATGAAAGTATAAGTATGTGGATCATGAAGTCACAAAGAGGCAAATATCACAAGTGATGAATGCACAAGGTCAAGGAAAGAGAACATGCTCAAGACTGAAGTCAAAGATCTCATCATCATATTCACAAGAACAAGATCGAAGACTCAAGCATAGTATGCTAGGTTTAAGATTTTGTAAAATGGTGTTACCTCCCTTTGGGGGAGATTGTTGGAAATACATTTTTCCAAGGAAAGTATCAGTCACATCATTATTAGCATAGATCACGAGCTATAGACTATTTAGGACATTGTAACTTGGAGTGACCTCCCTTTGGGGGAGATTGTTGGAAATACGTTTTTACGTATTTAGAAAAGATCGGTCACTCCAAAGATATATTCAAGTAATGGGCTCGTGATCCTATATGTAATCCATATAGCCCATATAGCCCACATGTAGGGTGGGCTATATATACCCCCTCCTAGCATGTTCGGAGGGGTTGCTCATTTGTCATTTACACTTTCATTTATCAAACTCACTTTCTCTCTCTACCTCTCCATCCTTCTCTTCTTTCTCTCTCTAGTTCATCTTTCTTCTCCATATCATTCAATAGATAATTCATATATTGCTTAATCCTAAGAAACTATGGACCTACACATATTGGTTGCATGCCCTGAATTTGCTTAAATTTCATTATTCCTTTGTAATTTTGATATACTGCTCAACATAAGGGGTGTTTGGGACTGTATGTTTAAGCTTATTGACAACATGATTTAAACCTCCTATTGCCTGCACACCTAGTGTTTAGTTACAATAGGTTATAGTTGGTTTTTATTTCAGTCTGTATTCACAAATTTTATGATTAGCATGTATTGCAAAAATCTGCACATTACTGAAGTGCACTAGCTATTGACATAATAAGTATAAATTTGTGTCTGCAAGAAGTTTGCATAATCTATAATACAGAATTTTGTCATACTTGTCAAGTTTGTGCTCAAATTCATACTTAAATCAGTTCATGTACCTTCTTTAATGTCATACACACATCACATTCTGCTATCTTAACCCCCAAAAATTACAACAGATACTGATATTAAGCATAAGTATAAGTTAAAGAACAATTTAGTTAGATGTAATAAAAAATTAAGATAAACACAATAGCAGGAATTAAACATTAAACCAAATTAAACATAAATGTCAATATCATTACCATTATGCATTATATACATATTAGATATGCAGTCAAGCAAAACATGGGTACAGAGTACTTTAACTTAAACAAAAGAGCTGGTTTAGACACGACATACCTAAACTACATACTGATGGGCTAAAACAACAAAAAGATATGTGCCCATGCACAACGATCATCAAACATTTTCTTCTGCTGGTGGAACCATTTCCATTTTAATGGACCAAGCTTTCAACTCATCCACACCTTCAACTTGTTCCTGAACAATAATGTTCAAACGGTAAAGATTCGTCTCCAACCTCTTCTTTAAATCAGTAAAAGATTTAATAGACTCCTCCCAATCAGCAGCTGGATGCTTGGTCTTCATTTCAGAAAGTGCAGTACGCACCCTTTTTAGGCATACCTTAACCGGTTCAATCAAATCCCAGATATCATTAGTAAAGGCCTTCTCTTCAATAATCAGTTGCTCCAAGTATACCCTGGTGGCATACGAAATATTTGCACCACCAGTGAGTTGTAAAATCTCGTCCAACACAGGGGTGACATTTGCATCAGAAGTACTTCCTTGAGAATCTGCCATGGATTGATCTGTTAATAGAAAGTAAAAATGTGTTTTTGATTTGGGGAATATGATCTGTTAGTTGGTGATGTTATATATTATATAACCATAGGCAGGGTATTTATACAACCCATAACAACCACAGTTTTTTATTGGGGCAAATGAAGAGTTGCAGCAAATAGTTTGAACTCAATGCATGCAGGGAATAGTATCAAGGAAGCTTCGACACACACTTGTAAATGTGTGTGACAAATTTTTTTTGATGGGCTTAGTTAGTCACATAAAAAAATACTTGTTGAGACAAACTATTATTTTATGGGCTTAGTTGGTCACATAGAAAAATACTTGTTGTGACTAGGTGTAGTGACTATAGTCATACAAACACTAAAAAATGTGACTCATATCAACATTAGTGAAAATTGAAATTACATTTGGTTCTAAACATTTGTCACATGAATATTTTACTCTGTGACTTTTTCAATGTGTTGGTCACATATAATCCCATTATAATGTGACCATAAATATAATTTAGTTTCACATTTCTCAAATGTTATGACTATTGGAAAACATATAGTCACATAATTGTTTGGTTATTGAGTATGATCATGTATTATATTTGATCATAGTCTTCAAGTAATTGTAAAATATTTGTCATATTTAAATAAATATAGTGGCAAATGTTTCAATACCTACTTTCCACTTGCAACACATACAAAATTCATGTGTGGTTGAAATTTAACAGAATATACTAGTCACATTAAAATAATGTGTGTGACACCTTGTTTATCAATTTGTCACTTGTAAAATAAGTCTATGTGACCATATATGATTTTTGGTCACATTCAATGTGTGTATGACAAATATTTGTCACACATGTATAGGTATAATGTGACTACTACTTGAACCAGACTTTGATTCGGTAACACTCTAAAATTATTAAGTGACTAACGACTCATCCAAAAAGCATTTGTTAGCCCTAGTCACGTAAATATTCATATGCGTGACAAACAAAATATGTAATGTTCATACAAACTGACTTCAAGTGTGACTGTTTATTTATGACTGGCGAATTCACTCACACAAAAAAATAATTTGTGACTACACCAATTTCGGTCTGTGTGACCGAAACCCATTTTTGTACTAGTGTTGGTTTATTTAATTTCTAGCATTATTTTTAATCCGTTTTAATTTTAAGTCATTTCAAAATAGATTTAAGTTTTATCAAAAATTTATAAAAAATACTTTGTTTGGGCTTTTTGATAAAATATTTTTCAAAGTCATTTAGTCCGTGTCCATGTTTTATATCGAGAAGATGGCGTTACGGTATACTAACCAAAGTCATTCATAACCACATTTACAAATGTTTGTGCATAATTTAGACAAATGTTGTACCACAAAAGTATGTCATGACCAACAACATTTGCGCCAATAATAAACATAATCACAACTGAATAAGATCCGTCATAAAATAACGCACAGTTTACATAACTAGAAAACCACATAACCATAAAACACGATTACAAAACACGTACTAGATAACAAATAAACTTCTAAAAAACAAAACTAACCATAGTAGTAGGTTAGTGTTTTTTGAAAATAAAACATAATCATAATAAAAGTAGTAAACATATGTTACTACCGGTTAAAGACTAAATCAAGAATAAACAACCTTAGGTGCACTCCTAAGGCTGTAACGTCTGGCTGTGAGTAATGTTGTGACCAACGTCTCCAAATAGGCACATGTGTCTTGGGCGAACTCCTCTATAATGTCATAAGTCATGTTTATAGTGTTATACAAAATAACACGACCACCAAAATGAAGGAGAATTCAGCCGTCTTCTATTATAAATATTGGGCACGAGTATTGTGTCCAACCTTGAACGAAATAAATTCTAGGATCAAGTTCGTAGTTCGGGTAGCGAATAGAATATAATATGTTCCAAATTTGATTTGTTGAGTCAAAAGTTGACGAGTCAAATCACCATGGAAACTAGAAGGACCAAATATGGCATTAGGAAAAACTTCAAGCTGGTGGAAGAAATTCAAGGAAGTTCCCCCTGCTATGTTACTTTCCCCTGGTGTGATATTTCCCCTATTGTGAAATTTTCCCTGCCATAACTAAAAAGCTGTAGATTTGGTCAAGTAGTGATAAGTATGAATATTTCTATTTTGATTTATTCATTAATATATTATTTAGTTTCCATGTATTTCTGGTTTCCTTAATCAATAAAAGGAACCACCAGACGTAGGTTTTATTCATCAGTTCCAACACACAAAATGTAACCTACTGCCATTATGATCTCTAGGTGTGGGATTCAATATATACACACCTAGAGTGATTTATGTTAATGATTAATACAAATCCTTTTGGGAATTGTTCATCTTGTTAAACATCTTATTCTAGTTAATTGTATTATTCCGATGTGTTCATCACATATACAATTAACAACCTAGATAAACGGTTTAGGCTGTTTGAGTCTAAAGATCTTGGATTCAACATGTGGTATCAGAGCGGGTGGCTCTAGATATTTAGGAGAATAAGATGTTTTTCGTGTTCGTTGTTGTGAAGATCTAGGGTTTATTTTAAAACCCTAAATAATTAAAGTTTTGTTGCTGACATGCTCAAGTGAAATATATGGCTTACGGTTGGGTTATTATAATAAATACACAGCGAATGTATGATCCGTATTGCTAATTGTTGTGGTCCCAGGAAGGTTTCAAACTTTGACGTTGGATAATGATTGTTCACGTGATCTTCGATTGGCGAAAATGAAGCGAATGGTAATGTTTTCTTTAGTTTGCATATGATGTGCAGATTGTCATATTAAACAAATTGAATTCGTTAATTTGTGAATAAAGAAGTGGTCCAATGTGTTTATAATATTCGACTGTGGCCCCAAGGATCATGTGGGATGTGATTGTTGCCTGTGTTCACACGACTATTAATGGCTTGAGTAATTTGTGTTCACACGGTGAAAGAAAAGTTTGTGGCCCATGTGCTTGATACAGTGGTTACTTTATACACGTAATGTTAGTTTGACCACATTCGTTGGTTTATATTATATGGAGGCTACATGTTCACGTGATCAAATGGTACGAATGAAGAAAAATCTTGATTAGACGCGTGATTATAACAATATTATTGCTAGTTGGTCCAAAGTTCAAAAGGAACAAGAGCTTATTGTTCCACCGATCACAAGGCATTGAGGGACTCATGATAGCTCACATGGGGTAATTGTTTACATTTATATTATTATTGTCTATCAAGATTTCATGAAAGCAATTGCCAAAGTATGGGAAGCACATTGATTGTTTAGTGAGGTGGTATAGATTTTCTGTGGAGAATTTTTATTTTCCCTTGTTTTTGTTATTTACATAAACAGTGGCTTTAAAAGTTCCCCTGCTTTTGAAAATAGTTTCCACTGCTTTCATTAAAAGTTCCCCTGCTACGATCCCCTTCCTTCAATAGATCCCACTGCTTTTATTAATGGATTCTAATGTTGCTATTTTTAAAGGCAAATTAAGTTCGTTTTCTCGGTGTCTTAACGAATTGATCTCCGGTTAAAAGTGTGACTCAGTCGTTCTTGGTGAATAAAAAGAAAATGTCGTTGATTATCTATAACTAATTAGAAAAGTAAATGCGAAAATAATAAAAATAAACTAAAGACGAATGACAATAATAAAGAAACGTAAAACAAGACGAATATTAAAAACTAAAAATTAAAACGATATTAAAACGAATATTAAAACAAATATTTAAAGAAACAATTAATAAAAGTAAAAGCGAAAATGATAAATAAAAATAAACTTTTCGAATTAAAATTAAAACTTACTTAAATAAAAAAGAAAGAAATTGGATTATAAAACAATTCTAAAATGAAACGAAACAAATAATATAACGTAAATTAAAACAAAACAATTAATAAAAATAAATCTAAAAGAAGAAACTAACTTTCGACTTGAAAATAAAGTTTACCTAATGAAAAAGGAGGAAATAAAACTAAAAGGGTACTTTAAAGCTAAACGAGGCAAAACCTAAAGCGGGTACTAAATAAAAGATAAAACTTGAACTTTACGAAAAAAATATTAATTTTAAAAATAGACGAAAAATTCAACTAAAAATACGTAACTTTCAGAATTAAAATCGGAACAACTTTCAGATTAAACTAAACAATTACGGAACAATATAAATAAATAAAGAAGCTAGCAGTCTAGCTGCTCAAGCAGCCAAGCATACACCTGAATTAGGCGGGAAATGTATAAGCTACCTAGTTGGCTACCATGTCAATTTATAAGTGTTATACGGAATAATTACTTTCTCATATCCGGAATAATGGTCCCTAGAATGTTTACTTTCTGTTATCCGGAATAAATAAAGATTCATATCCGGAATAATTAAAGATTCATATCCGGAAAAAAAAATAAAGCTTCTTATCCGAAAAAAAATGTGAGGCTTATCCGGGAAAACTTTATTCACTATCCGGGATAATGTTTGGGTGTTTATCCGGAATGTTATATTACCACTATCCGGAATATAGGGGTTTATAAAAAACCCGGATAACAATAAAATGCAAATAAGCTAAAATCTAAAAATAAGCAAAATACTAATAAGCACTTATCTAAAAACTTAACCAAATCAATTTTAAGAAAAAGCTAATAAGCCAAAATTTAAAAGCTTTTAAAAACACTAAATAATCAAAATTTATAAAATTAACTTTTTATAAAAATTAACTAATGAGCACTTAATTAAAAATAATAAAATTAACATAATAAGCACTAAAACACTATAAGCTATAAAAATCAAACACTTAAAAATCAATAAGCACGATCAATCAAAAACATCAATCAAACAAGAACATCAAGATTAATCAACTACAAGATCATCTAAATCAACACAAGATTAATAATATAGAAAGGAAGAATGAGAATGATTAATTGAAAAGCTTGAAATTAAGATAAAGATTAAGATCTAATACAAGATTAATGAAAAAGATTAAAACATTAAAGAAAAGCTAGAGAGAGAAAGTATATTAATCTACTCCTAATCCTAAAACTAATCTACTCCTAATTTTCTAACCCCCTCCTAATGACACATTAGGAGGGTATTTATAGGAGGAATAAATTGTTGGTGCTTTCTTCCTTCTTTCTTCTTGTCTCGACTCGATTTAAATTCTTTGTCTTTCTCGACGGCGTCTCGGGATTTGTCGATATAATTTGAACTCGTCTTATAATTTTTTTCTTTAATTAGACTTGGTTCTTCGACTTCATTAAACTTCCGTCTTTAGACTTTTTCTTCGATAAATCTTCAGAACAGGCATTGGACTTCCGTTCTTTTTTTGCACTCTTGATCTTTTGACTTCGTGTTTTCTCATTTTCTTCGATAAAAGCCCGTGAAGGCCCGTGTTCTCTTCCTTTTTCATCTTTTGATTCTAAAACACAATAAAAACACAAACCACGCATAATTCTGACATTTACGACATAAAATACACGTTTTGGCTTGGTTATTATTATAATTAAGTGGTAAAAGGATGGGTGTTTTCACACCTATCAAATCCCCTACACTTAACCATTGCAATGCCCTCATGCAATGTATTAGTTACAAAGAAAGTTATACATTTTTCATCATAATCAATCCACATTGGCCTTTATTAAAGAGATTATAAAATATTCAAAGGGAGAAAACAAGTAAAAAGATCAAAAACTTACCTTAGGGTTTTGGAATGTCATGAATGATTATCACCCTCAAGTTTCACGTTCCCCATACCAAGCTTAAAAATGAGATCATTGTTATTATAAGTTAGCAAGCTATCACGAATTCATGTGGGCCGATTATTTACTTAGACTCCCTTATTCTTAGGTTTATCTCTTATATTTTATTGTTGTCTTGAATGATCACGAGGATGCATTGTTGACTTATTTCAATAGTTATTTTGGCTAAAAACATAGTAGGACGATTTAATCTATAGTTAGCTAAAGGACAAAATCTTTTAAAACTGCTTCTCAGGACCTCATAAAGTTCATATCTTGGCATAACTTGCCTCACGATTTGAGACCTTTCTCGGACCGATATTTGGCAGCGACTTCATACTTCAAATCTTGAGAGAAGTTCTTGAAATTATGGTCTTCTCTTCATAATAGGAATTTCTTCACTTGAATTTTTGATAGATTCTTCATATTTGGACCACGACTTCTTCATTTTTCTCCAATCTTTATTTTGGATTTTGATATACAACGACCCGCCTTCTTTTAGAACTTGGATCTATTTATCCTCATACCTTGTTAGGGCCTTTTTGGATAGATTTCTCCATGATCTTTAGGGGAGTATTTTCTTTTCGTCATGTGTCTCGATCCTTCATATTGATTTTTGATAAATGATTCTTCACATCACTTGGGATCTTTAGCAACAAAATTTAGCCCTCATGCCTTGTTAGGGCCTTTTCGGGCTCGCCAATCTTCGCATCCCGCTTCAATAAGTTATGCCTTGGCTATGAACTCTAATTAGTACCGAGCAACTTTTAAACGATCTTGTGCTAGAAGCTAAGTAACTTTTCAAATCGTACAACCTTACTTATTGCAATTAAATTTATGAACAAGCGATGGGAGAAAAAGCTTATAATCAACTCACATAAATTCATGAAAGAATAGCAAACTTATAATTGACTCTATCATCTCTCGTTCTCCACAATTTAAAATCTCAAGGAATGAGACTCGTGGATGCTTAGCCTATTAAATCAAAGTTTTGGGTTTTCAAGTCGTCTATAGGATCTTGCATCTTTTTAGACTCTTTCAAGTTTAGAATTTGCATTTTAAAGTTCCCTTGATAAACGACTTTCTAGGATCAATTATAGGAACTTGCGAAAAGTTCTTGTTCTTAACCCGTGAGAGTTAAGACTTTCGCGTTTTAAAGTTCCCTATATAAAAGCCTAGCAAAACTTGAATTAAACACGTTAAGGATACTAGCTAGAGTAAACATAGATAAGTAAACTCGGGTTGAGTCAAAAGATTCACAACGTTTAAAAAACTAAAACCACTTATTAAAAATTTATTCTAGCAAAGAAAGAAAATAACTATAACAAAGGTAAATACAACTAGGCCAAAATAGATCAAAAATTTTGAAAAATGTCGAAAAATTAATTTTTCAGTTAAAATGAGGACATATACAAGGAAAAGTCCACTTAACTTCGATAGAAGTCCCCCCTACACTTAATATAAACATTGTCCTCAATGTTTAGCATGTGGAAGTAACCTCCCATACACTTAGGACATTGTGCACGTTGTTTAAATCTCGCTAAGGAAGAGACAACTAAAGTGATTCCTATTTTAATATTGAAGAATATAAAATAGAGAATCAAAAGAGTTTAGGATAGAACCGGGAAGACGGGTACACGGAATCACGGTTCGTCAAAAGTCATCAAGATTGAATCTTTGAAAGCTCAAATCCCTGCACATGATAAGAAAGAAAACAACAAACACATACTAGGGTCTCCCCTACACTTATTAGAAAAACAGAATAAAAGGATAGATAATTGGGTTGCCTCCCAAAAAGCGCTTGTTTTTGTTAACCGAGTCACGAGCCTGACTCGTCCCCGAATTAAATGGTCCATGGGGAAGCCTCAAATATAATACCGGGATCAAAGACCTTGTCCTTGTTCCCGGAGGACATTAATAAAGGAGAGGCCGGAGGATAAGCCTTGAAGGGTAGAAAAGTCCTTTCAACATACGAGAAGTATGTGAAATCATGATCCACGGGAGGTGGGGTGGGTAAAGTAAGCAAATTGTCATCCCCCAAAGACAATTGATGCTCAGAAAGCGGCAAAGCCGTTAAGGTTATCAATCATAAAATAATCAATAGCACCTCCTGGTTCAAAGCACTCATCCTCCGTAATGGTCTCTAAAGAAGTGGATGAAAGGTGCTCGAGAGGGGGACTTGGGACAATACCTTCCTACAACAAATTATCAAAAATAATATTCCCCTCCATGTCATCATCATCAATACTCAGAGGTATTGAGAGAATGTCGATTTACTCCATAGCTGTATCATTATTCTCAACTGAAGTAATAGACGGAGGTAAAGACTCTGAAATAGGAGCAGAATTCAACGCTTCGATTTTAGCAATAAGAAGATGAACTTTCAATAATTTGTCACGAAGAATAACATCTTCCACCTCATCTACAAGACCAAGTTCAGTGGTGAACTTCTCGTATGTCGGTGAGAATAAATCAACATCGCCTTCATCGCCCGGAGGAGAAGGAGAAATTTCAAAAGTGAAATTCTCATAACATGGAGAAAAATCATCATCATTAGGAGCGACCTCTTCCGTAAGCTCCACAAAATTCGATGCATCACAAACCTCATCAAAGAATTTATCAAGACCAAAATCACTAATCTCACTCAATGTATCACAATCCTTAGACGCATTAGGGATATCAAGAGTAGGAGTAGTAATCTCAGAAGATGGGTTGAGATTGTAGATATCATCCTCATCATCATCATCATAATAGACTGGACCATTCCAGTTAGGAGTGATATAGTCGACTAACTCCTCCTTGATAACCTCCACATCTTTAAGAAGCTCATGAAGCAATTTTTGTTGATCATCTCCCCGAGTATGTTGAATTAAACCCATTCTATCCCACGCTGTAAGTGAACATTTTGGTGTAGAAAAGCAGGGAAAACGACCAAATTGGCTCAAAAAGGTATGGGTGGATTTCAAGATTTGGTCACCATCAAGCAAAGGTTGCCTTTCCTGATGCAAGTCAGCTCGGAGTTAAGCTAAACTTTCTAGGACGTCATTCAAAGTAGCGAGTCGTTGGTCAAGACTAATTACCTGAGAGGATTGATGATTGAGGGTGTGATGTGGGGGCTCAAAGTTATACAAACCGGAATCATAGCACGGAATTGGCTCAAAGATATTCATCGGTTGACAAGAAGAAGCATCGTGAGGGCCCCCACAATAATTGCAAAACGGGTATTGAGAAAACCCGGTGCATTTTGAGGATAAGGATTGTCATATGTGGAAACCTTGGTTTTCGGATCTTTTAAGCTACTAGGAATGATCATTGTTAATATGATTAGATAATCAAAGCAGAATTAGAACAACAACCATTAACAAGGTGTTTAGGCACGAATAACATGAATTAAAACACAATTGGATTGCCCATTATATTAATAACGAACAACCACTAGACGTGTATACATTGAATCCCACGTCTAGTCGACACACACTTTAGGTTTACATTGTGAATGAATTATATGAATAAAACCTAAGACTCTTGTTCCTTTTATAGTGGAAGGAACAGAATCTACAAGAGATAATATCAAATAAACATCTAAATATTCTATTTCTATAGATATATACTGAATATATTATTTAGAATATATCCAATATATTCTGTAAATAGAATTCTCCATCAAATCTTCAACATCCATCAGCGTTTGACTTTGTTGACTGCGTTTGACTTCTGTCAACGCTTAAGTTACTCTTGTCAACGTCTGATTTACTCTTGACAACGCTTGAACAAATGTCTTCATGTTTTCTTTGATTTTGAGTTTCTGCCACATCAACTTTTTGACCCAACAATCTTCCCCTAGTTGATAGTGGCAAAACTCTATGTGTATCTCTTGTAAGTTGTACATGATCTTCAAATTGCTTCCCCTCAAGTGTAGCATGTATTTCTTCCCCATCCAATATATTCTTTAAATAGAATTCTCCATCAAATCTTCAACATCCATCAGCGTTTGACTTTGTTGACTGCGTTTGACTTCTGTCAACGCTTAAGTTACTCTTGTCAACGTCTGATTTACTCTTGACAACGCTTGAACAAATGTCTTCATGTTTTCTTTGATTTTGAGTTTCTGCCACATCAACTTTTTGACCCAACAATCTTCCCCTAGTTGATAGTGGCAAAACTCTATGTGTATCTCTTGTAAGTTGTACATTATCTTCAAATTGCTTCCCCTCAAGTGTAGCATGTATTTCTTCCCCTTTTTGTCACATCAACAGGAAAGTAAACAATGTATGCAATGTTGAAGATTCTCCATATGTAAGCTCTGTGTAATGATCTTGAAGAACAATTAATATAATATTTTTGATGTAGAAGTAGAATAACCCAACCTTGTGTTCCATGTCTTGTACTATCCACGTGACTAAGAACTTATACTCATGGTACAAAGTATAAGTAGACCTCGATCCCTTGTCAATATTCTCATCCTTTGTGAGACACTGAGCACGATAATGTAACTCCTTCAAGTGTTATGACAAGTCTTCGTCACCCACCATTAAAAGCACGAACAAGTTACCTTTAAAGTCTATGACTGGGAGTGCACGACTTTAAGATATGATAGAACACAAACTCGCGAAAATCTTCTTCAATCGTCAAACTTATCATAAGAATTCTTCCCCTTAAGCCAACACCTCTTCATGATGAATTTAATGGAATAACATCTTCATACCATATGTAAAAGCCACTCTCAAGGCCATCCTAATTACATAGTTTAAAATACCCATCAAATTCCCACAAATAGTTGTTAACTCGCTTTAAGATCATTAATTCCTTTGAAAAATATCCGAGCCATAAATATCAACATGATATTCTAGATTAAAACGGAGATTCCATGTACCTTCGTGTGTATAATCCTCCTTTTTGTGTGCTTAAAACGTACCAATTTTCTCAAACAGCAGCGATTCTTGTGTTGTCCAATATCCTTTTTCATCCAAGATCTAAGTCAGATGTATTGTCTGATATCGGACAATACGTGTCAGCGTTCAAAATCTCATATATCGGACAACACTGTCAACTCTATCAACGTTGACTTATTCTGTCAGCGTCAAAATCCTTCCTGTCAGCGTCAAACCATTCCTTGTCAGCGTCTTTTTCCTTATCAGCGTTGCACCAAGACTTGTCAGCGGCTACTAATGAAGTAATCAAAGAAACCATGGAATTCTCAATGTCTTAGTGCTTCCTGTTTGTACTTACTACGTGAGCCTTGAATATCTCTTCAAATGAAACGTGATTTACCAGCTTTCCAAAACTCTCGGATCACACATATATCCCATAAAAATAGAATTAACTTCCATATATAGAATATCCCCCCTTTTTAGCACAAAACACGTTTTGTTGTGATCTTTATCAAAATAACTACATTACACAATATTCTCCATCTGGCAACTCTTAAAACATCACGTCTCTTTACTGTTTGAAGTCAAATAATCCAGTACTTGCTTTCTTTTGTCCCACGCATTGTTTGAGATGACTTTTCCTTTTTGGCAGTACATCACGTGATTGAAAATAGCCATTCCAAAAGTAAAGCTTACAGGCAGCTTTTACTTCTATTTACGACAACAAAAGTTTCATTGTTAGAAACATCCTGCTCGTACATCATCTTGGACAGCAGCAACACCAATCTAAGGTTTAGTCATACAAACCCTAAAAACGAAAAATCCTTCACAGCTTTAATCAATCGATCTAGGGTTTATGATTTGAGCACCAAAACCTTAATTAGGGTTTAACCTTAGATCGTGTATCTTCACACCTTCACATGTTACAACAGCCTTCAATACCCACACTTTTCTGCTTTAAATTCGATTTAGGGTTCAAAGAAACCCTAATCATGATTTCATGTGAAAACAGAAACTTGAGTACCATAATCAGCGAACTTCGACTTTAAATAACTTCTTCATTAGAGCTCAAATAAAAGATCCCTTCGGTGAGATTCTAGACACAAGTGCCAAGAATCTACAGTTCAAAAATCACGAAGATCCAACGGTTAACGAAGGAGAGATCGTGTTTTGAACATGGCTGTCCACAGAAAACTGCATTCACTCACTGCTGACTTTGACGCTTAATAACTTTTTCCTGGGGATAAAACTCGACAATCCCTCCAGTGGATGTTTAGATATATGTATGTAGAACACACATATAAAATTTCGTGACGATCCAACGGTTCAATAAAAAGTTATGACCTTCTGAATACTGCTGCGCACACAAAAATGTCCAGAAAAACCCTAGACGAATTTTTCTTCTTTTCACCATACACGAACACCTTGTTGGTCCTAGCATCACGAGCCACGAGGCTCTGGTACCAATTGTGGAAACCTTGGTTTCCGGATCTTTTAAGCTACTAGGAATGATCATTGTTCATATGATTAGATAATCAAAGCGGAATTAGAACAACAACCATTAACAAGGTGTTTAGGCACGAATAACATGAATTAAAACACAATTGGATTGCCCATTATATTAATAACGAACAACCACTAGACATGTATACATTGAATCCCACGTCTAGTCGACACACACTTTAGGTTTACATTGTGAATGAATTATATGAATAAAACCTAAGACTCTTGTTCCTTTTATAGTGGAAGGAACAGAATCTACAAGAGATAATATCAAATAAACATCTAAATATTCTATTTCTATAGATATATACTGAATATATTATTTAGAATATATCTAATATATTCTGTAAATAGAATTCTCCATCAAATCTTCAACATCCATCAGCGTTTGACTTTGTTGACTACGTTTGACTTCTGTCAACGCTTAAGTTACTCTTGTCAACGTCTGATTTACTCTTGACAACGCTTGAACAAATGTCTTCATGTTTTCTTTGATTTTGAGTTTCTGCCACATCAACTTTTTGACCCAACATCATATACGGGAGAGGGTGAGAAAGTATTGTAAGAGGAGAAGTACGAATTTGTTGAATTGCAAAATGGACAAAATCCAAATTATGTATTGTCGATATCAGAACCGTACCGCTCACAAGTACACTAATGACATGTTTGATAACCATGCCATGGTCTTCCACACCGTACGCAAGACGAATCCATGAAGAATTAACAATAAGAGGGGAAGAGAAAAGAATTAAACATAATAGAGGATAAAGAGGAATATTTTTGGTTGCAAAACTTAGAAAAGAAATGCATTTTATGGTTTTTTAAATGTTTTTGGATTTTTGAAAGTTTTTTGGCAAGAAAAACAACGTTCAAAGGTGAACGGATCCCAAAATCCAACGCGTCTCTCACAAAAAACCGTTAATATTCACGAAAAGAGCCGGCAGCGGCACCATTTTAATGTTGCTATTTTTAAAGGCAAATTAAGTTCGTTTTCTCGGTGTCTTAACGAATTGACCTCCGGTTAAAAGTGTGACTCAGTCGTTCTTGTTGAATAAAAAGAAAATGTCGTTGATTCTCTATAACTAATTAGAAAAGTAAATGCGAAAATAATAAAAACAAACTAAAGACGAATGACAAATAATAAAGAAACGTAAAACAAGACGAATATTAAAAACTAAAAATTAAAACGAATATTAAAACGAATATTAAAACAAATATTTAAAGAAACAATTAATAAAAGTAAAAGCAAAAATAATAAAAATAAAAATAAACTTTTCGAATTAAAAATAAAACTTACTTAAATAAAAATGAAAGAAATTGGATTATAAAACAATTTTAAAAAGAAACGAAACAAATAATAAAACGTAAATTAAAACAAAACAATTAATAAAAATAAATCTAAAAGAAGAAACTAACTTTCGACTTGAAAATAAAGTTTACCTAATGAAAAAGGAGGAAATAAAACTAAAAGGGTACTTTAAAGCTAAACGATGCAAAACCTAAAGCGGGTACTATATAAAAGATAAAACTTGAACTTTACGAAAAAATATTAATTTTAGACGAAAAATTCAACTAAAAATACGTAACTTTCAGAATTAAAATCGGAACAACTTTCAGATTAAACTAAACAATTACGGAACAATATAAATAAATAAAGAAGCTAGCATCCTAGCTGCTCAAGCAGCCAAGCATACACCTGAATTAGGCGGGGAAATGTATAAGCTACCTAGTTGGCTACCATGTCAATTTATAAGTGTTATACGGAATAATTACTTTCTCATATCCGGAATAATGGTCCCTTATACGGAATGTTTACTTTCTGTTATCCGGAATAAATAAAGATTCATATCCGGAATAATTAAAGATTCATATCCCGAAAAAAATAAAGCTTCTTATCCGGAAAAAAATGTGAGGCTTATCCGGGAAAACTTTATTCACTATCTGGGATAATGTGTGGGTGTTTATCCGGAATGTTATATTACCACTATCCGGAATATTTGGGTTTATAAAAAACCCGGATAACAATAAAATGCAAATAAGCTAAAATCTAAAAATAAGCAAAATACTAATAAGCACTTATCTAAAAACTTAACCAAATCCATTTTAAGAAAAAGCTAATAAGCCAAAATTTAAAAACTTTTAAAAACACTAAATAATCAAAAATTTTAAATGAACTTTTATAAAAATTAAGTAATAAGCACTTAATTAAAAATAAGAAAATTAACACAATAAGCACTAAAACACTATAAGCTATAAAAATCAAACACTTAAAAACCAATAAGCACAATCAATCAAAAACATCAATCAAACAAGAACATCAAGATTAATCAACTACAAGATCATCTAAATCAACACAAGATTAATAATAAAGAAAGGAAGAATGAGAATGATTAATTGAAAAGCTTGAAAGTAAGATAAAGATTAAGATCTAATACAAGATTAATGAAAAAGATTAAAACATTAAAGAAAAGCTAGAGAGAGAAAGTATATTAATCTACTCCTAATCCTAAAACTAATCTACTCCTAATTTTCTAACCCCCTCCTAATGACACATTAGGAGGATATTTATAGGAGGAGTAAATTGTTGGTGCTTTCTTCCTTCTTTCTTCTTGTCTCGACTCGGTTTAAATTCTTTGTCTTTCTTGATGTCGTCTCGGGATTTGTCGATATAATTTGAACTCGTCCTATAATTTTCTTCTTTAATTAGACTTGGTTCTTCGACTTCATTAAACTTCCGTCTTTAGACTTTTTCTTCGATAAATCTTCAGAATAGGCCTTGGACTTCCGTTCTTTTTTGCACTCTTGATCTTTTGACTTCGTCTTTTCTCGTTTTCTTCGATAAAAGACCGTGAAAGCCCGTGTTTTCTTCCTCTTTCATCTTTTGGTCCTAAAACACAATAAAAACACAGACCACGCATAATTCTGACATTTACGACATAAAATACACGTTTTGGCTTGGTTATTATTATAATTAAGTGGTAAAAGGATGGGTGTTTTCACACCTATCAGATTCCCACTGTTTTTGAAAGTTCCCCTACTGTTAGATATGATTTTTTTGACAACAGTGTTTTGGAGTTTGGTGTATTCATAGCAACTGGTTTTAAAGGTATAAAGGCTCAGTTTATTTTTATTGATTACGAAGAAAACTTTTTATCATTTATTTGAAGATGAAGGAGATTTTCGCGGGTACGGTTTTTTTGCTTAAACGCTTAGTGACAAAGTGATACAAGATCTAGGAATATGTGATTTTTCTTATGGTACTCTATGCACATATTTTCTATCACTTGAAGTGTCTCATTTTCAGAAAAAATGAGGATTTTGTATATACCACCATTTTGTCATGTGGTTAGTGTAGGATATAAAACGCAAGTTCGGGTTATTCTACGTCATCATCAAGTAAGTCATAATCAGTTTTCTTCATATGTGGTCATTACATAAAGCCTACAGAATTTGAAGATTCAAGATTCTTGACAAAAGTCGTCCTTATTTACTACATTCAACCATAATAAAGTTGTTCTTCAGAGTTTACTACTGCTTGGTTCATCTACTTGTGTGGTCATTTTTAAAAAGGTACTACATGCTAATTTCTGGTACTACTCTTCATGGATGGTACTACACAGTATTTGTTCTACAAATGGTTAGTTCTTCGTTTGCTTCTTATGGTTGATACATCTACTTTTGGTCAAAAGAAATGGTTAGCACACTCTAAGGGGAAGCTTATTTGTTAAAGTGTTAATCATTTTGCATTGTCATTGAGGTGAAGATTTTTGCTACTGTTCATTGGTATTACTACAACTCATGTGAGTATCTACTGGTCAAGATCATTTTTATTAGGTTGGTGGTACTACTGTGCTTCATGGAGGGTATCTTGAAAAGTGGAATGCTTGGGTTTGATGTATGATATTGGTTAAATAGTAGTTGAAAATCAAGGTTGTTCGTATAGAAGACCCCTATTTAATCATGTCAAAAAGGGGAAGTTGTCTACAGAGAATGTTCAGCCTGTTGATCCTTGGTGTTGAATGCTTAAGGGGAAGTTTTTTGACGTCATCAATTAGGGGAAGATTGTTGGGTCAAAAGTTGATGAGTCAAATCACCATGGAAACTAGAAGGACCAAAGCATTAGGAAAAACTTCAAGCTGGTGGAAGAAATTCAAGGAAGTTCCCCCTGCTATGTTACTTTCCCCTGTTGTGATATTTCCCCTGCCATAACTAAAAAGCTGTAGATTTGGTCAAGTAGTGCTAAGTATGAATACTTCTGTTTTGATTTATTCATTAATATATTATCTAGTTTCCATGTATTTCTGGTTTCCTTAATCTATAAAAGGAACCACTAGACGTAGGTTTTATTCATCAGTTCCAACACACAAAATGTAACCTACTGCTATTATGGTCTCTAGGTGCGGGATTCAATGGATACACACCTAGAGTGATTTATTTAATGATTAATACAAATCCTTTTGGGAATTATTCATCTTGTTAAACATCTTATTCTAGTTAACTATATTATTCCGCTGTGTTCATCACATATACAATTAACAACCTAGATAACCGGTATAGGCTGTTTGAGTCTAAATATCTTGGATTCAACATGATTAACAGAAGTGATTGTTAGTATCCACACATCACAACTACGATTGTTTACCAAGTTAACGAGCATGCATAGGCCTTGTGTTAGTACACCCAAGCGAAATGATTTAATTCCTGCTCCAAAATTAGGAACAGCAACCTCGTGAAATGTTTCCATTCGCATATCGATTGAAACAATGGAACATGTGAAGTTGCCCATCCCTACCCAAATCGAATCCTTCCAATACAAGCATCCTTCAAAGTACAAACCGTTCCCAAGAATAGACCCTTGATGTGGAAGAACTCCAACGGTTTTCCAATTGCCGTTAGCCAATGAGAAAATCTTAACCTTGTACATTCTATGCTTACAAATCGCCACCAACTTATAATCTCCGTCAACAATTCTCCCAAATCCGTACTCAGCTTGATATGGATGCTCCGTTTCACGACTCATGTCAATCGTTAAGTTTGTACGAGTTGATGGGTTGTAAAATGACACCCCATCACTCAAGCTCACGCAAATCAGTCCATTGCAAGACCTCAATACACGCCCGAAATAAGGGTTACGATACGGATTACCACCGCCCAAGAACAATTCTGACGGGTTATTTAACGCGTCATCATTTAGGAGCCGAGTGGATATTGCAAAATCGTTTTTAAATACGATTCGTCTGAACCTTGCTGCCTCAGAATGGCGTCGAATGAATACGGGGTGTGTAATGACATTGTACCATGCTTTGCAAACAGTTTTGCAAATCAACAAAGTGGAAACAAGTAAATGAAGGAACATAATCATCAACAAATCAAAGCTTACATCTTTAAACGTAGCAGCCATCATTTTGAGAGTGTGAAATTATGGTTTTGTTAGATAGACGAAATTGTTTCTACAAAAGATTATGAAACTTGGAACGTGAATTTAAGTTAAAACTTGGGTGAGAGTGTGTTAGTGGGAATTTATAGTATATCGTGGAGAATGTAGGAAGTTACCACGTTAATAAAAAAACTGTTCATTTTAAAAACCGTTTAGTGTTACTGGGTAATAATGAAAAACAGTTATTGGTGGTTAACCATATCAGATGAAACAAGGGAGTCACTAAATATGGAAATCGACAGGGGTACATCAATTTAGCTTGTAGAAACAAAAGCAAATAGTGCTTATGACAAATTACGTGATAAACCACCTTAACTTCAAGAGGCTGAACCGTTCCTTTTTGAAGGTCAACACCCTTAAACTCAGAAACATTTTTTTTGTCAATCACTTGTTCTTTCTGAAAGTCAGCTGCGTCATTGTTGTCTACGTCCATGTCATCGAAAGAAATAGCAGCCATGTCTTCTTCATCGTTCAACACATCCATGAATTCATCTATAAATTCAACATCCTATAATCAAGATGAATAAAATATAAATGGAACACATATGAATACCATTGACTATGCTCGACATTGCATTTCTCTAATCGACATTGTGTTCATGACACCTTTTACAATCTTCTTACTCGCACAGTTTCTTTTGGCTACAAAGATTAGGCGTTTCATATTGTATAAGAAAATATGGTATAACAGTAGAAGGTTCGGCTACTTTAGTCTCTTGAGTTAACATAAGATCATAAACAGTTTGCTTCTATCTAAATACTTAAAGGCAGGCAATTATCTACTAAATTGCAAAACTGAATAAGCATTTATAATAAGAAATTGTAAACAGCTTATTCTCGTACACACTTGTTATGTAATCATATGTAAATTGCTTATCTATTATACGAAGCAAAATATGTTGATCGCATTTTCATCTAATAATTCCAAACACCACACTTGTCTAAAGCTATAGCTTTTGCTTTACGCACGAGACCAGCTAGAAGATGATGATTTTCACGAGAAAGAGGAATCATGGCGATATCTACCTCTAAGAACAAACGGGCTTGAGATGTCGTCTATGTGGAGCTGTAATACTTTAGAGCATACATGTGATACCGAAGCTAGTGACTAACTATATTTTTTCTAAAGGTTAAAATTTAGTATGCTAACCTCCCTGCAATTGTGTCTGTTTAAAAAGTTGGAATTCCCTTTCAAGTTTTTCCACCCTATTATGTAGCTTAAAAGGATCAGATACTTTATCAGCTTCCATTGGTCCCTTGCCTTTTTCTTTTTTTTAAGTTAGATCCTGTATCTGCATCAGCATATAACCAATATATAACCAACATAGTAACTGGGCCAATGCAGCTGTGAAAACGTATAGACTTCTTGGCTAACATTTTTGAATCTAAGATGGCATCGATAGAACAACCTACATATTTTCGTTTACCCTATTTTATGTAAGCACCTCTTACTATGGCTTTCGCATTATCTTTTCAATGGGTATCACTACCATCAACTAAGGTCTCTACTGAGCGACCCTTTTCCTTTTTGTTGATTGGTCGAACGTTTTCCTTCCCATTTGTAAATTTTGGCGCTTATTTCGGCATCAACTTATCCGAGTCGTCACTCTGAACACGCTCACTTTCACGTTGAGTTTCAATATGAAATATAATCCACACATGGATCAATCCAAATACTAAATGCATGATATAAACCACACAAGTCTGTATCTAGATACTCAACTGGAAAGAGTATTCGGATACTGAAACTGAAACTGAAAAGTGAGAGCATTCATAGTGGTGACTCGGATAACTTGCTACCCCATGAAGCCCCAAAAGTGGGAACTGGGAAGGAAAACCTTCGACCAATCAACAGAAAAAAAAGGGTCGTTTATCAAAGACCGTAGTTGATGGTAACAAGGACCATGAAAAAGGGAAATGAGATGGCCATAATAAGAGGTACTTACATAAAAAAGGGTAAACGAAAAAATGTAGGTTGTTCTATCGATGCCATTTTAGATTCAAAAATGTTGGCCAAGAAGTCTATACGTTTTCACATCAAGCTAATCAAAACTAATCTCAACTCAAACATTTAAGGTTACAAGTATGAACAGTCCCTTTTTTAAAAATTTATCTCATGTATCTACATCATTATATAACCAACAGAATACTTGAACCATTCTCATTTTCACTACTCTTAAAACTTTACATAGTAAACACTAACTATTGATCAATCTAACGCCTTTCTGACAAACATATAAACATAAAATGGCATAAAATTGACCTTTAATATGTGCCTTCATAGCTTCATCAACCCTCATAGCTTCATCAACCTTCGTAGCTTCATCAACCTTCATAGCTTCATAAACCTTCATATCCTCATCTGCCTTGTCATCTATATAACAAATATTAAAACAAAATCAATTATTGGTATATTCATAACATGCAACATCATCAAAACAAAAACAAATTGTAAACAGCTTATTCTCGTACACACTTGTTATGTAATTATATGTGACTTGCTTATCTATTATACGAAGCAAAATATGTTGATCGCATTTTCATCTAAGAATTCCAAACACCACACTTGTCTAAAGCTGTAGCTTTTGCTTTAGGCACGAGACCAGCTAGAAACCCCCATTTAACTTGCTTTCCTTGGTCAATTTTTGGATCCTGCAAGTATTCATCACAAAGAATCATCTAACGTGCACAAGCTACTGGTTAACAACAAAACAAAATATTTTTTTATCATGATCTGTACTTGATCTGTCAGAAGAAGAGTCTCCAAAGAATCTTCAGGAGCCGAATCGCTTTCTCTCTGTTGATCTATAGCACTGATGTGTGCCGCTCTGATCATCATTCAGGATTCACTCTCTGCATTTACATCAATTTCATAGATACCTCTAGGTCTACCATATTAGTAATATCAGTTTGTGCATCCGTTATTGGCGCGGGTGTTAACCCGCCTTGGACATTTAGTGTTTGAAGCATCGTAAATTCCTTTCAATTTCTCCGCATCTTTTAATCTACACAGCATAAGAGATTTAAACAATAATCTCCATAATTGAACCGTAGAGTTGAGACTTGTGACGTTAAATAGGTACGTTGCGTGTAGTGTGCCCGCACTTGAAGTTTGAAGTAGAGTGTGATCTTACTCGTGATTCACTAAGTACTTAAGTTTCTAACTAGCATCACATAAAGCAATTACAAATACACCACAATGTACTTGATGTCATGTGCTTTCTGATATGACTAAACTCAACAAAATTTTGGAACATGTCCGTTAGTGGTACCTCGCAAGTCGCTTCATAGGACAATAAGTTGCAAACTCATCGACTTATATTCATAAATTTCATCATAATCCTTACTCAAATACCCAAATCAAATATATCCATATATGAGTTCTAATACCCCAAAAGGCTAAAACCAAATCGCTCAATAATCACAGTCGTTTAAATACATATACCAGTAGCCAGAACCTACAAGTTATTTACAAACGCTAAAACTCACAATTCATACAAACCTAATACAAGACATAACCTTTGAAAAGCAGTAGATCCAACGATACTCTAGAAGTCAAATCTTATTAAAAAGCGATAACATTATTACTAACACACCAGGCCCAAATCATGACTGTAAACCTCCAAATCAACTAATTCCATGATATGAAGTTCTCACAGTAATGTTGATGGTCACAGTTCACTCAATAAAAGTCATAGGTACCTGTGGTGTTATAGCACCCAGCTTTTGGCCTATAACACACAACCAAGAAAACTCTCTTGTTTTGACCATAGCGCTGCACCTATGGTGCAGCCCATGATAAACGCTATGTCGCCGTCACTTAAATCCTTAAGGACATCATAAACCTAACGAAATACCAAACATGCTTCCAAACGACTTATCACACTAAATCCAAAGGGACAAGCTCCATAACCTCCTCACAGTTACTTAAAAAGTTATTATTGGCCATAAACCTACTACCTCTAGTATAATGAAAACCAACACAAATCGCTTGTTTTGGCCATAGAGCTGCACCTATGGCACATGCCACAATAACTCTATGTAGCCGCAACTTATATCCCTAACAACATCATAAACCTAATGAAACCCCAAACATGCTCCTAAGAAACTTATCACTTCGAACACACTAAAACCAAAGTCGCAAGCTCTGTAACCTCCTCCTCCTCTTTTTCACAGTTTATGTATTATGAAGTATAACTAAAACTTGAAAACATGATGAACTAAATTAAGTGCGAAATGAAATGATAAAAGTAGGAGAAGGAAAGCTAGACTCACTGCATCAAACTAGCCAAAACCTTTGATAAACACATAAATTCTTAAGGGGTGGGATGTTATGGACCAACTGTTTTATCTACAATGAATTACATATGTAACATAAGACTCACTGCATCGAACTAGGGACACCTTCCTATGAACCAAACCCATGGAAAACTGGTCAGAGTTTCGTATCATAATATGATATACTGTAAGAGATAATCTCACAAACTCGCTGACTTAAATTCCTAAATGTCGTCATACACCTTACACAAAATACCCAATGAATACTCTTCCCTTTGGTGCACAAGTCCAACTGAGTAGCATACCGTACACATTATCAAACAATAAATCAGGTGACAAAAAAATTACTCCTAAATTAGGCCCAATCGTCGAAAACATCCAAATCAACTAATCGTCTAACACCATTAAAACCAAAAGCGCAAGCTCCTCACGGTTACTCAAAAACTAATTATTGGCCATAAACAAAAAAGCATGATGACCTAAATTAATGGATACAATACTAACTATAAAATTAAACGATTAAAGTAAGGAGAATGAGAGTAATATATACATTTGAAGCATTAATTAACGCTTGTGCTTCATTTTCCAATGGTTTTCTCTTCTCTGCCATGTTCCACGCGCCGTCAATCCGGTTATTTTTACAAATTTGTCCTTCCCAAATCGTTAATCATGATTAGCTCACATTTAATCATAAATTTTTAACATAAAATAGGTTCGATAATAAGTATAAAAATAAGTAAAATTCATTAAAAAATAACAAAAAAGATCGTTAACAATATAATTAAGTCAATTTTAATAAAAAAAAATTATAAACGAGTTTATTAATCGTGATTAGATCATTTAATCATTAAAATTAAATCTAATTCATCAAAAAGTAAATAAAAGTTTGTTAACAATAAAATTAAGTCAAGCTTTTTAAAAAAAGTTTAAAAAAAGAGTTCGTTAATCATAATTAAACACATTTAGTTAGCTAAAATTTGTAACCAAATTAACGAATTTTAAAAAAATGCATGAAAAGTGATGATTACCTGAAAAGACGGTAATATGATCTCGGAAAAAATGGCGAATGATATGGGAAAGTTTTGATTTTTGGTATGTTGGATTTGTTCATCAAAGAAAACAACGTAGATGGATCTTGTTTGTATGGGTATGGAGTGTGTGGTTACAAAGAGAAGAGTAAAGTAAGAATTACTTATAAAATATTTGGTTGCCCTATTATTCGTGTTGCCCAAAGTACAATTGCCCAAATTAATAATATATATTATTTACCCACTTTTAATAAAATGAACAAAAACCCAAGTTTCCCAATATCGAATTACCCATATATGTTAGATTGCCCAAAAAACATCTCTTACACAATACATACTTTACACGGACACATGGCGGATTCTTCCATCATTGCCCAATTTCTGTGTTGCCCTGGACTTCTTTAGGCAAAACATGTTGTTTGGACTAAATTACATGTTGCTCTAAAAAAGATGACCTTTTTTATCATTAAACCAAAATATAATTGGTAACACCTTAATTATCAAATATCAAGAACATCACAAAAATAAAAAATTACACCGTACTCTTTTTCTGTCTCCCTATTTACGCTATGTTAAGGAGGGGAGTGAAGAGGAAAGGACTGAATTTTTTTGTTCCTGAGTTGAAAAGAAGTGTGAAAGGTGACATAACTTTATGTGTTCCTGAGTTGAAAAAACTGTAAAAAATAATCAAATTTAACTAACCAAGTAAAGAAAAACATAGTTCCTCTCACTTTCATTCCAAATCACCCCAAATTGGGAAGTATATTATAATTGAAATTATGGAGTAATTTACTCTCCTTTACTCTCCTCTTCTTTCCTAAAAAAACTAAAAAAATCTTAGGAACATAAATTTTTATTCTCGGCTTACCAAAACTTTCACTTTCACTCCAAAATTAATTTTAGGAGAATTAAATGCATATATCAATAGGGTTACATGGCATATGCATAATAGCTCTATTTTTTAAAACAACAAATATTAGTGGTTAGTGGGTTAAGTCATGTATAATAGCTCTATTATAGTACTATATTATATATATATTGTGAGCATTGACATTACACCATAGAAGCGGGGTCACAACCAGTTTTATCCTCATGAAATTTTGATATAGTACGTATTATATGTACTATTCCGGTTAATAAAAGTAATATGCTAAAGTTTAATAGGTTGTGAAGTTTTTATATAAAAGTTGCAACGTTAATGTGCCGATAATGTGAAAGTGTATTAAACTCTTTATTACCCTATGCATTCGAGATGCTCTAAACCCAAACGCCTCATTTTTTTTATATAAAAAGAACATTTTCACATGCATCTTTCCTACAAGGGCTATTTGCAATTTTGACCCCTAGATGAAGGGTGTTAACTCTTTTTGACCCACAAAGTTCAGGTGGCCTAAAATGACCTCAATGCGATCGAGGCGACAAAGGAAACCTATCTTCCAACGTGACACATGTTTTATTATCGAGACATGTGTCACGTGGGGAGATAGGTTACCTCGGGTGCCTTCGGTTGCCTCGGTTGCCTCGCTATTCCCATTCAACACTTGTCACTCAGAAAAGATAGGTTGCCTCGGTTACCTTTAGTTGCATCGATCACCTTGGGTCATTTTAGAAACAATGGTGTTTGGGATTATAAAGTAACAACACTTTTTATTTTAGATTCATTTATAGAAATATCCCTTCCTACAATTGCGGGTGTTTACTTTCTCTCTAGTGAAGATTTATGCTAAACACAACAAAAACACGCTCATTAAAGATAGCGGATAAATCTTCTCTTTCATATAACATGCTCATTAAAGATAACAATAAAAAGTGTTTTGAACAAAAAATTCTGCTAAAAATAACAAGAACACTTAGCATAGACGTATGTCCTTAGTAAGCATAAGAGCTGATTTCCACCAAATAAAGAAAGATAAAACCATGCATTAAAACACAACATAACGATCTTAGAAATTTATAGATAAGAGATGTTGTAATATACTCTTTCCTATAACTTCTCATACCAAACCAACCCTCTAAAATTCAAATAGGATCAGTAATGTGGTCAATATCACGAAAAATAAAAGTATATTTGGTATGTAGCGGTGGTTGAGCTTTTTCTTTTTGAGACGATGTGTTGTAAGTAAGAGCATTTTGATTTAGTCCTTGTTTGGAAAAAGGAACAGTGACAACTTAACTTCTATCTATGTATGGTAAAAGAACAGTGTGCTAATTTTCCGATGCTCCGAAGCTGTGACAAATTAATGGTGAATTGCTTGATAACTACAAATACACCTGCCAAAGGTGGAGCCAGTAAAGGGCTCGGGGTTCTCGCCCCTCCCTTTTAACCAGTCTAAGTAACCCACTTCTCAGGTTGTGTTTACCGTGTACTCGTGTAGAACATCCATTTTTAAAACAAATGAGCTTATTATTATAGGCATTAAAAACATAAACTATGTTTACTTTTTAATTTTCAAAACCCACATCATATTTATTTGTGATTATCTTTTTGCTTTGTGGTTTCAGAAGATGTATATCCTTAGGTTAATGATTTGTACATTTTTAAATTTGATTCGAATATCTTAAACTGTGCATTAAACACTTGTATTATTGTTTTAACAGATTGTATATTTGAGTATCCTAATAAAAAAATAGAGTGTGTCAATCAATTCTCATATCTTTAGTCTAACCTTTTCTATCTTATTATATTAATAGACGAGTACCCGCGCATAGCAGCGAAAATTTCTAACACCGGATAACTAACGATATGTGATATCGTGCTAGGTATTTTGTGGTAGGTGAAATGTGATATCGGTAATTACCGTGGACGAAAGGATGACTAAAATTTTATTGCTTGAAATTATGTTTACCGCTAATGTTATTCGTCATTTTATACTTCAAAATTATGTGTATTCTAAACAATAATTTTGTGAAGAAAATACATACAATCTGGTGACTCCCATTCATTTACAAAAACAACACTATAAAGATAATAGTATGATCATGATGGTTGGATAGTTTGATTACACTTATTATAATAAATAGATTTTATAAAACAAAACAATCATTTAAAAGCAGAAAGGTGTTTTTATATATACAGATGTTTGACCTTAAGTAGGAGTTGTGTTAGTCATGAGATAAAAGCATGAATGTTCTTTTGATAGATTTATCCGGGTAAGTTTATTCTGATTGATTGCTTGGGTGTATTTCTTTCAAATGCTATTTGATTAGAAGCAAAATCTTTTCAAGCTATTACACCATTCAAATTTCAAACTATGATGCTAGTATCTCAGTTTCCAAACAAGCTGAGCAATGTAGTGGCACAATTAAAATGACAATCATATAGGGTGTTTAGTTATATTCAGTTAAAGTCGAATAACAAGTGCGACACTATGGAAATGTGTACTACTATGAGGTCATACGAAAGTATAAAATGTATATGAAATGAATAGATAATAAAGAATTTAAAATTGATTAACCTTACTATGAATGTTAGGGCATTAGATAGTTCTTGCACATATTTCCTTATCATTTTCAGACCAACAGAAAAAATTGTGAATAGAACATCTTTAGGATACTAAAACTTAGGGTGTGTTTGGATTAGCTTATTGTATTGGACAACTTTCACCCCATTTCACCAGTTCTCATTTTGCATACGCTTTTGATTTGACATTACTGATGATAAAAAGCGTGTGTATACAAATACCACACAATTATATGCTAGACAAACCAGAATCTTTTCAGGTGACTTGTTATAAGCGATTTCTTTTTTCAAGATAAGCATAAGATCAGCTATAACATAACTTAATGCTAAAGATAGGGTATGAATTCCCTTATACCGTAATGAGACACCATATACACTATCAGTTACGTATTTACAATGAGTTTGTAAAGATATTCATGTGGTAAAGTAAAGTATATCAGCTACCACAAACATCTTCAACAAAATTATAAAATTGCTATCTAGACCAACTATAGCTCAATTTTGTGCATCCAATAGCTAGCTCAACCAATATGTAGTATACTTATGGCGCATCACTATTTTAGGTTAGATTCCATATCAAAGATCAAAGTTATTGCTACTCTGCCACATAAATAGTTTCTGTAACTCTACGTCCATGGATGCTAAGTTATTGAATCCAAGTTAGTGCCTGAAGCTTCCCTATACCTATTATTGCGCTCTTTGCTTGAATCCTGTCGAGCCAAGCTCAAGCCTTAAAGGTTAAAGCTCGACGACCTATCAAGCCGAGATCGAGCCCACCTTTTACCTTTGAGCCGAGCTCAAGCCTTGTTGAGCTCGGGCTTGGCTCAGCTCGATTTCACCCTTATTTGAAAATCATTAAAGCATCTTTCAAGCTTCTTGATCACCAGTGAGAAGCATTTAAAAGTTATTTTCGATATCCTGTAACAAAGTTATATAGTTTGATATTTGCTAAGTTAATGTTTCTTTTAATTATTTGCTGGGAAAATTATAACACAGTTATAATAGGGGAAATTGCGTAAAGTTAATTAATATGCATTTCAAATAAGTGATTCATTTGCGTATACGATTTTATTACTAAAAGTGTTCTATTTTAGGATTTTCTATGAGCTAAGAATGTATACATGGGGTTCATAGAGCGCTCAAGGATTATCAACGCCCACAAAAAATATATCTTAAAAGTTGAAGTCTATTAAGGATTGACAAACTCATTTATTGAAAATAAACAATATCCAAAAAAGTTAAAAGCTTTAAAAGAATAGAAATCAAACATGATAGGAATATCCGGTAGGAGGATCTAACACCTAACTCGCGAGTTAGTGTTACCCGCCCTGTTCTTGCCACCTAGAAATAAGGATTAAGAATATAATTGTTAGAAATTGTGTTTGGTCGTGAAACCCAAGTGTTATTCACGATTCAAAGTGTTGACAGACCAGGTTGTGTGAGTTTAACTGATCACTTATTCACTTGTGCCCCTTTTAACTAAAAGGTATTAAAAATCATGGATGGCTACTATTCCCCGCGCATATACCCGTTGTTGATCCGCATATAGTGGTACTTACATAGCATATGACTTTTTCTTGGTAAAATTGATCCCTAGTTACTCGGTGCAATTTGGTGTTACATAATTGGAACCAAGTTCAAGTAGAAGCCTTTCATTCGGGTTCGATTAAAACACTCCTATAACTTAATAAGGATCACATTATAAAATATCCATAGAGCTAACCTTAGAAATTTTTTATGTCTAGATATAAACGAGGTTAGAGAAAAAATATTTCAAAAACATACCTTGCATATTTCACAAGCCTCCAATAATCTCTGCAATGCAACTAGAGATGGAAAAAAAACTTCGAACACGATGGAGAATCCGATACCCGAATCTGATTTGACCGGGGATTCCCCGAGTTGACCGAGTATGGGATGGGGGTAGAGATTCCCCGATAATAAAAAACGGGTATGGAGGCGGGGATGGTAATACCCTTGGTTCCCCAAACCCGCCCCCGAATATCTTTATTCTACATATACATTTATATATCTTGTATGTTTCAAATATCTATTAGATATTTGAAACACTATCAATCAATGGTTAATATCTCATTTGACACTAACCTTCTAGGATGAGCTCTTGCATGTTAAAATTGTTATTATTAATACTGGGCATGATCACATGAATTTTAGTCTCGTTAATGTTGTTTGATATTACCGTATTATATTATTCGTAGTGGTTGCGTCATTTGAAACATAGTTTAAATGTTAATTGTGTAACGGGGAAAAAAATCCCCGATTCCCTATTGGGGATCCCCGTTCCCCGCTGGGGATGGGGATGGTATGTTGCTTGTAATCCCCGATGGGGATGGAGACGGTGAATGAGATATATATTTAACTTTGGGGATAGGGATGGTAGCAACAATTCTCCGCAAACCCGGCCTCGTTGCCATCTCTAAATGCAACCATTTTACTTGCATCTATAGTGAACTGGAAAATATAAGAAATTCATTATCGCCAAAAACAAAGTGAAGGGAAAAGAAAGGGGTTTAGAAAAAACATATTCTGGTTCATTAGATTTTTCTATGAAGAATCTTGTACATCTAGATCAAAACCATGTATTTTTATTCAATAATGATAATGAACGAATAGCCAACTTGCGGTTGAAACTTTTCTGGCAGAATAAATGGAGGTGCTCTCATAGTAATGGTAATAACATGCGTGATTCTATTCAAAGAAATTGATTTGTGAGCCTGCAAGATCAAATAAAAAACCAAGTTTAATTTAAAAACTATGGTAAACGATAACACACAATGAATAATGATTATGAGATAACAAAAAATGACAGATCCAGTTTTAATGGGTGTTCGATTTTTTTTAACACATTTTTCTTCCGTAAGTTTTGATTTTTATTAATAATTTTTTATTAATTTCCTAATATATATTGATTTCTTAATATATATTGATTTCATAATATAGATATGGTTTCCATAGTTTTCATTGCAAGGATTTAATGTTTCAACCTTATACACGTACCACCTATTAATGTGTTTTTTAACTTTCAATATTTCTAAATTTAATGTATTTTTCAGCATTCAACATTCAACTTTTTTTAACAATTGGGATACACCTTTATAAGGTACTAGACGAGTACCCGCGCATAGCAACGAAAATTCCTAGCGACATATAATTTACGATATGCGATATTATCAAGTTTTGACATATGCGATAAAAAGTGTTTCACTCCATATTATCACCATGTTACCGCCATTGCATCAATAATACATGCAAAGATAAGCGCTCATTCTGTCAAAATCATGCACAAAGTTGTTCCAAGAAGTTCATGTCGTATCATCTAAGCATGTATGATTTCACAACTCAAAAGCTAATTTTCTTAGAATTTTGTACCAATACGTACTTGAATATACAAAGTTACAAACATCTATCATACTTTGTTAAAACAATATTTGGCCCATTTACATATGACTTTTGTATTTATAGTGCACTACAATTTGTCCAAGTTTTATGTGTTTATAAAGAAACCATAGCTTGGTTAAGAGTTGCAAGCTATAAAGAACTTTTTTTTTTGTTGCTTATGTTAAACAAAAAAGACGATCACATTATTACTATATTTAGCAGACAACTAAATCAGTTTTACCAAAATTCAAATGTATGGCTAAAAGATAAGACATTACACATTCATCCCCATTACATTCTTTAATAAAAAGCCTAACCACTGTAAATGAAAATTCAAAAAGAAACTCACCTACTGTTCGTTAGTGGTGCTCATGGATCTACATTTAGCTATAACTAAATGCAAAAAAATTATGGCACACGGTATTACACAACAGAATCACTTTCGTTCAACACAAGAGGCACTCTTGCTCCATATGCGCTACATTCTTTTAAAGATTCCTAAAGATACCCAAGTACAAAGGTTGTGACTATTTTCTTGATTCCGCCATCCTTTCATGCTCGTGTATACTTATTCAAGAAAACTACAATGTATGCCTATTTTTTTCAGAAGACAAACTCGTAGAAGAGTTTAAATTATTGTTTAGTTCGAAATATAATGGATATATGTACTCCAGTTCCGTAGCCTCTGAAGCTCGATAACAGTGCAACACAAACGTTTCTCGATAAACCACACCAACCAAACATATATGCAACATGAGCATCACCCAATTTCAAAGCAATCATGTTTTCGTAATATGAAATATGCATTCTTGCAATGGGTATGTAAAATATCAGTTTTGGCATGTCCAATTACATAAGAATTAACTGATATTTTAATTTTAGCGAAAGATCTCATTTTTATAAAACAAAGTAAAAAAAGAGAATAAGACAAATAACAAAATACCTTGAGCTGCAAAGTTGGGTACAAATAGTATCATGTGCTCCCAAACAGCTCCTCCCCTACCGTTAACATAAAAAAAATAATCTTATCATAGTGAAAAATGGCATTGGCCTTTCGAGTATTGGCAACTCACCTGGAACAGAATGAAGAGTATGAACCGATTGCCATAATTTTGCAAAGTTGCTTTTGGGGTTTATAATAGAGAGGTGAATATGAGAAATCTAGCACGCTTTCATCACTTTGGGGAAGGGAGATGCTCATGTAACGATTTCTGGTAGAATTACTATAAGAACTACTTTGAAATAAGAAGACAAACACATACCCCCTAATCTTTCTCAAACACACAGACCCCATTTCCAACCACAAGCGCCTATAATAATTTGAAACCAAGTCAAGATTACAGACTTATAGTTACGCACCTAGCATGCCCAATCATACAACCAACATTAAAATTACATCAGTTGTAGATTACATGTTCTCTTTCTTTTATAGATCTATCAGAAAACCATTCTCTTTCTTTTCATTTTATAGATCAAAATAGCCATTTTCCGGTTCGACTCGGGGAGAGTGATACCCTACGGTTCAATCCGGTTCGATTTTCTACAAATACCCGACTTACAACCAACCGGTCACCCCTCGGTTTCCCGGTTCGACCGGCCTGGTCGAACCGGGTTTTAAAACATTTAAAAAAAGAGACAAGTGAAAAGTCTCCTCACAACTAAAACCGGAACTAAGAATACCAATAAAAAATAACAACACATATTAATAACTCCTTAATTAATTGATTTTCATGATTATATCAACTTATCATGTATTAATAGTATCAACCCAGTGTTCTTGAGGCTCCAACAATTATTGCATATAGCTAAATCGCATATGATAACTTGTGTGCAAGTGTTACAAAAAACGCTTGGGCTAGTAAAGTTAGTAAGTTTAGAACAAAGAGCATCATATACGCTAGCCAACTTGCAGACTTTGTGCCCGATTTATTAGTGTGAATATGAAAACAATCATGTAGCAACATTGACATTGACGGGATAGTAAAATAAACCTAAAAACATGACATGTCTCCTCGTAATTTTAGCAAAATTTAATCTAAAACGAAAAAGTATAGCATTTTGAAAAGCAGTGTAATATACACCTAATAAGTAATGTAACACATTCAAAATTATTAAAGAGTAATGGCTATACCTTTAAAATATCTTTCATCGAGGAAAGTCATCAACACTTGATTAGCATTTCATCAAACACCTATCAAGTAAAGAAATCAAATTTGAATATCAGGAGCAATAAAACCTAAAACCTTCAAAAATATTACGATGGATATGAATCAATAGAATTATAAAATAAATTTAATTACTTTTTGTTCATTACTATGTTACAATTAAAGCTGATGAAAGAAAAAAATATTGATGAAATCATCACATACCACCGTATCTCACAAACTCTGTTTACCATAAAATTGCAAGTTGCAATATATGAGAGAAATTCAATTGTTATACAAACTCGTAGGAGGTTGTCTAAATCTAAAAAAATACCAGGGCATTGTAGTTGTTGTATTCAAAACCTCTTACAATATAGGCACATAAAAATAAAAGAATCTGTTATCCATACAATTGCAACAATAATCTCATGCTTTGTAATTTAAAGTGCTCAATATAGACCCATGCCTGGCCCGGAAAAAGTATTTCAAGTACTTTGCTGTTTCAAGCAAACATTCATAGTTTATGACTCGATTTGAATTTAAAGGAAACAAAACTGAAAACATACCCTAAGGAAAACTCTGCGAGGACTTTCATCAAACATATGGTAGGCACAAATCCATCGAGTCAGAACCAAAACATCTTCACTAAATCACCTTCACATTCACTAAACAAATAGAAACAACAAACATTAGAATTCATTAATTAGGCAAAGCGAAAATCAAGTTTTCCAACTACAAAAACCACACAAACCAACAACCAATACCACCAACCAAAACCACCTTGAAACCACCTAAACCATCAAGAGATGGTGATAGATCCGGCAGATGTGATGGTGATAAGATTTAAGTGGCGGCAGTGTTCTTTTGTGTGTATTAGGTTTAGAGAGAGAATAAGATTTTTGTGTGGGGCGTGGAATGTGTTATTTGGTATTAATGGGGTTTTGATTTCTGAAATAGTTAACATAAATAGGGAGATAGATACACGGTTTTACAACTTTTCAACAATTAGCAATTAAGTTTTCAACAATGCCAAAATTAGAGAGATATTTGTTAAACTTGCCTTATTTGTTTGTTTTTCAACTTTTGAGTTTTTCAAGCACAGAGTTTTTGTTATAGTTTCCCTTTATATGTTTTCAGCTTTCAACTTTCAAGTTTTCAACAAATGGGATAAACCCTTTATAGGGTATATAGATATAGGGTATACAGATATAAATAAAACATTTGGAACATTTTTATTTTTAGAAAATCTAGAAATTAAGACATTTATAGTTGACTTATATGAAAACATTCATTTTGTAATTGACCATACATCTTTTTTTGCAACAAACTTTTATTGCAACGTATTAGAACGTGATCTTTATCTTTAAATTTGAAATATCTTTTTATTTAATTATTTTTTATAATCTGATTTCACTTTATTTTCTAAAATTTTGTGTTTTTGATTCAATATTTATTTTGATATATTTTAATTAATTTTCACTTTTTCTTATTTTTTTAAAGTTTATATTATTTTCATTTAATCTTTTTGTAATTTCAATTTTTGAATACAAATTTAAAAGATAAAAGTAGTAACAATTTTTGCCTAAAAAATTATCATCAGGTATCCGCCGTCATATTACGCAAATGCCACGCTAATCTAGCGATTAAAAAATTTAACCCCAGTCTTAAATGATCTGGACCCTAATGATTTTGTCCGAATACCTCTAGTGACATTTATGATTGGACTCTAGTCATTTTGATTAAATAGTTTCTAAACTTAGTGCATGAACAATGGTAAAGTCTTTAAAGACTTGAAGCTTTTAATGCATTTAATGTATAATATTTTAAAGAGCTAAAGCTTTGAAGAAAGGTTTGGGGCTTTGGGCTTTATCAAGTCATTGGCTTTCATAAAGCTATTGGTGAAATACCAAAAAAGCTATTAAAAGACCTTTTAAAAGATAAAAAACGTTTTTACCTACTTGAGCCATTGCATATGCTCTAAAAGATTTATTGTATCAAAATCTAAAACAAAAGTAAGACAATTAAAAAGGAAGAAAATGCATGTTGTCGTCATTGCTAATGTAATATTTATTAAATTACTTATAATTTTCGTGCACGCACGAATTATAAATAATTCATTTATTATTTTAGTTTAGGAAATAGTGTTCGTTTGTATGTCATTGTACGACTCGACCTACTAACCGCTAACATGTCGTTCTAAAAGAAAATATATATATATGTATATAGTAATATATAAAAAAATTATGTTTAATATTTATAATTATGATATTATTAGGTTATAAAGCGTAAGAGGTATTTGTTAATTTTTTAAACTTATTAAAAAAATATAAAAATTTATAATTTTCATTTAACACTATCTAATTTATTTAAAATTTAACCACTAAAGTTTTATTTATTACCTCCTCTTTTTATAAGTTTATTTTTCATAAATTTATATCTTTTTTTTCAATCAAATTTCACCATCAATTTTTTTTAAAACTTTTACTGAATAAGAAAGTTTCTAACTTCTTTTAAAAAGATATAAAAATAAAAAAGATTAAATTAAAAGAATATTTTCTATTAAGAATTTTTTTTAAAAATCCAAACTTTATATTTTGCTTTACAAAGAAAAGAATTCAATATATAATCAAATAAAACTCACCCATATTTAAATAAAAATAATACTCAGAGTTTCGACGATCTACTATTACTCGTCGTATTATATAATGATTTACCACTTTTTTTAATTTAAATTCTCGGCTCCGTCAATTGCTGACGCAATTACTCATTTTAACATGCACTCTAAAAAAATTACCATCTACGACTCACCTATTTGATATTTCTCTATTAATCCATGTATTTGATCTTCATCGTGTCTGGCCTAAACTAAAAGTTGTTGAATGTAAATCACGTCCACTTATCATAGAATTGTCGGCAGAAACATCCAATTAGCCATAAATCATGCAGCTCGTTTCATTATCACGCGGACCTTGTGCATTGTTATCTGGGGCATGTTTTATTTGCCGCTGTATACGTGTCTAGCCCAGTCCCTACTGCATTAACGAGATGTGACGTATAAATAGTATTCCCTCCGCCCTAAATTAATCGTTAAACACACAGTTTTAGAAGGGGCAATCAAAGTTGCAAAAATCGTGTATCGCTAGCCGGTCGGTCGATCACTTTATAGCTTGAAATCGTTTTAAGCGAGATTAATCGGTAATTAATCGGATCGGCATTTTTAGCAAATTTTAGGTATTTCCGGCGAGTTTTGGGTATTTCTAAAGAGTTTTTAGGTATTTTCGGCAATATTATTGTTAAAATCCAACTTATCATACATATAAATAGTTAATATGAGTTATAAACACAATTTTATAGTGAGTTTTTGGTATTTGGCAAGATTTGCAGGTTTCCGACAAGTTTGACATCATTTGACCATCGTTGACCACAGTTGACCGACATTAATCGCTTTTTACATAAATCGGCAAGGTTGATGACCCTGTAGTGATTAAGAGACGATTAATCGACCTTGTAGACATTGTTTTGAAACATTGGAGGCAATAATACTAGGTGTAATATGATAAACTTGTTAAATTAATCAAGTAACTACTTTGGATGGAAATCCAGATAATGTAATAATGCAAGGATGATATAAGCCGCTTTGGCTAGTGAATTTACGACTTTTGCAATTTAAACCTCAATGCTTGAACTTACAAAGAAGAAAATCTCATGCGGTATGATCATATATGCACGTATACCGTGTTTTGCCGAATTTATGAATTTTGCGATTTAAACTTGAATGCTTGACCTTACATGTAACAAAGAAAACCTCATTTGGTATGATTGTATGCACATTATATCGTGTTTTGCCTCCTTAAGGAACCGTAACGCATCACATAGGTATGTACCAAACACACCCTTAGCTAGTAGCTAGTACAATTATTGACCTAGCAAAGTAGATATCGCGTGTCTTTACCTATCGTACTATCATGTGTCTTTACCTAGCAACCTATATACACGTATTGACCACCTCAAGAAATTGTACTATCGCGTGTCTTTACCTAGCAAAGTAGCTAGTACAATATGTACAACAATGCACTTAGCTAAGAGCATCTGCAATGTTTAGGGTATGTTTGGTTTGCAAGAAGAAATCACAATTATTATGTATATGATAATAAAATGGTCGTCCCATATGAATGAAATAAGAAATGAGTCTCTTTCCCTTTCTATGAAACAATGGGTATCATTTAATAATTTAATTTTTAAACATAGCAACCAAACAATTGCAATATTGTGAGATTCCACGATTCTCATAGGTATGTATCAAACACACCATTAGTTTTACAAAAGTTTTTTACTGTTTGTTAAAGTCTTCTCAACCACTTGCTAGCATTGGAGAATATGGATTTTTAAAGACTTTTCATGAAAGACTTGGTCAAGCGTTTGATATTGAAAAGCTTTTTACTTTTATTCTTACAACTTTGTCTTCTGATTTATAATGAAAAGCTTTTCAAAGGTTCATTGCATTGGAGAAGCTATTTGAAGATGCTTTCTTGATGGTAAAACATTAATGAAAACATGACATGATAAACCTGTAAGTTGTTTGAAGAACTTACGCATTCTCTAAGGCTCCGTTTAATTCGTTGAATGTTTGTGATGTAATTGTAATTTAGAAAAGGAATTATATATGAATGAATTGTAATTTAAATTGTTAAACTATGTTATGTGTTTGGTTGATAAAATGTAATGCAATTAGAAATTGTAATGTGAATTAATATAATTTAAATTAAAAAATATGACATGTGTATGGTGTTAAGTAGGTTATTTATTTAAGTGAGTAATTCTTTTGTAATTTTAAACATTTCTTCATAGTAATTGACATTACATCAATAAGGTGAGTCCATTATAATTTTAAAAAAATACAATTACATCTATTATGCAACAAACACTTTACGAAATTAGAATTTAAATTACATTACATTAAATTATAATAAATTAAGTGAATCAAGCGAGCCTAAGTAGCTAATACAATTATTGATCAAACGTGTGTATCATACTAAGGGTGCGTTTGGTTTCTTTATATGAATCACAATTGGTATAGGTATCGGTATAAGGTGGAATGATAATGAATATATCATTCCGATATATGTTGTTTGGATTGACTCATAACATATGGGTATCACTTTTTTTTACCAGCACTGCTCATTTTGTTAAAGAGAAAAAAAATAAGAAAAATAATTTTATTATATTTCATTTAAGTTTAAAGATCATATTAATGCAATACATGACATCTTCATCCTTACCACAAATAATATAATAAAATAATAAAAAGTTGCAGGTACTAATCCTCATTCAATGGCAAGAGAAGCCAAATTACCAATCACTTTGTACACTTAGAAAATAATGTATTTATGGCATAAATCATTAGTCATCTTCTTTGTATAAAAATAAGAAAAATGAAATCAAGAACTTACAATCTCGTTGCATCAGAAAAAGGAGAAAAAAATTGCAATATCTTCTAATCATTCAATTGAGTTTTGTCATCATATTTTGGACGTAATACCAATTTTATGGAAAAAACAAAATTGCTAAAAATAGAGAAAGAAAATCAATAGCACTTTAATTTATAGGTGATTGAGAAAAATGAAAATGGAATGAAGAGCAAAAGGTGCCTCCTACATGTGGAATGACACTATGGGTTTCCTTCCACCTTTTTTTCCCATTGTCATACACTCATATAAACCAAACAATTCTATCATAAATTGATTCCATTACTTTATTCCAGATATTGTAACCAAACGCACTCTAAGTAATTTTCTCTCTTAGTCTTCTTTATAAGTGAATGATAAATCAGTAAACTAGATAATAGCTTTTTATTATTTTTAGAAGTTGTTTTTGAGAAAGTTTAACAATTGCATGCAAAGTTTTTTTAAAAAACTTTCCTAAAACTTAACAAACCTTAGAAAAGTTGGAAAAGTTTTAATCATTACATTTAAAATGCATTTAAAATATTAAATGCTTGAAATTATATTTTACTCAAACACAATTAGGGGTGAAAACGAGTCGAGCCGAGCTCGTTTAAGTTTTACAAAGCTCGAGCTCGAGCTCGGCTCGTTTCGAGCTTTATTATTTAGGTTCGGGCTCGGCTCGTGGTATGGTAGAGAAGCTTGGGCTCGGTTCGAGTTCGGTCGTTTATACGATTTGGCAATATAAAAATAATACTTTGCTCGAGTTCGGCTCGTAATATATATAGCTAAATTAGACTCGTTATTAAGCTAGCCTAAAAAAAGCTTGTATGTAAAAGATTAGGCTCGTTTAGGCTAGCGAGCCCAGACGAGCTTTGGGCGTAAAGCTCAGGCTCGAACTCGTTTAAAAAACGAACTGCAACTTAGGCTCGAGCTCGGGATCGAGCTCATTTAAGCTCGACTCGTTCGAGCTTTTTACCAATCCAATCTCAAGCTTTTCACAAACAACTCGACTCATTTCCACCCCTAAACACAATTAGTATATCCCACAAAAACAACATACACTCACACAAATTAAGAGGAAAATAAAGTTAACTAAAAGCTCAACTAATTTAAGTGTGATACATTTTCTTTTGTGATTTGCCCATTAGGCTAGACACAACAGAGGTCTAGTGCGACTTTTATTTTATTTGTCACGTCAGTTTTTTCTCTCCAACGAATTAGTGCGACTTAGTTGAAATTTTTTTTTTCAAAATATAAAAACATTAAATTTCATAAAAAACCATTACATTTAATTAAAAAAAACATTACATAATAATTCAAATAAAAAAACATTACAATAAAAAAACATTACCCTAAAAAAACATTACCTTAAAAAAACATTACAATAATACTAGTAATTTAAATTGTATGTTTCCTTGATTTCTTCTTTCATTTGTTGCAAGACTTGTTGGTAAAATAGAGGCAAATTTGGGTTAAGTTATGTGTTGTAGAACAACAAGTCCTTCTCCCGTTTCTTTTTTTTAGCAAGCTTAATTTCTCGACGTTTTAATTCTTGCTCTTCTTTTTTCAAGGCAGCTGCTTCCCGTTGAGCTGCCTCCTGCAAATCCAACTCCCGTTGCTTGAAGGTAAGTATTCATCTTGTTGTTGCTTCTTTTTCCCCAACCAATGTCTTTCATTTCCCCCCATTTGTTAGTTACAAGATCAACAAATGAAGACCTCCATGTTGACGTCGATGCTCAAGACTTCTTTTTAGCTTGATCATGGCCCATTGGCCAGTATTCTTGAGTCTCTTCCTCCTCGGCTTCTGAATCATCGTTCAAATTCATGTAACCAGCGTGCCCAGAACCAGAAGTGGTTTCAGAAGTCTTGATTTTTTGTCACTTTTCTTTGTAAACTTTGGCATCTCAACCTCTTACCAACTTTCTTTAGGCAGTTTCCTCGCCTCCCTGTACGTAACAATTTTATTGTAAGTCACTTTGTATTCAGCACAAGTTTTTTGGAAATTAGTGAGATCAGTGGCACCACTATCATGAGTACACTCAACGTTATTCATTATACCACAAAAAGCACAAACGCTGGGATGCAACCTGTTTTTCCATTTTCTCACAACTGCGTCGTACCCTCTAGCCGAACCGGCCTCGGTTTCAAAGTACTTCAGTGCCTCTTTCCAAAAACCCTTTGTTTGACTGTTTCCAACCCTGCTATTCTCGGAAACATGACACCAACCTTTGCACAACGCAACCTCTTCCCCACTTGTCCATTCTTTTGGCGGCTCATTCGACACAACCGACTTGGCTTTCGAAACACGTCTAGAGGGCTTCTTAGGTTTAGCTGGTGACATCTGTTCCTCGTCTTCGTCAAGGTTAACTACACCGTGATATGACCCGTGTCCCGAACCTTGGCCCATAGACTGGTCTTGGCTAGGACCCTCACCCGCACGTTGATCGCTAAATTAGTCTTGATTATACATCATTTCCTCAAAATCAGCATCAACCTCAAAAGATTAATTGGATAATACGACGGGTTAAGATGCGAAGAAGTGGAAGAGTCCATAGTAGGGCGATACATACCCCGTGGGAGATTCGTAGAAAGGTTGTTGGTTGTTATCACGTTGTGGGGGATAGAACGGACGGTTTGAATAGTTTGGGCGAGACGGTTGTGGTGAACGATATCCAAACCCGGCGGGTCTAAATCGGAAGTTAGGTGACACGCCCGATAATCGAAAAGCCGAATCCGACGTCACGTGGGGAACGGTTTCTTAGACGAACTCGGGATTTTGGGGGTTCTTTTACTAGACATGTTGGATCGTTATGTATAAAATTTGAATGTAAATGTGTGAAAAAATTAGAAGAAATTGGTTAGGTATATATAAGGGTAAAAATTTAAATTTTTTTTAATTTTTTGTTTTTTTTTTTTTCAACCCAACGGTTAGCAAACAGTAACTTTATCCGTTTATTCCATTTTACACACTCGATTGTTCAAGGGGTCGAATTGCCTCGACCGAATGACCCGGTCGCCACAATGAGGCGACCGACTGCGACCGAGATCGCGACCGAGTCTTTCGACTCTTGTTGTGTCCAACCTTATATTTTCATAGTGAGTAACATTATGCAAGGATTGCAGGGTAGCACTTTACTTTAAGTTGGGCTTATTCGTCTTTTAAAGACGGTCTTGCTTTAATACTAGTACTACTACTACCGCTGATCTAAAGTTGCAAGTAGCTTATTGTATAAGACTCGTATATTTTGTTAACTTACCATAACAAAAGCTGTTATTTGTTTATATCAATTTCTTTTTTGCAATATCAATTTGTACATATTTTATTATTCTTGTAGACAAGGGCATGTGAAAAAATCAAAGGTTTTGTTCTAAATATTTTACAGTACAAAAAAGGAATGAACACTTACACAGTGCAAAGCATATTCGGCTTTTTTATTCCCATCGTGCTACAACATAATACTATCAGCCCAAAGTACGTTATTACCAATTCTTCCAACTGATTCAAATCTATGTTGCAAGTGTAGTTGCTTCACAACCATCATGAACACAGGCTAAAACATCTTTATATTCTCTTGTGATAGTAAACGAGTCGTAAACATTCCCGTCGCTGCTTTTCTTGTACTCCATAAGCAGCGACGACTGATTAAATGCTGTAAGTTTCACGAATCCAAAATCACGATCTTTGCGAATACTCCAAACTGTGTCAAGCTCAGTGTAATCAGACAAATGACTCCCTCCACCTCCAGCAACCACATGTATAGTCCCGTTTACAATGCCCGAGTAATGAGACTTTTCATTGTTAACACAATGATTCTGTGCAAACACGCAAGAAAAGTAGTTAGTCGTAGGTTACTAAATATAGTTATGCGACGCGTTTTTGTGACGTTAACATTATGGATTTTTGTACTAAGTGATACCTGATAAATGGGACAAATTCTTTCATAGTTATGAACATGACCAAAAAAGGCGATGTCAACTTTGTACTTTTGCCATAGTTGTTGCAAGTGCTCCCGACCCATGGGTTCCTCAAACGAGCCTTCTTCCCCATACCAGTCGTTTGAAGAATACCCAAGAACACGATGGGCGGCAAATATCAACCACGGTTGTTTATGCCTATTGGCAGATGCCAAGCATTTCTCGAGGAATGCATATTGTTCTGTACCAATTCTCCAATCGTGTTCTGTATCTGCCACACAAAAATGAAACATCCCATAGTCTGTCGAGTACCTAGAAAATCAAACAGTTTCAATAAGTCATAATAGCCTAAAAACACGTTTTGGTTTCTTTTCTTATACGACAAGATATCGATTATACCAAAACTTAGCTCGATTCTCTGCTGGATAATAGAACAAAGTCTCGGCTGGGACCCCACATTCACCACCAGAATCATCAGTGTCATAAAATGATCCACTGTTTGGCCAATCACGTTCGTGATTTCCACTACAAAAGCCAAAATTCACACAAAACTGTGAATTATACTTATCTATTTTTTGTTTGGAATAGCTAAAATTTTCAATTTTAAATGTTTACAAGAGGAAAAAATACCGACCTAGCAACCATATAAGGGACTCTTGATGTAATAGGTTCCATTTGTGCCAAAAACTGATCCCATTGAGAGATGTATCCATTGGCATAAGACATGTCTCCTATGTGCAAAACAAAGTCAAAATTGTCTAAATCCTTTATGAGCGTATCTGTCGTATTAAGTGCACCCGGGTGCTTGTTGCTATAAGCGTTAGCTCCATCCCGTTCTCCTTTACCCATGTCTCCAAATATTATAACACGTTGTAATGAGTCTTGACCAGGGTAAGGTGATGCTTTAAACGAGTACCTCTTGCTCCAAACATAAGCACCGTTTCGTAACATATGTCCCATTCGGTACGTGTACCTGAAAACAACTCAAGTTCAATATATTCAGTAATTCTTACTAGGTATATGTAAGTAGAGGTGTTACTTGTTACCTTAATTTTTTTTTCAATTCTAGTCTTTTTACTGAATCTATGTCATGTTATTATCAAGTGTTTTCAAGCTATCCGAGTTGACCCTTACTGAAAAACCTATTTTGACCCGTTACCAACAAAGATTTACAACATTTATTAATCAAAGAAGGTGACATACACCATGTTCGGCCAAAGATCCTTCAAGAAACTTGTGTGAATGAACCCTGGGTCACGCCATCCTACACCGCGTGCTGCTCCTCCTGTATAAATGATGTGATTTTAGTTTTATGCATGGTAGGTGAGGATGGTCGAGACAGAATAACATATTACCACACATGTCCTTTTGAGTGAATGTTACTGTTCCAGCGGGTGACAGTGATCGTTTCTGTCCCTTCATACCCCATTCAATAACTGGCACTGCTTCGACTATACTGTAGCCGCTGGACCATGTTACTGTCATCTTTTGAATCACCAAAAGATCATTTAGAAACACAGATGTATGCTACACTTAGCAATTTCTTAAATAACTCACCTCATCCCAAGATTTTCCATGAGCTAAGCGTGGGTAAAGGGGTGCTTTTGGATTTGCAAATGTTATGGTGTTTGACACTGCTTTAAGCTTCGGCTGTGATTTAATGCTAATGAGTTAGTTCATAGAAAAATAATGGAAGATAAGAAAAAGGAAACCGAGCAATACAAGTATACCTTTGACAAGCCACCCGAGAACAATGCGAAGGAGAAATCGGCACGCTGGTTTATGATCTGCAACTTTAATGTACTTTTGCCCGTGGTCGTGTAACTTGGATTGGAGTAATTGGCAAACATGAACTGAGATGTATATACTTTGATTCAACATTAAGACATTGTTTCTCTAGATTTATGAGGTTGTAAAAGGTAAATTGCAAATCAAAATTGAATTCATCTAAATTCATTACCAACACAAACTAAAGTAACATCCAAAAAATAGTATATTGCAACAAAGAACAGAAGTTTTTTGGGTTCTTAGGAATATCAATTAACAAAGAATAAGTTTGTATAGTGAGTACTGAACTTTAGACTACATTAACTCGAGCATGAACCTACAGTCTGTTACAATTACTTTGTTACGGCCGGAGTTTAAGGTCATTAGCAACGAACATTCATGTGTTCCAGAGCTCAAATAAGTCCATGTGTTGGTTATACATCTTTTCTCTAGATTAATTAGTTACATAGCTTAAAGGATTTCAATGTCCACACGTTCCGTAAAAGTAGCAACAATACGAAATCTCACCTTTATAGGAGATGTGCATATGTATGGAGACTGTATGCGTGTATAATCTTCATAAGTACAAGTCGATCCACTGCCATTAAAACAAGATCATAGGTTAGCACATCCTTTTCATAAACAGCTTTAGAAAAGAATTGTATAAGTATGTCTCGCAATAATTACTTGAATGTCGCTGGAGAAAAAACAGCAACCCAATCATCAGCAGAGGGTTCAGGATGATCAACTTCAACGCTGACCCATTCAGTATCCTCACCCTTCGATTTAATAAGAAATTTGACATAATTCTCTGAAATCTAATGAACACTTAATTATCTTATTTTTAATTTCAGCCTAAAGATGTACCTTTAAGCCAAGAACATCAGGTGAAGCCCTGACGGAAGCATTTTCGTGGAGGGCTAAAACGGCCTCATAGATTGCGATATACGACAATGGTTGCTCATTAAACTTGGTAGAAGCACCTCGCCTGTGGCTACGACCTAGTGATTGATAGTGAGGTGAAGCATGTGTTACTGAAATGGAAGTAATTGAAGCCAAAAATGTCACAAAAAAGAAAGCAATATTCATTATATGAATTTAGCATAAATAAGAAAGCAGTTTTCATGATTTATAGCAAAACATGTACTGTAATAAGGTGAAATTATAACGTGGGAAGTACTGCATGTGAAAACAAAACTTAGAATGCGAAGAAAAGAATAAAGGAAAAGATAGTACCGTAAGGTAAGTAAGTAGGGTAAAGCAAAACCATTAATATTATACTATTAGCAGCTAAGCTTTTTCTTTATGTTCGATTTAGAAACTAAAATAAAATATGTGACTTATCATTTCGTATACTTTTTTTGTTCCTTTTTCAAGCTCATTAGCTAAGCACGATTACATATCATGTATGTTTAAAGGGTGAGCATATGGGATCGTAGATCGATCGAACCAAATCAAAAAATCGTCCAAACCCTTTCAGTCCAATCCTCCATCTATGATTTGGCCTTAATCGGTCTCGATTCGATAACCAATCATTAAGATCGGATTAAGCGAAGGACTGAACCGTCAAAACCATACACGTTCGGTCTTGTCCTTGGTATGTGGTTTTGATCTAACTCGATCTCGGACCCATTCAGTTTCACCCGATGCTCACCCCCAATATATGTTGAGTTAATTTGGAGCTGAGTGGTCTCTAACTAGTATTATGATACCAAATATTTTAATTACAAACGAAGTCTCTCAATAAAAGAATGGGTTAAAACCAACTGGCTAGCTCAGTTGGCCACTTAGGGTAACCTTGGGAAGGTATTCTTGGAGATGTCTCAGGTTTGAGTCTCATCAAGGACCTTCAGGGGACCGAATTTAATAGAAGCAGGAGTGGGGTTTATGTTGGGGTTTACTTCGTTCCAATAGGGTGAAGATAATCAATAGCCTAACTACGTACCAATGAATGGTTACCGGATATCTCTTGAAGTCGTGTAATCACTTTCCAAAGAAGATTATTTTGGGTTAACACGAATACCTCCTTGGGATAAAACCAAGAGTTAGTTCTTGTTTTAGGCACAAATCAAGAACTCTGTGCGTGTAAGTGTTTCTTGTTTCTGTATGTTTCATCATGCAAATATGATCACTATTTATAGTGATCCTAGTCCTAGAATGATGTAACTCATAGTCAAAGGTATTTAAGAGCATTAATCGGCCAATTAAGCTCATAATTACCTACATGAAACCATAGTGGTTACATGACCATAAACCTGGTCATCAAGTCAATATTCAACCCACATTGATTGGTCAAAGAGGTTACAAAGACTTTGTGCATCACCAGGAGCAACGTCCTAACCCGGAGCAACTTCCTGACCAGGAGCAACTTGCTCACCAGGAGCAACTTCCTAACCAGGAGCAGCTTCCTACTGATGAAATTTCAACCACTATATTGAGTCCAGGGAGGTCAGGGACTTAATGGGTGTACACTCCGTACCTCCAAACCCATTTACAAGTGTGACTCGATCCCACAATTGCACTAAATTTCTAACAATCCTCCCCAATTTAGTACAATTCCTTTTGCATGAAAATCAACTTTAACAAAACCAGTGCATAAATGAAAATGTCCTGAGGATTGAATTTCCATATCAGTACATCACTTCAAATATTCGAGAATCAGGGTGTTCTAAGAATTGAACCCTTCAACTACTTTGAATACCTGAAGACAAAATACACACAAGTTTTCAAACACTTAAAACGCTCCTGACACCATACAAGCCATGTGTACATATCCAATTCATAAATGTTGTAAGAGCCAAAGTCCATGCTCCTTGAGGCGGCGAAACCTCAACATTTACATAGGTGGTTCCTCTTTAGTTCATGCTCCTGCTTAAGCACTTTTTCAAAGAAATTAACCATTAAGAAGTTTATAACTTCATCCTCCTTTCAGCAGGTACAAGCACATCCTTGGGATGATATACATGTGCTTCAGTCCCCTAAATGTTCAGCTTTCCACATTAAACTCAGCTCCCAAGTTTCCTCAGGAGGGAGTTGGGTGTCCTAGCATTCAGTGACTAGTTTGGACTTTAAACCCATCCATTTAGCAGACTTTATAACCAAGTCTCTAGTCAATCCCTTCGTCAAGTGATCAGCTAAGTTTTGTTGAGACCTCACAAACTCTATTGATATCACCCCATTCATGATTAGGTCACGAATCATGCTATGTCTAACACCTAAGTGTCTAGACTTACCATTGTACATTTGGCTATAAGCCTTAGCCAATGTAGCTGCACTATCACAAAGGATAGATATGGGTGTCATAGGTTTGACCCATAATGGAATCTCGAGAAGCAAGTTTCTCAACCATTCAGCCTCTTTACCAGCAGCTGCTAGAGCCACAAATTCAGATTCCATTGTTGAACCAGTAATGCAAGTTTGCTTCTTGGATGCCCAAGAAATTGCACCACCACCAAGAAGGAATACCCAGCCACTTGTGGATGAATTATCCTCAGTATTGCTGATCCAACTTGCATCAGTGTAACCTTCCAACACTGAAGGATATCCAGTATATGACAAACAATAATCCATTGTTCCTTTCAAATACTTTAGTACCCTCTGAATTGCTTGCCAATGCTGAGTACTAGGATTACTAGTGTACCTACTCAGTTTACCCACTGCAAAAGCAATATCAGGCCTAGTACTAGTCATGGCATACATCAAGCAACCAATCACCCTAGAATACTCAAGCTGGGAGACAGCCTGACCATTGTTAGGCATTAGTTTCTCACTTGTATCCATAGGTGTACTCACTGGAGTACAATCAAAGTGATTGAATTTCTTCAGGACCTTCTCAATATAATGAGACTGAGAAATTACAATACCATCACTTTCATGTTTAATCCTTATGCCAAGGATAACATCAGCCTTCCCCATGTCTTTCATAGAGAACCTTGATGACAAAAACTCTTTGGTTAAATCAACCTGAACTTGGTCAGTACCAAAGATTAACATGTCATCAACATATAGGCAAATGATGACTCCTTTACCAGATTCATCAAATTTGCTATATACACATTTGTCAGCTTGGTTAAGTAAATAACCATTAGACAAAACCACTTCATCAAACTTTTGATGCCATTGCTTAGGTGCCTGTTTGAGTCCATATAAGGACTTAATCAGTTTACACACCTTACCTTCATAACCAGGCATGATGAAACCTTGAGGTTGGTTCATATAAACCTCCTCATCTAAATCACCATTCAAGAATGCTGTCTTCACATCCATCTAATGAATAATCAAATTGTGAATGCTTGCCAAGGCAATCAACATTCTTATGGTACTTATGCGTGCTACAGGAGCATAAGTATCAAAGTAGTCTATCCCTGACTTTTGTCTAAAGCCTTGAATGACTAACCTTGCCTTGAACTTTTCAATAGTTCCATCTACCTTCATCTTTCTTTTGAAGATCCATTTGCATCCAAGTGGATTGCAACCTGGAGGTAGATCAACCAACACCCAAGTGTTGTTGCCCATGATGGAATCCATCTCATCATTAATTGCTTATTTCTAGAAAGCAACATCCTGGGACTTCATTGCTTCATCAAATGTTTTGGGATCATCCTCAACATTAAAGCAATAGTAGTACTGGTCAGAGACCTCATCCCTTGTTCCTTCAACTAGGTATAGTTGAAATTCAGGCCCAAAATTCTTTGGAGTCCTATGCCTTGTGCTTCTTCTAAGCTCAGGCTCAGGTTGCTGAACCACAACCTCATCAGTGACCCTTTCAGGTTCCACTGAAACACCAGTGTCCTCAGCTCCTATAGGAGTCCTAAGGCTTGGTCTAGGGACTGATGAGAACCTAGTCTCATCAAAGTTAGCATCCCTTGATTCAATGATTGAGTTTATTGAAACTGAATCATTAGGTTCAATAACATAGAACCTATAAGCCTTGGAATGCTCAGCATATCCAACAAAGATGCATACAATGCCTCTTTCACCCAAGGTTTTCACCTTTGGATCAGGGAGTCTTACAACAGCCCTACAACCCCAAACTTTAAGGTAGTTCAAGTTTGGTTTCCTTTTAGTCCAGAGTTTATAAGGGGTAATCCTGTTCCTTTTATTAGGAACCCTATTTAATAAATAGCAAGCTGTTAACATAGCTTCTCCCCAAAACCCTTGACTCAGTCCTGAGTAGGACAACATGGAGTTAACCATCTCTTTTAGTACTCTATTTTTCCTTTCTGATATACCATTTTGTTGTGGAGTATAGGGGGCAGTTGTTTCATGGATTATTCCAACAGACTGAAAATACTGAGTATTCATGTACTCACCTCCCCTATCAGTCCTAAATCTTTTGATTTGGACTCCTTGTTGTAATTCAACTTCAATTTTAAATACTTTAAACTTATCTAATGCTTCATCCTTAGTATGCAACAAATAGACATAACAAAACCTTGAAGCATCATCAATAAATGTTACCAAGTATTTTTTATTCCCTAATGAGGGAGTAGCATGCAAATCACATAGGTCACTATGGATTAGCTCCAAAACTGTAGTTACACGTTTTACATCCTGAAATGGTTTCTTAGTAATTTTATTCAGCATACAAGTCTAACACTTATCAGTGTCCATGTCAAAAGCTGGAATTAACCCATCCTTAGACATATCTTGCATCCTCTTATAGTGGACATGGCCTAGTCTAGCATGCCATAGTGATGAATCATTCAGTTTAGTGGTAGTCATCAGGACAGAATCAACATTTAAGAATCAATATTAAGCCTGAACATTTGATTACTCAAATAGCCAAAACCAATAAACACACCATGTTTAGATAAAACAAATTTATTAGATTCAATCACTTGTTTATAACCACAATTATTCAAAACACTACCAGAAACCAAGTTCTTCCTAATATTAGGAACATGCAAAACATTAAACAAAGAAACAATCTTTCCAGAACTAAACTTAAGATCTACACAACCACGTCCATACACTAGGGCTGTTGACTCATTTCCCATGTGAAGAATAGATCCATCATTCATTGACTCATAAGTCTTGAACCAGCATCTATCTTTACACACATGTACTGTTGCTCCAGAGTCAACCCACCATGCAACATCATCATCCTGCACAAAGTAAGCTTCAGATACATATGTAACATAATAAATCTGGAGAGATTCATTAAACATATTCTGACCTTTTGTGCCTGATCCATTAGCTTGGTTGCTAATGCTAACACCTTTGCAATCCCTTTTGAAGTGTCCAGGTTTCCCACACTTCCAACAAGCCACTGATGACTTCTTGTTAGGATTAGCTTTGGTGTTATCCTGATGCTTACGTTTGCCCTTGTTTTCATTGTACCTGGTGGAGTTGTTATGCTCCACCATATTGACAACAGATGAACCAGCAACATTGTTGCTCTTTGGCTTATCACTTTCATGCACCCTGAGGGATTCCTCAATGCGCAAATGACTGCCCAACTCAACAAGAGTTAACTCCTCCTTCTTATGTTTCAAGGTGTGCTTGAAATCTTTTCAAGAAGGAGGTAGTTTGTCAATGACACACGAGACCTGAATGGTCTCATCCATGTTCATTTTATGTTGTGTAAATCTGCCAAGTATTCCAAGAAGTTCATTGTATTGTTCCATGACTGGTCTTGAATCAGTCATTTTGTAATTTGTGAAATCACTCACAAGGAACTTCTTACTTGATGCATCCTCATCCATATATTTGGCTTCCAAGGAATCCCATAGTTCTTTAGCAGATTCAACATTTTGGTAAATATCAAATAAAGAATCAGACATACCATTGAGAATTATGCCGCGACACACATAATCATCATTCTCCCATTTGCTCCTTTTCCTCAGTTCCTCCAAAGTAGCATCATCACCACCATCAGGAATGGGAGTGGTCAGCACGTACACCAAGTTCATGGTAGAAAGAAGAAAGTGCATCTTCTTCTGCCATCTCCTAAAATCAACCCCTTCAAACTTGTCCAGTTTGGAGAAGTTAGCCACCATATGCTTCATTGCCGCCGCCATTGATTATCACAAAATAATCTTCTTTGATTGTTGGGGTTTACTTCGTTCCAACAGGGTGAAGATAATCAATAGCCTAACTACGTACCAATGAATGGTTACCGGATATCTCTTGAAGTCGTGTAATCACTTTCCAAAGAAGATTATTCGACCCTATGCCTGGGTTAACACGAATACCTCCTTGGGATAAAACCAAGAGTTAGTTCTTGTTTTAGGCACAAATCAAGAACTCTGTGCGTGTAAGTGTTTCTTGTTTCTGTATGTTTCATCATGCAAATATGATCACAATTTATAGTGATCCTAGTCCTAGAAGGATGTAACTCATAGTCAAAGGTATTTAAGAGCATTAATCGGCCAATTAAGCTCATAATTACCTACATGAAACCATAGTGGTTACATGACCATAAACCTGGTCATCAAGTCAATATTCAACCCACATTGATTGGTCAAAGAGGTTACAAAGACTTTGTGCATCACCAGGAGTAACGTCCTAACCAGGAGCAACTTCCTGACCAGGAGCAACTTGCTCACCAGGAGCAACTTCCTAGCCAGGAGCAGCTTCCTACTGATGAACTTTCAACCACTATATTGAGTCCAGGGAGGTCAGGGACTTAATAGGTGTGCACTTCGTACCTCCAAACCCATTTACAAGTGTGACTCGATCCCACAATTGCACTAAATTTACAACTGTTTATCCCCTAAGGAAAAGGTTCGAGGCTTGCATACTGCCCAATTGGATGTCACTGCAAGCTCGAATCACTAACTACTAACTCGCCGTTCAAAAAAAAATAAAAGAGTGGGTTAAGTATATATATTGGTAATGTACTTTTTTCTTCGTTTACACATCTATGTAATGTACTAATTTTATTACTAATATGACTATAAAAACCGGTTAGTGTTTTCTAATATAGGTAATATGACCGATTGAGTTTGCCAACTAAATAATTAATTTCCACGTCATTTTTTTTATCTAGGTGTAATTTAAAAAATTAATACATGTGTACTCTATCATGTTCTTCTTTGCCATAAACTCATCATTAAATCACATCTTCATCCTTACTAAAAGACCATCATCTTCATAGAATAATCGTAATGCCTATAACCATGGAACCAACTATGAGCTAACTAGTATCTTACTGCTCACATCTAATCCATCTTAATTAAATGAAGAGCTTGAGTTACTGATGAAACAACAACGTAAAGATTTTGTAATCCATACATCTTTAGAACTTGGGGTTCGCCTCTTTCAAAAATCCAAGAAGATGAAAATGATGGGAGACGGTTATCTATGGATCACAACTAAGCAAATGACAAATCTTTTTCATTTTGTTAATTCAACTATCATTTCTTCACTGAAGGGTATGGTTGGAGTCAAAACATTCTTCCCCGAAAACACCCCATCACCGTTGTCACCACCACGAAACATATCGCCACCGTCATCTTCATATCCATCTCAATTTTTTCGTTATATTCATATCCATCTTCATGGGTTTTGATGTTTTCGAATTTGTTGATTAATAATCGATTTGAGTTTAGATGTCAACGGCTGATGATGGTTGGTAGTTGAAGAATCGATCTGGGTTTAGATGTCAGCGGCAACTGTATGTTGAAGATGATGAACAGTGGATCTGTTGATGCCATTGGAGAATTAAATATCTCGACAGAAATTGTTGCGGCCACTTGAATCTGTTGATGCCATTGGAGAAGACAAGTGGAGGAGGTGAGGTTTAGCATGTGTTTGGATAAAGGGTTAAAGAGAGTGATGTGGAATATCTGAATATCCAACAAAGCATAAAATAAAATAAAAATATGACATGTGTCATTTTGTACTTTAAACTGACATATAACCGGTCATATTACCTATATTAGAAAACATTAGCCGGTTTTTATATCCATATTAGTAATAAAATTAGTACATTACCTAGATGTGTAAACGACGAAGATTACATTACCAATATATAGACTTGATCCTAAAAAAATCAAAGAACTTTTAAGAATTCATTTTCAAAGTTCACAAAAGAAGTGTCGTTAATACGTGGAATCAGTGGCGGAGTCAGGATTTTTAGTTAAGGGAGGTTAATCATATTTAATACAAAAAAGTTATAGTGATGGGGGAGTTGAGGCTTATGTATAAAATAGTAGAAAATTTGATTGTAATACACATAAATAATAAGTGAAATAGGTTTATTAGGGGAGGCTTAACACCCACTAGTCCCCTTGCTAGCTCTGCCCCTGTGTGGAATAGAACTCGAGAAGTAACGAGAAATAACCCAGTGATTCCTCTTGATCTCCTTGACAATGTAAGTTTATGGACTTTGTAGAAACTAGAAGGAGGTGGGGTTGAATAGTTTCTTAAATTTACTTGTTAAAGGTTGGTTTTAAAAAATACTTTTTCAAAAACTTAAGCTTGATTATTTATGTGAAACCTTCTTATACACAATATGAACAAGGTATAGTGCAACTAAACTAATAATCACAAGTATAAAGAATAATGAATGTAAAGAGATAAGGGAAGGAAAGATCAAGCCAAACACCAAGGATTTATAGTGGTTCGGCAACGAATCTCACTCCTCGTTCCTACTCCACTCCTCGAGTACTCCTTACTCGAGAGTTCACTAATCAACAAGTTCCTTAAGGTGGAGAAACCGTACATAACGTCGCTTAACCAATTTCCGACTCTAAGCTAAAAGTCGAGCCCTAATCTTAGCTAGGACCAATCTACACCAATATACTTTGAGGAATAAGTATTAACCTTAATACATACACAACTTCCAAATAGACACAACTACTTGGATCTTCACAATAATGATACAACAATGAACAAATAAGTTTGGATCTTCAATGGATCTTTGAGGTAGACACAACACTTCAAGAATGATAGTGTTCTTCTCTTTGCACTTTGAGAGGAAAAGATGAGAGGAAAAAGATTCACTTCTAAACAAGTAGTAATCAAACAAATGATCAAAGATTTGAGTGATTTAAGAAGTATGAAAGAATCTGGAAATGTATGTGCAAAAGAGGTGGATTGAAAGTCTGATAATGGTCCACTATTTATAAGACAAACATCCAACGGCTATATCTGCCCGCGGTTCCTTATTGGAGCCCGCGGTTCCTTATCGATAAGGAACCGCCATTGGCGCTAAGGAACCGCCGACGTAGAGTCCGCTCCCTTTTGTCTTTTAGTGGATTGGTTCGAATCTGGGGATTAAAATATCCTGAAAGGATATTCCAAACCAAGATAGAATATGCCATTTTCAAATTTCAAATTTTCAAATAATTAATTTAATAAAACATATTCTTAAAAAGAAAGTTTAATAATAAAACTTTGTCACACTTAATAAAAACTGAGTTTTAAGAAAAGATTAAATCCTTGATCACTTAATTAGGATAATTACTTGTTTGTTCATACCTTAAGTGATAATGGTTGAAATGAAAAATACTTGAACTCAATAATTCGTTTTTCATTGTTTTCGTAAATGCTTGTCTTTACATATTGTCGCAATCAAAACAAAGTGAGACCAAAAAATGCAAGAAACGTTTTTAGGCATCATTGCATTAACAATCTCCCCCTTTTTTATTCCGACAATCCATAAACTCAATCATCTAATAAAACAAGATTTTCGAAGACGAGTTTATCATTTCTCCCCCTTTGTCGAAGCAAAAAGGTTGCAAAACTCTTTGAAGAAGAAAAGAACTAGACTTTGCAAATGCTCTCCCTTGGTGCTTACTCCCCCTTGCTTGGGGCACCAAGGAATCGATATATGGTGACAAGCTACATAGAAGGGTTAGTAGTAGAGAAGAGACACCCGACAAGATATAGCAAAGGTCACAAAAAAATAAGAAACAAAAGATCCAAGAAAAGTCATGTTAAAAGAAAACATGATAAAAGATACAAGAAAATAAATCATACAAAGATGTATGAGACACAAATACAAGCCAAAAGAAAAAGCATAAATCTAATCATAGTTAAATTAGAACCCTAAGATTTGCTTGAATTAGATGTCTTGAAGATAAGCAACCAATGCTTAGATAAAAGACAAGGTAGTGGCGGAAGAAGGTGGTGGTGGCTTGGTAGAGATCTCATAGTTATAGTAAAGAGGAGGTTTGACTAAGAGACTCTTGATGTAATTCATCTCTTCATAGATATGAGTCATAGAAAGATGTTGATATTGACAAAATTGACAATATGTTCCATGATGCATGACATTATCATGTGAATGATGTAGAACACTAAAGGCTAGTGGTGGAAGATAAGAAGTTCCACAATCAACATTCTTAGAAGGAGAAGAGATGTGATTTTGAGTGTTCTTGGGTGAATTGGGGTTGAAAGCAATTGGAGAGAATGGAGAGAGTGGATGAGACTCAAAGCTTTCATTTGGGGAATAAGACATTTTGATTTGAGAAAGAACGCAAAATGCTTAAGGTTAAATAGAGAAAGCCCAAGATAAATTGGGGGTGGTCAAAGGGTTGAAACAAAGATTCCAAAAAGTGTTGGAACAAATTTGGAGTTTCAGGAACACCCGAAAAGTAGAGTACTGGGAGCGGTTCCTTACGTCAGCCGACGGTTCCTTATCACTGGGGAACCGCGATATCAATAAATAACCGCCCACAGTGGATTGAGTTTGGTGATGAGGGAGGATTTTCCAATTCAGCAAATCTCATTTTTCTAGTCTAACTAATCATGGGGGTATGCTAAGAAGCAAAGATAGACAAAGAAAACACACAAGAGCTCACCAAACAAGGTTTAGACCAAAATACATGGATTTTTTAATAAATTCAATGTAGGCGGTGTGTAGAACTAGACACAAGGTCATGACACAATGATCCTCCATAGTTCTCTTTTGTTCTTGCTATATTTGAGATACCCATACATATGAATTATGTAAGCTCATTATGAATAGCAAGAAGCTATGAAAAACGTTTTTAGATTGAATTAACAATGCAAAAACATTTCTCGACCATTTTCGAAAGAACTTTGAGAATTTTGAAAAAGGGAAGAGAAGTTTTCCAAAAAGAGTTTATTATAATCAAAAGCTCAAAGAAAGAAAAGACTCAAAAGATAAAAGATACTTGATAAATAATAACTAGATTTTACTCAATTAAAAATTTGTTCGTTGAAGTGGTCTAATCGAATTGATTATTGGTAAACGTGTGACTCAGTCGTCTTTTAGTGGAAAACAAAGATTTGTCGTTGTAGTATATTTAAATTGCAAGACTTTAAAATAAAGAGGCGGTTATTAAGACTAATTAAAACTTAATTGGTGCAAAATTAAAACTCGGAAAAGTAAATTGATTAAACTACTTAAAATTAAAGCGTGACGAAAATTAAATTTGACAATGTAATAGAAATGTAAACTTGAAATTTAAAATAAATAAAAACGATTAAAATAACACTAAGGTAAGATGGCGGAAAAATAAGCTTTAAAAATTAAACTAAGACAAAATATAAAACAAACCTGTCAGAATACATTCCTATCGGAATCCTCGTCGGAATCCGATCGGAATAACCCTCACCTTCCTTATCTGAATGTAATCGGAAAGTATCTTCGTCGGAATAACAACCTTCGTATGATCGGAATGTGGTCGGAATAACCCTCAATCGGAATGCTGTCACTACAATTCCAATCGGAATATCAAACCAACACCCCCGTCGGAATGTCAAATAGGAATGCAGCCAAAGGTACTCTTGTCGGAATCCTAATCGGAATCAAGATAGGAATCCTAAACCCTTTTCCGACCAAGCAAATGGAGCGCTGGTCAGAATATAAAACCCTTTTCCGATTGATGTGGTCGGACTACAGTAGAAATAAGGCAAAATAAGCAAAACAAATAAGCTATTACTCAAATAAGCACACAACTAAAAACCTAATCAAAACACGTATAAGAAAAACTAATAAGCTAAAATTTAAAGACTTTTGAAAACATTTAAATGAAAAAGAAATTCGAAAACAACTTTTAACTAAAAATAACTTTTATAAAAACTTAAGCAACTTAAAGATAAACACAAATAAGCTATAAAAATCAATAATCCAAAACAATCAAAAGTATAAAAACATAACCTTTAATCAAATACACATAACAATAAGCTCATAAACATAAAGATCAAACAAAACAAGAAAGGTAGAATGTGAGAGTTTAAAGAAAAGCTTGATTAAAAGTAAAGTTTCAATAACAAAATTAAAAACACTTACTTGAATTAAAGAAATTAAAGTGCAAGACAAGTATTTAAAATGACATGAAAATTAAAGTTGTGCAAGAAATGAAAATGGTGGAAGAGCTAATTTGTCAAGTTAGCCAACAACATGAAATGTGGTGAAATGGGTGGTATTTATAGTGATTAGGGAGGTTAAGCATGTGTTGCTTCCTTTTTTCTTTCTTTCTCGTCTTTGCGTCTTCTTAATTCTTAGACTTTTTCGACTTTGTCTCGGGATTATTTGAACTCGTCTTATAATTTATTCATTTATTAGACTTGAGTCCCTCGGTTTTATTAAACTTCCGTCTTTAGACTTGTTCTTCGATAAATCTTCAGAATAGGTCTTGGACTTCCGTTCTTTTTGCACTCTTGATCTCTTGACTTCGTCTTTTGTCTTTTTCTTCGATAAAAGCCCGTGAAAGCCCGTGTTTTCTTCCTTTTTCACATATTCGTCCTAAATCACAACAAAAACACAAACCACGCATAATTCCGACATTTACGACACATATACACGTTTTTGGCTTGGTTATTATTTTTAATTAAGTGGTAAAAGGATGGGTGTTTTCACACCTATCAAATCCCCTACACTTGACCATTGCAATGTCCTCATGCAATGCATTAGTTACAAAGCACGTTTTACAGTTTCCATCATAATCAATTCACCTTGGCCTTTATTAAAAAGATAGAAAATTATAAAACATTTAAAGGAAGAAAATAAGTAAAGAAATCAAAGACATACCTTAGGGTTTTGAAAATGTCATGAATGCTTATCATCTTCAAGTTTTCACGTTCCCCAAACCAAGCTTAAAAACGAGATCATTGTTATTATAAGTTAGCAGACTAACACGAACTCATGTGGGCCAATTATTTACTTAGACTCCCTTATTCCTAGGTGTATCTCTTATATTTTATTGTTGTCTTGAATGATCACGAGGATGCATTGTTGACTTATTTCGATAGTTATTTAGGCTGAAAATAAAGTGGAACGATTTAATCAATAGTTAGCTAAAGGACAAAATCTTTTAAAACTGCTTCTCGGGACCTCATAAAGTTCATATCTTGGCATAACTCGCTTCACGATTTGAGACCTTTCTCGGACCGATATTTGGCAGTAAAGTCATACTTCAAATCTTGAGAGACGTTCATGAAATAATGGTCTTCTCTTCATAATAGGAATTTCTTCACTTGAAGTTTGGAGAGATTCTTCATATTTGGACCACGACTTCTTCATTTTTCTCCAATCTTTATTTGGGATTTTGATATACAACGATCCGCCTCCTTTTAGGACTTGGATCTATTTATCCTCATACCTTGTTAGGGTCTTTTTGGATAGACTTCTCCATGATCTTTAGGGGAGTATTTTCTTTTCGTCGTGTGTCTCGATCCTTCATATTGATTCTTGATAAATGATTCTTCACATCACTTTGGATCTTTAACAACAAAATGTAGTCCTCATGCCTTGTTAGGGCCTTTTCGGACTCACCAATCTTCGCATCCCGCTTCAATAAGTTATGCCTTGGCTATGAACTCTAATTAATACCGAGCAACTTTTAAACGATCTTGGGCTAGAAGCTAAGTAAATTTTCAAATCGTACAACCTTATTTATTGCAGATAAATTTATTAACCAGCGATGGGAGAATAGGCTTATAATCAACTGACATAAATTCACGAAAGAATACCAAACTTATAATAGACTCTATCATCTCTCGTTCTCCACAGTTTAAAATCTCAAGGAATGAGACTCGTGGATGCTTAGCCAATTAAATCAAAGTTTTGGGTTTTCGAGTCGTCTATAGGATCTTGCAAATTCTTAGACTTTTTCAAGTTTAGAAATCGCATTTTAAAGTTCCCTTGATAAACGACTCTCTAGGATCAATTATAGGAACTTGCGAAAAGTTCTTGTTCTTAACCCGTGAGAGTTAAGACTTTCGCGTTTTAAAGCTCCCTATATAAAAGCCTAGCAAAACTTGACTTAAACACGTTAAGGATACTAGCTAGAGTAAACTTAGATAAGTAAACTCGGGTTGAGTCAAAAGATTCACAACGTTGAAAATTAAAACCACTTATTAAAATTTATTCTAGCAAGGAAAGAAAATAACCATAACAAAGGAAAAACTACTAGGCCAAAATAGATTAAAATTTTTGAAAAATGTCGAAAAATCAATTTTTCCGGTTAAAATGAGGACAACTACAAGGAAAAGGCCACTTAACTTCGATAGAAGTCCCCCCTACACTTGATATAAACATTGTCCTTAATGTTTAAGCATGTGGAAGTAAACTCCCCTACACTTAGGACATTGTGCACTTTGTTTAAATCTCGCTAAGGAAGAGACAACTAAAGTGATTCCTATTTTACTATAAAAGAATATAAAATAGAGAATCAAAATAGTTTAGGATAGAACCGGGAAGACGGAAACACGGAATCATGGTTCGTCAAAAGTCATCAAGAATGGATTTTTGAAAGCTCGAATCCCTGCACATGATAAGAAAGAAAACAACAAACACATACTAGGGTCTCCCCCTACACTGATTATAAAAACAAGAGAAAAAGGATAGATACTGCGGGTTGCCTCCCGAGAAGCGCTTGTTTTTGTTAACCGAGTCGTGAGCCTGACTCGACCTTGATTAGCATAGGAAGAAACTTGAAACACATCCACCGGGATCAAAAACATGGTTTTCGTCCATCAAGTAACACAAGCTTAAGGCGAACAAGGCAATCCAAAGAAGAGTAGGCAAGGTTCCCTTAAGCAGTTGTTGAGCACGGTAGAAGCAAGGGTGAAGTGCAAGCATATCTCCATAAGTCCCAGAGATTATTCCTTTTATTTCATCAGATGGATACTAAGATGGCTTAAAAAGTGCAATGCCGATGTCAAACACCGTTTCCTTTAGGGGAAAATAACACTTAGGCTCAGTAGATCTTGAAGAAGATCCGATCATAAATCTCGCAATCTCATCCTCAGACGGAGGATAGAGAGGAGTTAAGACATAAGTGCTGCGGATATCGGTGTCGTCCGGCTTCTTCTCCTTTGAAGCGGGTTTCTTCATATCTAAAGTAGGATAAAGACCATAATCATCGAAGTCCAAAGGAGGAGCATCACTCTCATTTGGGAAGTAAGTGTTGAGAAAAGTAGCAAAGTCTTCCTCAACTGAGTAGTCATCCAAAGTAGGATTAAGCATGGTTGTCGGAGGATCTTCATCAAAAGTGGGTGCAATGTCATCATGTGAAGAATAACTCGAGAGAGTATCAGCCTCATCAAAATCATCATAAGTGGGCATGTCTGGATACTCTGAAACGAAAGCAGCATAATCATCCCCATAGGAACTAGAATCATCAGCATAATCATCATAGATCGGTGGAGAATCGTAAATTGGTGGAGGATCAGAATTGGAGAGAGAATCATCCACATTATCTTGGAACAGTGGATTATCATAGCAAGAATCGAATAGAGAATTGTTGTAGACGACAAAATTATCAAGCACATTATTCATATACGCGGATTCTCCTCCATTTGATTTGGTTGTGATCTTCCCCATTTTAAACTGTTGGGTCAAAAAGTTGATGTGGCAGAAACTCAAAAACGAAGAAAACATGAAGATATTGTCTAAGCGTTGTCAAGAGCAATTTAGGCATTGACAAGAACAAATCCAGCGTTGTCAGCTCAAGAGTTGTCGTGTGCAATCCAAGCATTGTTACATGCAATTCAAGAGTTGATAGAAATGTAGACAAGAAACTTATGGAAGATTCTATTTGGATATATATGCAGGATATATTCTGTATATATTTATCTAAATAGAAGATTTACTTGTTTATTTGTTATTATCTCTTGTAAACCCTAATCCTTACACTATAAAAGGAACCAAGGGTCTTAGGTTTTATATAATTCAATTATTCACAATGTAAACCTAAAGCGTGTGTGCACTAGACGTGGGATTCAATGTATACACGTCTAGTGGATGTTTGTTATTAATATAATGAACATCCCTTTTGTTTTAATTCATGTTATTCGTGCCTAAACACCTTGTTAATGGTTGTTGTTCTAATTTCGCTTTGATTGTATAATCATATGAACAATGATCATTCCTAGTAGCTTAAAAGATCCTGAAACCAAGGTTTCCACAATTGGTATCAGAGCCTCGTGGCTCGTGATGCTAGGACCAACAAGGTGTTCGTGTATGGTGAAAAGAAGAAAAATCCGTCTAGGGTTGTTCTGGACGTTTTTGTGTGCGCAGCAGTATTCAGAAGGTCATAACTTTTGATTGAACTGTTGGATCGTCACGAAATTTTATATGTGTGTTCTACATACTTATATCTAAACATCCACCGGAGGGATTGTCGAGTTTTATTCCCAGGAAAAAGTTATTAGGCGTCAAAGTTGGCTGTAGAGATGGTTTTTTAGATTTTCAGCTTTTACATAATATCATGATTAGGGTTTTTACAAACCCTCAATCGACTTAAGGCTGAAACGTTCGAGATTTGGGGGCTGTTATAATGTGTTCTGGTGTATAGTTCGAATTTGTTTGCTCAAAACCCTAATTAGGGTTTCGAATTTATCAGATTCTAGGGCTTACATCAGCAGCAGTTATATGGTTTCTCTTGTTTCAGATCAGGAGTAACTGGTTTAATTGCATATAGATAGAAGATCGACATGGGTTAGCAGCTGCATGGATAACATTATTGTCAAAAGAAAACAACCGCTGTTATGTTTTTCAAATATGAAAGGTGATGTGATTGGGCTGTGTCATATATACGGTTCACATTACTTTAAATAAGAGCAACAGGTTGTAGTCTCAAGTTTACAAAGTAGAAAAATACAATGTTGTGAGTGATCCATAGCAGACGTCAAGTACTCTTCACAAGCAATATAAAAAGGCAACGTGGTCCCAGGCCTCTATTGTCAAGATAAGTGACGTGAGATCAATTTGTGTTCACACGACCATGCGATCCACACAAAGATTCCATTCACACGATGCAAGCATCCTTATTGGTGGAAAGTTTTCTTTGTTCATACAAAGTTTATGATTCTGCCACAAGAAAAGTCAGAATGATTGGATGAAGTGTTATTTTGCTGCAAGGATAATCTTGGATATTAAAGTCAGACGTGTTGGTGCGTAAGTTTTGGAGGTGATGCTAAAAACATAGGATTATATTATGGGATGTGTTTTCACTTCTCTATTTTATGACGAAATTTGTGAGATATTATGGGATATCTCATGCGTGATTATCTCCAAAAAGATATTTGATATATTTGACTTGCACTTCACGTAGAAACAAGTACAGCCAAAGGGAAATATATTTACTTTCCTATTTTGTGGGAAAGTGATCACGTGATAATAGGAATGAAAGTTTTTGGACGTGATTTGTTGCCCTAAATGACGTCAGCAGAAGAAACGCTGACAAGAGAGGCGTAGACGCTGACATATTGGAATTTGACGCTGACAGAATAAGTCAACGCTGACATGTTGACAGTATTGTCCGATATATGAATTCAAACGCTGACATGTATTGTCCGATATCGGACAATACATATGATAAAGATCTTGGATAAAGATGATGTTGGACAACACAATGAAGGCTGCTGTTTGAGAAAATTGGTACGTTTTGAGCACACAAAAAGGTGGTATTTACACACAAAGGTACATGGAATCTCCGTTTTAATTTAGAATATCATGATGATATTTATGGCTCGGATATTTTTAAACGGAATTAATGATCTTAAAGCGAGTTAGCAACAATTCATGAGGTAATGAAAAGTCTTTATGAAGAGGTGTTGGCTTAAGGGGAAGAATTCTTATGGTAAGTTTGATGATTGAAGAAGATTTTCGCGAGTTTGTGTTCTATCATATCTTAAAGTCGTGCACTCCCAGTCATAGACTTTAAAGGTAACTTGTTTATGCTTACATGGTTACTGATTAAGTGATACAAGGTCTAGGAATATGTGATTTTTCTTATGGTTCTCTATGCACATATTTGCTATCACTTGAAGGAGTTACATTATCGTGCTTAGTGTCTCACAAAGGATGAGGATTTTTGTATCAGCCACATACTTCATCACATCATCGTACAAGATATGGAACATAGGTTTGGGTTATTCTACTTCTACATCAAAAATATTATATTAATTGTTCTTCAAGATCATTACTTAGAGCTACATTTGGAAAATCTTCAAATATTGCATACATTGTTTACTTTCCTGTTGATGTGACAAAAAGGGGAAGAAATACATGCTACACTTGAGGGGAAGCAATTTGAAGATCATGTACAACTTACAAGAGATACACATAGATTTTTGCCACCATCAACTAGGGGAAGATTGTTGGGTCAAAAAGTTGATGTGGCAGAAACTCAAAAACGAAGAAAACATGAAGATATTGTCTAAGCGTTGTCAAGAGCAATTTAGGCGTTGACAAGAACAAATCCAGCGTTGTCAGCACAAGAGTTGTCGTGTGCAATTCAAGCATTGTTACATGCAATTCAAGAGTTGATAGAAATGTAGACAAGAAGCTTATGGAAGATTCTATTTGGATATATATACAGGATATATTCTGTATATGTTTATCTAAATAGAAGATTTACTTGTTTATTTGTTATTATCTCTTGTAAACCCTAATCCTTACACTATAAAAGGAACCAAGGGTCTTAGGTTTTATATAATTCAATTATTCACAATGTAAACCTAAAGCGTGTGTGCACTAGACGTGGGATTCAATGTATACACGTCTAGTGGATGTTTGTTATTAATATAATGAACATTCCTTTTGTTTTAATTCATGTTATTCGTGCCTAAACACCTTGTTAATGGTTGTTGTTCTAATTCCGCTTTGATTGTATAATCATATGAACAATGATCATTCCTAGTAGCTTAAAAGATCCGGAAACCAAGGTTTCCACATAAACACTTCTGCATCATTCCTGACCCTTAAGATTAACTCACCTTCGGCAACATCAACTAAAGCTTGTCCGGTTCTCAAAAATGGCCTCCCAAGTATTAAAGGAATACGAGGGTCCATTTCATAATCAACAACAACAAAGTCGACCGGAAAAGTGAAGGTGCCAACTTTAATGAACACATCTTCGGCAATACCAAGAGGGTAAACGAGAGTGCGATTTGCAAGCTCCAGAGTCATCTTTGTTGGTGTAAGATCGGGTAATGATAAATTTTTCCAAACACTTAAAGGCATCAGATTTATACTTGCCCCGAGATCAGCTAAGGCAGTAAATTCTTCGGTTTGGTGAAAAGTACATGGTAGCTCAAAACGATCAGGATCTCCAAGTTTCTCCAGAAGTTCTTTAAGAAGGACGGCAGAACAATTTTAATTTAATCGAGTATTAACAAACTCGACCATATTCTCCTTCTTAGTGAGCAATTCCTTAAACATCTTAACAAATTTAGGCATTTGTGCAAGAGCTTCAACAAGGCTAAAAGTGATGGTCATTTCTGAAATCTTCTTCAAATAGTTTGACACTTGAATGTCATCCTTGGTTTGCAGTTTGGCCTTGTCTAAGCGAGATGGATAAGGAAGATTGGGTTTATAAGTGGAAGGTGTAGGTGTAGCAAGTAAAGGTTGAGAAGTTGAGGGTTTAGAGGTGGAAGGTGGGGTTGGTGAAGGGTTCTTCTTGGGTACTTCTTCATGACGAGGCGGAGACGGTAATGGTGAACTAATACTAGGCGTGGGAGTAGGAGGGATAAATGGTGGTGGAGAAGGTGTAGATGGTGTAACTGGGGGAGGGATAGATGATCCTACTAAAGTTGCTCCACTACGGGTAGTAATAGCACTTACATTCGCTCTCGGGTTGGTAACAGTATTTGAAGGAAGTGAGCCCGAAGTAGATGGTTGATTACCTTGAAAGAAACTAGACATCATGTTCTTCAAATCATTCGTTTGAGTGCTGATAGAAGTTTGCATATCTTGACGAAGCTCGGTTCTAATATCATTTCCTTGTTTAGTAATGTCACTTTTCAAGGTGATGATTTGGCTTTGAAGATTGTTAACTAGCTCTCGTTGGGTTTTCATGAAAGTTTCAACATCATGATTGATGGGTGGAGGTTGGGGGGCGGGTGGGTGATATGGAGTAGAAGCTCGAGGTGGGTTAGGAGTGCTTCTATTGTAGTTGTTGGGGTTGTGGTTTTGAGGAGAAAAACCGGGTGAAAGATAGTTGTTCGACCTGTAACTTAGCAAATTTCGATCCCCTTGAGGTCGGGCTTGGTAATTTTCCGGTGAATAGTTACCATAAGCCGCATACATGTTTTCCGGATTGCCTTGAGTAGAAGGACAATCAGTGTATGAGTGAGGACCGCCGCATGTCTCACAAGAAATGGCTACCGCTTTAACTTGTTGTTGTTGGTTTGTAGCGATGAGCAAGATATTTTTGTTCATTTCGGCCATCATGCGGGTGAATTCGGTCATATCGAGGTTTGCTGAAGTAGAAGAAACATTGACTCTCGTGTTGTTCCTTGAAGATGCGGAGGAATCCCAATTTTTGTGATGAGTAGTCATGTTCTCTATAAGCTCTATACACTCCTCAGGTCTCCTTTTCATAAATGTGCCACCGGCGGCAGCATTAATCGTATCACGATCACGAAAAGTCATACCGTTGTAGAAAGTATCAATCAACGTAACGGGGAGCATGTTGTGGTTTGGACATCGATCGATCAAAACATTATATCTTTCCCAAGCATCAAAGAGAGATTCATCGGGTTCTTGCATGAAACCGCTGATTTGATTTCGACGGCTCGTGACCATGGATGGTGGAAAGTAGCGCGACAAAAATCATTGAGTCATGTCGTCCAAAGTATGAATGGAATTCTTCGGGAGACGATCAAACCATTTTTCGGTGTGGTGTGATAAAGTATGTGGAAAGAGTTGAAGGTGGAGAACATCCATAGTAGCACCGGGCAACTTCATGCTTTGAGTAATAGTAATGAATTTGTCGAGGTGCTTGTTGGCATCATCATCCGGCAATCCGAAAAAAGGGTTAGTTTGTACTCGTTGGATCATGTGATGCTTCAACGAAAACTCTGGAGCCGTGATTTACATCGGCGCAATCGATCCTCCTCGTCCATACATTGTTGGTTGACAAAGCTCCTCCATTGTCCGAAGATCGGGTTGTGGAAGAACATTGTTGTTTTTATTGTTGAGGTGCGGTGGGTTATTGTTGTTGTTCACATCTGCCATAACTAAATCTTCACGAGTCTCGGGCTCTGGATAAGTTGAAGATCGAGTACGCATACACCTGCAAAAGCAAAAGAAAAAGATACCAAAGCAATAGACAATATATATACACTATAAAAATAAAAATAAAATCTTTTTGGATTTTTGAAAATTTTTAATTTTTCTGGATTTTTAACAATTTTTAATTTTTATGGATTTTTTTTGAAAATTATAGAGCAAGAGAACTAACGCTCACGAATGAACGGATCCCAAAAAGCAACACGTCTCTCACAGAAAACCGTTAATCTTTACGAAAAGAGCCGGCAGCGGCGCCATTTAATAACTAGATTTTACTCAATTAAAAATTTGTTCGTTGAAGTGGTCTAATCGAATTGATTATTGGTAAACGTGTGACTCAGTCGTCTTTTGGTGGAAAACAAAGATTTGTCGTTGTAGTATATTTAAATTGCAAGACTTTAAAATAAAGAGGCGGTTATTAAGACTAATTAAAACTTAATTGGTGCAAAATTAAAACTCGGAAAAGTAAATTGATTAAACTACTTAAATTTAAAGCGTGACGAAAATTAAATTTGACAATGTAATAGAAATGTAAACTTGAAATTTAAAATAAAGAAAAACGATTAAAATAACACTAAGGTAAGATGGCGGAAAAATAAGCTTTAAAAATTAAACTAAGACAAAATATAAAACAAACTTGTCAGAATACATTCCTATCGGAATCCTCGTCGGAATCCGATCGGAATAACCCTCACCTTCCTTATCGGAAAGTATCCTCGTCGGAATAACAACCTTGGTATGATCGGAATGTGGTCGGAATAACCCTCAATCGGAATGCTGTCACTACAATTCCAATCGGAATATCAAACCAACACCCCCGTCGGAATGTCAAATAGGAATGCAGCCAAAGGTACTCTTGTCGGAATCCTAATCGGAATCAAGATAGGAATCCTAAAACTTTTTCCGACCAAGCAAATGAAGCGTTGGTCAGAATATAAAACCCTTTTCCGATTGATGTGGTCGGAATACAGTATAAATAAGGCAAAATAAGCAAAACAAATAAGCTATTACTCAAATAAGCACACAACTAAAAACCTAATCAAAACACGTATAAGAAAAACTAATAAGCTAAAATTTAAAGACTTTTGAAAACATTTAAATGAAAAAGAAATTCGAAAACAACTTTTAACTAAAAATAACTTTTATAAAAACTTAAGCAACTTAAAGATAAACACAAATAAGCTATAAAAATCAATAATCCAAAAAAATCAAAAGCATAAAAACATAACCTTTAATCAAATACACATAACAATAAGCTCATAAACATAAAGATCAAACAAAACAAGAAAGGTAGAATGAGAGAGTTTAAAGAAAAGCTTGATTAAAAGTAAAGTTTCAATAACAAAATTAAAAACACTTACTTGAATTAAAGGAATTAAAGTGCAAGACAAGTATTTAAAATGACATGAAAATTAAAGTTGTGCAAGAAATGAAAATGGTGGAAGAGCTAATTTGTCAAGTTAGCCAACAACATGAAATATGGTGAAATGGGTGGTATTTATAGTGATTAGGGAGGTTAAGCATGTGTTGCTTCCTTCTTTCTTTCTTTCTCGTCTTTCTGTCTTCTTAATTCTTCGACTTTTTCGACTTTGTCTCGGGATTATTTGAACTCGTCTTATAATTTATTCATTTATTAGACTTGAGTTCCTCGGTTTTATTAAACTTCCGTCTTTAGACTTGTTCTTCGATAAATCTTCAGAATAGGTCTTGGACTTCCGTTCTTTTTGCACTCTTGATCTCTTGACTTCGTCTTTTGTCTTTTTCTTCGATAAAAGCCCGTGAAAGCCCGTGTTTTCTTCCCTTTTCACATATTCGTCCTAAATCACAACAAAAACACAAACCACACATAATTCCGACATTTACGACACATATACACGTTTTTGGCTTGGTTATTATTTGTAATTAAGTGGTAAAACGATGGGTGTTTTCACACCTATCAATAAATAAGAATGCATAATTAAGGAATATGTTCCATTAAACCTAGACCTAGACGAAAGTAATTAAAAGGTTCCCTCTTAAGTGGCTTAGTGGAGATATCGGCTAAGTTTTCTACCGAGGGTACCTTCTCTATCGAAATGTTCCCCTTTTGAACATTATCCCTAAGAAAATGGTGGTGAATCTCTATGTGCTTAGTTCGTGAATGTTGCACGGGATTCTTTCTAAGGTCTATTACACCCTTGTTGTCGCACATGATGGGAAAATCATCAAGAGAAATATTGTAATCAACAAGCGCTTGCTTCATCCATAGAGCTTGTTGACAAGCTTTACCGGCACTCACATACTCAGCTTCCGTGGTGGATATAGCAACATCGGTTTGTTTCTTGGAGAACCAAGAAGTTAAACAACAACCCATGAAGGTATAAACTCCACTAGTGCTTTTTCGGTCCACATAATCTCCCGCATGATCCGAGTCCGCGTAGACAATGGTTTCTACGTTGGTCCCTTTAGGATACCATAATCCTAAATGTATAGTACCCTTAATGTATCAGAAGATACGATTAACCGCTTCAAGGTGAGGGGTTTTGGGAGCCTCTTGGAAGCTAGCACAAAGGCAAACACTAAACATGATATCAGGTCGACTTGCCGTTAGGTACAACAAACTACCAATCATACCTCTATCTTTGGTGTTGTCTACCGACTCACAATCATCATCTACGGTGAGTTTAGTATTTGAGGCCATAGGGGTCTTCATTGGTCTAGAGTCTTCTAATCCAAATTTCTTTAGCATTTCTTTAACATACTACGGACGAAAAATGTGAAAACCTAAAAAATTGACGAAAACGTGATGAAAACATAGAAAACGGACGAAAACGAAAATCAATTGACGAAGACTTGAAAAAACAGAAGAAAACATAAAAAAACAATGAAACAGACAAGAAAAAACTACACTTCGTATGTTTTCTTACGTTTTCGCATGTCTTTCACGTTTTCGTGCGCTTTTCACGTTTCCGGCTGGTTTTTTTAAGTTTCCTTATTTTTTGCACGTTTTCACTAGGTTTAATTTTTTTTCTATTTTTGGTCAGTTGTTTTACGTTTTCGCATGTTTTTCACGTTTTCTTCCGTTTTGCTGTTTTTTTTATGTTTTCGTACGTTTATCGTGTTTTCGCATGTTTTTCACGTTTTCATCCGTTTTCACATTTCCATATGTTTTTTTTACGTTTTCTTATGTTTTTGCACATTTTCGCTAGGTTTAAATTTTCGTCTGTTTTTGGTTAATTGTTTTACATTTTCTTTCGTTTTTCACGTTTTTGCTGTTTTTTATGTTTTCGTAAGTTTTTCACGTTTTCGCATGTTTTTCACGTTTTCGTCCGTTTTCACGTTTCCAACTGTTTTTTTTTACGTTTTCTTATGATTTTGCGCGTTTACGTTAGAGTTAACTTTTCGTCTGATGTTGGTCAATTGTTTTACGTTTTCACATGTTTTTCACGTTTTCTTCCGTTTTTCATGTTTTTGCTGTTATTTTATGTTTTCGTAAGTTTTTCACGTTTTCGCATCTCACGTTTTCGCATGTTTTTCACGTTTTCAACTGTTTTTTACGTTTTCTTATGTTTTGGCGCGTTTTCGCTAGAGTTAACTTTTAGTTTGTTGTTGGCGACTGTTTTACGTTTCTGCATGTTTTTCACGTTTTCACGTTTTGGGCAGTTTTTTTACGTTTTCGTGTAGTTTCACGTTTTCGCTAGGTTTAACTTCTTCGTCTGTTTTTTGGTTAATTGTGTTACGGTGTCGCATGTTTTTCATGTTTTCGTCCGTTTTCACGTTTTAGTGTTTCTTTTACGTTTTTTTATATTTTTTCACATTTTCGCTAGTTTTTACGTTTTGACATGTTTTTGGTCAGTTGTTTTACATTTTCATGTGTTTTTCATATTTCGTTCGTTTTTCACTTTTTTATCTGTTTTCACGTTTACGTTTGTTTTTTTGTCAAATGTTTATGTTTTCATCCGTTTATTGGTCAATTTTCTTACGTTTTCATATGTTTTTTCACCTTTTTGTCCGTTTTTGACGTTTTCTTTTTTTTTTTTACGTTTTGACAAAATTTTCACCTTTGCATAAATTTTTTCAGGTTTTCGTCAATTATGACGTTTTCATCTGTTTTATAAGCTTTCATCATCTTTTAACGTTTTCGTATATTTTTCACGTTCACATCTGTATTTGTTAATTTTTCTAGGCTTTGTTACTTTTTTTCACGTAAAATTTCTGATTGAAAACGTAAAATTTCTGTTGAAAACGTAAAATTTTCTGAGGAAAACGTAAAAATATTGAGGAAAGCGTAAATAACCGAAAAAACGTGAAAAAACGGTGAAGACGTAAAAAAACTAACAAGAGTGTGAAAATTTGACAAGTATGTGAAAAAAATCGAAAAAAAAACATTTTTGATATTACTAGACCTATTGGGTGACCCATCAAAACCTATTTGTAATATAAAGGTAGACCCATCTAGACCCACATAACATATGAGGAGACCCAAGTAAACTCATTTATAATTTTAAGGAGCTTGTTTGACCCATCTATACCCATCTAAGATATTAAGGGAAACCTAACTAGACTCTTTTTTTTCAATTTAACTATGTTGACCTAAAAATTAACCATGGGTCAAAAATTGCCACCTCTTTGGCGACACGTAACAATAAGCAGAAGCAGAAGCAGTAGGCAGTAAGCAGTAGTAGTTAGTAGAAGCAGTAAGCAATAGTTGTTTATTAAATAAAGTGTTTGGTAAGCATAGCAGTAGCAATAATTATAAAGTATAAAATTACGAAAAAGGGTATAAAATAATTAAGGAAATAACAAAGTTATTAAAAAACTAAAAGAGGATATATTTGTAATTTTAAAGCAAACTGCTTGCAGAATCTTTGAAATGCTTCTCCTATCAAGCATTTCAAATAGAAGAAGTTTTATGTTATCCAAACTCTAGTCGCTCCTTACCAAACAAGTTTTTAAGTTAAACTGCTAACCGCTTGTCGCTTACCGCTCCAAAATGCTTCAAAAAGTTTGCTGCCAAACACAGCCTAAAGATGAATTGAAAAAAAACGTATTATAATGATTGGTGTGATTCATTAATTAGTTTGGATAAGTGTTAATAATGGTTGTTGAAAGGCAAGTCCTTGAAATATACCTAACCTATCGACTAAGTAAAAACTAAGGTTTTTATGATCGGGATCTTACCTATGATCGTTTTTGTTTTTACAAGATTGAGATCGTAAAGTAGGATCGGGATCGTAAGATCCTACTATGATGTAATTTTCTTAGTATTCTTTGCAATATTTTACAAATTTACAAATTAATATACATAGTAAACACAAAACTATATAAATATTTGTTAAAACATGAAAAAGAGATAGAGACACAGATCTTATCACCCAACCAGCCACCCCTTGGTGATTTATTAACAAGATTCAAGTTCAGAAACAAAAGATAAAGGATTAGTCCCCAAATGGGTGCTAATCAAACAATACAAGATAAATGGTGAAAACGTCCCAACTAGGTTGATCTGTTTTCCTCACTACAGATTCACTCAGCACTCAATAAATCTAATCTAAATGATGAAACATAGATGAAGATCCTCCCATGGTAGAAACCATCTGGTTTGAAGAGAGAGAGCGTCTCACACTATGTGTGTGTGAGAACGAAGTGAGTGAATGAATGACAAACCCTAGCTCAGCTAGGTTAAGTAAGTGAGCGCTCCACAAGAACCAACATGGGCCTCAACGGCTAGCCCATCTTTAAAGCCCAAGAGGATAAATTGCAACCAAGTCCTTGCAAAAGTAAAACACAACAAGAAAAGAACAAAATACATAACAAAGGAATAAAGGTAAGTTTGATAATTTTAACATCCTCCCTCAAACTTACCAGCAGGGAGGTTTACCTTTTGAACATATCCACCATTGCTAATTGTTTGCACAATTTGGAATGTTGGAGAGAACCATGACCCTTAGTGAAAAGATCTGTTGTTTGATCAGCAGAAGCAACCTTGATGGTTTTGATAATCCCACACTGCACCTTTTCTCTCACAAGATGAACATCAACCTCAAAATGCTTGGTCCTTTCATGAAAGACAGGATTGGCAGCAATTTGAATAGCTGAAGAGCTGTCACTATACAAGTTTATAGGAAACAATCTAGGTATGCTCAAGTTACTAAGCAAGTTTGAAATCCAAATGACCTCACATGTTGCACTGGCCATGCATCTGTATTCAGCCTCAGCAGAGGATCTGGAAACAGTAGGTTATTTTTTACTCTTCTATGAGACAAGAGTGTTCCCAAGGAACACACAATAGCCAGAGACAGATTTCCTGGTTCTCAAACACTTAGCCCAATCAGAGTCAGTAAAGCAAGATAACTTGAGCTGTTTATCTTTGTAAATTTGAATGCTAATCCCAGGAGCATTTTTAAGATATCTGATAACCCTCAGGGCAATTTTAAGGTGAGATTGTAAGGGAGCATGCATGTGCTGACTTAAGCATTGGACAGCATAAGAGGTATCAGGCCTGGTGTAGATCAAGTAAATAAGTTTGCCAATAAGTTTTTGATAATTAAACACATTCATGAGGAACTTATCAGAGTCACTCTCTTCCACAGCAAGAACACAGTTCTCAGGAAGGGGAGTGGTGACAGGTTTGGCAGCTAATAAACCAAACTCATGAATAAGATCAAGGCAGTATTTTCTTTGTGTCATGTACACACCAGACTTGTTGTGAAGAACCTCAATGCCAAGGAAATATTTCATGGAACCAAGATCTTTAATCATAAACTTGTTTTTGAGAAACCTTTTAAATTTCTCAATTTCAGATAAATCATTACCAGTGACCACAAGGTCATCAACATACACAAGAATGATAATAAAAATATTACCAGTATGCTTAATGTAGAGAGAATAGTCAAACTTACTTTGAACAAAGCCATGCTCAGCCAGGGCAGTGGTAAGCTTAGCATTCCACTGCCTTGGGGCTTGCTTTAGACCATAAAGGGACTTGTTTAACTTGCAAACCTTAGAGGGATTTGGATTATCAAATCCAGGAGGAAGGATCATGTATACATCCTCTTCCAAATCCCCATAGAGAAAGACATTGTTAACATCCATTTGAAACAAAGGCCAATCATTGGCCATAGCAATGCACATAATACATCTAACAGTGACCATTTTGACAACAGGACTGAAAGTCTCATCAAAGTCAATCCCCTCTTTCTAACCAAACCCTTTGGCAACCACCCTAGCTTTATATTTGTCTATAACCCCAGAGGACCCATATTTAATTTTATACAACCATTTGCACCCAAGAGCTTTTCTACCCAAAGGCAAGTCAGTGATGGTCCAAGTGTTGTTTCTAATAAGGGCCTCAATTTCATTGTTCATAGCCTCAATCCAATTGGGGTCATTCTTAGCTTCATTAAAAGAGCAAGGTTCAACAGATTTGTTGAGGGTGGTGGCAAAACAAAGGTTCACAGAATTAAGTCTGGAGTAGTTAACATGTTTTTCAATACCATATCTAAGTTTGCTATCAATAACATAGTCATTAAGTTTAGCAGGAACCTTAGTACTTCTCACAGACTTCCTAATAGGAACAGGCACCTCATTAGTCACAGGATTATCAATGTTGTGAACTGGTTCAGAAGAAATAGGCAAAGAATTTTGAATGTTGCCCTCAGATAGAATGTTATCATCTATTTGGGTTGTTGAATCCTCTTCAAGTGATTGTTGAGTGTTAGACTCATCACTTGGAGTGATTCTACCATCCTCAGTAGATGTAGCTCTCTCTTCATCATTCTCTCTTCATCATTGGGTCTTATAGGGGTAGGATTATCAAAGAAAGAAAGGAGTTCAGCATCACTTGTTTCAACATCAGCCAAATCACCATCCTTATTGTTTTTCATTTTAAAAGGAAACACAGTTTCATAAAATCTCAAATCCCTAGAGAATAGGACACCCCTAGTGTCCAAACTTAAAAGTTTGTAAGCTTTTTTACCAGCAGAATACCCTATCAAGACACATTTCTCAGACCTAGGGGTGAGTTTATCACTGTTGTTTAAATTAGTAGAAAAACAAAGACACCCAAAACACCTAATGTGAGAGAGATTAGGTTTTTTGTTATAAACCAGTTTATAAGGTGATTTTCCTTTTAGGACAGATGAGGGGAGCCTGTTGATAAGGTAAACAGCAGTTAGAATACAATCAGACCAAAAACTAAGAGGAATCCCCCCTGAAACATAAGGCTCCTTGCAACATTGAGCAAGTGCCTATGTTTCCTTTCAACAATCCCATTTTGTTGAGGGGTGTAAGTGCAAGAGGTTTGATGGACCATTCCAAGGTCAGAAAACAAAGAGAGCATTTTCTTCTTAACAAATTCAGTACCATTGTCAGATCTAACAACCTTGATACTTATGTTAAATTGATTTTTAATCAGTTTTATGTAGTTAACAAAGGTGTCACACACTTCATCTTTATTTTTTAAAAGAAAAGTCCAAACAGCCCTGGAATAGTCATCAACAATGGTCAAAAAATACTTGTATCCCTCTCTGCTAGAGATCCTGTAGGGACCCCACAAATCAAGGTGAACAAGCTCACCCAGATGAGTGGACTTATGATCACTTAAAAGGAAAGGTTCTCTTGTCTGTTTGGCCCTATGGCGAACATCACAAACAGGGACACAAGTGTTTTTAGAAAGGTTAAGATCAGACTTGAGAGCAGAGAGGACTTGATCAGCAGGATGACCAAGTCTGCTATGCCGCAAGTCTTTGGACACATTAAAGGACATAATCATGTTAACATTACCTACACTCTTTTTGTTTTTATCAAGGTCAAACAAGTAGAGGCCCCCAGACTCACTACCAGTCCCCAGAGTAATTCCCTTGGTCAAATCCTGAATATAACATTTATCCTCATCAAAACCCACATACAACTTACTATCTTTAATTAACTTATTAACAGATAAAAGACTGACACAGTAGACATGAACAACAAGGACATCATAGAGAATGACATTGTTAGACAATATCAAATTACCCACATGACTTATGGTGGCAATGGTCTCATTGGGATGCCCCACAGTGAGATTGAGATTGGCAACATCAATGTTGGAAATATGTTTTCCCAAAGAAAGTCTCGGTCACATCATTATTAGCATAGATCACGAGCTATAGAATATTTAGAACTTTGTAACTTGGAGCGACATCCCTTAGGGGGAGATTGTTGGAAATACGTTTTACGTATTTATGAAGGATCGGTCGCTCCAACGATAATTATGTAATGGGCTCGTGATCCACTTAGTAAATGTATAGTCCATATAGCCCACATGTAGGGTGGGCTATATATATACCCCTCCTAGCATGTTAGGAGGGGTTGGTGGTTCTTCTCATTTTCATAACTTTCATTTTAATAAAACATCTTTCTCTCTCTACTTTTCTTTTCTCTCCTTTCTCTCTCTACACCCCATCTCCTTCTTCCCCATCTTCCCCATCTCCTCCACCAAATCAATAGATTAATCCATTAATTACCAAATCCTAAGAGTTCGTAGACCTTCAATATCGAGAATCATTAACAAAAATGACCTCAATAGCATATGTATTGACCCGGTTTCTGCCTAAAGTTGTAAGGAGGGCTTCTTTCTTTACACCCTTTATCTTTACAATTCTTTTTCATTCTTCAACCCCTTCAATGCTTACCAATACGTCATCACTAGCACCTTGTTGTGATTGTTCCAGTGCTAGCTTAAGTACTTGGTCAGCATTCAGCTATGTTCACAATCTTTCTCCAACTTTCCTAGGACTTCTAATTCTATCTAGGGAATTGTCCTTGGGAAGATTCCATCGGCTCTGATGAATCATTGGACTAAACCTATTCCTACCACCCTTTTGTCACCACATTCTTCGTGAATTAAGCGTGTTTTGGGAAAGTATAGCCACCATGAAAAATCATTGAAAATCACATAAGGTACTTGTGACATTGAAATCAAAAGTTTTGTACCTTAGGTGTTTTGTTCATCAAAAACGCTCCCCCTTAACACGTGCTTTACGCATATTAAGTTGGATAATCGTTAAGTCTTTTTCATCTTTTAGCCAAGTATCATTTAAATCTCCTTAATCCCATTTTCTCCCCTTATCCAAAATGTTAACCATTAATATTTGGGATATTGAATGGATTAACCGGTCTTTGGGTAAAAATGAAATCTATGTTTGGCCACAGAACATGTTAATGCTCCCCCTTAAGTTAATAAGGGATAGTTGTAGTGCTTTAGTATGATATATTTTGAAAGATTTAGAATCTCGTGAGAAATTCTTGAAAAATTATCATACCTTAACACTACATCAAGCCGTACAAGCACAATATTCACAAATATACATATTCACAATTGAAAACCAATATAAAGTGGACCTGAAATGTACGACCCATTAGATGGATCGTTGCAGTAGCTTGTGGTGCACTAGATATGGTCTACCACCAAAGAATCTTTCCAAACTCCTCATCAATCTACGTTCACGGAGCTTTTGATCAATCTTCTTGATCGCATAATTCGCCATCTGCCGATAACCCTTATGCCAATCCTCGGTCATCTCTGGTAAAGTCCCACCTGAATTAAGATGCTCCAACTTTCCTCTGACTTGTAAAAGAGTCCCATCACTATACTTATAAAGCTCACCCACCCTCATAAACTTCATTAACCCTCGACTGTTCAAGTAGAAAATGCCGCAATTCGGGACAGAAATGCCGGTATAGGGACATCTATCTACATGTTGAGGTAACACTTGATTCACTGGACGGGTTAGGTTAAGCTTCCTTTGATAGCTTTCGACTCCCAACTGAAGATCTTCAACTCGTTTCTTGATAACAACGCTTCGTGTGAACATACGAAGTGCTGTATTCAAGGCAATGATGTCTTTACGAGGAATATGTGTGAGTTGATCTCGGGTCATCATAAGCAACATATCTTCGATATCCTCAAGGCGAATGATAGAGAAGTCTCCCTGCTGGATTTTGTATTCTTTGTCATCCTCCCTTTTCAGACGAATCTCCGTCACATGATAATAGCCATTCTTGGCTTCGGTTTTCAGCCCTAAAATGCTGGAGATGCGAATATTGTATCTAACATTGCTTCCTGAATTGGCTAAGCAGCAACCCCTGTACGCCCTTCGGACTCGTTCGTCCCAATGAGATGCACCTATAACAACATACATATCATAATTACGATTTACCTTTGGGACCCAGAGTCGGTTTACCTTTTCCTCAATAAAGGGTATTGTTCCCCAGTTGGCAGCTTTCAGCAAGGTCAGGGAGGTTGCGTACTTTGATGACCCTTTTAGAAGATACACTAGATCATTGGTGACGAAGAAGTCAAGAGCAATCTGATTATCTTGAGAAGGATCAAGTGGAGGTGGAGCTCTTTCTGATTCATGAAGACCTGGCCGTTGAACGGTATTCAGAGCTTTCGGGATCTCATCGGCATAATACTCGAACTCCATTCGGGTTAACCGGGTTTTGGCGCGAATTCTCTTATCCTTCAGCGCTCTCTTCACCAAAGATGGAGTAACCGAAGTCTTATACTCATGAGCAAGAAATGCACATAAGTCAATCGGACTGCGGATCCGGAGATACAAAACATCTTTGTCAGCGTTTGTGATCGGATCATATTGCGCTACTGCCGTGATCCAAGCCTGTGGCGGTGCAGTCTCGTCAATCTCCAACGTGTCTGCCCAGTCCCGTGTGCTTGATTCAGGAATAGTAGATTGAGGTTCTTGTTGTAGAGGAGTGGAAACGTGAACATCTGTTGGTTCTGATTCAGGCATCTCGGCAGTGTCATGGACGGGTAAGTGTTGTGCAGCTTCAGGTTCAGTTACCGATTCTGCAATCACAGGAGCAACAACAATAGAACTAACAGGGTTAGTGGTAACAGGTATAGATACAGCAATAGATGTACCAGGAATCGATGACGCTGCAGTAGCATTCACATCGTGGCGCCACTTGGATCGTCTTGATTCCGTTGAGGTAGATTTTTCCTTTGCCACTGCATCTTTCTTAGACTTGGTTCCAGACTTAGCAGGTTTCTTTGAGCTGGCAACCTTATCCCCCTTTTCAGGCTGTTTACCCCCATCATCATCCTTATCCCTATCCTCGTTGCTCCCTTTAGCACTCTCCTCATTACCATCACCACCATTATTACCATCATTATCATCATCATCCTCATCATCATCATCATCCTCATCATCATCACCACCATCATCATCTTCTCCTTCTTCTTCTTCTCCTTCTTCTTCTTCTTCTTCCTCTTCTTCTTCACCAGTACCCTCTTCTTCTTCACTTTCTTCCCTTTCTTCCTCAGGCAGAATGTGATAGGGTACCACACTTCCAAACATCTTGAACAACCGATCATCCTCCATGATAGCGTCATTCAGGGATTTATAGAGTGTCCGTTGAATCTTAGATTTATCAAACGATCCAAGTTCCCTCATACGAGCTTTGAGGATCTTCTTTAGCTCAAAATCCGTCAAGTCATAGGCAATTTTGTAGGCGGATTCAGACGGATTGGATGACTTGATCATCAATTTATCAGCAGCGAGTGTCTTCAATTCATCACGCAGTTTAGGCATAAGGGATTCAACGGATTCTTTCACTCTCTGCTCAATAGAAGCTTCAATAGTTTCTTTCTGCTCTTTATAGTTATCCTTAATAGCTCGAAGTCTCGTAAGTCGTGCTTCATGCCTATTAGCTTCAGCCTTTTTGACCCGAGCAAGTTCTTCTGCATGAGCTTTACGTGTAAATTCCATACCTGCAGCGAACTTAGCAAGCATCTCTTCTTGGGCTTTCTTAGATGCTTCTTCACTTTGCACTCTTCGAAGTAGCTCTTGGCGAAGATTATCCATCTCTCTTTTTTTGATTATCCGTGTGTTTGTCCAACATCTCTGCCATGACGAATGCAGCCATTGAAGATGTTCCAGAGCTACTTTGGGAAGGTTGAAGAGGCTCGGTTGTTACTACGGTACTAAGGATGGGAGTTATCGGTGGAGGAAGAAATGGTGTTGAAACCGGTCGGGTTGGTAAGGGTTGTATTGGTGGAGGTTGAGTTACTAAGGGTTGAGTAGGTACCATGATTGTAGGAGCACCGGACTCCTTTTCAACACTTGCTGAAACGGGGGGGGGGGGGGGGGGGTGGATGTCTCCTTCGAAGTAGAATACTTTTCAGGTGATCCAAACTCAAAAACATCCTCTGGCTCCTCGTACTCTTCTTCAATATTTACCCGTGCACCCGAACCACTACCTCCCGTGTCTTTCCTACTCCTTTCCATAGCTATCTTCATCGCTTTTCTCTCAGCCTTGTTAAGAGTAGGATCATCAACATCTTCTTCATTGTGGAGAACTAACTCATCAGCCGTACCCTTTCCCTTCTTAACTGCAGTCTTCTTCTTTTTGGCTTTGGGTTCAGGTAAAGCTGTTTGCTTCCGTTTACCTTTGCTCTTAACCATGGTAGATGAGTCTTCACCCGCTTGAATGCTTGCTCGTTGATTCTCAATTTCTTGTAGCAAGTTCTTGTAATCATCAGATGCGAGAATCTCATCTGTCAGCAGATGACTGGGAATGGGACCAGGAATAACTATATTCGAATGCGTCTCCTGCCTTAAGTCTACCAAATCATCATCATCCATCGTGTGGTGACGACTACCTGCACGCTTATCAATAGATGCATCGTTTTCCATAAAGTAATGTATAATCAGCTTAATGAACCTAGGGTACTGGTAACTTTTAACCTTACCCTTCGTGTTAGTGAAGAGTTGAAAAGTAAACTCTTCCCACAGCAATGATGCATAGTCAATACCCATACCTTTGAACATACCATAAAACATCTTGATGATTGGCGGACGAACATCATCAAACCCAGTTGTTTTGGGTGTGAAACATCGGCTTAGAATCCCAAAAATAGCTTTCCATGGTTGACCAACTTTGGCAGTAGTAAACTCAGACACGGTTCGTATGTCAAGACATCCAATGGCAGTGAACATTTCCATGATCTGGTCCTTAGTCGGGTTGGCTGAGAATGATAGACCTTTGAGTGTCGGCCGAAATCCAAAGATCTTCCTGAAGTCTGACACAGTAAGTGTCTGCTGCTTGTTGTCCAAGGAAAATGTGATTTTGTTCGACGTCCTCTCTTTGGTAGCCCAGAACTCGTAAAGGTAGTCATAGGGCACTGAAGCACTTCTCTTTAGTGCATGCTTTAGATGAGATTTATCAAGTATGGTTGTACCTACCTTAAATCCATTATGGGTAGAATGAGATACCTCCTTCAAACGGAAGTTGTTTGGAAGAAACTTTAGAGTCTTGGCTTCGGCAATGGCGGTGGCTCTGGCGTCTTGTATTTGTTGTACTGTTGGGTTAGTCATCGTTTCTGCTTAAGATAAAACACAAAGGTTGATACATACAAAAAATGAATATCATTATGATTGTATTCCTAAGCATTAAACATATGACCTAATCCCTTAAGCTTGCAAAAATCACTCAAACATCCTTCATTCAGAATAAGCATTTAATTGAGCATAAACCACTATCCGGAATAAACATGACATGGTGGATTAAACATACTATGCGGAATAATTATCCTATGCGGAATGCCATGCCTACCCGGAATAATCATCCTATACGGAATAAACAGCCTATGCGGAATAGAACTTTTATTCTGAAAGATCTGTCTATGCGGAATAAAGTTCTATTCGGAAAGATCGGTCTATACGGAATAAAATTTCTATTCGGAAAGATCTGGCTATGCGGAAAAATTTCTTTATTCGGAAAGATCTGTCTATGCGGAATAAAATTCTTTATTCGGAAAGTTAGGCCTATGCGGAATAAAGCTTCTATTCGGAAGGATTATCCTATGCGGAATAAAGCTTCTATTCGGAATGTTCCTTCTATTCGGAATAATCCTCCTATTCGGAAAGTTCATTCTATTCTGAATAAGTGCCTTATGCGGAAAGTCCATCCTATTCGGAATGTTTTCAACACTATGAGTTTTTTAATTAAGCACGAATTCGTTTGATTCAAGTGTTCTAAAGGCCATATCTGTTCATTTGTTCTGTTCTGAATCAATCCCAGGCAAAACCCCCAATTTAATTAAACCCTAATTTAAGCAGAAACCTAATTCGATTGATTCCAATTAAACAGAGGTAATTAAATTGAATTGCATGAATGTTGAAACCGATTTGATACCTTTTGAAGATCTTGACCTAGAAGATGTTAGATTTTGAGATGTTTTGTTTGAATTCGTGAGTTTTGTGTTCTTGTATGTTAATGGCGGCAAAGAAAGGGAAACAGATGAATGAGAGAAAGAAGAAAACGGGGGGGGGGGGGGGGGTGATGATTGACTAGGTCAAACTTTTAACAAGTTTGATACATGGTCACATTTAACCCCTCACTTTTTCTTTTTACTTCAATCAACATTCTTTTGTTTACCAAGTTTTAAAACTTGTCATTTTTGACCTTATCTTATGGTAAATTCCCGAGCCTTAGTGATTAACCTATCTTAACACACGCACAAATCTATTCACGATAAACTTATAAGCAACAACTAGACAAATGCCAAAGCAATCCAACCATTAACCATTGAGCTTTTTGAGTTTCCTTGAAAACTTTTGAAGATCTTTTTGATGTGAAAGATGATGTAACATTTTCTCCCCCTTAAACGATGACCCGTTTTCTATTTAAAGAGCTGTAATCATTGTTTAACGAGGCACATGATGAAAACATTTCCAATTAATATCTTGAAAAGTTTGTTTCGTGGTGGCAATAAGATTTCTCTTATTTTGACAAATTAATGCACTGAGAAGTACACTAACTCGTGTTAGACCAAGTTGTAAAGTAAACTTGATCCCTTTGCATGATTTGGCTTGTAAATCATGCCCGAGAAAATTAATTCCCGTTGTGAGCCAACGTTTTCCAAGGAAATACGTGACTTTAATATGAAAACCGGGTGACTTTAATAACGTTGGTATCAAGAGCCATGGTTAAATCTTAGGATTGATGCGTTTTTATCTATTGATTTGGTGATAAAAATCTTTTCCTTCTAAAATCTTTTGTCTAATTAGTTTTTTGGTGTCACGTACTTTTAGATCAACTTTTTATATCATCAAATTTTTTAAAAAAAATCAGTTTTATTGTTTTTTTTATATATTTTATTTTTTTTTATTTTTTTAATATCTATTTTTTTATTAATTTTTCCTTCTAAAATCTTTTGTCTAATTAGTTTTTTGGTGTCACGTACTTTTAGATCAACTTTTTATATCATCAAATTTTTTAAAACAATCAGTTTTATTGTTTTTTTATCAATTTTTTTTTATATACATCTGGGTCTCATTCTGTATTCACATTTGATAGCTAAATCAGTCCAGTCAAACTTCTGTTCACGTTCAAGATCGTGATTAACAGATCTATCCGTATCAAACTTTCTGTTTTCTTTTTCTTGTTATTCCGTATAGACATTCCGTATAGCTATTCCGTATAGACATTCCGTGTAGACATTCCGTCTAGACATTCCGTATAGCCTATCCCGAATAGACTATTCCGTATAGACACGGATTATTCCGTATAGACACGGATCATTCCGAATAGACTTTATTCGGAGTAAGGTTTTATTCCGTATAGGAACTTTATTCCGTATAGGAATTTTATTCCGAGTAAGGTTTTATTCCGTATAGGAACTTCATTCCGTATAAAAAAAAAGAAGAAGAAGATTCAAACATAACCAAACCAGACTCACAAACACTCTCGACTCAATACTCTCACCCACACCCCCTCACAAACCCTCGACACTTTAAACACCATCAAGACTTGAACCAACCCCGACACAATCACCAATCTAAACTCACAGACCACAAAAACAACACCCATTCACGACTCCCAACACACCAAAATCAAATTACAAAACGATCTCAGTCTCATATAAAACCATCCTCGATCACTGACTCGAAACCAAAAAAAAAACATTGCAAAATTCAATACCTACCCGAGACCTCCTTTGTTTTCGAAGATCTTGAAGAATCTGCTAACATCCATCAATCAATAGATCGTTGAGGGGGTATCCAAAAATAAGTGATGTGTGTGATTCATTTACATGGATAGATGAGATGACATAGAGATGCATTTGAGTCATTGTAGATGATGGCAGTCTGAAAGATCTAATTTTTAGATGAGAAATTCGTTGGTGGCCGTTATAACTTTTAAGTTTAGATGAAAGAAAGAAAAGAAAGCAGCTAGTGATTTTTGGATACTGTGCAGAATGATATGAGTAGATCCAATTGAGAGTTTTGGAGTTTGATTACAGTCTAAGACATTTGGGACCATCGAAAGTGAAAAGCAGGCGGATGTTTCAAGAAGTCTTGGTGGCTGTGTTTTTTTTTTGGAGAATATGTTTAGAGATAAGTATTGTGAGTAATATTAGGCTAGTATCTTTTTTTTATACTCTTGATCTCACACACATTTGTCCCCACATCTCACATTTGTGTTATACACGTTTGGAAAATCTGCTTAGTGATACACGTATAACGTATTAAATGGGGCGGAGTGTTTGAGAAAGAGACTGAGATAAGAATTGTTTTATGCTCCCAATTAATAGCTAGGACACGTCTCGCTTAATTTGGTGTCAAGTCTTATTTGTATGAGTTTTTTTTCTCTTAGTTAAATTGGCTATTTCCTTACTTAAATTTACTACGTCTTGGTGTCCCACGTGGTGTTTGGAAAATCTGTCAAGTCTTGGTGTCCCACGTCTCACTTAAATTGGCTATTTCCTTACTTGTCTATTTTTCTTTTCTCTTAGTTTAATTTTGGATAACGATCCAACTGGGCTGCGAATTTGTTAATTTGGGCCTACAATTGATAACAATTACTTTACAATTTCAAAATTTTCTACATAATTTTTCAAGTCACGTTTTGTTTTGGGCCGTCTGATTTGAACAGCATTATACCCGAATTTTTATTCAAAATATATTTTATTTTTAATAAACTTTGTGTATTAAGTGTGGCCTTTTTGGTTATAATCGGGAAAAAGTAACGAGACAAGTGACGAGAGAGTTACATATTACTGAACAAGGACTTAAGAAGTTTTAGATTTCTTTTGTTGGTTTTGTTAAAATCCCGTGAATTTCAATTTCTTGGTTTCTTCACGAATTATAAAATCCCACGATCACAATTATCTTTCATCGAAATTCAATGGAATTCTTGAACTCAACATTTCAAGAGGGAGAATCGCATCAAATGCAAGACAACGATAGAGAAAGTGGTATAACTTCATTTCGAATGCTTCAGTATCATCTAGTTACTCTTTCACGGCTTCAAGGTGGGAGCGAATTTGTGCCCATCTTTGGACAAGATCGTCATATATTCATCGATTCAATATTCACCACTTTGACCCAACTCGCCGAGCAACTCAACAATGAAAACTTCAATCACTCTGCATCGGCACTTGCATATAAGACTCTTGTGACACAACTCATGCCTTTCCTCCAATACAATATCATCAAGTCTGAAAGTTCAGTGATTTGCCAATCTTTTCTTCGAGATACACATACCAAGCTTCGAGTTTTCCGTGATACAATATTGAAACTCATGACATCGGTCTCGTCTTCGATTTATCAAAGATCACAACTTCAGCAAGTGTATGATAATGGAGTGCAAGAATCAATGACGCATATGCAAGAGGAGAATGGTCATACGGTTGACAACTTGGAGCCTCACGATGGCAAGCGCACGGAATCAGGAGGACAACATGATACCAGTGGCACGTCAGGGAATGTTCACGCGATCTCTCTTGATGACTCCTTACCCGTTTATGACGAAGAGCCGGCAAACATGGTACAATGTAATGTTGTTTATGATGTATATGCTGATGACATGCCGCATATTGAGCATTCTGAACCTAATTATGACAAACATGGGATGGAAAAGAGTGATAGAAATACCACTTCTGATTCATCCGATGTGAGTCATAATGGGGGAGAAAGTGTTCAAAATGCTAAACATCATGATAATTGTCTTTTGACTGCTTCATTAACTACTTCTGATTCTAAGATTAGAGAGCTCGAAATGATTGTAGCTCAACAATCAAAAGATCTTGAGGATGCCAAAATTGAATTTTCAAAGAAAACGGACAAATTTGAAGCATATTTTGAAAAACTTGAAAAGTCTAACGTTGTTCTTGAAAGAAAATTGGATCAAAAAGTTTTAGATTCTAAAGCTGAAAAGGATAATCTTTTGAAACAAATTCAATTACTAGAGTCTAAATTGGCATCCCAAGATGAATTGCTCAAAGAGAATGAGACCTTAAAAGCTCAAGTACAGGAAAAGGTGTTTGCTATTGCTGCGTTGAAAAACGAGTTAAGGAAAAATAGAGGACCTAGTGTGGACACTAAGCTTGAAAAACCATCAATCTTGGGGAAACCGCCTACAAATCAGTTCGTCAGACAACCGATTGTCAGACAACCTACTGCATTTAGTCCGAGCAACCACGATCCTCGAGACCGCGGTTTGCCTCCCAAGTTGATTTGGTTCAGTTTTCTAGACCAGTCACTCCAGCAACTAGGCCCAATGTGATCAAAACAGCGTTAGCAAGATCTAATCAGATGATTGCCCCTAGTTTCCCTAAAAATACCAAGACCACGTCTAGAACTAGTTCAAATGACGTTTGCCATAAATCTGATCTTAGGGAAGCTAAGAAAAAGACACATGTTAGAGATAGGAATTTCAAACCTAGTCAGATGCCTTCTAGTTTACCCAACACTGCTAATCGTAGCATGTCCAATCCTAGGAGCATCAATCAATCATCTAGGAATTCTAGATCTTACTCGGATATTAAATATGCTACTTGTAAAACATGTAGAAAATGTGTCTTTACGGCAAATCATGATTCTTGTATCAAGAAACTACTTAATGAGGTGAACTCCCGTGCTAGACTTAAATCCCAGTGGGTTGCTAAAATCAAACCCGTTGGCAAAATGTGGCGCCCCACTGGTAGAACTTTCACTCTTGTAGGAAACGAGTGCCCTTTAACTAGGATAGTCTCTGATTCTACGAAGATTACTAGGGAGGAAATTGCAAAGAATGATACATCACTTAAGCCTAAACTTAAGATTTTCTATAAAAGGAAACGTTTGCCAGCTAAGATAAGTGAATCATCTACTCAGGTCGCCTCTGACACAAGTAAAGCCAACTGTGAACCCCCACGTGCTTCAAAAATAGATATCTCTAACCCATGCAAAAGTATACAAACTCCTAATGAGAATCCAGGTACCAAAGTTGATGTTCCAAAAGAACGAAGCGGTCCAATCGTTGTATACCGTTCAACTAAGGACACTCTTAGAGTTTGGTTGCTGAAGAAGCAGATATCAGAGAAACAAATGTCTCAGGGGATTCATGGTTAAGCTGCAAACAAGGACTTACAGTCACATAACAGACTGTAACTCGATCTCAAAAGACAGGAAAGTTCATCCCGATGATGACTTATCTTAAAAACGAGAAATTCATTTTTCTCGGGCATGAGCTTATGTTAAAAACATTCCACGTTTTTTAAGCTCATGCACAAGGACTTACAGTCACATAACAGACTGTAACTCGCTCTCAAAAGACAGGAAAGTTCATCCCGATGATGACTTATCCTAAATATAAAAAAAAACGAGAAATTCATTTTTCTCGGGCATGAGCTTATGTTAAAAACATTCCACGTTTTTAAGCTCATGCACAAGGACTTATAGTCACATCACAGACTATAACTCGATCTTCAAAGAAATTAACCTTTCTCGGTCATGAGCTTTCTGTTAAAATAGTCAAAGTTTTCAAGCTCATGAAAACGACTTCTAAGTAAATGTCAGCTTAGGACTCGTCCTTCAGATAAAAGGAAAGTTTATCGCCGATGGTAACTTATCCTTAACAACGGGAAGTTTACAACTTCTCGGACTTGAGCTCGCTTTTAAGATATTCAACATCTTAAGCTCAAGTAACTGGTTTTCAAAACTTTGAACACAATTTTTCAAGAATTTCTCAAAAGGTTTTTTCTAAATCTTTCAAAATTGTGTGTTCAAAAACGTTTTGATAAAAAGAGCATGTCTTCTGGAATCGATAATATTTACGAACCTAGAAATGTCATTCAATAATGACACGGGGTTGTAAATAAAGTTCGAGCAGAAGTTTAAAAGATTTAAAACATGCTCTATATGGTTTGCTATTATTTCTGATAGTAACCCGCTTTTCACATTGAAGTCAAGCATTTCACCGGAAAGCTTTGACTTCAAAATCCGAAGTTATCATCTCCATCAATCGTAGCAATTTACCACTGATATCTACATACTCGACGATGCGACTACTCAAACGGTGACTACAGCTCTTTCAATAGAACACGGGTCAACAATTGAGGGGGAGCAATTGTCCAGCATTCAGAATCCTTGATGCCGAGAGTGCCAAGTTCACATATTGGTGTTAAGACAACGATATCAATCATACACATGGAGTCAATAGATAACTTCAGAAGTTACGAGGAAGACCAACATTCGTGAACAAGAACCATGTGCTTCTTTCATATGATGTTCTCCATCATTCAGGTCCAACCTCGTAAATTGCTAATATTGTGAATTCATTATCATATATGATCTTTGTACGTGATAAATACCTTACACTTGTGTTTAAAAGGTATTTAATTTACGTTTCAAGTACACCCTCATTAATTTGAGGGGGAGCTTGTGTAATTCATGAAGATAATTGGATTTGCATTTTTCTTCCCAAATTTTCTTAAAATACTATTAAATCAATTGATATTAAAAACATCGATTGGGTTAATATTTTTAATATGGGGGAGAAAATGTGATTTAATATGGGAAATGATTAATCACAAATGGTTTGACTTAACGTGCTAGCTCATCCCGACATGTGCGAAATGTTTTCGGATATCGTGGCATATGTTAAGGGGGAGCAAAATGGATTTGCACTTCAAAATGGATTTCATGGTGACATACACTTACCCAAAACATCTCTATTCACGACGGTGAAGATTGTGGTGACATAAGGATGGTAGGATAGGTTAAAGTCCAATGATTTCTCTAGAACCGGAGGAATCTTCCCAAGGACATTCCATAGCTAGAAATAGTAGTCCTTAGGAAAGATGGAGAAAGATTGTGAACGTAGCTGAATGCCGACCAAGTACTTAAGTTAGCACTGGAACAACCACAACAAGGTGCTAGTGATGACGTATTGGTAAGCATTGAAGGGGTTGAAGAATGAAAAAGAATTGTAAAGATAAAGGGTATAAAGAAAGTAGCCCTCCTTACAAGTTAGGCAGAAACCGGGTCAATTCATATGCTATTGAGATCATTTTTAATGATTCTTGATATTGAAGATAGACATCATGGACCCAGTGATGCAAGACACAACCCATCACAGCTAACTCATATATCTCTTAAAAGATATTTGTTTTAATCACACGGAGACAACACATTATCTATTGATTTATTCACTCCGAATAAAATGGTATTGAAAAGGTGGCACTCCTCTCCAGCCTCCGATCACTAAAATCCAAAATGCACGATCGAGTCTAGAGCCATTTGAGATCATCAAATATCTCATTAGGACACACTTTCATATTTACTTGCTTCTTCACACACTGTGAAAAGTAAGAAAGTTCTTAAGAGTCCTACGCAAAATCTTCATGATCTTGCCTGAACATCCGAGTAATACTAAAGTATTTACAATGAAGATGGAAATCCTTCTTGAGCGAACGTCAAAAAGCTCATGGTAGGTGCTTGTGCGATTCTTTATGAATCAAACTTGTGATAACTGGAAAGCAACAGTGGTTTAAACTCTTAAATGAATTTAAACACGTTCCAGGCCTCTACGCAATATCTTAGTGATCTTGCCAGAACATTCAGAGTAATACTATTAAGTATTTACAGTGACGAATGGAAATCCTTCTAGTGTTAACATCAAACAGCACTTGGTAGGTAACGTGCAAGATTCTATACGAATCAAGCTTGTGACACCTGGAAAGCAACGATGGTGCGGTTCTTAATTGAACTTCACTTGTTCCAGGAACATGAATTGACGGCTTCAAATCATGCGGATAATATTATCCAAATGATTCACTCTTTACGTTCGTAGTCAGCTTTGGACGGTCGAGTAAAGAGAACGGGTTTACCCGCGAAATCTTGTCAAGGAGGTTCTTAATTGAAACTACCTGCCACAAGTACGATATTTAATATCGTCCAACGGTCTTCACCGGCCGGAGGTAAAATGCTACCGAATTAGAATGAAATGTTCAAGGCCATTTCATCCGTGTATATGGTTTGTTGCTAACTGTCTTATGCAGCGTAACAAGAAGGTAGCATTGCGGTATATAATCCAGAAGAATTCGTCACCACATGCTTGTACTACATACACTTAGTACTTCAACAAATTCAAGAAAGTCTGAAGGTCAAGTCTTCCGCTGTATCAAACTCTGAAGCTTTCAAGAATTTAAAGGTATAAGTATGTGGAACATGAAGTCACGAAGAGGCAAATTTCACAAGTGATGAATGCACAAGGTGAAGGCAAGGAAACATGCTCAAGACTAAAGTCAAATATCACATCAAGCATATTCACAAGAACAAGATCGAAGACTCAAGCATAGATGCTAGGTTTAAGATTTTGTAAAATGGTGTGACCTCCCTTAGGGGGAGATTGTTGGAAATATGTTTTCCCAAAGAAAGTCTCGGTCACATCATCATTAGCATAGATCACGAGCTATAGAATATTTAGAACTTTGTAACTTGGAGCGACCTCCCTTAGGGGGAGATTGTTGGAAATACGTTTTACGTATTTATGAAGGATCGGTCGCTCCAACGATAATTATGTAATGGGCTCGTGATCCACTTAGTAAATGTATAGTCCATATAGCCCACATGTAGGGTGGGCTATATATATACCCCTCCTAGCATGTTAGGAGGGGTTGGTGGTTCTTCTCATTTTCATAACTTTCATTTTAATAAAACATCTTTCTCTCTCTACTTTTCTTTTCTCTCCTTTCTCTCTCTACACCCCATCTCCTTCTTCCCCATCTTCCCCATCTCCTCCACCAAATCAATAGATTAATCCATTAATTACCAAATCCTAAGAGTTCGTAGACCTTCAATCAACAACATTGAACATACCAATAGTGGAAACAGTCAAGTGTTGGTTACACCCAGAGTCTATGATCCACCCAAGGGTGATAGTGGTAACCAACCCTTTCAAGTGACTACAATAGTATCTAGAAAAATTAATATTGAACAAGACATTGAAGTTATAAAAGGAGCAACTACCTGCCATGTTGGCATGAATGTTCCCAGGGGAAGGATCATTAATCAAGAGCAGAAGTTTCCTCATTTGATCAGAAGTGAAGGAAGAAGGCACATCACAAGTAGGAGATTTGTCAACAGTCTTAACATCATTCAGCTTAATATCACAATTAGCATTGAAATTAGGTTTAGACACATAATTTTTAGGATTAGAGGGCCTTTTGTATCCAGGAGGATACCCAATGATCTCATAGCACCTATCCACAGTGTGACCAATCATCCCACAATTAGTGCAATTGAGATTAGGATTGGGGCCCCTATTAGGGGAAGACTGATTGCCACCTTTTGAGGAATTCTTATTAGGATTAGAAGAATTTCCTCTCCTTTGCTGACCAAAGGACTTGGCAGCAAAGGAGGTGGCATTGGGCTTGGGATCAATCACACTAGAAGGTTCAGGGATACCTCTATGTGACTCTTCCCTGGAAACCATCACATAAGCATCCTTCACATCAGGGAGAGGGTCCCTGGTGAGAAGGGCAGTTCTAACAGGTTGATAACACTCATCAAGCCCTATTAAGAACTGCATAAGCTTCATGAGCTGCTGATGTAAGATGGATTCAGTGCTAGCAGGACAAGAACACTTAATAGCACACACATATTTAGGCAATTTAGTTAAAGCATCAAACTCTCTCCATAATGAGTTAAGTCTATGATAGTATTCAGCAAAAGATGTGCCTCCTTGTTTCACAGAGTTAATTTTTTGAAGGAGGTTATACACAACAGACCCATCTACCTTATCATAAGTTTCAGATAACTCATTCCACACATCAGAAGCATTTTCAGAATAAACCAATCCCATATAAACATCTTGAGACACAGAATTCATAATCCAAGTTAAGACCATAGCATTACATCTATCCCATTGAGCAGATAAAGCATGACTGTGAACATAAGTCTCTTTCAAACAAGTACCATTAATAAAACCAATTTTATTTCTAGATTGAAGAGCTAGTTTCATGGCATTGTTCCACATACGATAATTAGCAGTCCCAAGAAGTTTAAAAGGAATTAAAGCAGTAGCACTACTATCACTATTCTGAATATGCAAAGGATCACCAGCATCAAGGCTGCTGATCAAGATAGGTTCAGTAACAACACCACCTGTGTTAATAGGAGGTGCAGTGCAAGAGCCAGTACTCATGATAACAAAGCAACAAGAGCAGGCAACAAAAAAAGTATATAAACCAATCAAACAATCAGATAAAAGCAACCAAATAAGCACAAGTAATAAAATCAAACAAGTATAAGAATCACCAAAAAACAACACCCAGAACAGGGTTACCAGAAATGCCAGTTGTGGACTGGGATTGACCAGAGCAGGTATCCACACCAGTCAAGGCTGGAGGGTCAAGGAGTTAAATCAATCCGTTTGCACCCACAGAACAGGCAACAGTAACCCACAAGTAACCAAGAATAGAGAGACAAGAGAGGAAAGAAAGCCTTACAATGCAATACAGCAAGATAAAGGACCCAATCACTAGATTCACTTAGTCTAGAGGATGGGTAAGACACCACCAAAGAAACACCCAAAGTGACCAAGTTAGGGTTTCAAAACCCTAATAAAGATTCAGTAAAAAAGAATGAATCAACCAACGGCATCACCAGATCGATCAACGGCACCACCAATATTAGCTTCCAGAGGACCAAACAAGCAAGATCCCCAAAAAAGGATTAGGGTTTGACGAAACCCTAACTTTTAAGAGCAAGAAAACCAACGGCAACACCAGTATGATCAACGGCAACGCACAGGGAAGCGTTTAAGAGCAACAAAATCAAGAAACCCCAAAAAATAAATTAGGGTTTCAAGAAACCCTAATTAATTTTTTTGAGTAAATAATAAACAATCAAGAGTGAGCAAGATTAGTGATACAATCCAAGATCTTTATTCTCTGATACCATGTTAAAACATGAAAAAGAGATAGAGACACAGATCTTATCACCCAACCAGCCACCCCTTGGTGATTTATTAACAAGATTCAAGTTCAGAAACAAAAGATAAAGGATTAGTCTCCAAATGGGTGCTAATCAAACAATACAAGATAAATGGTGAAAACATCCCAACTAGGTTGATCCGTTTTCCTCACTACAGATTCACTCAGCACTCAATAAATCTAATCTAAATGATGAAACATAGATGAAGATCCTCCCATGGTAGAAACCATCTGGTTTGAAGAGAGAGAGCGTCTCACACTATGTGTGTGTGAGAACGAAGTGAGTGAATGAATGACAAACCCTAGCTCAGCTAGGTTAAGTAAGTGAGCGCCCCACAAGAACCAACATGGGCCTCAACGGCTAGCCCATCTTTAAAGCCCAAGAGGATAAATTGCAACCAAGTCCTTGCAAAAGTAAAAAAAACAAGAAAATAACAAAATACATAACAAAGGAATAAAGGTAAGTTTGATAATTTTTAACAATATTTCATAAAAATATGGTCCTAAATTATGATTATGAAATATATAAGAAGATTTACATGTTGTTTTTTTAATTATACATAACAAAACCTATAAATTTGTAATTTTTTATTCAGTCGTTCGAGAAAAGTAAGATCGGATCGTAGTAGATCCTAAGATCCTATGATTAAGATAGGGATCCTTTAAGATCTTAAGCATGCAAAGATCCTACGTAAGATCCGGATCATTTTTGCTTTACAGTATCGTAGAATCGTAAGATTCTAAGATCAAAATCGGGATCTTAACAACCTTGGTAAAAACAATCTTCTCCTTTTGTATAGCTTATTGCTATATTTTATCGTAAAAGGGTTTTGCATATATTCGTTTGGTGACATAAATTTAGTCGCAAGATTCTTTAATAATTTTTAATCATAGTACAGGGCAAAAGTGATCACATTTACATAGCAACATCCAAAGTTAGATACCCGTTTGCTAATGCCAGATTTTGTATTTTCGCATGGGTTAGTTTTGCCTAGAAAATCGAATGCAGAATCTATGAATAAGGCATCTATGGATCCACTCGGTTGTCCACAGACCACAAATCACGACTTTGTGTGTTGGCTACCACAACATTTGCTCGTACAAATATAAATGGTGAGTTGAATATATATACAGTAGTGTTTTAAAGTGATCATCTATACAGTTATTGCAACTTGGTAAAATCATTTTTCAATTTGGAACAATATTTACGGGGCGGCCCGTCGTTTTAAATGGCCCCGTGCGGTTAGGACGAAATAAGCCCTTTCGCTGTTGAAGAAATTCGTTGAAAGCTCACTAAACTTTCCAAAATTTTGTAACTCTATATATACTATATCTAGCTTAAGTTGCCATCTTTATTTTAGGATTAAACAACTAAAGATAAAAGGGAAAACATCGTATTCTTTGCTATGATTGGTGAAAAATGATTAATATTGTGTGGCTTAACAAGTCAAGCATAGTTAGAAAAAATAAAATGTATTTTAACCGTTTTTTGGTTTTAAGTGGGCTCTTTCTTATTTAGTACTGTTTGGTGATAGAAAAATAGGCATTTTCAAGATGTTAGGCTTTGTGCAGTTGCTTAGTCTGTACAGGTTCAAATTCGGTTCTGATTATTCAATGGGTTGTATATAAGAAGACGCAAATGTAAATTTTTACCGTCGAAAACCGAATTTTAACAGTTTTTTGGCTTTTATTGGACTCCTCTCTATTTAATACAGTTTGGTGACCGAAAAATGAGGCCCCTTTAGAATGTTGGGCCTACGCAATTGTCCAGTCTGCAAAGGCCCAAATTCGGCCCTGGTTATTTAAAGGGATGTATGTAAGAAGCCGTAAATGTAATTTTTACCATTGAAAACCGACTACTGAAAAGTGATTAATATGGTTTCATTAATTATAAAAGGAAAAAAAGTTTAGGTAAAAATATATTAAAAATAGGGAAAATTTTCTAAAAGAATCGTTAGCTCAAGTGATTTTGCTTATGTAATTTAAAAATATTATCTTTTTTATACGTTCAGGACAACAAGTAACCATGACAATCATGAAAGAATACGACACGTGTCAAGTATATGTAATGTATAATTACTTTTATTTTTCTTGAACAACATATACTTTTATGATAATTTGATTTTAGGACGACAAGCTTTTTAATAATTGTACCATAATATTTACACTTTTCAACTACAAACACTCACCACCCACCTTATTATGGATATGGAGTTTTCACTTACGATGTCTTAAATCATCTTCGTTTTCTAAATCATTTTTATTCTCTCGTAAATCACTCTTCAAATTCAAACACCCACCACCCACCTTGTTATAGATCTAAATTTTTTACCCACTCTCTCTTAAAGCATCTTCATTCTCGCTTAAATCACTATTCAACTTCAAACATCCACCACCCACCTTATTATAGGTCTGAGTTTTTCACTCCTTTTCTCTTAAATTATCTTTATTCTTTAAATCACCTGTAGACCTAATTCTTCCAAGCCTATCACTATTTATTGGAGGAATTGCTTTACATTTGACATTTCGAAACTAAGACAAACTTTGTCATTTGTTTCAAATTTAATTTCTATGAATTGAATCACTTTTATAACTGTAACTCTTTATTTGGAACGACTACACACTAAGGCGATTATGATAAAAAAATTTAATCAAATTAATACAATCAAGTAGTGTTCTCGAGAAATTTATTATATGTTTTAAGCATTACAAATCACTGGAATGCTCCATGCATTTTATATGCAATAATGAAATTTAAACATCACATTAGCTTTATTCATATATATTTTAGACGTATATAAATTACTTGTCACACTAAAGACTAATACAACATTAAGTTAAATTACTGGATCCATCACATGTGAATATGTATCGACAAGATCATTTTCCGGTCTTTCAGAAAATATATACGCACGTCTTCACTTATAACTTATGCATAATCTAATTTTGATTTCTCATAAAGACCGATGCATTTATAATAAAATCTCAATATCACACAAGCTCTAATCATATATCTTTTAAACGCATATCACTTATTTTATCATATTGCTAGACTTATACAATATTTATTGGATCCACCACATGTGAACATGTACCTACATGATCATTTTCAAGCCTTCGAGAAAGTAGATGTGTGCCATCATTTGCAACTTATGCATATTTTATTTCCACTTTCTCATAAAGACCATTGCATATTATACATATATGTATATGGACTCCAAGTCTCAAAAACATGTATAATCACAAGATACTTCAACTATTCAAAACTTACTCGTGTCATTAAATTCAGTTTTGCGCAATATTGTTTATTTGCATTATCATTATCATTCACATTATCATATATCTCTAACGACGTTGATTTATTTATTTTCGATTCCACGCGCTACTAGACATTACATTATATCATTCATTAAGATCTCATAATTTTCACATACTCGGGGTTTATTTGAATCACCTTCATGTCTAATGTCTCTTTAGGAGACTATATGGGGTCTTTATTGTCTCGATTCGATCATTTTAATTTCCTTGCTCCATTTTATCTCATAAATTAAGGGTTTTTATTCGGAATGGATTAGTCTATCACGTTGCAAACATGTCATAGACTTACTACCAATCATTGATTTTACTGTTGGAACACACTCTATAATTGGAGCATCGCATCGTATATGATCCTGTCACTTTGTTTAGAGCACTAACCTTGTATGTAAATTACTAGACATGGAATATAAATTGTCCCGTGAAGTTTATATTCATATTCATTACTGTAAGGATCAACAATTCATTATCATAATTCATTTCAAATTTCTCGCTGCTAGTTCTCGTCATGAATGAGTTATCATTCTCAACATCTCATATCGTGCGTTGTGTTGGATTTACTATGATATATACAACACATTTTAATATCTCATATAGGAATTATATGGTTTGTGACCAACAACCATTATAACGGGGAGGACTCATTATAACTTGTTGGCATGATGCGGACATATGTTCTAAAATACCCCATAAAACTTTCTTTCTTTAACACCCCCAAATTACATTGCACAGCGGAAATACACATTTGGGTGCTAAATACAAACATTGTTACACAAGATAGTTTGAACAAACTTAAAATGATAAATTTGGAATATGAAAGAAAATAATTTAACCATTGTCTAAAACTTTCAATCCCAAGTAAAACAATTTTAGAAATATCAGAGTAATATTTAGGTCCCCCAAAGACTTTATCAAGTTCACAAACACTTTACCAAAGTACTCGACCGTACATTATTCTTTTTATGACAAAAGGGAAAGAAATCCGTTTTAGACCAATAACCACAAAAGCAATCCCGCAATCCTTCTCCAGCAAGCTTCGCAATTCATCAACTTCAATACCTGAAATAATGCTTAAAATCATCAACACAACGGTTGAGCGAGTCTATAGGTTTTCCAAATCAACATTTGAACAAAAGAGAAAAATCAATCAAGATCATTTAATAGAATTGTCGTGCACACAATCTATTAGTCAGGCATTATGGTATATAACAACAGCTACTGAATTGTATTAAGCTCATGACACCGACCCCTTACCTTAGTCACCCACGCCTAAAGCCGGCATGACTAGATGAAATTCCAGTGCCCCTACTATGGTATCATTTGCAAGGATACCGATTCTCATTCTCGTAAAATTATCTTTCCCAGCGGGTTACTTGATGAGATGGCATTTATACATGATCTCATCGTTCTTTTCGGGCTTTAAATGCATAAAAATGTCATAAAATACCATATATATGCTTGTGTTTGTTTACTTGTGTATTTTAGGTATGGATATCGTGAAAAAGACAAAAGATCACAAGATACAAGGAAAAACGAACACGAGAAACGAAGCCGTACAAAGAACCGAGCCCTAATCATGGAATTTTCATCAAATACCCTTGAAGACTTGAAGACAAAACAAGATTGATCATCATCTATTGAAGAAATGACACTTAAAACCCTTGTATATTAATAATTACAAGTTTGGTCCCTTAAGTTTGTCAAAATTACAAAAAGGTCCTTCAACTTTGAAGAAATGGCAAGAATAGTCCCTCAACAAATTCAAATTGCCAATTATGGTCCCTCATGAAGTGAAAGACTCATTGAAGACCTTTGAAGATCAACATTGTCCAAGATTAGTCCTTGAAAAATCACCAAATAACAAAAATAGTCCTTGAAACATTTTTTGGAAAAGTTGGTGCCAAATATGTCAAAAGGTGAAAGTTATTATCAAAGGGATGCAAGTTTTAGGGCTGAAAACCTTAAAAGCCAAAAAAAACCAAAAACCAAGGACCAAAAGTGACAAAGCTGAAACATTTAAAAAAATAAGGCGCCTAACACCCACACCACCCCCAATTTCGGATCAAAGGACCACTGTTCATCATTTTTACTTCCCCAGAATTTACCTTCACTTTTCCTTGGGTAAAAACCAATTAAACTTGCACACACTTAATTCACACATGCCAAAACCCTTCCCACTCCTAAAAACCTGCATCCCACTCATGTGCACCAAAACCCCAATTCCCCAATCCACCAATCACATCATTCCTTAGCCCCCAAGCATCATGACGTGGCTTAAATCAATGGCCAAGATTATTTGCTTCCTCCCAAAGCAAAATAAACGTTCAAGATCAAGAGAGGACAAAATGCACTCAAAATCATTCAAGGGCACATTTGGGATTTTCTATGTATTAGGGTTTTATGTTTTTATGCTTCTAGGATGTTCTATAGGCTCTATAAAAGGAGACCCAAGTTGTGGTAATCCCTTTGTTCCAGTTTCTAGTCTCTCACATGTAATTCCTTTTTAAAGAAATAAAAAGTTTGGTTTTTGAAATATTCAAGTGTAATTCCTTTTTTATTGTTTTTAAAAGTTTGTGTGTTGTGAGGAGATTGATTCTGAGTTCCACACTTTTATTTGGTTAAGCAACTTTGATTTTCAAAGTTGTTTAAGGTTTTGAGATTTTGAGAGATTTTGGTAAAATCTTCTCAAAAGGTATTTTGGTGTTCTTGGTTCATGATTTTGGTAATTTAAGGGTTTATGATACGTTTTAAGTAATTGGAAAAGGTTTTGGAAGAGTTTTAAAAAGAGAAAAAAAAAAGAATCATATCATATCATATTATTTTTGTTGTTCTTGTTTCTTTGTTTTGTGTTCAAATAGGTTGAAGGCTTGTTGATTTAGTTCAGCTCCAACCCGGGTTGGATTGGAGGAGGATTTTCATCCTCTAGGTTCTTGGATGTAAGAACCTAAGGTATCTTCCTTTTACCTTGAAAAAGTTCAAAAATAGCTAGTTGTATGATATTATTTGATTATGTGTTTAAGTGTGATTTAGCTGTTGATTTGATGTTATTTGGAGTTGATATACATGTTATGAAGCTTTGATAAGAATTTGGTTAGGTTTCATAAGGTTTTGATTTGGAAAAATTGGATTTCAAAAAGTTTAAAGGGTGTTTGGCAACAGGTTTAAGCAGGGTAAGAATTTGATTCATGTTTTAAATAGGTGTTAGTATAATTGAAAAAGGTTTGAGATAGATTGTTTTATTGTTGTGTAATCATTTGATCAAGTTTGGAGTGAATTTGTTGAGTTTTTAAGGATAAAGGGTGTTAAAAATCTGCATCTTCACTTATTTGCCAATTTTCTTGCTTTTTTTTGTGCTTGATTTGCTTATTTGTGGTGTGCTTAAGTGTTTAATTTGTGTTGTTCTTGACTTCTTGTGATCAAAGGATCACAAGAGTGCCATTATTGTCCAATAAGCATCCTCCAAATAAGCCATAGGACCAAGCACCTCTTGGTCCTTTTGAAATCTGAGAAAGCTTGAACATCAGCAAAACAACCAGACACGTAATACAAGTTGCGGCGCAAGACAGAAGTATTGCGGCGCAACTCAAGGAGCTGCAGATTTTGGTTTTCCCGTTTCACAAGTTGCGGCGCAAGGAATAAACGTTGCGGCGCAACTGAAGGTGCTGCTGATCTGGTGATCTCGTAACACTAGTTGCGGCGCAAGACACAAACGTTGCGGCGCAACTAAGTGACTTTTATTTTTTTTTTGTATTATTTTATTATTATTTAATTTTCAATTTTCTTTTTCTTTATTTTTCATTTTTCTTAAGTTCTATAGCATTAAATAGGACTATTTCCATTTTTAGATTATTTTTTATAACTTTTAGATTTATTTTTATAATTATTTTAAGTTTAATTAGGTTTTAATCATTTTTAATCATTTTTAGGGTTTTAAAAATAATTTTAATAGGTTTTAATTTTTAGAAAATTACTTTTTAGTCTTATAATAATATAAGTTGAGTAATTATTCAATAAAATCATATTTTTGACATTTGAATTAATTAAATTTAATTTTAGGGCTTTAATTAGCATTTAAAATTAATTATTTAATTAATAAAAGGTTTTAAAATATCTTTATTGGATTTTTGTCTTTATTTATATTATTTTAGACTTGTTTTAGTCTTTTTAATCTTTTTCTTGATTTTGTTTTTGGTTTTAATAATTTTTAATTTTAGTGGTTTTTCTACGGTTTTACGTTTTCGTTTTTACGTCATAGTATAATTTCCAAGAAACCGTCATTCCATCTTCTCAATATTAATCTCAAAGAAATACAAGTTAATTCACAACACCATACCTCCTTGGGAAACGAATCTTTCATCTCATTTTATTTGATTGTGGGTCATTAGTGTTGATTTTTCCTAAAATCATCACTCGATACTTACCGCTATTTACGCTCTTTTCCTAAAGGGTAGTAAAACACCGCAACCATTACTCAACGTAAAGCCCTGGTCTCGGATAGGGTCGTCAGCCCAATAGTACTATTATTAGAATAAGCGGCTATTCCTAACTCACAACATCAAGTCAGAAGATAGTTAACGGCTCATGAATTTAGGGTCTTTTGCAAATAGGGTACTTATACAATTCAAAACAACAATGGCAACAAAGCAACATTCGGGTCTAAACAATCAATCATGACTTGTGTTCATTTTACTTTCAAATAGCATGTATCCCCCTCGCGGGATTTAAAATCATTCAAAACAGTTACAGAAGTGAGGATATAGACTCACCTTGAGTAATAGCAGTAGTAAGACGATCTTCGACGATAGTTGATGCCCGATAAACACAAAAACCGCAACCTATCAAATAAGGCGCGTTCATCAATACTAAACTTGAAAAATAAATCATACATAACAACATCAAACTCAAACTCATAAAGTCATGATAAACTCGAGAGAAAACGATATAAATAACTTCATTATACTTTACTACACATTTACTTAACCATTTTACACTTTTTACAAAGTCCGCTGGTACATACTACACGTACTAGCTTATTTTACCCCTTTTAAACTTGTCAACCGTTTATGAAACGACTCGATAAACTAACTTACTATATATAGAAAGTCCTCTTACAAGTTTATCAAATGAAATTACTTTTAAAGTACTTTACCCAACTCATTTTCAAACTATAAAATCCGGACAGAGTTACGTTAATTTTTCATACAACCGTTTTAACTTATTTAAACGACTCCGTTAACAAAACCGACACTCGGGTTTTAAAGTAAACTCAACCTATAAAATAAACACCTCATTATCAGTAGGTTACATTTTTCAAAACATCCATTTAGAGTCCCCGAGATTCGATCCAAATATCGACAACAACTACTTGTAGTGCCAATACTCGTCTCCCGGTACACGATCATTCAAAACATCATAACTTCGCGCTCGTTTGGAGCTAGAAGCTATACCTTATATCAAATCGAAGCTAAGAAAATTATCTACAACCCTAGGCTATAAGTTAAGCCATTTTCAAAAAATTCGTATTTTACACTTTACTTACTGTTATAAAATGACTATAAAAATCTTGTATAAAATCAATTTTTTGATAAAAACCAACCATAGAAATGGTCATTTCTATACCCTAATATCATCATACATCAACCATAACATCAAAATCATAATCAAAATAAAAATCTTTAGATCAAAATGAAGTTTTAACAAGATCTTTAGCAAGAATCACCATGGATCATCATGAAAATGCCATGCATGATCATAGCTCCTACCTACCAACATCAAGAAAAAAAAATGTGCTTGCATGTAAGGAATTCTTACACCAATATGATCCTTTTGCAATTATAAGATTGGGTCTATGCTTGGTTTAGTTGTATTCAACCTCAAACTCAAGATAAAATTGATTGAAGTTTGGTTTTGGTGATGGGGTGGGTTTCGGCAAAATGGAGAGAAAAGAGAGAGATGAGAGAAATTTTTGAGTGGAGAAAAATGATGTGTGTTTTTGTTTTGAGTTTATATATAGTGGGGTAGGGACCAAGGTTGCAATTTAGCAAAAGTTGTGGCTAAAAATATAAATAGTTAGCTAAAAAGCGGGAAATAACTATTAGTAAATTTTCAAAATATTTACGGGGCTCGGGTTTCATAAAGATACTTTTAAAAATTTTAAAACGTACCTCAAAAATAATAATATCAACTCGACTTAATACGAACTTAAAATAAAAACGTCAAAAATATAAACATCGAGACAACAAATGATAAAACATAAAATCCCGGGCATCCGTCGATATCGTGGTCACTAATAATCCTCGCTATTAGTAAAAAGATAAAAATAAGACCTCCAACGTCGGTTTTAAATAAAACCACCAATCGTCATTTCGTTCAACTCATCAAAAAATTTAACATTATTTGTAAAAATAATATTATATAATATTAAATAAATGATCTCGGGTTTGGGTTATCACATCCTACCCTCTTAAAAGAGAGCGACGTCCCGGCGCTCTGCCCCTCTTATACTCACATCCCATACCTCCAGAACAAATGAGAACTCTTTTCCTTAAAGAAATCCTCATGCTTCTTTCACAATTTCAAATTCCACTTCTGGAATACTTGCATCTTCACAATATAATCCTTACCATGTTTTAACCTCATAAGAACTCTTCAAAGTTCTTTCTATGAAAAGCAACTTATCTTCAAGTTGAATTCTTTCCTTGTTGTTATTCTGAAAACAAATATCACCCATCATAACGACACCTTATGCATAACCACGTTTCCCAATTTCAAACTCCATTGACTTCCTTCGATTGCCAACATAACTCTTCTGACAACTCCTTGTTACTAATAAACAGTCCTTAACCCATACAATCTTATCAATATTGCCAATATCACTTCTAGTTCAGTCATTCAATTCCACCAACATTTTTGCAATACACCGAAAACCTAATCTTACGTCCATAACTCACTATCTTTAACCTTCACAAATTGAAGTTCTTTATGTACCATCAATAGTACAGTCTCATTACTAGCATGAAAATCATTGTCATATAAAAATTCCAACAATTTCTAAGTCAATCACACACGCACAAGTATACCGTTCGATGTTCGAATCATCCTTTCACTCTGTCCATTAGTCTCTGTATAACACACAGTACTCAACTCAACTTTCATCTTTATCCAAACCAAATCGTATCGATTACTTGACTTGTGAGATTCCTTCATCACTAAGTCTCACTCTCTCAACTTAGATATGTTAGGAGTGTTCAATATACCATACCTAACTTGGCTTTACAACAAAGTTCTTTCTATAAGTTGACAAAATGTTGAAACCAATTATCTTGACCTCCTTCTCAATTCAGACCACTAACTTAAAATTTCATATCCTTGTTATCAAGCCCACACTTCTTGTTATTACCAAGACTCAAATCTTAATAGATTTTCCCCTTCGTATTCCTGATAAGTGCATTAGCTACCACATTCGCCTTTTCCGGATGGCAGCGAATCTCGTAGTCATAATCACTCACAGTCATAATCATCAACATACTCAAATACTAAAAATATATAACTGGTAATCCTCTACTCATTTCCTTTATCATCCCAAGAAATTAATTATGGAGTAACTCTTATGATCCTTTATTATTACTTACTTGGTTCCATACAAGTAATATTTCTACCATCTCAAAGCAAACACCACAACTACATAACCCTTATGAGACACATCACAGCAAACTACAAACTATAAATACTTCAGATCCTTTCAAAAATGACAACATCAGTGTAGAACACAACTTACCCTTCAGTGTTCAGAATACAGCTTCCTCATCTTATAAGGATCAGATCTCAAAACTTACAATTTAGATGTATAAGTGGGACTCACACACCCAATTCTTCTTAGTCAGCTTAATCAACGGTTTAACAATCAGTGAAAACCTTTCGATAAACCTCCGATTATTCCCAGCTTAAACCAAGGAATTAACAGATTTCCGTCGGTGTCGTTTTACCGACCAATCCTTAATCGTTTCAATCTTGGCAAGATCTTCACGAATACCTTTGTTGTCAAACAACTGCCTTAGAAAACGCAAATATTTCAACTAACATTCACACATAGGAAACCTTACATACAGTTTCTCTTTTTCCAACCATCCCAAAAATTATCCTCATATGTTACTTATGTTCCTTCTTTCCTCTTGGAATAACATAGAATATCTTCAATAGATATAATGAATAACTCCTCTTAGCACATCTTACACACAAGATTCACCCAGTCTATTAATACGGCAGACACGTTCGTCCATTCAAAAAACACCACTTGAAACTTAAAGTACCCACATCAAGTACGAAAAACAACTGTAGGAATATCTTCCTTCCTAACTCTCAGTTAATGATAACCAGATCCCAAAGCAATCCTTGAGTACACACTGGATCCAGACAAGTTGCAAAGATCGCACGAATCGTCAATCCTCAGTAATGAGTACCGATTCTTGGCTGTCAATTGTTAAGCTCTCGATCATCAATACACATCCGAAACATTCCATCTTTCTTGACAAACAACACAAGTGATCATCACTGTAACGAAACTTAATCTAATACATCCCTTATCCATCACTTCTCGTAGTTGACCGAATAACTCATTCCACTCAACGGTGCCAAATGATAAGGCATACAAATACTACTCAACAAAAAACAGAAGCACCACACAACGAAATGCAGAAGCACTACACCTATCGCTTACAACACTCAATCGAAACGAATTCCATTTCACAAGGCGGCAGCAACACTACAAAACTTCAGGAAAACCTTAGATTACTCTCGAGTCATTAACAGATCTCTCAACTTCTCCTCAACCACTCTATCACTAATCACCTGAGCTAGGAATACATCACATTCCTCTTCCACATACTTCCTTGTTTCCAGACAAGATACTTCTCAAACAGAAAATTCACTCATCACCTCTCATAGTCAACACTCAGCTTTGCCGCATAATCTAAACGAGCAGCTATCAATTTATAGTGAAGGTTAGTTCAACCTCAAGCATCAGCACTTCGCACCACTAACCAATTCATACCAATAATCCATATCCAAAGATTCCAACTCTTTGAACATCAAGTCGATATTAAACACCTACTTTCCTAAATTCAAGGAACACACTCTCAGTGTAAAACTAACACTGGCAACCTTTCCATCGGTTAACTCCACGTCATAGTTAATTGTCAATCTTATTGACTCTCCGTTCATAAAACAATTGAATCTTTACAGTTCTACAGTTTCTACCCGATCTGAAACCAAACAACATACTTACATAAAGAATCTCAAGTAAGAATATACCATTTACAGCATTCAGACCATAAGGTTTGTCAGCATCATTCAAACGTAAACCGGAGCGGCAGCATTCCTATCTTGTCAATTTCCTTTCCTTGGACCATTCCTTTGTTTGTATTCTTTCTCGCCACGGCTAAATCATATCACAACTCCAAGGATACTAATTCCATTGACTAATCCTCTTGTTCTACACTTAGCAGCTTTATGACCGGGTTTTCCTAACTCTAGTCGCAATTGTGTAAAATCACCTACATGGTATAGAGTACAACAAACACACTTGAGATTTATCTGGCTACTTCCAGCCAACGTGGCAGCACGAATTTCCATCATTCCTTCCATGGTTTAAATACAGATTTTCGTTCAGTCTTTGGTTATTGTTATTACTGTAATCCTTACAATTCTGACCTTGATTCGGGTTAGACTGAGCAGATTCCCACTATCTCTTATTATTTCAACCATGTTATCTATCCTAACTTGCACTTTCACGTCCATTAAATCAAACGTCCTCTGAACAGCTTCATCTAAAGATTCAGGTTAAGAAGAAATAATCTCACTCTTGATATCACTAGACAAACCCCTAATGTACTGCTTCGTTGTTTTACGGTCATTCACAAAAGTATCAGGACATAGCAAATATAGCTCAGAATATTTCCCAGTAAGCAGTAATATCATCGTCCCTTAGCACTAGTTATCTCAATTCGGATTCAAACTGTCCTAGTTCCTTCTCGGGACAAATCCTAGCAGTCAATAGTCCTTTCATCACGGTCCATGCCTTACTATTAGTCACAACCAATCCTAAAGTAGTCACTTAGTATTCCACCATCTTAGTGTACCATCCTGAAATATAGCAGCAGCATATTTCACCTTGTTAGTTTCTAAACATCCAATAATCTCAAAGTACTCTCTATCTTATCAATCCAACTATGCAATTCTAATGCACCACTAATACCACAAAACTGCGCAGAACCACACTTCTAAAAACAAACATAAGTACATTCTCTTGAACTTGCAGAATAGCAACAATACTATACTCTGGATCAGCAGCATCCTCATTATTGTTAGCAACATCGCCATTATTTTCAGCAGCATCATCATTATTCTCAGCAGCATCATCATTATCTCCATCAGCATCGTCATTATTCTCAGTAGCATCATCATTATCTCCAGCACAACTAACTCCAGCATCTTTTAATTCCTGGTAGCACGATCAGCTCTAAATGCTCTAGCAATAACTTGTTTGTTCAAAGTGTTCACAGTAGCAGTTGTTAGTTTTGGCAACATATTTCAAGAAACTTAGTCACGTAGCGATCTACTAATGACAGAAATATGATTCCTTTACTCCTTCTTCCATTATCACGGAGGAAAGAAACATGTTAAGTATACATATCAAGATAAAATAAGAAATTCTTTATCAGGACATCTCATGGATACTACATGCACGAACAACACAAACTACAATGGTTTATCAACCAAAACTCAAAAGAGTTAATAAAGGCACATCATAGATCATGAGGGTAATTTAGATTGCGTAGAGGATTCAACAAGGCAGTGGCAATGTCTGTCACTAAAATCATCTACCGAACAAACTTAAAGGATAATAAGTTCCATCACAATGCTACGACACAAGGTTTAAATAAGTCCAATCACAAAAGAAAATAAGATACAAAGAAATCCATTACGCGATTAGTTCCTAAGACAGCAGCTCCTCATCCTCCTTAACATTGTTGTCAGCTTCATCACACTCGTCTATTTCCCTTTTCACACCTCAAGGTCAAATCCATAACCTGATGGCAGCTCATTCTCAAAATCCAAATACTCACTGCTACACGGCAGATTAATCACAAGGCAAATCTCAGTACGACTTTCAACATTCCTAAGCTTCCAAGCAATACTTAGAATCAATCTCACCTGAGGCTCCACTCACTCATCCTTTCAAAACTTACCTACTTATCTTTAAATCATTCAATTCAAGCATACAAATGCATCACATACGACCCAAGACTAGCAATCTCATCTATCTTCCAAGTCCTAACAAACTCAAATTTCCACATACCAAATACAACCTTTAAAACCACCTTTCTTTCATATCAACCCTCTAATCACACCAATTTCAACCACATATCTATCATACATCAACTAATCAAACTTCCTCATACCCGATATAAGTCGTAAGAAATCAGTTGTAAAATCGTTCAACATCTGGTCTACTGTGCTAGACCCTCGGTAGTATATAAGTTCATTATTTAAAATTATATGCATATTCATTACATAAAGAAAATTACGATAACAAGTACTCAACGTACTTTCAACAACATCAATACATCATCAATACATCATTATATATCATCATAGTATTTACTTAATAAATACTGTAGAAATCATTTCAATTTTTAAGGGATACATCAATTATAAAACAATACAAAACAATAATCTTACCGAAGCCTTGTGGAGAAGTTGTGTTGCTTTTGTAAAATATTTTCGACACCAAAGTTATAGTTTAGGACATTTTTCACAAAAAAATCGACCCATTTCGCTATAACTAAAAAGCTCAGATTACCAATCTCTAACACCCCTAAATTACATTGCGCAGCGGAAATACACATTTGGGTGCTAAATACGAACATTGTTACACAAGACATTTTGAACAAACTTAAAATGATAAATTTGGAATATGAAAGGAAATAATTTAACCATTGTCTAAAACTTTCAATCCCAAGTAAAACAATTTTAGAAATATCAAAGTAATATTTAGGTCCCCCGAAGACTTTATCAAGTTCACAAACACTTTACCAAAGTACTCGACCGTACATTATTATTTTTATGACAAAAGGGAAAGAAATCTGTTTTAGACCAATCACCACAAAAGCAATCCCGCAATCCTTCTCCAGCAAGCTCCGCAATTCATCAACTTCAATACCTGAAATACATGCTTAAAATCATCAACACAACGGTTGAGCGAGTCTATAGGTTTTCCAAATCAACATTTGAACACAAGAGAAAAATCAATCAAGATCATTTAATAGAATTGTCGTGCACGCAATCTATTAGTCAGGCATTCTGGTATATAACAACAACTACTGAATTGTATTAAGCTCATGACACCGACCCCTTAACTTAGTCACCCACGCCTAAAGTCGGCATGACTAGATGAAGTTCCAGTGCCCCTACTAGGGTATTATTTGCAAGGATACCAATTCTCATTCTCGTAAAATTATCCTTCCCAGCGGGTTACTCATCGTAAAGCCCTGGTCTCGGATAGGGTCGTCAGCCCAATAGTACTATTATTAGAATAAGCGGCTATTCCCAACTCACAACATCAAGTCAGAAGATAGTTAACGCCTCATGATATTAGGGTCTTTTGCAAATAGGGTACTTATACAATTCAAAACAACAAAGGCAACAAAGCAACATTCGGGTCCAAACAATCAATCATGACTTGTGTTCATTTTACTTTCAAATAGCATGTATCCCCCTCGTGGGTTTTAAAATCATTCAAAACAATTACAGAAGCGAGACTATAGACTCACCTAGAGTAATAGCATTAGTAAGACGATCTTCGACGATAGTTGATGCCCGATAAACACAAAAACCGCAACCTATCAAATAAGGCGCGTTCATCAATAATAAACTTGAAAAATAAATCATACATAACAACATCAAACTCAAACTCATAAAGTCACGATAAAATCGAGAGAAAACGATATAAATAACTTCATTATACTTTACTACACATTTACTTAACCATTTTACACTTTTTACAAAGTCCGCCGGTACATACTACACGTACTAGCTTATTTTACCCCTTTTAAACTTGTCAACCGTTTATGAAACGACTCGATAAACTAACTTACTATATATAGAAAGTCCTCTTACAAGTTTATCAAATGAAATTACTTTTAAAGTACTTTACCCAACTCATTTTCAAACTATAAAATCCGGACAGATTTACGTTAATTTTTCATACAACCGTATTAACTTATTTAAACGACTCCGTTTACAAAACCGACACTCGGGTTTTAAAGTAAACTCAACCTATAAAATAAACACCTCATTATCAGTAGGTTACATTTTTCAAAATATCCATTTAGAGTCCCCAAGATTTGATCCAAATATCGACAACAACTACTTGTAGTGCCGATACTCGTCTCCCGGTACACGATCACTCAAAACATCATAACTTCGCGCTCGTTTGGAGCTAGAAGCTCTACCTAATATCAAATCGAAGCTAAGAAAATTATCTACAACTATAGGCTATAAGTTAAGCCATTTTCAAAACATAAAAATTCGGATTTTACACTTTACTTACTGTTATAAAATGACTATAAAAATCTTGTACAAAATTAACTTTTTGATAAAACCAACCATAGAAATGGTCATTTCTATACCCTAATATCATCATACATCAACCATAACATCAAAATCATAATCAAAATAAAAATCTTTAGATCAAAATGAAGTTTTAACAAGATCTTTAGCAAGAATCACCATGGATCATCATGAAAATGCCATGCATAGCTCCTACCTACCAACATCAAGAAAAAAAATGTGCTTGTATGTAAGGAATTATTACACCAATATGATCCTTATGCAATTATAAGATTGTGTCTATGCTTGGTTTAGTTGGATTCAACCTCAAACTCAAGATAAAATTGATTGAAGTTTGGTTTTGGTGATGGGGTGGGTTTCGGCAAAATGGAGAGAAAAGAGAGAGATGAGAGAAATTTTTGAGTTGAGAAAAATGATGTGTGTTTTTGTTTTGAGTTTATATATAGTGGGGTAGGGACCAAAGTTGCAATTTAGCAAAAGTTGTGGCTAAAAATATAAATAGTTAGCTAAAAAGCGGGAAATGACTATTAGTAAATTTTCAAAATATTTACGGGGATCGGGTTTCATAAAGATACTTTTAAAAAATTTAAAACGTACCTCAAAAATAATAATATCGACTCGACTTAATACGAACTTAAAATAAAAACGTCAAAAATATAAACATCGAGACACCAAATGATAAAACATAAAATCTTGGGCATCCGTCGATATCGTGGTCACTAATAATCCTCGCTATTAGTAAAAAGATAAAAATAAGACCTCCAACGTCGATTTTAAATAAAACCATCAATCGTCATTTCGTTCAACTCATCAAAAATTTCAAAATTATTTGTAAAAATAAGATTATATAATATTAAATAAATGACCTCGGGTTTGGGTTGTCACACTTTCTCATAATTATTGACTTTGCAATTAACTAAAGTCGTTTTACAAACGTTTCAACAAAATCAATTCGCGTATGAACATGAGCTACATTTAAGTTCAACACTTATTTTAATAATTGCTCAATACTTGAAAGTATTCACTACCATTCTCAAATAAAAATAGAAAACCTTTGCTCACATCGAGCCACTAATCACACTAGCTTTAAGTTGCGTACTGGAATATCATTTTGACGATGCATCGATTTTAAAACTTAAAATGATCCACCTGGCACATGTAAAGGCTTACATACATGTTTTTTTTATATTTTCCAAAAGTTTAAGGATCCAAGTATTTATTTTTATCTATTAGTGAGAGGTAAAGAATTAACTTTCATCGAGGACAATAAAAAATCCAAAATCATTTTTAAAGAACTTATGGTTTTTTTATAACTTTCACGTCATCATTGACACAAAATAGTTTAACCGGCCATACCAATTACTATAATAATATTGGCTCATAAGCTTATATATTATAAACACATACGTTTCAATTATGCACAACTTTATGCAAAATCTTGGCTCATAAACATGTAGTTTATGACCACATCTGCTTTATTTGCACTTCACTCAAAACATGAATAGTATGAAGAATTAGCACATTGTCATACTCAAAATTATATTTCTCCAATAGTAATATAAGAGCTTTGCATGGCTTCTCATAATTACGTCAATATGCAAATAAGACATCACTATGAGATAATGAAGCATGTTTATACTAGAAGTTGGAGAGTATTTTCTAAATACATATGTATTGATCAATTAGCCAAATTTCATAAGAAAATACTAGTAATATTATTGACAAATGACAGATAGCACATGCGTATGACAAACCTAATAACAATTAACTGACACATTTTAGATTGCAACGTTAATAATTTTTGTCACTATGCCTTACCACATGCAGTAGCCCATTCATATCATGCATTCAAATAAATTTATTAACTTCTCATAAAACAAATTAAAATGCAATAGGATGGCCTAATTCGCCAATTTAAGCTTACAACCACAACGGTCAACTACCGATTAGGGTTGGTTTTGTTCAACGTACGCATCATAACCTTGATTCGGGAATTCAAAAGTATGCAAAAATATTATGTTACTATCGTACTTCTTATGCTTAATATGTACAGTATCTCCTTAACTTCAATTCAGTTTATCTTATCAGTATCAAGACTTAGACCAATACGCAATGGTTGTTAAAATATTGATATCCCTCAGCCTACAAACAAAGTTCTTATACCAAAACGTAAATATTTTTTTACATCTTCAACCTAAGTTGCACGGGTACGGAAACGGGGACGGGGACGGGTACGGATACCGGAAAACGGCAACATCCTAAAACTCAAGATACGGGTACGGCGAGGAAACGTCTATTTATCTTATGATATTTTAGTATATAGGAAATTGTCATAAAAAATTATTACAAAACATTCAAAAACTCCAACAAATGCTTCTCATAATCATAAATTAAAAGTATTAAACATCAAATGTCTTCCCAAAAAGCAAATAAGTAAAGAAAATCATCAACTAGTTGTGGTATCCTCCGAGAAAAAGACCCTCTCCAATTCCGGCTCATCAAGTGAGAGGCTCGCAAACTCTAAAAACCCTGTATCCTCCAATGTACCAAAGTCATCACCACCAACATCCCACATCATGGTTTTCTCATCGTTATATTGATCGTTGTTCCGTGACAAAAGGCGTAAGTTGTTGTGGATATATACCAAATCCTCGGCACGCTTAGGAGTCAACTAGTTTCGTCTCAAAGAGTGAATAAAAGAGTAAGTGCTCCAATTACGTTCACAGCAAGATGATGATGTTGGTTGACCAAGAACTTTAAAAGCCAGTGATTGAAGCTCACTGGTGTTTTTGCTCCAAAGTTAGCCCACCAACGTTTAACATCTGTGGTTCCCCTCCTTAAAAGGGAGTCAATATCAGAAAAAGGTCTCGTCTTAAGCTAGAAATCAACAAACTCGTTCATAGCTTTATTATAATCATCATGATTCGGGTAAAGTTTTAGAAAATATTTTGATACTTCATGAGAGATTTCTCCATCAGTATGAGGAGCGATTCTAGCTGGATTCTCAATAAGCCATTCATCACTATAAAACCAATAAGAAATATTTATATAAAGAAAGCATTATGAACAGAAAAACAAAGTAAAAAACTATAATTTATGGATGAATGTAAAATCAAAAAAGAAATACCCTAGGTTCAAAGAATGAGCTAAACAATGAAGTGCTGTCGAACTCTTTGTCCATCGAGCTATAATAATATCATAGACCTCGTTATAAAATAGCCTTAACATCCGAGGAGATTTGCCTTCATGCTTGTAAATTGCAACCTTTACTTTCTCAACCATGGAATCCCACATTTCATACAACAAATGAAGGCACAGTTTATCGGTATCACAAGAGCGTACCATATCATATATAGGTGAAGTAAAATCAAGAATGTAAATCACTTGATCCCACCACTCTTCATTTAATACCTTATCCCTGACAGATCGAGCTTTTTGTTGGTCATCTTCTTAATAAATTGACGCTCTTCACTCATCACCATAGTCTCTAGTGCACATCTAATGAGCTTAAACCTCTTCAACATGACAATAGTCGAAGCAAAGCGAGTGTCCGCCACAAAAAGCAACTTAAGAGTGCAGAACTTATTAAACATGGATAATCTCTTGGTATGATTCATAATGTAATTTTTTATTTCCATCGCATCTCCATAGACGTCAGTAATTTATTTACACTCTGAATACACCTCATAACTGTTTTCGGTATTTCTAGCCGCACAAATATTTTTGAGAGCAAGATTGAGAGTATGAACCACACATGGTGTCCAATAGATTTGTGGGTAAACACCTTTAATTATTTTCCCAGCACCTTTACAATGCGTTGCATTATCAGTAATGATTTGAACCACGTTTTGATGCCCAATCTCGTCTATGACTTCTTTCATCAAATTAGCAATGAAATCTTTGCCTTTGAATTCCCACATGCAATTCACTGCTTTAATAAACATAGGACTATTTTCACAAGTTGCCATAAAATTAATGATTGGTCTTATTTGTGGGTCGCTCCATCGATCTGTCACAATCGTCACCCCTCTCTCGCCATGTTTCTTTGATCAGTTTTAATAATGTGTCAACGTTATCTCTGTCTTGTTGAAGTAAGGTGGTTCTTAATTTGTTGTATCCTGGAGGCACATAACCACCCAAATTTTGACTTGCTGCAAATGTAAAAGCCCTCATGTAGTGTGGATTACTTACAAGATTGAATAGCAACCCACTAGTAAAAAACATTCGAGAAATTTCTTGATCAAGTTGAGTTCTAGTATCAACATCAAAAGCTCTAACCAATGGAGAAGAGGAGCTTGATTTTCTCTTCTTAAGAGTGTTTCCTATATCTGATCTGCCACAAGGTAAAGGAACATCTTTAGGGGCTGAATTTAACTTGGCATCTTCGTATTCTTGTTCTATATTCTTCATCTCTATCAAATTTTCTTGTGTTACCTTTTTACAAGTAGCAATTCCTTGCTTGGTAATTTGAAGCAAATGAGCTCTCAGCCTAGAATAACTCCCTTGTTTTGTCTCAAGACAATAATTACAAGTAAACTTCCATGTACCTCCCTTCTCAACTGTTTAATAAACTTTAGTAACATAAGCCCATACTGGTGCTTTGTCGGAGGCTTGTGACGAACCGCTTTCACTATTGTTACTTGTACCGGGATTTGAAGTCATGCTTCTTCAAACAAGAACCAAAGTGCATAAGTATAGTCTACTATGATGATAAAAACAAAAGGGTAGTCTACTTCTAAGCCATTATTTTTTTATAAATTATAAGTTTCCTTCTAAGCCATTATAATGGCTTAGAAGTAGACTACCTTTTTGTTTTTATCATCTCAGTAGACTATGCTTATGTACTTTGGTTCTTGTTTGCAGAAGCATGACTTCAAATCCTGGTACAAGTAACAATAGTGAAAGTGGTTCCTCGTCACAAGCCTCCGACAAAGCACTGTTATGGGCTTATGTTACTAAAGTTTCTAAAACAGTTGAGAAGGGAGGTACATGATAGTTTACTTCTAATTATTGTCTTGAGACAAAACAAGAGAGTTATTCTAGGGTGAGAGCTCATGTGCTTCAAATTACCAAGCAAGGAATTGCTACCTATAAAAAGGTCACACAAGAAAATCTGATAGAGATGAAGAATATAGAACAAGAATACGAAGATGGCAAGTTAAATTCAGCCCCTAAAGATGTTCCTTTACCTTGTGGCGGATCAGATATAGGAAACACTCTTAGGAAGAGAAAATCAAACTCCTCTTCTCCAATTAGAGCTTTTGATGTTGATATTAGAACTCAACTTGATCAAGAAATTGCTCGAATGTTTTTTACTGGTGGGTTGCCATTCAATCTTGCAAGAAATCCACACTACATGAGGGCTTTTACATTTACAGCAAGTCAAATTTGGGTGGTTATGTGCCTCGAGGATACAACAAATTAAGAACCACCTTACTTCAACAAGAAAAAGCTAACGTTGACAGATTATTAAAATCGATCAAAGAAACATGGCGAGAGGGAGGGGTGACGATTGTGACAGATGGATGGAGCGACCCACAAGAAGACCAATCATTAACTTTATGGCAACTTGTGAAAATGGTCCTATGTTTATTAAAGCGGTGAATTGAATGGGGGAATTCAAAGGCAAAGATTTCATTGCTAATTTGATGAAAAAAGTCATAAACGAGATTGGGCATCAAAACGTGGTTCAAATCATTACTGATAATGCAGCGAATTGTAAAGGTGCTGGGAAAATAATTGAAGGTGTTTACCCACAAATATATTGGACACCATGTGTGGTTCATACTATCAATCTTGCTCTCAAAATTATTTGTGCGGCTAGAAATACCGAAAATAATTATGAGGTGTATTCAGAGTGTAAATGGATCACTGAAGTCTATGGAGATGCGATGGAAATCAAAAATTACATTATGAATCATACCATGAGATTATCCATGTTTAATAAGTTCAGCACTCTTAAGTTACTTTCTATGGCAGAAACTCGCTATGCTTCGACTATTGTCATGTTGAAGAGGTTTAAGCTCATTAGACGTGCACTAGAGACTATGGTGATGAGTGAAGAGTGGTCATCTTATCGAGAAGATGACCAAGAAAAAGCTCGATATGTCAGGGATAAGGTATTAAAGGAAGAGTTGTGGGATCAAGTGATTTACATTCTTGATTTTACTGCACCTATATATATGATATGGTATGTAACACCCCCATTTTACCTTATAGCAACGGAAGCTAATTTTTAGGGTATTACTATCAAAGTATCATAGTCATAATAATAGAAAATTTAAAAAAAACATTTTTATAAATATTAACGTCCTCATTCGTTTATTCAGAGTTAATAAAAACAACTGTACAATAATGTACAACACAGGTTTTTCACAAAAATCTAGTTTTATTTTCTAGAATGACAACTTTATTCAAGACACCACCATCCGCAGCCCGTCGGTCCTTATTCACCTGAGATATATGCCTTAAATTCAACACAATGGTTGAGCGAATTCATAGGTTTAAACAATATTTGAATACAAGTACGACTCAAGGGCTACATTATTATACACCCAAATTTTTAAATTTCATCAATTCATATTGCACTAGCTCATGACCCCGCAACTAAACATTCTCAGAAAAACCCAACAAATTTTCCCTTAAGTAGGAAGCTTGCCGCACTATCCTAAATGCAAAATAAAGCATATCTGTTTAGCCTAGGTAGGAACCATTAGCTGCTAGCAAGTGCGACTTATCCACATAGGAGATGTGAGTCTCCAATAGTACTATTCACAATATTAGCGCTCATTAAATGATTAGCGGTCCACGATTAAAAAGGGGCTTAACGACAACTAGTAAATTTAGTGTCAATATTAATATCGGTAGCATACAAAACACTTGTATTCCAGTTTTAACATATATCCCTCTCACGGGTTTTTAAATCATTTATAAAATATTTAAAAGTGAGGCTATGAACTCACCTTAGCCTAGAGAGTCTTGATTAAATCAGCTATACCCAATCACAACCTTCTCATAATATCTGAGTTAACACACAATTTATAGATATATCAAGTTATACTCTCGAAGTTCATTCTTTTATTATTTCTTGTATTTATTCTTTGATTGTTTGTATTTTATTATTATAGTATCATTGTTCGGGTCATTATACTTAGAAGCCATTCTATAAACGTTTGAGGAGCGAGGGCACTTTAAATCGTAAACCCAACCACTTAGTGAGAACGTAATATCGAGATGGAACATCTTTATACAAAGCTCCCTACTAACATGATACATTATGTTTTATCATATTTTATGTTATTTAGTTTTAATATTGGCAAAAATAGTCCTTATAGTTATATTTTAACATAATTACACTTTTAATCCTTTAAGTATATAGTTTTATTATATTACTGATTAATCCTTCAATATTTAACCTTAGGGTCTCAAAATTTACAAATTTTATTATTATAGCTTTAACTTTCATAAAATGACACATTTGGCCCAAAATGTCATGTAGTTTCAAAAATGACAGTTTTGGTCCCTATACTTGTAAAAATCATATAACTTCTTCAAAAATGTACCAAATGATCGAGGACTTTAAAACAAAGTTTCAAAACATATTTATAATCATAATAAAAACATTTTATTAGAATTATAGCTCTTGAAATGGGTTTTAAGTCATTATTTTATGTAAAATAGAAAACTAGGGTTTTAAGACAACTTTACCTTATAACTTTCATTTAAATTAATGAAATGACTTAGCTCTTTTTGGATTGTCTTTATAACATAATTTTGGCATTATAACAAGTCTTATAATTCCTTATAACAAGATCAAATATTGTTTAGTATAGAAATTACCTAGGTAGCTCCAAAATGGCTCCTTATGGCTTTCTATGAACACTACTTGCTATCAAAGCTTCAAGGGCTTCAATGGAAACATTCTAGACCTGGTTTCTGGTCTTGGGGAATGTCCTAAGACGTTTATAGAAGTGGAAATGGATAATGGGTAGGGGATACAAAGAAAACGAGGTGCAAGTCTTCATGTTGTGGTATACGGCTCTATTTATAGTATTAGCAACACTTAGGCTCCAAGTTTGGCATCTAGACATGTAATATAGATATATGGATGACTAATTAAGCCTAGTGAAGCTCTACACAAGTTATTAGACTCTAGATTAGTCCTAATCCTCACTTGTGGCTAAAAATCGATCACGACAACATGTAGATGAGAATGGTGATGTGTAGCAAGCAAGGAGGTGATCCACCTACTTGTCACACTCCTAAAACAACTTAGAAGTCCTAAACATCTTATTTTTGATCTTGAAATGGAGGGAAATGGTTTAAAAATTAGTTTTGGAGCCTAAATATAAAACCAGATTCTATTTCTAGGACTTGTAACTTATGGTTTCTGTTTTTTGTAATTAGAGACTTAGTAAAGCGATTAAGGCTTAATTAGGGTTTAGAAATTCTATTTAAGAGATTTGTGTCCTTGGTTTGAAGTTTAACAAAGGTTTGATGTGAAAATGGGAAGTATACTTTTATAGATTAGGGTTTTCTAATGATCTAGGGTTTAATCTTAGTAAATGTGATTATCCTCCTCTTTGCTACTGATTTAAACTTAATTTAGATCCTAGACATTGTGTCTTAAGTGTCGAAAGAGTTCTTACACTTGGTTTAAGGGTTTATTTTAGGCAAACATGTCTAACGAGTGAAAATACCTAATTTGACCTAATTTACAAGTCATGCATTAAAATATTATACCTTGTGCATTAGGGTACTTGTAACTTGTCATAACATAATATTATAGCCTTAATTAAGTCCTATGAGTGTTTGTAGACTTGTCCTAAAAGACTAGGTTATGATTCCATGTAAATTTCTTAATATAAGGGTTTCTATATCATTAAGCCTAATGACTTTCTATTTTGGGTAATTAGGGTTTGTATCTTAATGTACACTTTTTCTAAGTCTTGTATAGTATGTTTATGAATTTTATGGGTTCTAAATTCTTAATTTAAGGGTTTATATAGGTTGATCATATTCTAGGGTTATTTAAGTAAGCTTAAGGTTCTATGCTTTGAAAACTTGTACTTTATGCTTTAATAATTTGTAACTTAGTTTAAGATAAATGTATGATTATATTATGATACTTAGTTGAGTTTTATAATTTTTTGCAAAAGATTAGAGTCTAAATCATTATAAATTAGATTTTATATGCTAATCTTCGTGTTAGGTCATTTTCTTGTAATTAGTTTGTGATTAGTGAATATTAGTGTTTTATGATTATTTATCTTTTCTTTATATGGTATATTAGAATTAGTATAAAGTGTTTAATAATAGTACATAGTTATTTTGTAGTTATATTGCTTGAAATATTAGTTTATAAGGGATTTCTAGGGTTTCTATGGCTATTTAGGGTATCTTTGTTATATTTGAGTTGTTATTATTCATTATTTGTACATATAGTTATCTTTAGAACCCAGAGTTGATATATATATATATAGTGTATGTAACATATAGGCATATGTGGATGTGATAATTAAGATAGTGAGTATTCATACATTCAACAATATAGTCATACATCATAATAAAAAGCAAAAATTTCTTAGTAAAATCACCTCTTTATTTATAAACATTGATATTACATTAGTCAAAACTATTGGATGTTATAGTCTCTTCCCCTTATTTTAAATCTCGTCCCAAGATTTAGCTAGAACTAGGGGTAACAGAAGAAAACAGATGAGGATATTTAGCTCGACTTTGATCTTCACGTTCCCAAGTATACTTTGGTCCTCTCTTCGAGTTCCATCGTACCTTAACTATTGGGATACGGCTTTGCTTCAAGCGTTTCACTTCTTTATCCATAACCTCTACAGGCTCTTCTACAAAATTTAACTTATCATCGAGTTGAAGTTCTTTCATCGGTATGATGAGAGATTCATCAAGATAAGCATTTCTTCATATTCGAAACATGAAAAGTATTGTGAACATTACTAAGCTCTTCAGGTAGCTCTAGTTTATATGCCACAGGGCCAATTATTTTGGTTATTTTGAATGGTCCTATATACCTTGGATTCAGTTTCTTCTTCTTTCTGAATGGAATAATTCCTTGACGAGGCGAAAATTTCAACATAACACGATCTCCTACTGCAAATTCCAAAGGTTTACGTCTAGTTTTAGCGTAGCTCCTTTGTCTATCTTGTGCAGCTTGTAATCGTTGTCGAATTTGAACAATCTTTTCAGTAGTTTCATGTATTATTTCTGGTCCAGTTAGTTGAATATCTCCAACTTCGACGCAGCAAACATGCGATCGGCACTTTCTTCCATAAAGTACTTCGAAAGGCGCTGCTTTAATACTAGCATGATAACTATTGTTATAAGAGAATTCTACTAAATGTAGATGTTTCTCCCATCCTTTTCCAAAATCTAGCACTCAAGCTCTAAGCATATCTTCGAGAGTATGAATAGTCCTTTCACTTTGTCCATCGGTTTGTGGATGATATGTCGTACTCATATCCAATTGAGTACCTAAAGCATTTTGCATCGATCCCCAAAATACATATGTAAAACGACTAACACGATCTGAGATAATAGATACAGGCACTCCGTGTTGAGAGATTATTTCCTTAATGTACAATCTCATAAGAGTTTCCATACTATCAGTCTCTTTAATAGGAAGAGATCGCACAGATTTTGTAAGACGGTCAACAATAACCCAGATGGTGTCATGTCTATTTGATGTCTTAGGTAATTTAGTCACAAAATCTATCATAATTCTTTCCCAGTTCCATATTGGAATCTTTAGTTGTATCAATAAACCGGATGGTTTTTGATACTCTCCTTTAACTCTTGAACACGTTAAACACTTACTAGCGTATTCTGCTATGACTGGCTTAATGTTAGGCCACCAATAGAGTTTCTTCAGATCTTGATACATAATAAGTGTGAAAACACTTATCCTTTTACCACTTATTTCCAATAATAACAAGACCAAAACGTGTGATTTATGTCGTAAAAGTCGGAATTATGCGTGGTTTGTGTTTTTATTGTGTTTTAGGACCAAAATATGAAAAAGGAAGAAAACACGGGTTTTCACGGGCTTTTATCGAAGAAAACGGGAAAAGACGAAGTCAAAAGATCAAGAGTGCAAAAAGAACGGAAGTCCAAGGCCTATTCTGAAGATTTATCGAAGAAAAAGTCTAAAGGCGGAAGTTTAACGAAGTCGAAGAACTTAAGTCTAATAGAAGAAGAGAATTAAAAGACAAGTTCAAATCCCGAGACAACAAAGACAAAGAATTAAAGTCGAGTCGAGAAAACGTGAAGAAAGCAAGAAAGAAAATGCAACACATGCACTCCTTCCACCTTCCCTATAAATACCCTCCTAATAGTCATTAGGAGGGTAGTTAGTTAATTAGCTAGTTTTTATTTTTCTTACTTTTCTCTAATTTAGAGAGAGAAAGTCTTAAACTTTCTCTCACTAAATTTCATCTTTTCTTTTAATCTTTCAAGATTAAACACTTATGTATTGCTTATTTCATTAATCAAGTTCTATTTTAAGCTTTTAATCCTTAATCTCATTCTACTTTTCTTTGATTTTAGATTGATTTTGGTGCGGTTATCATATGATCCGTGTTGTTCTAAATGATTTCGTGCTTAAAAAGTTAATCTTTTGATCATTACCTAAGTTTTCATGCAAATAAGCTTTGAGACTTTTGTGCTTATTGGCTTATTTTTATGATTAGCTTATTTACTTATAAAAAGCTTTCTTTAAAAGTTCATGTTTTGATAGTTTGATCCAAAAAGTTGCTTATTTCGAGGTTGAATAAGTTGAGATTAGTGCTTATTTGATCCGATTTGTTTTTGATTCGTCCTAGTTTGAGGGTTAGCTTATAATTTTTAGCTTATTCCTTAGGCTCTTAACCGAATCCCACCAAAATCGGAAAGGGATTAAACCCCTTTCCAATCGAACATTTCGAGCAGCCTTCCATCTTCATATTCCGATCAATTGATCGGATAAGGGTTTAGGATTCCGATCTGGCCCTGTTTGCGTATTCCGATTATAGTAGTTATCCAAATATTCCGATTGGTAGTCTTACACTTTATTCCGATTTGGTCAAGTTTGATATTCCGATTGTAGCCATTATCCCACATTCCGATCTGGGTTATTTTGGTTCATTCTGATTGCCCATTTGTTGGATATTCCGATCAGTACCCTTCCCATATTCCGATTGTGTGCATTTTCCCCATATTCCGACCACCAGATCGGAATATATTCCGATCTGGCCTTGTTTTTGGGCTTATTCCGATTTGGCTTATTTAGTGTATTGTTTTCATTAAATTTCTAAGTGTTAGTTTTTATTAAGTGTTAAAGCATTTTTCTAATCTAGTCTTTAAGTTTACAAGCATTAATTTTTACTTGTCATTTTAGTATTAATCTTTATTCTTCCATTTTACTCAACGACACTTTAATTACTTGCTTATAGTTTAAAATAGACAAACAAACCAAACCATTCTCTTGATTCACCAAAAGACGATTGAGTCGCACTTAAGACCGGTTTTCAATTCGAAAGAATTCGGTTTAACGAACTTTCATACTAGGCGTAAAAACCAAGTATTAAATGGCGCCGCTGCCGGCTCTTTTCGTTACGATTAACGGTTTCTAGTGAGAGACGCATTGAATTTTGGGATCCGTTCTTTGAACGTTATTTTCCTTGCTTTAAAAATTTTCAAAAATCCTAAAAATATAAAACTTTTCAAAAATACAAAAACATTAAAAAAATCATAAAAAGCAATTCTTTTCAAAAGGTTTTGCACCAAAAAGATTATATAGATATTCTCTTTGTGTATATTTTTCTTCTGCAGGTGTATGCGTACTAGATCTTCGAACTATTCTGAGCCCGAGACTCGTGAAGATTTAGATATGGCTGGTGTTAATAACAATAATAATCACCCACCTCAACCCAATTTGAATAACAACAACAACAACAACAATGTCCTCCTACCTGATTTACGAACCATGGAGGAATTGTGTCAACCCACCATGAACGGACGCGGAGGCCCGATTGCGCCGATGCACGTCACGGCTCAAGAGTTTTCGTTGAAGCATCACATGATCCAGCAAGTGTAAACTAACCCATTTCATGGAATTCCGGATGATGATGCCAACAAACACCTCGACAAATTCATTACCATAACCCAAAGCATGAAGTGCCCCGGTGTTTCTATGGATGACCTTCGCCTTCAACTCTTTCCCCACTCGCTTTCTCACCATGCCAAAAAATGGTTTGACCGTCTTCCTAAGAATTCTATTCATACGTGGAACGACATGACTCAACGCTTTTTATCGCGCTACTTTCCCCCATTCATGGTCACTAGCCTTCGTAACCAAATCAGTGGATTCATGCAAGAGAATGATGAATCACTTTTTGATGCTTGGGAACGGTACAATGATTTGATCGACCGCTGTCCAAATCACAATATGCTCCCCGTCACTCTCATTGACACCTTCTACAATGGTCTCACTTTTCGTAATCGTGACACGATCAATGCCGCCGCCGGTGGTACCTTTATGAAAAGGAGACCGGAAGAGTGTCGAGAGTTGATCGAAAACATGACTACTCACCACAAGAATTGGGATTCATCCGCATTCTCAAGATCTAATCAGAGAGTCAATGTTTATCTACTACCTCCAATCCTGAAATGACTGAAATTTCTCGACAACTCGCTGAAATGAACAAGAATTTCATGACCATGGCCACAAACCACTTTCAACAAGCTAAAGCCGTTGCTATTTCTTGTGACACATGTGGTGGTCCTCATTCTTATAATGATTGTCCTTCTACCCAAGCCAATTTTTCTGAAAACGTTAACGCAGCTTATGGTACTTATCCCACGGGAGGCTATCAAGCCCGCCCTCAAGGAGACCGTGGCTTGCTAAGTTATCGTTCCAACAATTATCTTGCTCCTCCCGGTTTCCCTCCTGCAAACCAACACCAACAACAAAGTTACACCAATCCTAACCTCGTACAAACAATCAATATCAATCCCAACAAAACCCTTACCCACCTCAAGGAAATTCTCAAGCTTACCAAGCTCCACCTCTCAATCAACCGATGGCAGTGAGTCCAGACGTCGAGACATTCATGAAGACTAATCGGGAGATGGTGACGAATCTTCAGAGTCAAGTCCGCAACTTGAAGGGCGAAATGGCGAAACAAAGGAACGATATTCGAGCCGAGCTAAGGAATGACATGGCAAAACACAGCAATGAAAATAATGCAAACATGAGAGACTCTTTTAATAATCAAGCGGTTCACCTTCGTGATATGATTGGTTCGCTCATCCAAGGTAATCAACCCTCTTCTTCGGGTACTCTTCCGAGTAATACCGTTGCGAATCCAAGAGGGGAGATGAAAGCAATCATCACTCGTAGTGGAAAAGGTTATATGGAACCCGAGCTTCTTACACCTCCACCCGTGATTGTGAACAAGGAAAAAGAGCAACTTTCCTCACCTCCTTTACCTTCTATCCCCATTTCCCCACTACACGTGGTTGTGAGTGATCTTATTCCCTTTAAGCCTTCTTCTTCATCCAATATACCTTATCCTTCAAGGTTGAGGAAAGAGAAGCAAAAGAGCAAGGATGATATTCAGGTTTCAAACTTTCTAAAAATGTTTAAAAAATTGAATTTTAACATCTCCTTTGCCGAGGCTCTCGCTCACATGCCCAAATACGCTAAGATGTTTAAAGATCTTCTAAGTGATAAGGAAAAGCTTCTTGACATCACTCAGACCCAACTTAATGAGAACTGCTCCGCAGTGCTCTTAAGGAAATTGCCCACCAAACTTGGTGATCCGGGTCGCTTCTTGATCCCTTGCAACTTCCCGGGAGTAGAGAATTGCATGGCCCTAGCCGATCTAGGTGTCAGTATAAACTTAATGCCTTTATGTGTTTGGAAGCAATTATCTCTCCCCGAGCTAGTCCCCACCAAAATGACTTTGGAATTAGCCAACCGTACGGTTGCTTATCCATTGGGGATAGCCGAAGATGTCTTTGTTGGCGTTGACAAATTCACCTTCCCGGTGGATTTTGTTGTCGTTGACTACGAGATGGATCCTCGTGTTCTATTAATCGTTGGACGTCCATTCTTGAGGACCGGTCGCACTCTCATTGATGTTGCCGCGGGCGAAATAATCATGAGAGTTAGTGACGATAAAATTGTCTTCAACATGGGTAAGATTTCTAAGCAACCTTATTCATATGAGAGTGTTAATGCTATTGATGTTCTCGATGAAGCTTGTGAAGAACATTTTCATGATGCTTGCAAAAGTACTCTCTCTTCTCTACCCAATGTTGAGACCGTTGCCTCAATTGCTCCGGCATTGACTCCTTTTGGAAAAAGTGACTTGGATGATTTCGAAGCTAGCTTGGGTCCTCTTGATATTAAGTATGATAATTTGTCCACTAATTGGGATGAAGACATTCATACTATTGAGAGACTTCTCAATGAGGACCCGTTGTCTCCTCTTTATCCTAAAGAGGTGACTAATGATGATCCATCGTTAGTTTCACCGTCTATTGAGGATCCTCCCACTCTCGAGCTTAAGGACCTACCTCCTCATCTTGAGTACGTTTTCCTGGAAGACAACGAGAAGTTACCGGTCATCATCGCAAAGGATCTGAAAGAAGACGAAAAAGCCCGACTTGTCGCCGTGTTGAAGAAGCATAAACGAGCTATCGCTTGGAAAATCTCCGACATCCATGGAATTGATCCTCACTTCTGCACACATAAAATTCTCATGGAGGACGACTTTAAGCCCACAATTCAAAGCCAACGAAGGGTGAATCCTAAAATCCATGAAGTCATCAAAAAAGAGGTTATCAAACTTCTTGATGCGGGTATGATTTACCCTATTTCGGCTTCACCATGGGTTAGTCCAGTCCATTGTGTGCCTAAGAAGGGCGGAATCACCGTTGTGCCCAATGCAAACAACGAGTTAATTCCTACCCGTCTCGTTACTGGATGGAGAGTTTGTATAGACTACCGCAAACTCAATGATGCCACGAGAAAGGATCATTTCCCTCTACCTTTTATGGACCAAATGCTTGAACGTTTAGCGGGTAATGAATATTACTGCTTTCTTGATGGTTTCTCTGGTTATTTCCAAATACCCATCGATCCCCAAGATCAAGAAAAAACAACATTCACTTGTCCCTATGGCACATTTGCTTACAAAAGAATGCCTTTTGGCTTATGCAATGCCCCCGGGACTTTCCAAAGGTGTATGTTGGCTATCTTCCATGACATGGTTGAGCAAACCATAGAAGTCTTCATGGATGATTTCTCGGTCTTCGGGGATTCCTTCTCTTCATGCCTTGCCAATTTGGAACGTATGCTTAAGCGATGCGAAGACACTCGCCTTGTTCTGAATTGGGAAAATGCCATTTTATGGTAAAAGAAGGCATTTTGCTAGGACACAAAATCTCTAAAGCCGGTCTTGAAGTCGACCGTGCTAAAGTAGATGTCATAGCCAAATTACCTCCACCTTCAACCGTGAAGGGTGTGAGAAGTTTTCTGGGTCATGCGGGCTTCTATCGTCGACTCATTCAGGATTTCTCTAAAATCGCTCGCCCGATGACCCACCTCTTGGAAAAAGATACTCCTTTTATCTTTTCTAAAGAGTGTCTCGAAGCCTTCAACCTTCTTAAGGATAAGCTAACTAAGGCACCGGTCTTGGTTACCCCTAATTAGGAGCTGCCTTTTGAATTGATGTGCGATGCTAGCGACTTTGCTATTGGTGCGGTTTTGGGCCAACGAGTGAATAAACACTTCCAACCAATCCACTATGCTAGCAAAACAATGACGGGGGCTCAATTGCATTATACGACAACCGAAAAAGAGCTTTTAGCTGTTGTCTATGCTTTTGAGAAATTTCGCCCCTATCTTGTTTTATCCCCCACCATTGTATACACGGACCATTCCGCGTTGAAGTACTTGATGACAAAGCATTATTCTAAGCCAAGACTTCTTCGCTGGGTTTTACTCCTTCAAGAATTCAACATTGAAATTCGCGACAAGAAGGGAGCCGAAAACCTGGCCGCGGATCATCTGATTCGACTTGAGGATCCATATCAAGGGGATCATCCGAACAAAGAGATCAATGACTCTTTCCCCCTTGAGACCTTAATGTCTATAAATCTCAATCTTGATGGCACCCCGTGTATTGCAGACATTGCAAACTACTTAGTGGGTGGTATTCTCATCAAAGGGTTAACATCCCAACAAAAGAAGAAGTTCTTGAATGATGTTAAGACTTACTTTTGGGATGACCCTTTTCTATTCAAACAATGTGCTGATTTGATCATTCGTCGATGTGTTGACGGACCGGAAGCTTTTGACATTCTCCAAGCTTGCCACAAAGGACCCACCGGTGGTCACTTTGGTCCCAACTACACCGCTAAGAAAGTGTTTGATTCTGGATTCTATTGGCCCACCATTTATCGTGATGCTCACGAAATGGTTAAGCATTGTGATGCTTGCCAACGTCAAGGCAAGATCACACATAAGGATGAGATGCCTTAAAATTTCATACAGGAATGTGAAATCTTTGATGTATGGGGCATCGACTTTATGGGGCCATTTCCATCATCCAAAGGGAACAAGTACATCCTCGTCGCCGTCGACTACGTTTCTAAATGGGTTGAAGCTAAGGCTCTTCCTACGAACGATGCGAGGGTGGTTGTGAACTTTTTGAAGCAGCTTTTCGCTCGATTTGGCGTTCCTCGTGCTATTATCAGTGACCGCGGGACTCATTTTTGCAACGATCAATTTGCAAGAGTCATGGCTAAGTATGGTGTTAATCACCGTCTTTCCACCGCCTATCATCCCCAAACCAATGGGCAAGCCGAGATATCCAACCGTGGATTAAAGCGAATTTTGGAGCGTACTGTGGGAGAGCATCGCGCCGCGTGGGCCGATAAGTTAGATGATGCTCTGTGGGCTTTCCATACTGCTTACAAGACCCCGATCGGTTTTACACCTTATCGTCTTGTGTATGGGAAAGCCTGCCACCTCCCAATCGAGCTGGAACATAAGGCGCACTGGGCCTTGAAGTGGGCTAACTTCGACATCAACAAAGCTGGTGATCATCGCAAGGTTCAACTCAACGAGCTAAATGAACTGAGGAATGAAGCTTATGAGAACTCGCTGATCTACAAGGAGAAGACGAAGATCATTCATGACGCAAAAATCAAGAACCGAGAGTTCCACGTTGGTGATCAAGTCTTACTTTTTAACTCTCGGTTGAAGATCTTCTCTGGCAAGTTGAAGAGCCACTGGTCTGGTCCATTCACCGTCGCCAAAGTCTTTCCATATGGGACCATTGAGCTTTCTCAGCCGAATGGGCCCAATTTCAAAGTGAATGGCCAGCGTCTGAAGATGTACTTTGGTGAGGACATCTCTTATGAGATGATTCCGTCCCTCACCACGTTCCCCATGAACTAAAATTGGGTCGAGTCAGGCTCGTGACTCGGTGAACAAAAACAAGCGCTTCTCGGGAGGCAGCCCGTGATCTATCCTTTACCGCTTTCATAATAAGTGTAGGGGGAGCCCCGTATGTGTTTGTTGTCTTGTTTCTTGTGCTGTGCAGGGATTCAAGCTTCCAAGATCCACCTTGATGACTTTTGACGAACCGTGATACCGTGTTCCCATCTTCCCGGTTCTATCCTAAACTCTTGTGATTCAATATTTCATATTCTATATGTTCACATTGAATTCACTTTAGTTGTCCTTTCCTTAGCAAGATTTAAACAAAGTGCATAATGTCCTAAGTGTTGGGGAGTTTACTCCCACATGCTTAAACATTGAGGACAATGTTTATCTCAAGTGTAGGGAAGACTTCTATCGAAGTAAGTGGTCTTTTCCATGAATTTGCCTTCATTTTAACCGGAAAATTTGATTTTTCGACATTTTTCAAAATTTTTAATCTATTTTGGCCTAGTTGAATAGTTGTATTTTCCTTTATCATGTTTAGTTTCTTTCCATTGCTAGAATAGTTTTTCAATAAAGTGGTTTTAGATTTTTCTTAGTCGTGAACATTTTGACTCAACCCGAGTTTACTTACCTAAGTTTACTCTAGCTAGTATCCTTAACGTGTTTAAGTCAAGTTTTGCTAGGATTTTATATAGGGAGCTATAAAACGCGAAAGTCTTAACTCTCACGGGTTAAGAACAAGAACTTTTCGCAAGTTCCTATAATTGATCCTAGAGAGTCGTTTATCAAGGGAACTTTAAAATGCGATTTCTAAAACTTGAAAAAGTTTAAGAATTTGCAAGATCCTATAAGCGACTCGAAAACCCAAAACTTTGATTTAATTGGCTAAGCATCCACGAGTCTCATTCCTTGAGATTTTAAATTGTGGAGAACGAGAGATGATAGAGTCAATTATAAGTTTGGTATTCTTTCGTGAATTTATGTGAGTTAATTATGAGCCTAGTCTCCCTCCGCTTGTTAATAAATTTATCTGCAATAAATAAGGTTGTACGATTTAAAAGGTTACTTAGCTTCTAGCCCCAGATCGTTTAAAAGTTGCTCGGTACGGATTAGAGTTCATAGCCAAGGCATAACTTATTGAAGCGGGATGCGAAGATTGGCGAGTCCGAAAAGGCCCTAACAAGGCATTAGGGCTACATTTTGTTGCTAAAGATCCAAAAGTGATGTGAAGAATCATTTATCGAAAATCAATATGAAGGATCGAGACACACGACGAAAAGCAAAAACTCCCCAAAAGTCATGGAGAAGTCTATCCAAAAAGACCCTAACAAGGTATGAGGATAAATAGATCCAAGTCCTAAAAGGAGGCGGATCGTTGTATATCAAAGTCCAAAATAAAGATTGGAGAAAAATGAAGAAGTCGTGGTCCAAAGATGAAGAATCTCTCAAAACTTCAAGTGAAGAAATTCCTATTATGAAGAGAAGGCCATTATTTCATGAACGTCTCTCAAGATTCGAAGTATGAAGTCGCTGCCAAATATCGGTCCGAGAAAGGTCTCAAATCGTGAAGCGAGTTATGCCAAGATATGAACTTTATGAGGTCCCGAGAAGCAGTTTTAAAAGATTTGGTCCTTTAGCTAACTATTGATTAAATCGTTCACCTTATTTTCGGACTAAATAACTATCGAAATAAGTCAAACAATGCATCCTCGTGATCATTCAAGACAAAAATAAAATATAAGAGATACACCTAGGAATAAGGGAGTCTAAGTGAATAATTGGCCCACATGAGTTCGTGATAGCTTGCTAACTTATAATAACAATGATCTCGTTTTTAAGCTTGGTATGGGGAACGTGAAACTTGAGGATGATAAACGTTCATGGCTGCCAAAACCCAATGTAAGTTTTTAATTTCTTTACTTATTTCTATCTTTTATGTTTAGTATTAAATAAAGGCCAAGGTGGGTTATTTATGATGGAAAATGTAAACTGTGCTTTAAAATTAATGCATTGCATGAGGGCATTGCAATGGTCAATACATCTTGTCGGAATCAGGATGCATAGAATAATTCGATTTATGAGACTCGTGCATAATCAAATATCGTAAATTACCATGGGCAGGTAACCAACTACGATTTTTAATACAATGGATTCTATTTTGACGAACTTCAAATTCTTTATCCATTCCTCTTAACTTTTCAGCTCCTACATTTTCTACCTTAAGTGCTTCTTTTTGCGAGAATTTGGGTAGGTAACTTCGGTAGAAGAGTTATCATTAATGATCTAACTCGTAACGGCTTAACACGCTCTTTTCGACTTAATGCATCCGCTACTACATTGGCTTTACCTAGGTGATAACGAATTTCACAATCGTAATCAGCAAGTAATTCTAACCAACGTCGTTGTCTTATATTCAATTCTTTCTGATGAAGAATATATTGAAGACTTTTATGATCAGTAAATACTACACACTTCGTACCATAGAGGTTATGTATCCAGAATTTAAGAGCAAATATCACCGCTCCTAATTCTAAATCATAAGTAGTATAATTCTTCTCATTAGGTTTAAGTTGCCTTGATGCATAAGCAATAACTTTATTCCTTTGCATAAGCACTCCTCCTATTCCTTGAATAGATGCATCACAGTAAACGATAAAGTCATCGTTACCTTCTTGTAATGCTAGGATAGGTGCCTCACACAATTTTCGCTTCAATAATTGAAAAGCTGACTCTTGACTATCTCCCCAGTCAAATGGTTTGTTTTTCTGAGTCAATTCAGTCAAAGCTTTAGCAATTTTTGAAAAACCTTCGATAAATCTTCAGTAATACCCATCAAGTCCTAAAAATTGTCTTATTTCCGTAGGCGTACTTTACTCCAATTCTTTATCGCTTCAATCTTAGCAGGATCCACACGAATACCTTGGTTATCAATGACATGTCCTAGGAATTGAACAACATTGATCCAAAATTCGCATTTCGAGAACTTAGCATACAACTTATCCTTCTTAAGTAATTCGCGAATTATACCAAGTTGCTTGGCATGTTCTTCTTTATTACGAGATTAGATAAGAATATCATCGATAAAAATGATTACAAATTTATTCAAGTAAGGCTTACACACTCTGTTCATGAGGTCCATGAAAACAGCTGGTGCATTGGTTAAACCAAAAGGCATTACTTGAAATTCATAATGTCCATTGTAGAATATTGATAATCAATGAATCTATGAAGGGGTTTGTTAATTTCTAGAGAGAGAAAGTTAGAGAGAGAAAGTGAGAGAAACTATGTGAATTTTATTAAGTGGAAATTAAGAAATGATAACAACCAACCCCTTTCCTTAGTGGAAAGGGGTATTTATAGTCCAAGCTAAACATTGGGCTTGGGCCGGTCCATGACAAGCCCATGGACCGGTTCTTACTTAAGTTAATAAGCAAATAATAACTAATTACTAACTACGAGCTATTACAACATAAATCATATTGTCGAGTGACCGATACTTCTAATATACGTTAAAACGTATTTCTAACATCCATACCGCGTCCTGAAAGCAGTTTTAGGAATATCCTCTTCCTTAACTCTCAGTTGATGATAACCTGACCGTAAATCAATTTTCAAATATACGCTTGATCCTTAGAGTTGATCAAATAAATCGTCGATTCTGGGTAATGGGTCATGATTCTTTATAGTAAGTTTGTTTAACTCACGATAATTGATACACATCCTAAAAGATCCATCTTTCTTTTTTACAAATAAGACTGGAGCTCCCCACGGCGATATACTTGGTCTAATAAATCCTCGATCAGTTAGTTCTTGGATTTGACTTACCAATTCTTGCATTTCCGAAGGTGTTATCGATAAGGCGCTTTAGCAACTGGTGTTGCTCCTAGTATCAAATCGATTTGGAATTCAACTTGACGCTCAGGCGGAATACCTGGTAATTCTTTGGGAAATACTTCGGGAAATTCTCTAACTATCGGATTATCTCCTAATCGCTTCTCTTCTATCTCCTTTTCCGCTACTTGAACTAAGAAAACTTGACCACCTCGGGATACGTACTTATTTATCTTAAGTCATGATATGAGATTTAGTCGAGTCTTACTTCGCTCACCATGGAAAATCAAAACTTCACCATTATTAGGAATATGAACGGCTTTCTCGTCACATAGAATTTTGGCATGGTATTTAGATAACCAGTCCATTCCAATGACTACGTCAACACTACCGAGCTTAATGGGTATAAGATCAATTTTAAAGGATTGATGTAATAAAGTAATGATACATCCTCGAATAATGGTATTAGTGCTAACGATTTTTCTTCGGCCATTTCTATATCATACTTAGTATTCAAAGAATCAATCGGAATATCTAACTTAGCAGCAATTTTAACAGATATGAAACTTCTATCCGCTCCTGTGTCAAATATTACTTTAACCAGACGTTGATTTAGATGAAACATACCCGTAACCGTATTCTGATCTTGTTGAGTATCGTTTAGCAAATAAGCTTTTCCTCGGCTATTGCTCTCTTTACGACACTCATTCATCAGATGCCCCTTTTCTCCGCAATTTTGACAAACTTTAGTTACAGGAATTTGATTACATCCAGTAGCTAATCCTTTACTTCTGCAGAATCTTGTTTGATGTCCTATTTTTCCATAGTTCTCACACTTCATAGTGCAAAATCATGTGTAATGTAGGGAACACCTCTGACAAAGGGGTTGTCTTCCACTATAACCATTGCTTGAATTTACAGCATAAACTTTAGAAACATCATCTCTTTTGTTTTGTTGTTGGCGATTATTAGCTTGATTATAGTTACGAAAACTATTCTTCTAGAAATTAAGATTAATAGGAAAAATCCTCCTATCATCAAACTTCCTCTTATTATTAACTGCCACTTGTACAGGAGTATATCTTATCACTTGATCTATTAATCTTTGAGTAATGATGATAACTTCCTCTAAAGTCTAGGGTTTAGAGACGGTGACATTCCCTTCTATACTTTTAGGAAATCCTCCAATAAAAGCTTCCATTAATTTTTCAGTATTATGCACCATATTAGGACATAATAATGTTAATTCCTGAAATCTCCGGATGTAAAATTTGAGATTATTTTCATTTACTACTAGATTATAGAATTCTTCCTCCATTTTTCTACTCATTGCGATGACAATACTTCTTAACTAGCATATTCTTAAATTTATTACAGGGAGTCTGATAAGCTTTTTCTATCCCAATGGGTTGTGCATAAGCATTCCACCAAGACAAAGCTTCTTCTATCAGCATACCCGTAGCAAATTTCACTTTACAATCTTCAGAACAGTCACTGCGAACAAATACTAATTCAGTTCTCTCGAACCAGCGAATAACTCCAATAACTCCTTCAGATCCTTTATAGTTAAAAGGCCGACAGTTCATGAAATCTTTGTAAGTACATCTTTTCTCTATCGGAACTTCTCTCCTAGCAGCATTTCCATTACTTGCGCTAGCTACATTGGTGGCTTGTGTTTGCAAAGCTGCATTCACACTCTCAGCAACCAATTGCCTTATTTCTTCAGGTGTTATATTTACTGTCGCAGATGTTGATGCTCTCGTAAGCCATCCTACCAACATAATAATACTCGATAAGAATGATTTTTATTTTAAATTTTCATACGTGGAGTATGGAATTTATTTATTATATCATAGAGTATTCTTAATTCTTTCGATCATTTCATATATGAGGATTCATAATATGAATGACGATAAAATTTTCTAATTCATTTATGAGGATTCATAATATGAATGACGATAAAGATTTAAATAAGATAACAGGAAATTTTTGAGAACAACGCACGCTTCTTTTATTTATGAACAACTTATCGTTTATATGTACACGATAAGCATCTCTGTTACGTAAAGAAAAACTGTACATATCTTACAAACTAAAACTAGATTTCTAAGCTTAATTTCCCATGTTGATCTCCTCAATTATGTCCAAAATATATCCGGAGTCAGATTGTTGAGTTGTTTTAAGATCATCGATGAGTAATTCTAAATTAAGCCCAGTCCTCGTAACTCCTTCTTTCAATTCAGTATTCTCTTTCTCTAGTCTTGTCATATTCATCTCATGAGCATGCATCCTTCTACTCAGTCTAATATTATGGTGTCGAGTAACGTCCACTTTATATTCCAACTGACTAATGTGCTCTTCAATCTCCTTCCTTACTCTTATCAGATTCCTAATATTCCTTTCCACTAATCTAAAAGATTCAAGAGATATTTCATCAAGATGACTAGCAATGACAGACAATTGCTTGTCGTGCTTTTCCATAATCCGTGCTCGTCTTCTTTAGTTTCATAAGGTTCTTCACAACTTCGATTGGGAGACGAATAAAGATCTTCAGGTAATAAAAATTGAAACATAGGTGAAGGTACACTATTCATCACTTAAGTTTGATGTGAGAAATAATTTTGTACTTCAAGAGTATCGTAAAAAGAAAAATTCGGAACACACACATCTGTGGGAGATGGAGTGAACATCGGAATTTCTCTTTCATCATCGTCGGAGATGAGAATATAGGTAGAAGTAGACATCCTTGTAATTTATAGAATATAATAACATAAGATATGTTATTTAAAAGAAATAATAATCTTACACTAGCGCTGATGATGGCTGATGGTCTTGAATTTAAAATTTTAGTTATAGTTTAAGAAAAACTTATTCTCTATAACCATGAGCTCTGGATACCAATCTGTAACACCCCCATTTTACCTTATATCATCGGAAGCTAATTTTTGGGGTATTACTATCAAAGTATCATGGTCATAATAATAGAAAATGCTTAAAAATATTTTTATAAATATTAACGTCATCATTCATTTATTCAGAGTTAATAAAAACAACTGTACAATAATATACAATACAGGTTTTTCCCAAAGATCTAGTTTTATTTTCTAGAATAACAACTTTATTCAAGACACCACCATCTGCAGCCCGCCAGTCCTCATTCACATGAATTATATGCCTTATAGTCAACAAAATTATTGAGCAAATTTATAGGTTTTTAAACAATATTTGAATACAAGTACGACTCAAGGGCTACATAATTATACACCCAACTTTTTAATTTTCATCAATTCATATTGCACTAGCTCATGACCCCGCAACTAGACATTATCAAGAAAACCCAACCAATTTGCCTTAAGTAGGAAGCTTGCCGGACTATCCTAAATGCAAAATAAAGCATATCTGTTTAGCCTAGGTAGGAACCATTAGCTGCTAGCAAGTGCGACTTATCCAGATAGGAGATGTCAATCTCCAATAGTACTATTCACAATATTAGCGCTCATTAAATGATTAGCGGTCCACTATTAAAAAGGGGCTTAATGACAACTAGTAAACGTAGTGTCAATATTAATATTGGCAGCATAGAAAAACACTTGTATTCTAGTTTTAGCATATATCCCCCTCACGAGTTTTTAAATCATTTATAAAACATTTAAAAGTGAGGCTATGAACTCACCTTAGCCTAGAGAGTCTTGATTAAATCAGCTATACCCAATCACAACCTTCTTATAATATATGAGTTAACACAAAATATATAGATATATCAAGTCATACTCTCTGAGTTCATTCTTTTATTATTTCTTGTATTTATTCTTCGATTCTTTGTATTTTATTATTATAGTATCATTGTTCGGGCCATTATACTTAGAATTCATTCTATGAACGTTTGAGGAGCGATGGCACTTTAAATCATAAACCCAACCACTCAGTCAGAACGTAATATCGAGATGGAACATCTTTATACAAAGCTTCCTACTAACATGATACATTATGTTTTATTATATTTTATGTTCTTTAGTTCTAATATTGGCAAAAATAGTCCTTATAGTTATATTTTAGCATAATTACACTTTTAATCCTTTAAGTATATAGTTTTATTATAGCTTTAACTTTCATAAAATGAAACCTTTGGCCCAAAATGTCATATAGTTTCAAAAATGATAGTTTTGGTCCCTATACTTGTAAAAATTATATAACTTCTTCAAAAATGTACCAAATGATCTAGGATTTTAAAACAAAGTTTCAAAACATATTTATAATCATAATAAAAACATTTTATCTGAATTATAGCTCTTCAAATAGATTTTAAGTCATTATTTTATGTAAAATACAAAACTAGGGTTTTAAGACAACTTTACTTTATAACTTTCATTTAATTTAATGAAATGACTTAGTTCTTTTTAGATTGTTTTTCTAACATAATTTTGGCATTATAACAAGTCTTATAATTCCTTATAACAAGATCAAAGATTGTTTAGTATAGAAATTACCTAGGTAGCTCCAAAATGGCTCCTTATGGCTTTCTATGAACACTACTTGCTATCAAAGCTTCAAGGGTTTCAATGGAAACCTTCTAGACCTGGTTTCTGGTCTTGAGGAATGTCCTAAGACGTTTATAGAAGTAGAAATGGATAATGGGTAGAGGATACAAAGAAAAAACTTACATAAAGAACAAAACTTTAAGGTATAAGTCACCAACTTATTCTTATCAAAAGCAACTTTTTTAAGGAATTGTATCAAGTATCAACACAGCTTTCCTCGTGTTTTATTTATTTTCTATCATATGATATTTCTAATACATTTGCTCTTACACGTATATGTATCTTTTAATCTCATATTTAATGTTATGAAGGTTACGTTTAATTTCGATACACATGTTTTACAATCGTCTCTTTATCTTTGTTGGCAATTGGACAGACACATATATCTTTATTCCAATGTCTCTTACTTATTGTATTATTGCAAGAAACTATACATAAAGAGTTTAGGTATTTTCTCATAAAAAAAATTGGTGCAAGTCTTCATGTTGTGGTATACGGCTCTATTTATAGTATTAGCAACACTTAGGCTCCAAGTTTGGCATCTAGACGTGTAAGATATATAGATAGATGACTAATGAAGGCTATTGACGCTCTACACAAGTTCTTAGACTCTAACTTAGTCCTAATCCTCACTTGTGGCTAAAAATGGATCACGACAACATATAGATGAGAATGGTGATGTATAGCAAGCAAGAAGGTGATCCACCTGCTTGTCACACTCCTAAAATATCTTAGAAGTCCTAAATATCTAATTTTTGAACTAGAAATGGAGGGAAATGGTTTGAAAATGAGTTTTCAAGCCAAAATACAAAACTGGATTCTATTTCTAGGGCTTGTAACTTATGGTTTGTGTTTTTGGTAATTAGGGGCTTAGGAAAGTGATTAGTGAATGATTAAGTCTTAATTAGGGTTTAGAAATTCTATTTAAGAGATTTGGGTCCTTGGTTTGAATTTAACAAAGGTTTGATGTGAAAATGGGATTAGGGTTTTCTAATGATTTAGGGTTTAATCTTAGTAAATGTGATTATCGTCCTCTTAGCTACTGATGTAAACTTAATTTAGGTCCTAGACATTGTGTCTTAAGTGTCCAAAGAGTTCTTGCACTTGGTTTAAGGGTTTAGTTTAGGTAAACATGTCTAAAGAGTAAAAATACCTAATTTGATCTAATTTACAAGTCATGCATTGAAATCTTGTACCTTGTGCATTAGGGTACTTGTACCTTGTCTTAACATAATCTTATAACCTTAATGAAATCCTATGAGTGTTAATATAATTTTCCTAAAAGACTAGGTTATGATTCCATGTAAATTTCTTAATATAAGGGTTTCTATATCATTAAATTAAGCCTAATGACTTTCTATTTTGAGTAATTAGGGTTTTTATCTTAATGTACACTTATTCTAAGTCTTATATAGTATGTTTATAACTTCTATAGGTTCTAAATTTTTAGTTTATGGGTTTATATAGGTTGATCATATTCTAGGGTTATTTAAGTAAGCTTAAGGTTTTATGCTTTGAAAACTTGTACTTTATGCTTTAATAATTTGTAACTTAGTTTAAGATAAATGTACGATTATATTATAATACTTAGTTGAGTTTAATAATTTTTTGCAAAAGATTAGAGTCTAATTCATTATAGATTGGATTTTATATGCTAATCTTGGTTTTAGGTCATTTTCTTGTAATTAGCTTATGATTAGTGAATATTAGTGTTTTCTGATTATTTATCTTTTCTTTATATGGTAGATTGGAATTATTATAAAGTTTTTAATAATAGTACATAGTAATTTTGTAGTTATATTGCTTGAAATATTAGTTTATAAGGGATTCTAGAGTTTCTATGGCTACTTAGGGTATATTTGTTATATTTGAGTTGTTCTTATTCATTATTTGTATATATTGTTATCTTTAGAACTCAGACTTGATATTTATATATATATATATATATATATATATATATATATATATATATATATATATATATATATATATATATATATATATATATATATATATATATATATATATATATATATATATATATATATATATATATAGTGTATGTAACATATAGGCATATATGGATGTGATAATTGAGATAGTGAGTATTCATATATTCTAAAATTTAGTCATACATCATAATAAAAAGCAAAAATTTCTTAGTAAAATCACCTCTTTATTTATAAACATTCATATTAATGTTATATGATACGCTCTTGTGATACCGATAAACCGTGCCTTCATTTGGTGTATGAAATGTGGGATTTCATGGTTGAGAAAGTAAAGGTTGCAATTTACAAGCATGAAGGCAAATCTCCTCGGATGTTAAGTCCATTTTATAACCTGGTCTATGATATTAGTATAGCTCGATGGACAAAGAGTTCGACACCACTTCATTTTTTAGCTCATTCTTTGAACCTAGAGGTATTTCTTTTTTGATTTTACATTCATCCATAAAGTATAGTTTTATACTTTGTTTTTCTGTTCATAATGCTTTCTTTATATATATATATTTCTTATAGGTTTTATATTGATGAATGGCTTATTGAGAATCCAGCTAGAATCGCTCCTCATACTGATGGAGAAATCTCTCATGAAGTATCAAAATGTTATCAAAGACTTTACCCGAATCATGATGATTATAATAAAGTTATGGACGAGTTTGTTGATTTCTCGCTTAAGGCGAGACCTTTTTCTGTATTGACTCCCTTTTAAGGAGGGGAACCACAGATGCTAAACGTTGGTGGGTTAACTTTGGAGCAAAAACACATTTGCTTCAATCACTGGCTTTTAAAGTTCTTGATCAACCAACATCATCATCTTGCTGTGAACGTAATTGGAGCACTTACTCTTTTATTCACTCTTTGAGACGAAACAAGTTGACTCCTAAGCGTGCTGAGGATTTGGTATATATCCACAACAACTTACGCCTTTTGTCTCGGAACACCGATCAATATAATGATGAGAAAACCATGGTGTGGGATGTTGGTGGTGATGACTTTGGTACATTGGAGGATACAGGGTTTTTAGAGTTTGCGAGCCTCTCACTTGATGAGCCGGAATTGGAGAGGGTCTTTTTCTCGGAGGATACCACAACTAGTTGATGATTTTCTTTACTTATTTGTTTTTTGGGAAGACATTTGATGTTTAAGACTTTTTTATTTATGATTATGAGAAGCATTTGTTGGAGTTATTGAATGTTTGTAATATTTTTTTATGACAATTTCTTGTATACTAAAATATTATAAGACAAATAGACGTTTCCTCGTCATACTCATATCTTGAATTTTAGGATGTTGCCGTTTCCCGGTACCTGTACCCGTCCTCGTCTCCATCCCGTTTCCGTACCCGTGCAACTTAGCTATCAAGTATCAACTACTCCTATTAAAGTAAACCTAAGACTAATAAGAATCTAATAATAATGTTATACATGATGTATGATGCATCTAATCTAAGTTATGCATGATGCACCAAATCTAGACCTATTAACTAGTCTACTATTAAACAGTGTAATATTCATGAATTATTTATGCATGATGCATTAATAGAATACTGTAATGTAGAGTTTAAAGCAAACCTACGAATCTAATTAAAGGCATGCATGTAATGGACACTGTCAAATTGATAGTTTATGACTTTATGTATCATAGGAGTAATGAATTAGAATCAATCAGATATAGAATTTTATTTACCTGAGATACCAGAAAGACATAAAATCAAGATGAGGAAGCACTTAATTAGTTTCTCAGTTTTTTAGGGTTTTAAAGCCGTAAGTTGTGATTAATGAAACGACTAATCTGTATTTAGGTTAATTTAAAATAAAAGGGTTTTTTTGTTAATGGGCCTAGGAAACGTCAATTTATGGGCCAGAAACGTTTCCAAAAACGTATCCCTTTTACTGTTACGCATATCCCATTTTAAAAAACGTTTACTCTTCTCTCGGAGACGTTTCCCCGGCTTTTCTCCGCGTTTTCCTGTTTCCCCGCGTTTCCGATACGTCATATGACATCCCGACAGAGTTTCCGTGCTTCCTAGTCTTCAACACATCACGTAAGTCTTCAGCAAACAACATATATCGTTTAATTAAAACAAACACAAGATTTTTAAGTACATCTTATAAAGAATCTCCTTCCATACTACGTATTATTTTTCCTATGGAAATATTATCATCAGAGATATTAAAAGATACTCTTGGTTTACTTTTCACTTTTTTATGTTAAGAAATCTTTTTCTATTAGGAAGTTATCTTCTATCCAATAAACAACATTTAATACTTAACGCTTACATTCTTAATGCTTACATTCTTATAAAAGTACATGCTTGGCCAATGTTGCATATGCATTGTATATGTCACAAAGAAAAACATACAACTAATGGAAGATCATAGCCGGGTAATAACATGAACACAATCCATCAAGTAATTCATAAATTAATCACAAGTTGCGTATTAGAAATGTACCTTTGTAGAAACATAGCGGAAGAAGTTAATATTATTTGCACATATACAATCAAATCATAAACAATATTAAAAGATACGGATATTCATTCCATATTTATTCGTTACACTTTGGTCTATAAATACTAACATTATCGATCTCAAGTAACTATCTTTTACGTATAAGCACCTACGATCAGACGACGAGTCTCGGCGCTAAGTATATGGAGACTCTAAAGCCCTCGATGGTAACAATGGTAGGATCCTTAAATAAGGGTGTTAATGTTGATATATCCTGCTTCCAGTCCCCCCGAGTTCCCCCTGATCGGTTGCAGATTTACATCCAGACCGTCACTCAAAAGACCTTCTCTCTCGGAGTCTCACCGTTCAACACCATTGGCGATTTGAAGGCCATGATCCATGACAAGGAAGGTCTTGTCCCGTTCAACCAAAGGCTGTTTTTTGCTGGGCAGCTCCAGGAATACCAACGTACCCTTTCCGAATGCAAGATCGTTGGGAATTCCGTCCTTTATCTAGTTCCAGTTTGTAAAGGAGATTTGAAGATAACTGTGGAGACCCTCTCTGGAAAGAGGATCCCTCTGGATGTCAATTGCCGCCACACTGTCATGGAACTAAAAGCCTTGATTAAAGCCAAGGAAGGTATTCACCCTGATCAACAGAGGCTGGTCTATGCTGGAAACGAGCTCCAAGAGGGTATTATACTCTCCCGCTACTCCGTTCAGAATGGATCGACCTTTCAGCTTGTGGATGACAGAGTGATGACTCTGAAGATATCTGTCGTGATTGATGCCATTGCAAAGACCTTCCCTCTAGAAGTGGAAAGCTCTGACACCATCAGCAATGTAAAAGCCAAGATTCAGGACATGGAAGGTATTCCTGCAGACCAGCAGACACTATATTTACCCCAAAAGCAGCTCGAGGACAACTCTACTCTTGCCGACTACTGTATCTGGAATGAATCTACTATCCACCTTCTTCAAGGTCTTGTTTAGAATTCTTTTGATGCACCAGTCAAGGCAATGGTAGTTGCAATCTAGTTAAAGTATTTTAGAATCTGAATATGCGCTTTGTTTATGTTTTTAAATTTATAAGGAGATGTACAATATTATTGTCATTATATTATTGTTTTTATTCGAATACTAGTTTACGCAGTTGTTATCTACCTTTGCCATCAGCTGATTTCTAGTTTTGTGACGAAATTTAATTAAGTCCCAGCAACGCGGTGCAAGTGTTGGTTTGCTTAGCACTGTCATGTTTGAATTTATGTTTCATTTACAATAATGTTATCACTACAACAATCCAGCCCTTCCCTTCCCATCGGGGTTTTCCCCAGCGACATGATGTCGCTGGGGAAAAGACGCTAAACGACAAAAACTTTCTGAGGTGGCAAACTTTCTCGAAAAAATTTTGACCAAAAAATAAAGAAAAGTTTCCCCAGCGACAGCTGGGGATAAGTTGACTAAATTTTGACCAAACTATTTCACAAAAAATGCAAGCGGGAGATTAACCCGCCAACTTTTCCCGAGCGACATGTCGCTGGGGAAACTTTCTTCCACGTCTAATCCAAGTGATTAGTGGTTAATGCCTTGTTTAATTTATGACCAAACTTTTCCCCAGGATTCCCTCCAAAGATATTCCGTTAACGCGCCTATTTTAAAAACGAACAAATCTTTCCCCAGCGACATGTCGCTGGGGAAACGTTGACTTCTGTTTGACCACCAATTTTCAAAAAATGTGTAATGTTTATATAATATTTTAGTAAATATAATATATATATTAAAAAATATAGTTATTAAAATAGTATATCTCTTTTTATGATTAAAAAAAGTGAGACAAATGGTTAATTTTCCCGCCAATATTTTCCCGCCAACATTTTGCCCGCCAAAAGTTAACATTCACCGATAATTGTTAACATTCATTGTTAATATTAATTAAAAATTGTTAACATTCATTGAGGCTTACAAAGAGACACGCCTAAACCTAACTTTATTCTACACTGACACTTAAACACGCGCTTAATTAAACATGGATATTAAACCGATAATAGACTCATAAACACGAAAACAGATACATCATAAACTAGTTCAAACGAATGTTCCCCATGTCATCGTAAAGGTCGTGAAGTAGTGCAGCTGAATCCAATGTGTGCCTATCGGAGTTGCGGTACAACTCTATCGTACGCTCAAGTACCATTATCATTCCATTCAAGCGCACACGGTTTGCACACGCTGAAGAGCTTGGAGAAGAAATTGGAATCGTTGAAGGTCTGGTAGAAGAGCTTGGAGGAGAAAAGCTCGTTGAAGGTCTTGAAGAAGAGCTTGGAGGAGAAAAGCTCATTGAACCTCCAAGAGAATTGATTAGTAGTTGGACGCGTTCGTCTTTCCATAAAAAAAATTTGCATCCATATGAAACTGGAGGTTGAACCCGTGAACGTGGACAAGCATAGTATAGTCTACCAAAGTTTTCAGTTGTCCATGATTCTCGAAGAACTACATCTCCATGTCCACACCTGCACGGAAAAGCTTCATGCTTCAACATGTACATAATAACAATTTGTTTATGATGATAAGTGTGTGTAATCTCCTGGTGGTTGTGATGATAAGGAGTGTGTGTGGTTCTCTTTTTATGCTAAAAAAGTGAGGGAAATTGTTAACATTTTCCCTCCAATGTTTTCCCTCCAATGTTTTCCCTCCAATGTTTTCCCTCCAATGAACCTCTAATGATGAACCCTATCTAATACATTGAACCTATAATGTTGAACCCTATCTAATACATTGAACCTATAATGTTGAACCCTATCAAATACATTGAACCTATAATGATGAACCCTATCTAATACATTGAACCTCTAATGATGAAACCTATCTAATACATTGAACCTCTAATTTTGAACCCTATCTAATACATTGAACCTCTAATGATGAAACGTATCTAATACATTGAACCTATAATGATGAACCCTATCTAATACATTGAACCTATAATGTTGAACCCTATCTAATACATTGAACCTCTAATGATGAAACGTATCTAATACATTGAACCTATAATGTTGAACCCTATCTAATATATTGAACCTATAATGATGAACCCTATCTAATATATTAAACCTCTAATGATGAAACCTATCTAATATATTGAACCTCTAATGATGAACCCTATCTAATACATTGAACCTCTAATGATGAACCCTATCTAATACATTGAACCTATAATGTTGAACCCTATCTAATACATTGAACCTCTAATGATGAACCCTATCTAATACATTGAACCTCTAATGATGAAACCTATCTAATACATTGAACCTCTAATGATGAACCCTATCTAATACATTGAACCTCTAATGATGAACCCTATCTAATACATTGAACCTATAATGATGAACCATATCTAATACATTGAACCTATAATGATGAACCCTATCTAATACATTGAACCTATAATGATGAACCCTATCTAATACATTGAACCTATAATGATGAACCCTATCTAATACATTGAACCTATAATGATGAACCCTATCTAATACATTGAACCTATAATGATGAACCCTATCTAATACATTGAACCTCTAATGATGAACCCTATCTAATACATTGAACCTATAATGATGAACCCTATCTAATACATTGAACCTATAATGATGAACCCTATCTAATACATTGAACCTATAATGATGAACCATATCTAATACATTGAACCTATAATGATGAACCCTATCTAATACATTGAACCTATAATGATGAACCCTATCTAATACATTGAACCTATAATGATGAACCCTATCTAATACATTGAACCTCTAATGATGAACCCTATCTAATACAGTGAACCTATAATGATGAACCCTATCTAATACATTGAACCTATAATGATGAACCCTATCTAATACATTGAACCTATAATGATGAACCCTATCTAATACATTGAACCTCTAATGATGAAACCTATCTAATACATTGAACCTCTAATGATGAACCCTATCTAATACATTGAACCTATAATGATGAACCCTATCTAATACATTGAACCTATAATGTTGAACCCTATCTAATACATTGAACCTCTAATGATGAACCCTATCTAATACATTGAACCTATAATGTTGAACCCTATCTAATACATTGAACCTATAATGTTGAACCCTATCTAATACATTGAACCTATAATGATGAACCCTATCTAATATATTGAACCTATAATGTTGAACCCTGTCTAATACATTGAACCTATAATGATGAACCCTATCTAATACATTGAACCTCTAATGATGAAACCTATCTAATACATTGAACCTCTAATGATGAACCCTATCTAATACATTGAACCTATAATGTTGAACCCTATCTAATACATTGAACCTATAATGATGAACCCTATCTAATACATTGAACCTATAATGATGAGCCCTATCTAATACATTGAACCTATAATGTTGAACCCTATCTAATACATTGAACCTATAATGATGAACCCTATCTAATACATTGAACCTATAATGTTGAACCCTATCTAATACATTGAACCTATAATGTTGAACCCTATCTAATACATTGAACCTATAATGATGAACCCTATCTAATACATTGAACCTATAATGTTGAACCCTATCTAATACATTGAACCTATAATGATGAACCCTATCTAATACATTGAACCTCTAATGATGAAACCTATCTAATACATTGAACCTCTAATGATGAACCCTATCTAATACATTGAACCTCTAATGTTGAACCCTATCTAATACATTGAACCTATAATGATGAACCCTATCTAATACATTGAACCTATAATGATGAACCCTATCTAATACATTGAACCTATAATGTTGAACCCTATCTAATACATTGAACCTATAATGATGAACCCTATCTAATACATTGAACCTATAATGATGAACCCTATCTAATACATTGAACCTATAATGATGAACCCTATCTAATACATTGAACCTCTAATGATGAAACCTATCTAATACATTGAACCTCTAATGATGAACCCTATCTAATACATTGAACCTCTAATGATGAACCCTATCTAATACATTGAACCTATAATGTTGAACCCTATCTAATACATTGAACCTCTAATGATGAAACGTATCTAATAAATTGAACCTATAATGATGAACTCTATTAATCATTTAAAAGTAAATTACATAAATGGTATATAAAATGTATTATTATCAATCATTTAAAACTAATTTACATAAATATATTATATAAAAAATATACAATTATATAAAACTTATTATTTTTAATTATATAAAAGTAAAATATACAATTATATAAAACTTATTATTTTTAATTATCTAAAATTATAATATACAATTATACAAAATTATTATTATTAATCATTTAAAAGTAAATATCATAAATTGTTAAAAAAGTTTCCCCAACGACATGTCGCTGGGGTAAGTTTCGTTTACCAATTTTAGAAATCCCTCCAAAAATTTTCATTAACGCGCTTCTTTCACAAAGCGACAAAACACACTTTTCCCCAGCGACATGTCGCTGGGGTAAGTTTCGTTAATTTCCAACGTTTATTAAACCAGCTGCGCAAAACGACAAAGTCTAAGGTTTCCCCAGCGACATGTCGCTGGGGAAAAGTTCGTCAAGAAAAAGGAACTTTTCCCCAGCGACATGTCGCTGGGGAAACTTTTGACCAGACCTTATCCTCAACGATTTACAGAAACATCACTTATCTCCCAAACCTCTCTTATCTCTTTCTCTTCTCTGCGTAAAACACCATCACCACAGCCCATCTCCATCACCACTGATCATCTCCACCACCGTCACCCATCTCCATCACTCCCACCATCACCACTGATCATCTCCACCACCGTCACCCATCTCCATCACTCCCACCATCACCACTGCTAATCACTACCACCGTCACCCATCTCCATCACTCCCACCATCACCACCGTCACCCATCTCCATCACCATATAATCTAAAGGTTTTGTTTTTTTAATTCAATTGTTTTTTATAAATTGAGTTTTTATATAAATTTATAGTTTTTATTAATTGAATGTTTAATTAAGTTTTTACTTTAATGTTTTATATTATTGTAGCCGACCGCAGCCGACCACAGCCGAAAGCAGTCGACCATAGCCGACAGCAGCCGACCACAGCCAAACACCACAAATAACAGGTATGTTTTTTTTAATTCTAACTGATAATATATGTTATTTACTGATTTTTATCATTTTGGTTTCCCCAGCGACATGTCGTTGGGGATTTTTATCATTTTGGTTTCCCCAGCGGCAGCGTAGGTAGCAGTAGTAGTAGGCAGCGTAGGAAGCGGTAGGCGGCAGTAGGCAGCGGTAGGCAGCGTAGGTAGCGGTAGGCGGCGGCAGACAGTGGTAGGCAACTGTAGCAGCGGCAAGCAGCGGGAAGGTATATTTTATATAAAAAATTTTGTTTGGTTTCCCCAGCGACATGTCGTTGGGGATTTAAAAATGTTATTTTCTTGTGTTAAATTTAAATCCAAACACTCCTTATATATGATGCCTAACCGAAGAGAACACTTTATTTTGATATAAGCTGTTTTCCAACAGCTTATTCGTATAAGCTTATCAGAACAGCTTTTTCTGATAAGCTTATCAGAATAAGCTGTTTTCAAACAGCTTATTCCGCTAAGCTTATCGGGATAAGCTGCTTCAAACATCTTATCCTGATAAGCTTATCAGGATAATCTGTTTGAAACAGCTTATCCCGATAAGCTTAACGGAATAAGCTGTTTGAAAACAGCTTATTCTGATAAGCTTATCAGGATAAACTGTTTTCAAACAGTTTATCCTGATCAGCTTATCCGAATAAACTGTTTTCAAACAGCTTATCCTGATAAGCTTATCAGGATAAGTTGTTTGAATACAGTTTATCCCGATAAGCTATCGGAATAATATGTTTGAAAACAGCTTATCCAGGTGTTTTCAAACAGCTTATCCTGATAAGCTTATCAGGATAAGCTGTTTGAAAACAACTTATTCTGATAAAACTTATCAGAATAAGCTGTTTGATATAAATGTTTTATTGAATTAAACCTTAGGAATGTTTTAGGATTTTAGCGATTAATTTCAGAAAATTCCCGTCTGAAATTGATCAACCTATAGAAAACCCGTCCGAAGTTAATTTAATAGGAATTAACTTCGGAAAGTCCCCTGTTTGGGACTGCTTTTTGATTGTTTTGTCTCATTTAGGATATGAATGCGTATAACTGGTTTACTATTTGAGATGATTTCGACAGTGTTTCTCCTTTACTCCTACGAATATGTCTTTAAACACATATTTGGGGAGTTGAGGGGAAATGCTGCCAAAATTTTCTCAAATAGTAAATCGGTTATACGCATTCATATATGAGACGAAGCATCAAAGAGTGGGTTAGGATTGCCTTCCATAGTTGCACTAGGTTAACAAAACATCTAGGATTGCTTTCCATAATTGCCTTCCATGTAATAATAACTAAATATACGGATAAAACGCAGTTATGGTATTCGCTGATAAGAGTTGGATAAAAAAACCGAAATTTTCCAAAGAATTTAATGACGGTCTTACAAAGTTCGTCAATCATTGTCGGCCTTTGGTGAATTCTGCGGGGAAAATTAGATGTCCATGCAAAAAATGTCGAAATGTATTATGGAAACCCATCGATTGGATTGGAGAGGAAATTGCTATAAACGGGTGGGACCCACTTTATACCACATGGCTCAAACACGGTGAACCGGCTCCACGTGCGCTAGTGATAGATAACCTAGGAGAACCTATGATGAGTGACATGACAGCGTTACTCGATGATTTTAGCTATATTCCTTCGAATGAACCAACACAAGGAGATAATATTGGTGAGACTAGTAACCAACCGACTCAACCGCCTCAAGCCACTCGTACCGAGTTTGAAGAGTTGTATGCAATTGCCAACGAGGCGTTGTATGATGGTTGTGAACATGTGTCTCGACTAGACTTTATGGCAAAATTTACCTATTTTAAGGCTAAAGGAAAAATGCCAGATTCTTTATTCAATGAAATATTAGAGTTTCTCCGATATATGTTACCCGATAGTAAAGGATTCAAGTTCCCACTGAACTACTATGAAATAAAGAAGACATTTAAAACGATCGGGTTAGGTTACGAGTCGATACATGCTTGTGAACACGACTGCTGCTTGTTTTGGGAGGATAATAACAATCTGCAATTCTGTCCGGTGTGTAAAACGAGTAGATGGAAAGACACTAACACACCGGGGAAGAAAGTTCCTAGGAAGGTGTTGCGATACTTTCCGATCATTCCTAGACTACAACGTTTGTACAAGTCTAGACACACTGCAAAAGACATGACTTGGCATGCTACTGGAAAGTGTGCGGAGCCTAGTAAGATGCAACACCCGGTTGATGGCGCGGCTTGGAAAAGTTTGACTTGAAGTATCCAGAGTTTGCAGCAGAACCAAGAAATGTTCGACTAGGGTTGTGTGCTGATGGTTTCAATCCGTTCGGCAACCTTAGTCAGACCTACAGCATGTGGCCGGTGGTATTGACAACATACAATCTGCCTCCTTGGTTATGTATGAAAGAAAGTAACTTTATGCTGGCGTTGTTAATTCCTGGCCCTAAATCCCCGGGCAAGGACATTGATATTTACTTGCAGCCTTTGATTAAAGACCTGAAGACTTTGTGGCACAAGAACGATGTTGATACTACAGACATTATTTCACAAAAGCAGTTCAAGATGAGAGCGATGCTTTTATGGACCATAAATGATTTTCCTGCTCGAAGTAGTTTGTCTGGGTGGAGTGGGCAAGGTTACTATGCATGCCCTACATGTAACCTAGAAACTCCATCTATTCCTGTCACAAGCAAAATAGCTTATGTTGGCCATAGAAGATGGTTAAAGAAGCCCCATAAATGGAGGAGTTCACGTGTTGACTTCAATGGCCAAACTGAACAGAAAGATCCACCTAAAGATTATAACCAACCGGATGTAATCGAAGCGCAACATGCTAGATTGCTAAGGCGTAAGATGGGTAAACATCCGAAACATGGGGGTGTGAAGATTTCCCGTAATGTTACAGTCGAGCTTAACTGGACTAAACGGTCTATTTTTTACGAGCTTGAGTATTGGCCTTTTATTTCACTAAGACACAATTTAGACATCATGCATATCGAAAAAAATGTGTTGGAGGCCATCTTGAACATTTTGTTAATGAATGACAAAAGTAAAGACACCGCAAAAGCAAGACAAGACTTGAAAAAGATGGGCATTTGAAGACCTTTGTGGCAAACCGTAAACCACAAGGGGAAGATTGTGAAGCCCCAGGCTGCGTATTCTTTAACACCAGAGAACCGAAAAAAGTTTTGTCAGTACATCAAAAGTGTTAAACTACCAGATGGGTTCGGATCATGCTTCAAGCACAAAGTGACCGATAATGATACAAATATAACGGGCCTGAAGTCTCATGACTGTCATATAATGATGCAACGTTTACTTCCTTACGGACTTCAAAATTACTTGCCCGAACATATTACAAAACCAATAATTGCACTGTGTTCCTTGTTTAAGCAACTCTGCTCTACAACTTTAATGGAGGAGGACATGTTGAAAGCTTCGGTCAAGGTGGTTGAAATTCTATGCGAGCTTGAGCGCATATATCCTCCTGCTTTCTTTGACATTATGATTCACTTGCCCATCCATTTAGCTCTAGAGGCTCTTGAAGGCGGGCCTATTCAACCCCGGTGGATGTATCCATTTGAAAGATTCATGAAGAAGCTAAAAGGTTATGTAAGAAATAAAGCTAAGCCGGAAGGTTCGATCACGGAGGGTTATGTTGCAGAAGAAGCATTGACTATAAGTTCTCAATATTTTCGGGGTGTTACCACGAAATTTAATCGTCCCGATCGTAATGTGGACCCCCCCTCCCTCAACGTGTAAGTTTCAGGTGTTCCGATCGGTATGCAAGCCGATTGGTTTACTGTCCTTTCCTTATTTTCCTACCGAGGAGTACAAGAAAGCGAGATGGTATGTACTTAACAACAGTCCTGAGATCGACACCTACTAAGACCAGTTCCGGAGGTACGCGTTTTTTAATTTTGTAACTTTTTTTCTTAACTTATCATTTCGACGACTTATTCTAATAGCATGAACGTTTTTCAGGTTATTTCCAGAAAAAGACAAGCTAGAAGAATTCCCCCACTGTTTTAAGACGCTGGTAAACTAACACTTATTTTGTGTACTTAAGTGTAAAAATAACAATATCATATTTTTAGTTTTCTATCTAATCCTATCTTCTTCATAGATCTTTGAACGTCACGCACAAAATCCCCAAGACCCAGAGTTTAGCCCAACCAGCGAGTTATTCGCTTTGGCTAATGGACCATCAAGGGCTCCAATGTCAGTAAACTGTTGCGTAGTAGATGGTGTGAGGTATGTCGTGCAGAGCCGCGATGAACGTCGCGTAACTCAAAATAGCGGCATTTATTCGACTGATCCTGACGGGAAAACTAACACTTATGGTCGGCTTCAACAAATCCTCGAGTTTGACTATTTGTCGTTTAAAGTTGCGTTGTTCAAAGTTAAGTGGTTCGACACTCGCAACATCGTTGGTAGAGTCAAGAAACTTATCGTTAGAAACGGAATGACACAAATCGTCGGCTCTGGTGAGTGGTGGAAAAGTGAACAATACATCCTCGCAACACAAGTCAAACAAGTCTTCTACCTTGTAGATCCAGCCAAACCCAACGTGAAGGTCGTCGAACATGTTAATCATAAAAAGTTTTTGAACAACGGTGTAATCGTGGTAGAGAACGAACCTGATATTATACATTTGGACAACTCATCTGATCTCCCACCTTCTACTAGTGATCTCCAACCTTCTACTAGTGATCTCCCACCTTCTACTAGTGGGAATGACTTCGGTAATTACACCTTCTATATAGATTTGCATATAGATGGTGAATCAACGGAGGTTGACGTACCGCCAGATAACGATGATGTTCCTAATGAAGACGATGATGATGAAGACCCCCTTCCTCATGATTTAGCAGATTCTGATGTTGAAGACCTCATCAAAGATGATGATGGTGTTGAGAAATTTTATTCTAGTGACGAAGAAGATTAACTTTGTGTTGTAACTTGTAAAATACACTTATATATTTGAATGAATGAATGAATGAAATTGTTGTGGATTGTTTAAATGTGTAAATTTATTTTGATATTTAGATTTGTGCATGCTTGTATTATTTTGTTCATGAATTTCTACATGTTATGCTAATTGTACCTGTATACAGATGACTGATGTTGCACGGGGCCACGGCGGGGACGGTGGTGGCGAGGATCCTTCACGTCCACGTCCTCCATCATTCGGTTGCGGGGGTTGCTTCGTCAACCGGGGTAAGAATTTCTGGATTATTGTAATACAAATTTGATACACATATTTAACTTGTTTGCCTTAACTTTTATGACTTTATCACTCACTTAATTTTGCAGGAAAAGGAAAGAAAAAGCCCAATTTGGGCGGGAGGAGAGCCGGCAGGCAGAATACCCGGGAGAAGACCCGCTGCCTGAAATTACTGGATGCGGCGGCCGAGAATCAAAACCGGCCGGTCGAGATCGACTTTGTACCCGGTAGAGGTGACCTTGTTATACATGTCGGCCCCTACGCAGATCATTGGGGGAACTTATTCGGGTGTGTCGTTAGGGAAATACCTTTGTATTACCCTTCGTGGAGCAAGGTCCCCGAAGGGTACAAGGCGGCGGCCCGGGCAGCTATTGGGGTAAGTTATCATTTTATATTTACTTAATTATCGTGTTCATTTATTTAATTGTATATATTTATTTAAATTTGTTTTTTTATTTATATCATATAAATAAATAAACAAATTTAAATAAATATATAAATTATATTGCTAACTTCGTTTTTAATGTGTTGTATTGTGTATATTTATTTAAATTCGTTTATTTATTTATATCATATAAATAAATAAACGAATTTAAATAAATATATAAATTATATTTCTAACTCTGTTTTCAATGTGTTGTATTGTGTATATTTATTTAAATTTATTTATTTATTTATATCATATAAATAAATAAACAAATTTAAATAAATATATAAATTATATTTCTAACTCTGTTTTCAATGTGTTGTATTGTGTATATTCATTTAAATTCGTTTATTTATTTATATCATATAAATAAATAAACGAATTTAAATAAATATATAAATTATATTTCTAACTCTGTTTTCAATGTGTTGTATTGTGTATATTCATTTAAATTCGTTTATTTATTTATATCATATAAATAAATAAACGAATTTAAATAAATATATAAATTATATTTCTAACTCTGTTTTCAATGTGTTGTATTTGATTGTAGACAAAATATGATCTCACGCCGTACATGAACACCCCTCGGTGGAAGAGTATTTATGATACCATTAATGCACAGCTACAAAAATCATACAACACCAGCAAGGCTAGTCTGAAGCGAGATTACTGTGTAAAAGACCCCGAGACTGGAGAATACGATGTGGATCAAATTAGGCGGAACAGACCCGACGAGCACACACCTGAAGTGTGGGAGAAACAGATAGAGTTTTGGACTGACGAAGCTAACATGAAGCGATCCTCAACAAACAGCCAAAATCGGTCCAAGGCAACACTTGTCTCCCGACATGGTTCTCGGTCGATCCCTCGCACTCGACAGCTCATGGTAATTATTATTATTATTATTATTATTAATGATTTTACATTATTATGGTTTTTTTTATTTTTTTATTTTATTATTATTATTATTATTGTTTTTTATTTTTATTATTTTATTATTATCATTATTGATTTTACATACATATTATTATTGCCGCATTTAATTAGATTGATCTTACTTACGTGTGTATGTACAGCAAAAGGCGTCCGAAACCCAACAGGAGCCTATAGAGATCGACATGTTCTATTGTCTGCATGCGAATTCAGATGGTGTATTTATAGATGAGCAGTCTCTCCAGTTGTATGTAAGTATTCTTTTCAAAACACACTTTAATGAATCATTGATTAATAATCTAGCAACCCGACTAATATATTTACTATCTTGTGTTATTGTCACCACACAGGATCAGATGAGGGAGCTAGAGGCGACGGGTGAGCACACCACTGCCGAGATCAACAGGATGGTGCGAGGAGGCAAGTTTCGCGGCCACCATCCTGGCGTGGGTATGGTATTGCCGGGATACACCAGTACTCCCCCGTGCTTTTCGCCACCACCCCCTGAGACTCGTCGGGATCGGGATGTTGATTTCATGATGGGCGTGTTCAGAAACGACCCCAGGTATGGCGATCTTTTTGCCGCATATGAGAGTGGTGGTGCCAGCGGGAGTGTGAGTCGCCCGGGTGATGATGCTGGTGCCAGCGGGAGCGGGAGTCGCCCGGGTGATGATGCTGAGGATCGGGAGGGTGGCGATGACGCGAGCTAGTCGTGTCATATATGTGTTTGTTAGTATGGTACATAGTTTCTTTATGTTCATCTTGACTTGTTTCCCTATTATCCTAAATTAGAACGCTTGTTTCCCTAGTATCCTTAACTATCCCGACTTATTCCTAGTATCCATGTGATCATTAGAACGTTATATTATATTTTGGTGCAAGTTTGAACTTATTCCGCGTTTGTGTTGATTTGTATTTCAAGTTTACTTTATATGTGTCTTTTGGTGAGCAAATACAGGTTTTGGTTACAGGTTTTGGTAGATTTTTTCCGGAAAAATTCTGGAAAAAATCTGGAAAACGCCTGCTGTGCAGGCAATTTAAAAAAAACCTACAGACTCTTCCCCAGCGACATGTCGCTGGGGAAACATTGGTTATTCGTTGACAAGTCAAACGCAAAGCGTTGACAAGTCAAACGTATCAAGAGTTTCCCCAGCGACTTGTCGCTGGGGAAACTGTGGAAAGCGTTGACAAGTCAACGGCAACGCGTTGACAAGTCAAATGAAAGGAAAGATTCCCCAGCGACATGTCGCTGGGGAAACTTTGTAATTAGCTAAACTGGTTAAGTTTAACATAATTTTTTTGTTTAATAAGGAATTTTCCCCAGCGACATGTCCCTGGGGAAAATATTACCATCGTGGCAATCTGTTCTTCCAAGAAAAGTCTGTGGGGCCCGCGTGTCGCTGGGGGAAGTCGCTGGGGATACTTTTAACAACTAGCATACCCCAGCGAATTTACCCCAGCGACATGTCGCTGGGGATAGCTTTCCCCAGCGACATGTCGCTGGGGAAACCCCAAAAATATCGCTGGGGTAGGGCGCGAATGTTGTAGTGTATGTCGTAAAAAGTTCCATGATAATAACCTGTTTTCGGGCGTTAATCTGAGTCAAGTCAAGTTTGAGTATGACAGAGCTTGAGCCCGCCTTAAAATTATAAGGTAGCCTCCAACACGACTCGATAGCTAGACGAGCTTTAATTATTCAAGCTTAAAAAACTAGAATTTATACATATTTAATAAATATTGTATTTGATAGCTAAACTCATCAATAAAGTATGAATATATGAGATGAACTAATTCAAGTAAACAAGTTATACAAAATATCCGAGAGCATTAGGGTTTAAAATAACTTTTACTATAAAGATTTAATTATTATACTAATATTCGTGTTAGCTTTTAATTGTTTGTACAAAGGTAAAGGCTGAATTTATGTAACATATAATTTCAAATTACCTTGATTTACGCAATATACATTTTTTATTCTCGATATACGTGACATACTTTCAAATACTTACAATGTTGACCAAAATGTGACTTGTTTAACCAGTTACCACTTAGAAAAGTTACATTTTGGTCCTTTGGTATGCGTCGACTTCTACCGTTAGTTTCTTATACACGAGGAATTCTGAACTTTGACAGACAATTTCAGCATCAAAACTGATCTTGTAAACTCTGAAAATATCACGTTAAGTCAATGTCTACATTCTATACAACTTTCGGGCTTTAAGTTTTTCAACAAGAAGACATTTAGATGGTCGAAAATCCGATTTAAAACTGTAACCGCGATACAAGTATTTTTGGTAATTACTCAAATAAATATGAATTTCCACGGTCACGTTTAGTACTAAAAACTTACTTTTAAGTCTCAAAACCTCTCAGTGATTAAATATAGACATTCTATACGTAAAATGTTATTAAACAAAGTGTAAAAATTATAAAATAGTAGTAAAACTTAAAAAGCCATTTAGACAATTACGTGTGCAAAAATGTGTGTATAAACATGTATAAAAATGTGTGTACAAAAGTTAAGATATCACTTATGTAAGTTTTTCTTGTTAAAAATTGTCAATCGATTAACGGTGAAAGTCCAATGCAGACCTCAAGGACTAAACTGCAACTTTCTTATGTGGTAACCGGTCAAAGTAGTCATATTTTAGTCAATATTGCGTAGATTGGTAAGTATTTTGAAATTACGTATATCAGAAATAAAAAATGTAGGTTGCGTATATCGGTTAATTTAAAATAGTATGTTGCATAAATTCAGCTTTCACCTTTTGTATAAATATGTAAAATAAAAATATATGTAAATGAAGGCTCGAGATTCTCATAAAAATATGTGTTTCAACTGATTTATTCCCTTGGTTCAAGCTCGATAATAGCTCGGTCAAATCGTATCAAGCTTGCCCTCGAGTTCGAGTTGATTGATAAAAGTTTACTTTGTTTACGACACTAACACGTTTAATAAACATGGGAATTGTGGAACTTGTGCGCTACTACATGTCAAGGGCCAGGCCCTACTGCATTAACATTAGCATTGTTTAGAATATGATTGATCAAATAGAAATCTAGATGTCTTACACATGTCTATATAGACAGATGTATGGATGATGGCTCGCTTTGGGGTAAAGTTATTCGTTCTTTATATGGTGCATCAATTGATCTTCATGACACCAAGTTTTCCTCTATCTGATGTAATGTTTTGAGGGAGCTGGAATATTTAAAAAACAAGGGTTTTGATTTTTGTGTTCATTGCAAAAAAAGGATAGGCAATGGCAGCAACACTCGCTTCTGGATGGATCATTGGGTGGGCGATCTCCCTCTTTATGCTAAATTCCGCAGACTTTTCTCTTTAGAGCAGCATCATGATGATATGGTAGCGTTGAAATTTAATGAGCCTCTTGTAGCTTCATTTCGTAGACTGCCACGTGGAGACGCAGAATAGGCCCAATTGTCTGAGTTAGCTGTTTTTGTAACATCCCGCCTACTCAGACCACAAGATTGTCTGCTTTGCCCGCAGGCTCACAGCTTTGCTTTATGGCCCTCGTGTGAGTACTTCCCGACAGTTCACCCAAGCAAGTACTACTCTGACATGAGCACGCTTAACTGCCAGTTCCTAAGAACCCCACCTGTAGTAGACCACAAAACGCGTTGTGTCATGAGAAGGCGACTGTTATCTTATGAACCATGGATCTCTCCTGGCCACAGCCGATGTGGGATTTGCCTAGGGTGTCAAAATCATCCCCCCCTTCGGGACTCATCTTCCTCGATGAGGTTTGCCCCACCATCCCGTACGGCTCAAGAGTGGCTCTGATACTACTTGTAACATCCCGCCTACTCAGACCACAAGATTGTCCGCTTTTCCCGCAGGCTCACGACTTTGCTTTGTGGCCCTCGTATGAGTACTTCCCTCCAGGTCACACAAGCTACTACTACTCTGACATGAGCACGCTTAACTGCCAGCTCCTAAGAACCCCACGTGCAGTAGATCACAAAATGCGTTGTGTCATGAGAAGGAGAATGTTATCTTATGAACCATGAATCTCTCATGGACACAGCCGATATGGGATTTGCCTAGGGTGTCACAGTTTTGATGGAGTTTGCCTCTCTTTCTCAAAGTAATGATCGTTGGTTTTGTGACTTAACTGGTGACGGATTTTTTAGGGTTAAGGAAGTTGTTCGGTCCTTCATGGACGACTTGTTTCTCCCTCGTGGTAATCCTACATAGTAGGTGATAGGGGTGTAAACACCCATCTTTTCTACCACTTAATTACAATAATAATCGGACCAAAACGTGTATTTTATGTCTTTTATGTCGGAATTATGCGTGGTTTGTGTTTTGTTGCGATTTAGGACGAAAAGGTGAAAAGTGGAGAAAACATGGGAATTCACGGGCATTTACGGACTTTTATTGAAGAAAAAGATGAAAGACGGAGTCAAGAAGTCAAGAGTACAAAAAGAACGGAAGTCCAAGACCAATTCTGAAGATTTATCGAAGAAAAAGTCAAAAGACGGAAGTTTATCAAAAGCCGAAGAATTCAAGTCTATTTTATTGAAGAATTAAAAAACGAGTTCAAAAGAAATCCCGAAGCCAAAAGCCCTTAAAGTTCAAGTTTAAAGAAGATTAGAAGAAAAAGACTAAGCATGCAATTAATGAAGATTATATGCTTAAGGGCTTAATGATGCAATTATGAAGAAATGAAGGAGGGGAGAAAGCTTCCTAATCCTCCCCTATATATAGATTAGATCTTAATTACTTTCATTTTTGTTGGCTAATAGTGACAATTAGTTCTTCCACTTTTAATTACCTTGTCATTTAAATACTTGTCAAATTTAATTACCTTGTCTTGCACTTAATTACCATTTAATTTCAAGTAAGTTTTTCTTTTAATTCTTGTTAATCTTTATCTTTATCTTGTTAATCTCATTCTACCTTTCTTTAATCTTGTGTTGATTTGTTTATGTTCATGTTCTTAATTTTTGTTGATTTATTTAAGTTGGTTTTGATTATCTTGATCTTTATTGTTAGATTTGTTGTTTTGGATTGATTGTTTATGCTTAATAGATGCTTTGTTATTAGTTTGATTTAATCTTGTGTTTGATTTAGCTTTGTTTTGATTATATCCGTGCTATATCTCGTTCCCTTGTTCTTTGTGAGTTGTTACTGTAACTTCCCAGGTATCTTGCTGATCTTTCCTTTTATTCCGAATAAAGGTCTTAAGAGGATGTCCATGCGGAATATTTGATATTCCGCATAAGGTGGATATTCCGAGTAGGGGAATTTATTCCGCATAGACTGATATTCCGAGTAGAGGAGATTATTCCGAGTTGCAGTTTATTCCGAATAGGCCTATCTATTCCGCATAGGATTGATATTCCGAATAGGAGTATTATTCCGAGTAAGGGCACTATTTCGCATAAGACTTTGTTCCGAATAGGGACAGATATTCCGGATAGGGGTATTATTCCGAATAGGTGTCTTATTCCGAATAGAGGGCATTATTCCGCATAGGCTTGTATTCCGGGTAAGACCAACTATTCCGCATAGAGGGAATTATTCCGGATAGGTGACATATTCCGAGTAAGCCTAATATTACGAATAGGGAATTTTCATTTTGTTTAATTTCAGTTTTTAAATTTCTGCCTTTTAAATTCAAGCTTTATTTTTCTCGCCTTTTTCCTTACTCGCACCTTAAGTTTAATTGCCTTAGATTTATTTTAGCTTTGCCTTAGTTCAAGATTTAGTTTTAGTTGCGTTTTAAGATTGCCTTAGATAGATTTAAGTTTGCGTGATTTACTTTAAGTGCCTTTTAATTCTCGTCACATTTTAAATTCTTGCACCATTTACTTTAAATTAGATTTAGATTTACTTAAGAGCATTTTTACTTAATTGTTCCGCACCCTTTATTTTAAACACTACAACGACACATCTTTGTTTCACCAAGATCAACTGAGTCGTACTTTAAGCCGGAAATCAATTTGTTAAGATATCGAGACTTGAACTTTAATTTTTATACGGGGTGTCAAAAGCCAGTTATCAAATGGCGCCGCTGCCGGCTCTTTTCGTTAAGATTGACGGTTTTCTGCGAGAGACACGTTGCTTTTTGGGATCCGTTCACTTGTGAGCGTTATTTTTCTTGCATAAAAATCAAAAAATCATAAAAATTAAAAAATTGATAAAAATCTAAAAAAAATTAAAAATTTCAAAAATCCAAAAAGATTTTATCTTTATTGTGTATATATATTGTCTTTGTGTTTGGTTTCTTTTTCTTTTGCATTTTCAGGTGTATGCGTACTAGATCTTTTAATTATCAAGAGCCCGAGCCTCAAGAAGATTTAGATATGGCAGGTGTTAACAACAACAACATTCCACCGCACCTCAATAATAATAATAATAACAACAATGCTCTTCCACAGCCCGATCTTCGGACCATGGAGGAACTTTGTCAACCAACAATGTTTGGACGAGGAGGACCGATTGCGCCGATGCAAATCAACACTCCTGAGTTTTCGTTGAAGCACCACATGATTCAGTAAGTACAAACAAACCCATTCCGTGGATTGCCTGATGATGATGCCAACAAACACCTCGACAAGTTCATTACAATCACCCAAAGCATGAAGTTGCCTGGTGCCACAATGGATGTACTTCGCCTACAACTCTTCCCACATACTTTATCGCATCATGCCGAGAAATGTTTTGATCGTCTCCCGAAGAATTCTATTCACACTTGGGATGACATGACTCAACGCTTTCTATCGCGCTACTTCCCACCATCCATGGTCACAAGCCTTCGCAATCAGATCAGCGGTTTCATGCAAGACCCTGATGAATCTCTTTTTGATGCTTGGGAGAGATATAATGTCTTGATCGATAGATGTCCAAACCACAACATGCTCCCTGTGACCTTAATCGATACTTTCTACAACGGATTGACTTTTCGAGATCGTGATACGATCAATGCAGCCGCCGGTGGCACATTTATGAAAAGGAGACCCGAGGAGTGTAGAGAGTTAATTGAGAACATGACTACTCACCACAAAAACTGGGATTCCTCTGCTTCTTCAAGGAACAACCCGAGAGTCAATGTTTCCTCAACCTCACCAAACCCTGAGATGACCGAACTCACCCGCATGATGGCCGAAATGAGCAAAAGTATTACGCTTCTCGCTTCAAACCAACAACAACAACAACAAGTTAAAGCGGTTGCTAATCCTTGTGAAACATGTGGCGGTCCTCACTCATACACCGATTGTCCTTCTACACAAGGAAATCCGGAAAATGTGTATGTTGCTTACGGTAATTATTCACCGGAAAATTACCAAGCTAGACAACAAGGGGATAGAAATCTGCTGAGCTACCGTTCCAACAACTACCTTTCACCCGGTTTTTCTCCTCAAAACCAAAACCCCGCCAACAACTACAATAGAAGCAACCAAATCCCACCTCGTGCTTCTAACCCTTATCAACCACCCACCCAACAACACCCACCCATTAATCCCGATGTTGATGCCATCATGAGAACTCAAGGTGAGCAAATCAAGAATCTACAGAGCCAAATAATCAATTTGAAAGGAGATATCTTGAAGCAAGGAAATGACATTAGAATTGAGGTTCGTGATAACATTCAATCCTCCTTCAGCACTCAAACGACTGAATTAAAGAATCTGTTGGCTAGTTTCTTGCCCGAAGCTCAACCTTCTTCTTCGAGTTCTCTACCTTCAAACACCGTCCCTAATCCGCGAGCCAATGTGAGTGCTATTACTACTCGTAGTGGAGTCACCATCGTAGGACCACCAATCCCACCCCCAACATCTACACCTCCTCCACCACCATGTATTCCTAGTCCTCCTACACCTAGTATTAGTGCACCGTTACCGTCTCCGCCTCGTCATGACGATGTATCTCGGAAGGACCCTTCAACATCACAACCTTTACCAACTACACCTTCAACGTCTCCCTATCAACCCAGAATCCCATACCCTTCTCGCATAGGCAAGACCAACGACCTAACGAAGAATGACTGTCAAGTATCGAAATATGTGGATATGCTATCTCAAAAGACCATCAACATTAGCCTTGTTGAAGCACTTTGCCACATGCTGAAATTTGTCAAAGCATTCAAGGAATTGCTTAGCAAGAAGGAGAAGCTGATTGAACTCGCCAACACACGCTTAAATGAAAACTGCTCCGCAGTTATTCTTAAAGAATTACCGGAAAAGCTTGGAGATCCTGGTCGTTTTGTGTTGCCTTGCGTGTTCAACAAAACTGAAGAATTTACTGCCCTTGCTGATCTCGGGGCTAGTATTAATCTTATGCCTTTGAGTGTTTGGAAAACACTATCATTACCCGACCTCATTCCAACAAAGATGACTCTCGAACTTGCAAATCGCACTCTCGCTTACCCCGTTGGTATAGCCGAAGACGTGTTCATCAAAGTTGGCACATTTACTTTCCCGGTCGATTTTGTCGTAGTTGATTATGAAATGGACCCTCGTATTCCTTTAATACTTGGTCGGCCATTCTTGAGAACCGGACGTGCTTTAGTAGATGTGGCCGAAGGTGAGTTAATCTTACGAGTCGGGGATGATTCAAAAGTTTTTAAAATGGGGAAGCTTACAGGAAAATCCTTTGGAAGTTGAGAATCAGTGAATATGATTAATGTGCTCGATGACTTTATCGTCTACGACAATCCTCTATTCGATTCTTCCATTGATAATCCACTCTTTGAAGATGATGTGGATGATTCTCGCTCCACTTTGGACGCTTCTCCCATTTATGATTCTCCATCGGTCTTTGATGCTTATGATGATTCTAGCTCAGATTCGGATGATTTTGATTGTACTTCTGAGTATCCCGAGCTGCCCACTTTTGATGATTTTGATGAGGCTGATACTCTCTCGAGCGATTCTTCACATGATGAAGATCCTCCACCATCACTCGATCCTACTTTGGACGCTTATTCATTTGAGGAAGATTTCTCTGAATTTCTCAACACTTATTTCCCTCATGAGAGTGATGCTCCTCCTCTGGACTTTGAAGATTATCGTCTTAATCCTACTTTGGATTTAAAGAACATTCTGTCAAAGGAGAAGAAACCGATCGACACCAATATCCGTTGCACGTATGATTCGACACCTCTTTGTCCCCCTTCTGAGGACGAGGTTGTGCTTCTTTGCGGATTGATAGGTGTGTAAACACCCATCTTTTCTACCACTTAATTACAATAATAACCGGACCAAAACGTGTATTTTATGTCTTTTATGTCGGAATTATGCGTGGTTTGTGTTTTTGTTGTGATTTAGGATGAAAAGGTGAAAAGTGGAGAAAACACAGACATTCACGAGCATTTACGGACTTTTATTGAAGAAAAGGATGAAAGACGAAGTCAAGAAGTCAAGAGTGCAAAAAGAACGGAAGTCCACGACCAATTCTGAAGATTTATCGAAGAAAAAGTCAAAAGACGGAAGTTTATCAAAAGCCGAAGAATTCAAGTCTATTTTATTGAAGAATTTAAAGACGAGTTCGAAGAAATCCCGAAGCCAAAAGTCCTTTAAGTCCAATTTTAAAGAAGATTAGAAGAAAATGACTAATGACGCAATTAATGAAGAATTAAGAAGAAAGGGACTTAATCTTGCAATTAACAAGAAAGGAAGGAGGAGAGGAAGCTTCCTTAATCCTCCCCTATAAATAGAATAGGATGTTTATCATTTCATTCTTGTTGGCTAAGTGTGACAATTAGTCTTCCACATTTAAATACCTTGTCATTTACTTTCTTGTCAATTTAATTACCTTGTTATGCACCTTAATTACCATTTAATTCCAAGTAAGTTTTCATTTTAATTCTTGTCAAATCTTATTTTATCTTGTCAAACTCTTATCTACCTTTCTTATTCTTTGATTCATGTGTTTATGTTATGTTCATGTTCATGCTTTTATTTTGATCCAAGTGATGTTTGATTATTTTGGTTAAAGTTGTTTGATTTCGTGTTTTAAATTGTTTGTTTGTTATTACTGTTGATTCGTGGTTGTTCTTATTTAATCGTTTGAGTTATTTTGATTAATTTGTGGTTATACCTGTTGTTACTGTATCTCCTTGTTCTTCGGGGGTGTTTGCTTTGTTTCTGATCTTTCCAGGAAAAGTTCCGAACCAAGAAGGAGGGAAAGTGTTCATTCGAAACTTCTAAAGTTCCGAATCAAGGCTTCATCCGGAAGATTTGGGATTAGAAAAACTTCCGAACCAAACTTGTTCATCCGGAACTTTCAAAGTTCCGGACGAAGTGAAAACTTCCGAACCAAAAATATTCATTCGGAACTCCAAAGTTCCGAACCAAGGGTTTCATCCGGAACTTCTCAAAAGTTCCGAATCAACTCAAAGTTCCGAATCAAGGACCAAGTTCCGAATCAAGGCTTTTCATTCGGAAGTCATAAACTTCCGAGTCAAGGGTGTTCATTCGGAAGTTTTAAACTTCCGAATCAAGGAGGTTCATTCGGAAACTTCCGAATCTAGGGTGACCAAATACTTCCGGATCAAGGCAAATTTTACAAGTTCCGAATCAGTAAAGTTCCGAACGAAGGATTGTTTTGGATAAGTGACATATTCAGATCAATTTGTTCCGGATCAAGGATTTTGGTAATATTCCAAGTGAAGAAGAATCATTTCAACCGAAGGTGACATTTAGGACGAGTGATTGTTCCAAACAAAGGTTTATTCTGAATGAGCTGTATTCAGGTTCTTATTAGTTTTTGTTTTTGATTTTTATCTTCAAGCTTTATTTTTCCCGCCTTTATTTTAACTGCACTTTAAGATTATTTGCCTTAGTTTTATTTTAGACTTGCCTTAGTTTTAGTCGCACTTTAAATTTGCCTTAGATAGATTTAAGTTCACATCATTTACTTTAGTGCCCTTTAACTTCAGTCACGTTTTTAAATACTTGCACCTTTACTTTAATTAGACTTAGATTTACTTTAAGTGCACCTTTACTTTAATTGTTTTGCACATTTTATTTTTAAAACTACAACGACACATCTTTGTTCCACCAAAAACAATAGAGTCACACATTAAACATAAGTTTTTCAATTCGAAGAGACCAACACAACGAACACTTAATTCTTATACGAGGTGTCAAAAACCTTGTATCAAATACGGATCTTCTTCACACTCGGCTGAGCCTGAGTGCTATTTTCCCCTGAAGGAAAAGGTGTTCGACCCCGGTATTGAAGTCTTTAAGCCATCTCAGTATCCACTTGATGAAATAAAAGGAAAAATCTTTGGAAATTTTGAAGACATGCTTTCACCACTCCACCCTTGCTTCCACCGTGCTCAATCGCAGCTTAAGGGAACCTTGCCTACTCTTCTTTGGATTGCCTTGTTCGCCTTAAGCTTGTGTTATTTGCTCGATGAAAACTATGTCTTTGATCCTGGTGGATATGTTTCATGCTTCTTCCGTTGATGATCAAGGTCGAGTCAGGCTCACGACTCGATAAACAAAAACCAAGCGCTTCTTGGGAGGCAACCCATGCATCTATCTTTTCGCTTTATTTACCATAAGTGTAGGGGAGACCCGTTGGTTTGCTTTCCTCTCCTCACTTCTTAATCAGGGATTTGAGCTTCAATGATTCACTCTTGATGATTCTTGACGACCCGTGATTCCGTGTTCTACTTCTTCCCGGTTTTATCCTAAACTCTTTTCGATTCACTATTTTATATTTTCGTAATATTAAAATAGGAATCTCTTTAGTTGTCTTTTCCTTAGCGAGTTTTAAACAACGTGCACAATGTCCTAAGTGTAGGGGAGTTTACTCCCACATGCTTAAACATTGAGGACAATGTTTATCTTAAGTGTAGGGGGACTTCTATCGAAGTTAAGTAGTCTTTTCCTTGTATTTGTCCTCATTTTAACCGGAAAATCAATTTTTCGATATTTTTCAAAATTCTTGATCTATTTTGGCCTATTAGTTTTTATTTTTGTATAGTTATTTTCTTTCCTTATTAGAATTAATGTTTAATAAGTGGTTTTAATTTTCAAACATTGTGAATCTTTTGACTCAATCCGAGTTTACTCTAGCTAGTATCCTTAAAGTGTTTAAGTCAAGTTTTGCTAGGCTTTTATATAGGGAGCTATAAAACGCGAAAGTCTTAACTCTCACGGGTTAAGAACAAGAACTTTTCGCAAGTTCCTATAATTGATCCTAGAGAGTCGTTTATCAAGGGAACTTTAAGATGCGATTTCTAAACTTGAAAAAGTCTAAGAATTTGCAAGATCCTATAGGCGACTCGAAAACCCAAAACTTTGATTTAATAGGCTAAGTATCCACGAGTCTCATTACTTGAGATTTTAAACTGTGGAGAACGAGAGATGATAGAGCCAATTATAAGTTCGGTATTCTTTCGTGAATTTATGTGAGTTAATTATAAGCCTATTCTCCCATCGCTTGCTAATAATTTATCTGCTAATAAATAAGGTTGTACGATTTGAAAAGTTACTTAGCTTCTAGCCCAAGATCGTTTAAAAGTTGCTCGGTATGGATTAGAGTTCATAGCCAAGGCATAACTTATTGAAGCGGGATGTGAAGATTGGCGAGTCCGAAAAGGCCCTAACAAGGCATGAGGCTATATTTTGTTGCTAAAGATCCAAAGTGATGTGAAGAATCATTTATCAAAAATCAATATGAAGGATCGAGACACACGACGAAAAGCAAATACTCCCCAAAAGTCATGGAGAAGTGTATCCGAAAAGACCCTAACAAGGTATGAGGATAAATAGATCCAAGTCATAAAAGGAGGCGGGTCGTTGTATATCAAAGTCCAAAATAAAGATTGGAGAAAAATGAAGAAGTCGTGGTCCAAGTATGAATCTCTCAAAACTTCAAGTGAAGAAATTCCTATATGAAGAGAAGACCATAATTTCATGAATGTCTCTCAAGGTTTGAAGTATGAAGTCGCTGCCAAATATCGGTCCGAGAAAGGTCTCAAATCGCGAAACGAGTTATGCCAAGATATGAACTTTATGAGGTCCCGAGAAGCAGTTTTAAAAGATTTTGTCCTTTAGCTAACTATTGATTAAATCGTTCACTTTATTTTCAGACTTAATAATTATCGAAATAAGTCAAACAATGCATCCTCGTGATCATTCAAGACAAATAATAAAATATAAGAGATACACCTAGGAATAAGGGAGTCTAAGTGAGTAATTGGCCCACATGAGTTCGTGTTAGTTTACTAACTTATAATAACAATGATCTCGTTTTTAAGCTTGGTTTGGAGAAAGTGAAAACTTGAGGATGATGATTATTCATAACATTTTCAAAACCCAAGGTATGCTTTTGATTTCTTTACTTTGTATGTTTTTGATTTTCTATTTCTTTAATAAAGGCCAACGTGGATTGATTATGATGAAAAGTGTAATCTTGCTTTGTAACTAATGCATTGCATGAGGACATGACAATGGTCAAGTGTAGGGGATTTGATAGGTGTGTAAACACCCATCTTTTCTACCACTTAATTACAATAATAACCGGACCAAAACGTGTATTTTATGTCTTTTATGTCGGAATTATGCGTGGTTTGTGTTTTTGTTGCGATTTAGGACGAAAAGGTGAAAAGTGGAGAAAACATGGGAATTCACGGGCATTTACGGACTTTTATTGAAGAAAAAGATGAAAGACGGAGTCAAGAAGTCAAGAGTGCAAAAAGAACGGAAGTCCAAGACCAATTCTGAAGATTTATCGAAGAAAAAGTCAAAAGACGGAAGTTTATCAAAAGCCGAAGAATTCAAGTCTATTTTATTGAAGAATTAAAAAGCGAGTTCAAAAGAAATCCCGAAGCCAAAAGCCCTTAAAGTTCAAGTTTAAAGAAGATTAGAAGAAAAGGACTAAGCATGCAATTAATGAAGATTATATGCTTAAGGGCTTAATGATGCAATTATGAAGAAATGAAGGAGGGGAGGAAGCTTCCTAATTCTCCCCTATATATAGATTAGATCTTAATTACTTTCATTTTTGTTGGCTAATAGTGACAATTAGTTCTTCTACTTTTAATTACCTTGTCATTTAAATACTTGTCAAATTTAATTACCTTGTCTTGCACTTAATTACCATTTAATTTCAAGTAAGTTTTTCTTTTAATTCTTGTTAATCTTTATCTTTATCTTATTAATCTCATTCTACCTTTCTTTAATCTTGTGTGATTTGTTTATGTTCATGTTCTTAATTTTTGTTGATTTATTTAAGTTGGTTTTGATTATCTTGATCTTTATTGTTAGATTTGTTGTTTTGGATTGATTTTTTAGGCTTAATAGATGCTTTGTTATTAGTTTGATTTAATCTTGTGTTTGATTTAGCTTTGTTTTGATTATATTCGTGCTATATCTCGTTCCCTTGTTCTTCGTGAGTTGTTACTGTAACTTCCCAGGTATCTTGCTGATCTTTCCTTTTATTCCGAATAAAGGTCTTAAGAGGATGTCCATGCGGAATATTTGATATTCCGCATAAGGTGGATATTCCGAGCAGGGGAATTTATTCAGCATATACTGATATTCCGAGTAGAGGAGATTATTCCGAGTTGCAGTTTATTCCGAATAGGCCTATCTATTCCGCATAGGATTGATATTCCAAATAGGAGTATTATTCCGAGTAAGGGCACTATTCCGCATAAGACTTTGTTCCGAATAGGGACAGATATTCCGGATAGAGGTATTATTCCGAATAGGTGTCTTATTCCGAATAGAGGGCATTATTCCGCATAGGCTTGTATTCCGGGTAAGACCAATTATTCCGCATAGAGGGCATTATTCCGGATAGGTGACATATTCCGAGTAAGCCTAATATTCCGAATAGGGAATTTTCATTTTGTTTAATTTCAGTTTTTAATTTTCTGCCTTTTAAATTCAAGCTTTATTTTTCTCGCCTTTTTCCTTACTTGCACCTTAAGTTTAATTGCCTTAGATTTATTTTAGCTTTGCCTTAGTTCAAGATTTAGTTTTAGTTGCGTTTTAAGATTGCCTTAGATAGATTTAAGTTTGCGTTATTTACTTTAAGTGCCTTTTAATTCTCGTCACATTTTAAATTCTTGCACCATTTACTTTAAATTAGACTTAGATTTACTTTTAAGTCATTTACTTCAATTGTTTCGCACATTTTATTTATAAACAACCAAAAATATTTGTTTAACCAAAATCAACTGAGTCGTACTTTAAGCCGGAAATCAATTCGTTAAGACTGGAACAACGAACTTTTCAACTAGAAATATCATAATATTAGTAGGTTAAAGCTATTCCTTCAAAGGTGAATATCTTCGCATGACGCGCCCGAATAGATTGTCTTCCGACTAGGATCAACCTGATGAAAAGATATATTCCTTTAGTCTCCTCTTTATGCCCCGTGTGCAAAGTTGTTGATGAAGACGGTTCCCATATTTTTCCGATGTGATTTGGCGATGAGTTTGCTTAAGAATGTGTGTCGCTAGTGGGATTTGGCTCCTTAGGATTGGTCTTCGTTTAACGATTGGAAGGCCTGGTTTGTCTCAATGCACATCGCGTCCAAACTTAAGATCCTACTAGAGGGTGTATTCCTAGCTACTTGGTGGTTTATTTGGCGCTTTCGTAACCGCCTTATTTTTTAGGAAAAGACTCCACATCGCTCGGAGATTTTTGATGATATCGTTCTTAGTTCGTTTAACTTGTGTAAATTGCGATGTAAGATAACATCCTAAAACTACATGAAATGCAAAAAGAAATAATTATGTAACCCGAAACTACTGAATTTGGAGCACGTGTACTTTAAACATGAACGCTTGAAAACTCAGGTGACCATTCACTCAAACTCGGTATATTTCATCAATCGCAACTTTGGGCACTTAAACTGTGCTTTCAAATTAAATATTACCTTTTTGTATAGACGCATGGGTGGGGTTTTTGTAAGCAAGATAAAAAAAACACTAAGAATGCACACAACGAACCTGCATAAGTGCAAAATAATGAAGATTCAGTACAATACATCTAATCCTCAAAAGAGTGCTAGCAATACAAAACAAAGACTGTCCCAAATAGGTTGATCCAGTCACCTCACTATAAGAACACTCACACTCAATATGATCAATATAGATTGATCAGATACAAGACAAGTTATCAAGATGAATAACTTGATAACAAAACAAATGAGAATCAAGAACTGTGTGTAAATGTGTGTGAATAACAGAAAGCGTCTAGGGAAAGATCTAAAACCCTAAACATTAGTTCAGGTTAAATACTAGGGTTACACCCTTCATCTTTAGATAACTGCAGAAGTAGTCCCTCCTTTCTTAGTTCCAGCATTGGCCACTTTTAGTCCCTTACATTTGGTTGACTTATATTGGCCCTTGTATTCTCAACACCCTCCTTCAAACATAATGTAAGCTCTTTCTTGACACTAATGCAATCAAACTATGTACCTACAAACGTATTAACCGAACCCCACTTTCCACACAAAAACTTGTGTTTAACAACACCCAAACAATTTGTGAACAAATCTGCAACTTGCATATTAGAACGAACCTTAACAGGTTTAATAATCCTAGCAGAAACTTTCTCTTTAACAAAATGAACATCAATCTCAAAATGTTTAGATCTCTCATGAAACACAGGATTAGCTGCCAATTGTATGGCTGGTGAGTTATCATAAGATATCTCAACATGATACATACAGGGTAACTTAATACTATGCAACAAATTAGCTAACCAAATGATTTCACAAGTAGTAGAAGCCATGCTTATATACTCAGCCTCAATAGAGCTTTTAGAAACAGAGGCTTGTTTCTTACTCTTCCAAGACACCAAAGTATTACCCAAGAAAACACAAAATCTAGTCACACACATTCTAGTTTTAGGACATTTAGCCCAATCAGCATCAAAATAAACAACAAGTCTAAGATCAAAAGTATTATCAAATTGAATACCAAGGTAAGGAGAACCCATAAGATATCTTAAAACCCTAAGAAAAACTTTCCTATGAGACTGTAAAGAACTATGCATGTGTTGACTTAAAAATGCATAGCATAACTAATGTCATGTCTAGTATTAGTCAAATATACCAATTTGCCAACAAGTTTATGATAACTAGTAAAATTAACCAAATACTTATCATCACATTCAGTGTGACTCAATACAAAATTTTTAGGCAAAGGAATATCAATAAGTTTAGCAACTAAAAGACCATATTCATGTACAAGTTCCATACAGTATTTCTTCTAAGTCATGCACAAACCTTTTTCATTACTCAAAACTTCAATACCTAAAAAATACTTGAGCTCACCCAAATCTTTGATAAGAAATTTAGTTTTCAAATATTGTTTGAAATTGTTAATCTCTTTTTCATCATTACCAGTTACCACAATGTCATCAACATAATCAAGCAGAGCAATGAACATATCATATTTATTCTTAATATATAAAGAATAATGAAAATTACTTTGCTCAAAACCATGCTCAGCTAAGGCAACAGTTAACTTAACATTCCACTGCTTTGGTGTTTGCTTAAGACCATATAAAGATTTATTTAACTTGAACACCTTAGACTTACTATTATATCCATCAAGAAGAGTCATATACACATATTCATTAAGATCATCATACAAAAAGGGATTATTAATATCTAACTAATATAAAGGCGAATTTTTGACAGCAACAATACTAATTAAACACCTCATAGTAACCATTTTAACTACATGACTAAATGTTCAATCATATTCAAAACCCTCCTTTTGACTAAACCATCTATCTACAAGTCTAGCTTTGTACCTCTTAACATCACCAGAAGATTTGTACTTAATCTTCCAGAGCCACTTACTACTAATAGATTTTCTTCTAACAGGAAGATAACACTGAGTCCAAGTATTATTCATATTTAAAGCCTCAATTTCATTATTCATGGCATCAACCCAATTAGGATCAGGCAAAACCTTAGTAAGACAAGTAGGTTCCACATAATTATTAAGAGTAACGATAAAAAATAAATTATTACCATTCAACTTAGAATAATCAACATACTTGTGAATACCATATCTAACATTAGACTTAAGCACATAGTCATTAAACTTAAGAGGAATTTTAGTTTCTCTGCTAGGTCATCTTACTTCAGGTGTCTGCACATTACCATGTCTAAGAGTTGGACTACAACGATTATTTGGAACATTTCCCTCAGACCAGTTTTGGATGCTCTCATCTATATGGGTTGCAGAATTCCCTCCATTCTGACTAGAGCCTTGTGAAGTTATAGGCTGATTAGTCTCAAAATGAGGCAAACTACCCTCCCCATTAGATACATATTTACCATCTCATAGGGACTTAAGATCTGATCATTATAAAAAAAACTTCAAGTGATCAGCTTCACTTGTTATCTCTACATCAACTGACTCACATGATTGTTTAAAAGGAAACACATTTCATAAAATTTTACATCTTTAGAAACGAAGACATTTCTTGTATCCATACTTAATAACTCGTAAGCTTTTTTAGTAGAAGATTAACCAATAAGAGCACATTTTTAGATCTAAAAGAAAGTTTATCGTGATTATTTAACACAGTTGAAAAACACAGACAAACAAAAGACCTTAGGTGGGAAATATTAGGTTTTTTATTATTGACCAACTCAAAAGAAGACTTGCCCTTTAAGACAGATGATGACAGCCTATTAATAATATACACCAGTAAGAATACAATCAGACCAGAATCTAAGAGGAATCCCCCTAAAACATAATACTCCTTGCTACATTAAGCAAGTTCCTATGTTTCCTTTCAACAATCCTATTCTGTTGAGGTGTATGGGCACAAAAAGTTTGATGAATAATTCCTAAATCATTCAACAAAGTACTCATTCTTTTATCGCACAAATTCAGTACCATTATCAGACCTAACAGTCTTAGGTTTAACTTTATATTGATTCTGAATCATATTAGTATATGACAAAAACATTTCAAAAAATTCATCTTTAGTTTTCAAAAGATATACTCATACAGCTTTGGAAACGTCATCAACAATGGTAAGAAAAATATATAAAACCCTCTCTGTTGTGAATCTTGTAAGGACCTCATAAGTCAAGATGAACAAGTTCGCCAAGAAAGTTTGACTTATGATCATAAAAGGGAAAGGGCTCCCTAGTCTGTTTTGCCCTTTGACAAATCTTACAGGCAGGCAAAGAGGTGTTATCAGACATATTCAAGTCATGTTTGAGCACATATAACACTTGGTCAGCATGATGACCAAGTCTATTATGCCAAACCGTTTTAGAAGCATGAAAAGCGAAACACATATTAGACATACCAATATTGTAATTTTTATTTATATCAAATAAATATAGGCCACCAGATTCACTATCAGTCCCTAAGATAATCTCCCTTTTCAGATTCTGAATATAACATTTATTCTCATCAAAACCAACAAACAACTTACTATCCTTAATAAGCTTGTTAAGACAATAGACTCATAATAACCAGGAACAACCAAAATATCATATAACATCACAGTATCTTAAGATCAGAAATGTCAACCACATTAATCATTCCAATAGTAGAAACAGACAAGTGTTGATTAGCACCAGAATCAATAATCTAACCCATAGTAACAATTTGAACACTCAAACTATAATTAGCAAAAAAATACTTAGAGAAATTGACAATGAACCATATATTACAGTTTAAAAATGAAGCCCTACCTACCAAATTGGCATGAATGCTTCCAATAGGCTTATCATTAATCATATTAAGCAGTTTCTACATCTGTTCAAGAGTAAAACCAGAATAATTATAGAAGAAGACTCCTTATCATTAGATTTAACATCCACATTAGCACTATAAGTGTGTCTATTAGTACCATTATTCCTATTAAACCAAAAGGAAGCCCTACAATTTCATAACATCTATCAATAATATGACCCATTTTCGCATAATTTTTATAGATTAGGTTAGGATTAGGCCCTCTATTGACAAAATTATTATTACCATTAGCATTAGACCCTCAAAAAAAATATTTCTAGACTTGTAAGGTTTCTTATTATTATTATTAAATCCAGACTTAACAAAAAAAAGAAGCATTCAGTTTAGAATCACAAATACCAGAAAACACAGGAATCCATTTCTGGGATTACTCTCTAGACATTGTGGCATATGCATCCTTAACCTCACGGAGAGGATCCCTTGTCAAAGAGAACTTATAACATGCTAGTAACGATCATCCAAACCCATTAAGAACTGCATCAACTTCATAAGTTGTTGATGCAACACCAATTCAGTACTAGCAGCACAAGTACAAGGAACTTAACATGAACAATTAGGAATTTTAGTCAATGCATCAAATTCTCTCCACAAAGAGCTTAATCTATGATAATAATCAGCACCAGAAGTACCACCTTGTTTAACATTATTAATTTTCTGAAGCAGTTTAAAAATAATAGACCCATCCGCCTTATCATAAGTACTATTAAGTTCACTCCAAATAGTAGCAACATTATCAGAATACACAAGACCCATATAAACATCTTGAGATACAGAGTTCATGATCCAAGTAAGAGATATAGCATTAAATTTATCCCACTGAGAAGACAACACATCACTAGTCACATAAGTCTCTTTCAGACAAGAACCATCAACACAAAAAAAACTTATTCCTAGCCTGTAAAGCAAGTTTTATAGGACCAAACCAAATTCTGTAATTTTCAGTACCAACAAGCTTAAAAGGATTAAGAGTAGTAGTGGTATTATCATTAGTTTGCACATGTAAAGGATGACCACCATCTAAACCATTAATATAAATAGGATGATTACCACCACCAACAGACATGATAACAAATAATCAAGACAAAGAAATACTCAAATAGACAAAACAAACAAATAAGCAACAAACAAGAACCAAACAAACAAACCAAAACACGGCAAATAAGAACAAATAAGCAAATGATAAGAAAAAACACACAAATAAGCAAAAGAAGATTGCAAAACCCTGGCTTATCACCTATCATTGGAAAGAGCAGGTATCTACACTTCTCAAAAGGTAGAGGGTCAAGATGTTACCCACTTAGTTTGCAATGAAATCACCAGAGAAAAACAATCAAGAACTAGAATAAACTTACAGAGCTTGCAAAACGATGCAAACACAGCAGAACAGGTCACCCGTGATCTTGATTCAAGTCAAGAAACACAAGAAACCAACCAAATGAGCCCAGAATCACTTAGAACAAAAAAAACCCAAAATCGAAATTAGGGTTTCAAGAAACCCTAACTCCAAAATCAGCGGATCTTGCGATAATCAACGATTCCTACCACGACCGTTAAGAATCACCAATCCAATCGCCTCAAAATCACTAGAAAATCAGAAAACCCCAAATCTTGATCTCAAACACTAGATCAAGACACACGATCAAGAACCACGATTCAGAGAACCCGACTCTAACTCCATGTAAGCAAGATAAAAAACACCAAGAATGCACACAACCAAACTCCCCAAGTGCAATATAATGAAGATTCAGTATAATACATCTAGTCCTCAAACGAGTGCTAGCAATACAAAACAAAAACTGTCCCAACTAGGTTGATCCAGTCACCTCACTAAAAGAACACTCACACTAAAAATGATCAATATCGATTGATCAGATACAAGACAAGTTATCAAGATGAATAACTTCATTACAAAACCGATGAGAATCAAGAACCGTGTGTAAATGTATGTGAATAATAGAAAGCGACTAGGGAAAGATATGAAACCCTAAACATGATTTCGGGTTAAATACTGAGCTCATGTTTAGGGTTACACCCTTCATATTTAGATAATTGCAGAAGTAGTCTCTCCTTTCTTAGTTCCAGCATTTGCCACTTTTAGTCCCTTACATTTGGTTTGACTTATATTAGCCCTTGTATTCTTAACAGTTTTCACTCAGTTTTAAATGGTTAAAAGTCTACTGAGATATATTGTTTCATTGATTTAGGCCAACTTTGTTGAATTAGTGGATTAACTTTAGTACACTGTCTTTGTGGCCATGCATATCGACTAGCTTTGGACCAAGAGAAGTGAAGAAACTACTACTAAGTTTTCCCAAAAACTCAATTTAGTTGAAATATATACACCAACAATTTAATCTTACATGTACCTTACTATGATATATTAGTAAAAAGTAGATTCTTGAAAGTGTTTGCTACGTAGTTTGGTGGATCTTATCAAATTTTGTTCAGATCCAAGCAGCTTAGAAGGGATTGAATCTTCCATGATATGGTTCAAATGTCTTTTCTTTAGATTTCTCATCGGTGTAAATTGAAGATTGAGTAGGTCTCTTTGATGCAAAACCCAATTTTTATCTCATTTTAATTTTTCTATCATTTTGTTAGCTTTTACTTAAATTGTCGTCCAAAAAAATACGTAGTTCAAGTCAATAGTTAAATAAATACACTATCAATTTAATATTTGTACTTAACATATATGTTAACATGTTTTACAAGTCTAATGTCGACGCTAATATGCCATATTATTTTCTTAATGTTTAATTGATTTGGGGAGGGGGGGGAACATGTACAAAGGCCAACACCTACAAACTCATCGGGTAAAATACCTAAAATAAATTAGGCTTAGATGGATATAACCGACTTTATGGGTAGATAAATACAGATGGATTTGGGTCTAAATTGGTTTGGTTTTTAGATGAGTCTTTTGAAAGAATAGGTGTAGATGGGCTTAGCCGGCAGCCGCTTAGGTATAGATGGGTTTGGGGTTAGATGAATTTGAGTCTAGATGGGTTTTTAAAAAATGCTGGGTTTTGGATCTTTATGGGTGTTTATGAGAATGATGAAATTTATTTGACATTTTTTATTTTAATTATAAAATTTTACGTTGTCGTCAGTATTTTTACGTATTCGTCATTATTTTTACTTTTTTCAGTAAATTTACGTTTTTATCAGAAATTTTACGTTTTCATTAGAAATTTTAGGTTTTCATCAGCGTTAGTATTTTTACGTTTTCGTCATAAATTTTACGTTTTCATCAGATATTTTACGCTTTTCTCAGTAATTTTATGTTTCCATCAAAAAAATTACGTTTTTGTCAGAAATTTTACGTTTTCATCAGTAATTTTACGTTTCCGTCAGTAATTTTACATTTTCTTCAGTATTTTTACCTTTTTGTTAGTATTTTTACATTTTTATCAGTATTTTTACATTTTTTCAGTAAATTTACGTTTTCATCAGAAACTTTACGTTTTTATCAGAAATTTTACGTTTTCGTCACTATTTTTAAGTTTTCATCATAAATTTTACGTTATCATCAGTATTTTTACGTTTTCGTCAGTAATTTTTTACTTTTTCGTCAGGAATTTCCGTTTTCGTCAGAATTTTTACGTTTCCGTCAGTAATTTTAAGTTTCCGTCATTAGTTTTACGTTTTCGTCTGTAATTTTACGTTTTGGTTTGTATTTTACGTTTTCGTCAGTAAATTACGTTTTCATCAGTAAATTTACGTTTTCGTAAGTAATTTTACGTTTTCGTCAGTAATTTTACGCTTCGTCAGTATTTTTTACGTTTTCGTCAGTATTTTTACGTTTTCGTCAGTATCTTTCACGTTCTCGTCAGTAATTTTACGTTTGTGTCAGTATTTTTACGTTTTCTCAATAAATTTAATTTACGTTTTAATCAATATTTTTACGTTTTCACCCACAACTTTTTCCCGCAACTTGAGCCACGGCTAAAAGAGTACCATGTGCTCTTAAACCTTCAACCAAACACACCCCTTGTTTAATTAAAACGTGTATATATAAACTATAAAGAATGATTCTGTTTTGTTTATTTTTTTTTAATTATGTATTGATTCTGTTTTGTTTCTTCTAAGTTTGTGTACTTGAATCGTTGATGCTGATTATTTTACCCTTAATTTTTGTGGTTCATTACTTGTTTTTATGGTTTATCATCACCCAATAGTTGCTGTCTATTTTTTTGATATAATCGTTTGTATCTGAACCGTTGGTTAATGTATGGCTTATTTTCGGCTTATATAGCATAAGCTCTAATTTTGTGGCTTATTTGGAGGTTTATGGACTTATATAAGTTTATTATGATATAATAAACTTATATGAGCCCATAAGTCAACAAATAACCTTAAAAAATCGGGGTTTATGAAAATATAAGCTGAAATATGGCTTATTTTCGACTTATATAGCATAAGCTCTAATTTTGTAGCTTATTTTGGACTTAGTGGCTTATATAAGTTTATCTTAATAAACTTATATAAGCCCATAAGTCTCCAAATAAGCCACAAAATTAGAGCTTATGAAATATAAGCTGAAATTTGGCTTATTTGCAGCTTATATTTCATAAGCTCCTTATTTTGAGATTTATGGGCTTATATAAATTTATTATATCGTAATATACTAATATAAGCCCATAAGTCTCCATATAAGCCGCAAATTTGGGGCTTATGAAATAGATAAGTGAAGCCTAAACAAACACCCCCCTATGTCTATGTTTATTTGAACCGTCTCCATCCCTAGTCTATGTCTGATAAGATATGCATCTCATTGAAGTCTATATTGATCTGAAAACCGGATTTAAACACCCTTTCATCAAAGAATTCTAATGGCTGTATATTTTGATCTGATAAGTTTGTTGTCATGAGGTTGATGTCTCTCTGTTGATTATGTGTACCAAGAGAGCATCTGTGCTTACTTTAGAAATGCTTGTTCGGATCAACCGTTTGTTTGAACTTTGCTGCTGCCTTTCTCAGTTTTCGAACTTTGTTTCCTTTTTAGTCGAAATTCAAGTACAAGTAGTGTTCATAGCAAGGCGGTTCTAGTGTCAGTTTTGATGAGCAGAATATGAGATTATGCTTCATCTCTGTTAGTCTGTTTTATTTCTTCCAACCCGGCCTTTGATATCCCAAGGAGTTGCTTTATGCATCATATCTTATTTCTCTTTGTTAACTGGTTGTAGCTACGCCTCTGTGCTCTTGTATTCGGACCATAACTTTCTTTATGGTTTTGTTATTTCCGTTTAGGGACCCCTGTGGCGCTAAGACCATCAGTATGGACACTAAGGATTTCGAGACTCTAAATCCCAGCTTAATAACAAGCGGAGGATGGTTAAGTAACAGTGTTAATTTTGATGTATCCTGCTTCAAGTCTCCACGAGTTCCCCCGCCGTTGCAGATTTACATCCAGACCGTCACTCAAAAGTCCTTCACTCTTGGAGTCTCGCCCTTCAACACCCTTGGCGACGTGAAGACCATGATCCGTGACAAGGAAGGTCTTGTCCCACTCAACCAAAGGCTGTTTTTCGCTGGAATGCGGATCCAGCAACACGGACGTACCCTTTCCGAGTACAACATCGTTGGGAATTCTGTCCTGTATCTAGTTCCTGTTTGTAGAGGAGATTTGAAGATAACTGTCGAGACCGTTTCTGGCAAGAGGATCCCTCTGGATGTCGATTGTCGCCACACTGTCAAGGAACTAAAATCCTTAATTGAAGACAAGGAAGGTATACACCCTGATCAACAGAGGCTGGTCTATGCTGGAAATGAGCTCGAAGAGGGCATTATACTAGCCCGCTACTCTGTTCAGAATGGATCGACCTTTCAGCTTGTGGATGACAGAGAGATGACTCTGAAGATATCTGTCGTGATTGATGCCATTGCAAAGACCATCCCTCTAGAAGTGGAAAGCTCTGACACCATCAGCAATGTGAAAGCCAAGATTCAGGACATGGAAGGTATTCCTACAGACCAGCAGACACTATATTTACCCCAAAAGCAGCTCGAGGACGACTCTACTCTTGCTGACTACTGTATTTGGAATGAATCTACCATCCACCTTGTTCAAGGTCTATGTTAGGTATCTTTTATATTTTTACATAATGTTTCTACAACTAAGAATGCTGCGCTTATCCTGTTTGATTGTTTCATATGGGTTTGCGTCCATTGGAGTTTAGACGCTTTTGGCTTGTCAGTAAAGATTCTGCACACTTGTTAAAAACGTGATCATGTATAGCGTCATTTACCCAGTGTTATGGCAGACTCTTTCGTGTTAATATCAAAGGATAGTATATGCTCTAATACTTGACTTAATTCTCAACTGTCTGAGTTGCAGTTCTGTTTTTTTTTTCTTTTTTCTCTTTTCTTTCTGAATGGTAAACAATTTGTGTTAATATAGCTATGTAATAAAAAGAAATATACGTGTGTATTTACGCGCTTTTATCTTTTAGTTTTGGATTAGACTACAAAATAAAATAAAAAGAAGCGAACCATCTTTGTTCAGACTCATTGCCAACTATTGCTTCTCAAACACCAGCTAATTAAATAATTGAAGACTAGAAACGTTGTATACTTCACATTTGGTTTAGTTTGGAATGATCCTGCAAAAATGTTGTATATAAGTTTGTGCTCCAAATATTAGATTTGTTGAGGATAGTGAGTCATGAAAGATGGGACTACTTATCCTCAACAATTGATATATATTAATTAGTTGGTTGGTTGGCTATATGAATAAGCACAGATGACTAGCAAATGAAGCCTTTCTGTGATAAAAACATATACTCAAATAGTCAAATGTAGTTAGTATGGGGACTGCTATACTTTAAGTATTAGGAATTTATCCAGTATATACTGTAGTTGTGCTTAGCCTAGTTTTGCCTGTTCTTGGGGGTGTAAGGGAAGCGAGTCATCAATGTCTATTGTTCCTTATATGCGGTTCATATAAGTTAGCTGTGTGTGTCATGAAATACAATCTTACTTGCAGAACTGGACACAATACTTGTAATGCTTATGTAAACACTATATAGCACTGATGCCATGTCGCATTGTTAGGGTAGAATGGATGGAATTGCATATAACAATTAATGATGCCGGGCTAGTATAGCTTGTACTTTAATAGATTCGTGAGGAAGGAAGCTGCAAGTCTGGTTTATCCATTTTTTTTTTTGGTGGAAAGGTTATTGAATTCGAACTAGTGTATACCAATGTTTGTTTAGCCAAGTGTTCTTGATTGTATGTTATATATAAGTTCTTTTGATTGCGTTGGCATGTCTTAGTAATCAGAGAACTTTGTTTTAAGTCTGTATATATGTAAGAATGATTTTCAAACACATGTTTGTGAATCCGAATCTTGCTTAGCACATGTGTGATTGATTTGTTGTATTCCAGAACAGAAAATATGTTATTGTCACACTCGTATTGGAGTCTTTGAGTATGACAGACCTTTTCTTTTTAGACACCGTATCGGTTTTCAATATAGAACCAGATCAGTTTAAAACCGGTTTTTTTTAGACTTTACTTAATCTTTAACTGGATTGTATTGTTTTTAACGATCGGTTTGGTCTTTCACCGTTTTTGACCATTTTATTATACCGGTTACGAACCACCGGGTCAGTTTGAGAATAAACTGGTTTTGATTTTTTTCGAGTTGGATCATGAACCAGGTTTATCCCGCTAGCACGATTTATTATTGATTTTTTTGGTTCCAAGTTTCTAACTGGGCTTTTAATCAAGATTGTAATGCATATAGAAGGCCCAAAATCAATAACTTAATGCCAAACGTTTAATTTTGGGAGAAACCGAAACTTCCTATAACTCGTAACAACAATCATTCGATATTTCAATGACCCTTACACTGTCTACTATGACAAACGTTTCATCAGCGACCACATTGTGAATTACTCGATTCATGTTTGGTTTTCAAATAAAATACCATTGCTATAGTTCTCGAAAAGTCCATATTTCACTTGTAAGAGTCAATTAGTTTCAACTTTGAAGTTAACACGTATTTACTTTTTTTTTACAGATACACCTATCATTACACGTATTCCAGAGACAACATTTCGTAGATATAAAAGTTACAGATACACCTAAATTTGAGTTCGAAAGATTAATAAATTTGACTTTATAAAGTCAGGAGTTAGTCTTTACAGGAGAGTACATGATTTGACTGTAAAAAATGATTTTTATAAATGGAAACACAAAATTTACATTTCATTGTGTCAAAGGCGTTGGACGTTTTTCATACCATTTTTATTGCACACACTATTTCTCAGAACTTTGGTTTAACTCTTTGACTTAATAACCAAATGGGCTCAGTTGAGGTCTGGGTGTTTAGAGATTGAGGTGGTTAATGGTTGGGATGAAACATGAGGTTGTGTTGCATATAGCGTGTGCCTGAGTTTAACCGTATAAGAGTGTGTCCGGTGGCGGAGCTAGAAAAATTATTGTGGGAGGACCAAAAAAATTCGAAGTCTCTTACGGGAGGGCCAAATCGAAAAAAAAAACAAATTATTTACACATGAAAAACAAACAAATGTACTACAAGGATCCTAAGTCTAATGCTCTGTTCTCGAGTTTTTTTTTTAAAGAATGGAAAAGGAAGAGAAATCACAAAATTTTTGTGTTCTCAAGTTTTTTTTAAGAAGGGAATGAAGAGGACGTGAAAAGGAGAGGAATGGAAGGTATGGACTTTTATGACTATTCTTGATCTGCCCATTTTTAGGATGATTAGGAAGGGAAGCAAGTACTTAGCAACATGGGCATTTATTAAATTACATCTATACCCTTATTTTTCTACATACGATCCATTATTATTAACCTAATTCTCACAATTAGAGCAGCACAATATACCAACGACTAGTTTTTCCACATTATCAGGAAGACATACGCTATCAATTGCAAGTATTGTACCCAAACACGTTTGTTAATTATGTGTTATATACTTTTTTTCATATATTAATTATGTGTAGGATGTACCTTAGCCTAAGTAGTGATAGTTTTATATACGTAGTCATTTTTTTAGATCACAAGTGTGGTACGTAGTTTATCATTAAAACCTCTTTATAGTAGTGATAGTTTTAGATGCTTAGTTTTATATACGTAGTGATAGTATTAGATCACAACAGTAACATACCAATTAGTGTTGGATCGTTGGCCAGCATCAATAGCTTTATGGGCATTTTGGGTTGAAATAGATCACAGAAATTGGAATTTATAATAAGTACCCATCACAACTCCTTGATGTGGACAATTCAATATACCCTACTAGATTAGTGTTCGTAAATAAGGACAAGCAATTAACTTCCAGCTAGCCAAACAAATGCAAGTGGTTCATCTCGGAGGGGCAGAAAGCGTGTCTTCCTATCAGTTGACCTGGGGCTAGATTCAGGCGCAAACTCGAACAGTCGTTGTGGTGTCTGCAAGTTCTTGAGGATGAGGTGTATCGATGGGTTCATATTTGCACCCTACTTTAGCCCTGACCATGTTTGCTGCAGTGCACAAGGTGTTTGGGGCCAGTAATGCAGCCATGAAATTGTTGCAGCCAAGATATTGTTGCAGCTTCCAGTGGAATGTCGAGACCTTGCAGCTCTAACCATATCGTACAAAGCTCAGGCTAGGTTGGCTAATTCGCTACGAGCTAGAAGGCATACACATAATTAACTAGCAAAGGCATATGTATAATTCAACATTTGCCATGCGTATTTCTTCAACATTTGTGATAAGAAAGTACAAAGGCATACACATAATTCACTACCATCTAGAAAAAAGTAGCTTCCCAACATTGCAGGATATGTAAAGCTAGCACGAGATAACAAAAATAGGGGATAATTTAGTAATTATGTTAGGTTTTCTTTCCTTTCATCTCAACTAAAAATGTAAACTAAAGAACATGAATTACAACACTTGCTTTTCTTCCTCATATGATTCTTTCCCATCTCTTCCTATCCCATTCCGTTCCATTCTTTAAAAAAAAACTCGAGAACAGAGCGTAAGAGGGTCACCATCTCTCTTGCCCCTTCATTCCTCCGCCCTTGAGTGTGTCTTGATTAGAGGTACTACAATATAATATGAACCGGGAAATATCACGGTGATGGATCGATCGGTTAAAATACAAATAATAGTGGATATTTACGGATTTCGGTTAACTAAAAGTCTAAAACTAAAAAAAGAAAAGTATCATGAAGAAGTAAATCTTTTCAACTTTGTCCTCATAATTGTCATATCAGCGTCACATTATTACAAAACAAATAACCAAAACATTTTCTTTGTTCTCCACTTTAGCTCCACCATTATCTTTTTATTTTATTTTTTTTATATCACAGAAATTTAAATTCATTTCATTAAATTAAAAATACAAATATAAAAATAAAAATACACTACAAAAATAAAAATACAATCTTAAACTAAAAACATTTTAAAAAATTACAAAAATTATAAAAATTAAACCATTATATGATAAACATCAAACCATAAATGTAAAATTTGTAAATATAATTATTTTTTAATGAAAATTCACATCTTATCTTTTTTCTTCGATACACAACATTGGTCACACGCCCCACTACTTAGCCGATCCAAAATAATCTAAACGTTCATAAAAACAAGAAAGAAGGAAAAAATATTGTCTCACTCCTCTTTGTCTCTTCGTCGGCGCAACAACGAACCTACGGAGAATAAGAGGGTGGTTGTGGCGGAGAGCTCCGACGAGCCCACCACGTCTGCTCGACAAACTTATTCCCTCCACCACACCCTCCGCTCTAAGGTCAATCTTGTGACTTTTGGAGAATTAAACCTTTGATCATACAAAAGAAAATATAGTCGGAAATGAGATTGCAACAAATCTACACAAGCATTGAGTATCCAATTGACGTAGCTGTCATCAACGCCCAAAAAGCATGAATTCAGACTCATTATGACCTAAATAACTAATGTAGTTTATTAGTGTCTTTTTTTATTGTAATATTTTTTAATTAATGTTTTTTTTTAATATGTTTTTAATTAATGTTTTTAATATTTTTTTATTTTTTTTATTAGAGTAATGTTTTAAATTTACTTTTAAGTTATATTCGGAATATATACTTTTGAAACAGCAATGTACAACAATGTAGAAGAAAAACATAAGATAAAATGTTTAAAAGAAACAACACATCTATATATATAGGGGTGTGAATTGGGTCGGGTCAACCGGGTTCGAGTCAATTTGGGTCGGATCAAGTTGGGTCAAGACTTAAAAAAATTATATCTGAATTTGAGCTTAATTAGAACTCGGGTTCGGGTTAATTCGGGTCGGGTCAATTCGGGTCGGTTCGGGTCAACCCGAGTATAAGTAAAAATTTAAAAATTGGCTTATTTAAGTATATTTACAAGGTAAAATGTGTTAAAAACTCGGGTCAAGTCGGGTTGGTCGGGTTCCGGTCAAGTCAGGTCGGGTCAATTCGGGGCAAAGCCAAAAAATATAAACCCGAACCCGAACCTAATTAGAACTCGGGTCAATTCGGGTCAACCCAAATTAACCCAAATATGTTTTTGAACCTGAGTGACCTGACCTGAAGAGACTATTTCGGGTTCGAGTTCGGGTCTAGTTGGATCGAGTCAACTTTTTCGACACACCTATCGATAGGAAAAAGATCTCCATAGACCCTTATTTTAGCATAAACTCAACCAACCAATCACAACCATCCATTTTTATCGTATAACAAAAAAACTTATTTTTTAAAAATTAAATATCTCACAAACCGTTCATCGTTACGTAAAACAAAACATATTATCGCGACGAGAATTAAATCATCTATCTATCGAGGGGCACATGTATGTACTTTCGACGAACTTTTTTTTCGACTTTTTTTCTTAAGTCACGTCTGAAGAGAATCATATATGATTCGTCACGAAACATATATGATTCTCAGAAAATCATATATGATTCATATCACGAATCATATATGATTTTCTGAAAATCATATATGATTCGTGACGAATCATATATGATTCGTGACGAATCATATATGATTCGTGACGAATCATATATGATTCGTGACGAATCATATATGATTCTCTCCAGACGTGACTTAAGAAAAAAAAGTCGAAAAAAAGTTCGTCGAAAGTATATACATGTGCCCCTCGATAGATAGATGATTTAATTCTCGTCACAATTGTGTATTTTTTTTCGTTTGACGATCTACCGTTTGTAAGATATTTAATTTTTTAAAAAGTGGTGGGAAGTGAGTTTTTTAAAAAATCGATGATTATGATTGGTTGGATAAATTTATGCTAATTTAATTATCTATATAGATCTTAACTCCCTATCGATATATGTGGATGCCATCAACTTCATTGCATATATCATGTGATTTCTAGATGGTATAACTCGAGTCTTATGTCTCGTGAAATTTCTAGTATCACTTGGATGCTCTTTTGACAAGGTCTTTGTTAACTTAAATCGTTTAAGTTTGGTTTGATACGACTTTCTAACACGACAAAGCAATAGGTTAAAACCTTAAGGTCTTTGTCTAGACACAATTTTTTTTTTTCACATTGTTTCGACGGACGCGACACAAACTTACTATAGCTTTGACTAATCTTTTATTTTTTCACATAGTTTTTACCAACACTAACAGAAAAATCTTTTAGCAAATAAGCCAAAAAAACAGCTGGTTCTGTGTAAGGTACTTTGTAGCTTGTAAAAGTGCAACTAAATTCGTATACATATGAAGGATATATTAGACTAGGCGAGTACCCGCGCAAAGCGGCGGAGCCTTGCGGCATATAATTGACGATAAGATATTTCGAGGTAAGAATAAAATGCAATGGAAAGTCGGATGAATCCCCGCGCATAAAGCTGAAAATTGCCTAACGACATATACTTAACGCTAATTGACGCGACCTGCTTTTTTGCACCTAACTATGCCTTTTACGTTTGTGGGTCAGTTTCATATTACACAAGCCAAAATTTTCAAAGAAATAAAAGCACAATTTAATGACCTTTTCTGCTTATAATTTTTGGGAATTACTAAGGATTATAAATATCTAAAGATTATATGTTATGTACTAATATTTAGGTATATTTGATAGATGAGATATATGAAGCCACTTAACTTGTTCCAAGGCTTGCATAAAATACTTGGTGTCGAATGAGGCCGTTTACTTGGTTTTAATATTGGCGATAAGTACATTGCGATGGTTGTTGCTGATTTTGACGACAACGTTGCTTCGCCTTTAAGGTATTCAACTATTTAGAAACTGCATACTTATCATTAGAGTATATGATTATATTGTGAGCGCCTTTTTCCCTTGTTGTATCTAAGAAAAACGTTGCCACGCGTTCAGTAATCATATGATAAATTGGTTTGTTTGTGCCTTGGTCGATTATTTTAACATAGAAATGCATCAACATGTCTTGTATTGATAGAGATTATTCGCCCTTTGTTTGTTGGTCATATTTGACTTTTCTACTTATGTATGAAATGGCATTTGACTTTCAACATCTAGTTAGTTTTTCCAACATGTAATTTTTTCGTAATGCATGACTCTAATTGCTCTCCATTTATTACAGTTTTCCTGTATCTAAAATAAGTAGCTTCACGCGCTGCCTGTAGATTGAAACTTCCTTCTTTTATTTTGTGTGCAGATAAATGAACTCTCTTTGTTGGACTTTATTGTTGGATACCCGTATGACATACGAAAGAACAGCCCAATGTAAGTTTTATCTTCATACTATAGCATAAGTTTTTTGTTTTCAGTTGGGAAATACTCCATTTAGAAAGAAGGTAGACTCCTCAATCTACAAAAGCAGAAAACAAGTACCATGAATTTTCCATGATAAGAGTTAGCTTAGAGATCCACACAGGGAGATAGAAGAGGTTACCTGCCTCCAAACAGCTTCATTAGGATCATTTTTTGTCAGCAAGTATAATAGAGATAGTATCTTTCCGCAACTCATCAGGCAACTTTTTGCCAATATTCCCCTGCACCGAGTGATAAAGTCAAAATCGTACTTGCTATAAATCATTTCATAGTAGAAAGAAATCTTTTAAGAAAGTCATTAGCTTTGCTGATGCACAAAATTATTTCTTTTTGAAGAGCGTATAGTGGATTTAACAAATCAGTTAATATATATCATATAATCTAAATACGTTAACTGGCAGTGACTAATACCTTCTATAAGGTCACCCACAAAAATATGAACTGCATTCATCTTTATAAGCTCCTAAAGCGCTTAATATCTCCTTACAGAAGAGTGAAGATTCAGCATAACCACGGATTCCTCGAGTTTCAGTTTTTCTTTTCCCTTGTTTTCAAGACTCTCAAAAGTATTAATTTGTTTATTGTATTGCATATATTACCAAGGTATAAAAATACACAGGAAGGCCATATACCAGTTCTTGTTGTATGTAAAGGAACCTAAATCTCTTGAAATTATGATTATCACTCGCAATTACAATAGGCACATAACCCCATTAAATATCTCGTGCTTTTTAACATGAATAATGTACCTCTCTAGTGTCCCCTTCGTGACACAAATCCACATTTTTACGTTTAACCACTTCAAGCCGGCGTCACTAAACCTGATGCAAGCTCCTCGATTTTCCCATTACCCGAAACACACAATTCATATCTGCAAGAAAAGCAAACCAAAAAATCAAAATAAAATCAGCAAAGAAAAGACACCCGCATGAGCCGTTTGGGATTAATTATAGTAAAATTAAGTTACAACATGTTGAATTCGTCAAAGTATCTAAAAAGGGACTACAAAAACAAGGCAATATTACAATGGGTTGGATTTTGACACATAAATGATGTTTCAACTCTAAATTACTCTATGCTTATGCAGTAATGCTATATAGCCTTTTGGCTCTAGTATAATTTAGAAGATAAATGAAGATAATCTCAAGTCTTGTTTTCCTATATAACACAACTCATAAATATCGACACGTGCATATTACTGTGAGAAAAACCAGTAGTGTGAAAAGAATTATCAAGGGAGTGAAGGATGAGAAGTAATTGTTTATATGTCATATCTATTTTTTATCCATAGATAGAAACCTTTGTCACATGGGCTCTTGCAAGATCAAACAGATTTGCAGAGTGAAAATGCAACAAACTTATGTTTCAAGCCCGGCTTTTTTCTAAATTTCTTAATCAGTATAATGAAAATTCGTTTAGAAGTAACATGGTAGGATGTTAATTATTGCTTAGGGTAACCTCTTATGTTTTAAAAGATAAGCACAAACATATAATCAGCTGTAACAAAGTCAAATTTGTTGTAACTGTAACAAAGCACAATATAAGTAGAATAAGAGGGTGGGTGTTTGTGATTGCTTCTGCTTAAAAATAGAAACAAATAAGCAGCTTGAAACAAGCAGGCCCGGAAATAGTGTTTGTATTTTCGTATGTAGTTAAAAAACTATCAAAACTCCAAATAGTTCAGGATGAAAGTAATTTTAGTCTCATCTCAAATACAACTTGTTATATCCAAACACACTAAACAATTTTGCTATCTGCTATGCTATAAACACATACGTGAAACAAATAGATAAGGAATACAAAACACCCCCTAAGTAGTTGTTTGAACTTTGAACATTTGGGAATATTACTCCCAAACACGTAAGGTGTTTTCTATTGCAGCTTATCTGGTTAATTCTTAAGCAGAAGGCGTTTTGTGTCAAATAAACTGCTTATGTGTGATCCATAAATAGTTTCTAATATGAAGGTATACTTGAAACTGCTTATTTGTATGGAATTGAAATTACTCGAATATTTTTCTTTCATATCTGACCTTAAACCTAATACAAATGAATTTAACATTTGAACATTTTTGGGCAGAAATATCAAATCAAAAGTATGCAACATCGAAAAAATAAGCTATCCAAAAAGTAGTAAAAGGTACTAACATTCAACATATGATCAAGAAAAGGAAAGCCCGTAATACTATCAGGTGTACCCACGCCATCCAAATTCAACTCCACTTCCACATTCGTCCCGTTCATCGCCCGTTTCACCGTCCCAATTCGATCATCCACCTCCTTAACAACTGAAAACCAATAACAAAAAAAGTGAATACCATTCATAATATTGCATTCTTCTAATTGCTTACCAGCTTCCTTAGTAAGCAAGATGTAGGCTATGTTCTGATCTCTGCGCGGCATCTGCTGCACCACCATCGTCAGGCCCCAACACGACCACCATTGTGGCACCAACTGAGACCACCACCTCCAACATTCCGACCATCAACCAATATTAATTTGCAAACCAAAATTACCAAAACAACTTAAAACAACCACAAACGCATCGAAGCCACCTAGCACACTAAAACCACCTAGTCTACCGAAACCAATGCATTAGTTAGGTAGGCGGCAATAGAAGTGGCGGCGGCAGTGGGTCTGTGGTAAGATTGATGGATTTTGGTGGTCAAAGATGGCGGCGGTTAGGTTAATGGCGGCGGTAGAATGGAGAGGATCGGTTAGGTTAATGTGTGTAATTGTGTATTAGGTTAGGGAGAAGAAATCGTATAATTATAATGTGGGGTTTGATAGGATTAATTGATTTGTGTAGAGGAAGCTTCAACATTATGCATTAATTTTTTCAATATTTCCTTAATTAAAGATTTTTCAACATTCAACAATTGACATACACCCTTTATAGGGTATATAGATAGATAGGTATGAGCCTGTATTTTAAGAGAGGTTGGTTAAGGTACTCCTCCTAAATAGATTCTAATATTTCTCTTATTTTTTTGAATTTTTATTTTTATTTTTTTTTCTTATTTTGTTTTTGTTGTAAAACTGTAAAATAAAAAGTGCGGAATAAAAAATACGGAACAGAAACTAAAAAAACTGTAAACTGTCAAAAAAATACAGAACAGAAGCTGAAAAAAACTGTGTCATACTTTAATCAGGGGGACAAAGGGGGGTATTTCAAATACTTTTTTATATTTTTTTAGTCAGAGGGGTATTAGTAACATATCCCTTTTAAAAAGCTCGTGTACTTTTGAAAGCTTATTTACAGAGAATTGTAAAAAATCATTTTTATGGTTTAGTAAAATTGCAAGTTTGGTTCGTTAAATTTTAAAATTACAAAACTCATTCATGTGGTTTGACTAAATTGCACGATTAGTCCTTTTTATATCTTAAAATAACTAAAATACTCTCGTTTTCATTCTTAAGTTTTCTGTATGAGGAAGAGTATATTAGTAATTTAAGATCAAAAAAGGAGCAAAAGTACAACCCAAAGTTTGCTACACGAACTATTTTTACAATATTAAAACTTAGCGGATCAAATCTACAATTTGACCAAACCACAAGAGCGATTTTTGAAATTCTCTGGCTTATTTATGTACATTAGAAAATAGTGAAAGTTGTTTATTGAAAAATTGACAATAAGTTTTCAATGACTTATTATATTTATTGCACTACAATAAAAGTTATTTTACATATTTGTTTTTACTACATATCAAAAAATCAATCTTCATTTTTTATTATAATTTAACGATAAAATTAATCTAAATTTTAAAAAAGCGTGGATAGATTATTTTTATCGGAATGTAAAAAGTTGTAAAAAATAAAAAGTGACTAGAGTTGTAAATTTGACGAAATGTTGGTTATTACTAGTTATAAAAATATCACCAGTGGCAAAACAATTGAATAACACTGATGATATTTTTATCATTAACGGTGTTTCGTTGTTGTTAAAAAAAACAAATGATTCGTTATATTTACAACTTTAATATCCTACCTTTTTACAACTTTTATACAACCTTTTTATATATTAATAATTTTAATCTTTCAGTGTTTTTTTTCGTATGATCAAATCTTATATGATTAAAGATTAAAATATTAGTATTACACAACGCTATAATGGCTTAAAGTTAAAAAAAATTATGAAAAAGTTCTTAAAAGATTATTGTTGTAATGTATAAAATTTATTCAAAAAGCTTTTTAAAATAGTACTCCCTCTATTCCAAAATTATAGTCAACGTTTCCTTTTCGGTCTGTCCCAAATTAATTGTCCACATCTAAAACTTCTAAAAATATGTATGAATTTTAGATCAAGATTACTAGATTACCCTTAATTGAAATCATAATTACAAACTTTAAAAAAGTTCTAAATTAATTGGTTAAAGGTAAAACTGTCTTTCTGCAAAAAGTAAGAGAGAGAAAGCTGAAAAGTTAGTACTTTTCTTAAACTATGATTTTTTTGTCGGAGACAATAATTTTGGGACGGAGAGAATAAATGCTTTTAGTTTAAAAAAAAACGGATTCATTTGATCTGATGTCACAAGATAGATTAGGCATACAAACATACTACTCAGTAAATTAGCATAAGATCTTGTCTCAAGATAAATGTTGTGTTTTAATATTTTGAAGTCAGTTCTTCCAACAATAATAACATTTATGTTTGGTGTTATAAATAAAATTTATAAACACTTTCATATGTTGGTTTATAAAGTATACGTGGTTTTAAGTTTATTATTAAATAAAAAGTAATGTTGGAATTTAATATATAATTTAGATATTGGATTGGATTTGAGTTTTAATTTGATATAATAAATATAAAAATACTATTAAAAAACTGTTTTAGTTGCTAATAAACATAAAAATATTAATTTTGCATAAAATAAGCAAAAGTAAAAAGTATTTTAAGAATATCAGGTATTGGTACCATGTTTTTTTCTAACAAGACTTATATGTGTAAACTTTAATCCATGCCTATAAATATGAGGGTCCGTTTGGTTTATAGGTGAGGTTAGATTTATGTTTCGATTTTAGTTTAAGTTTTAAGTTTTGTGTAAGTTTATGAGAGAGAAATTGTAATTTATATATATTTAATAATAAAATTTTAATAAAAATTATTATTTGAATATTAATTATTTAAGTATGTGGGAAAAGAAAATGTGATTCCCTACATTTCTGGATTAAAACCCACCTGTTAGAAGAATTTTGAAAACTTTTCTTATGTTCTTAATTACATATTATTGGCTTGTTACTGTTTCATCATTACCCAGGTAAAAAATCAAACCGCATCGAACAAACATTTTTTTTAACTTAACTCAAACCCTCTTATAAACCATCCAACTAAACGCATACTTAGTTTTTGAGTGAGGCCAATTAAAACCAGATTTCAACCAAACAACTATATCAAAATCACACCGACACAAATATTTAGGGTGCATTTGGTATGCATTTAGGACACGTTTGGTAGAGAGAATTTCATAGATTGGAAATGAAGTAGAGAATATAATTTCAGAGAATAGAAATTAGTAGAGAATTTTGTTTTATTCTCATGTTTGGTAACAACTGAGATTTAAACCTGAGAAATGTATAAATTTATATTTGGTTTGATTTTTTTTTAATAGAGATGTCAAAAAATCAAAAAACGACCGACCTCGATTAAGTTTTTTGAGTCGAGTTATTTTACTCAATAATTTTGTAAATAACTGAAGCAATACATAAAAACTGGCAAGCGATACACTGATCTCGTTGTAAAAAAGAAACGTAACAAATAGAAATAACAATTCGGTTCCATTACCGGACAAATAATAACGCATACTAACAAAGGAATAATTAATTGTTATTTTCTAGTTGAGATTAAAGTTGCTATTTAAAAATATTTACAACTGTGTTACATGTAGCTATAACAAAAAATTTAATCCATCTTTTTTTTACGCCTAATTTTACATAGCTATTTTTTAAATGTGTCTCTTTCAAACAACCCACGAAGAGAAAACAATTTCCACTCCAACTAAGATGGAAAACAAAATATAACAAAATGCACTATAGAGAATTGGGAAAGATTTGTAAATCTCCGCCTTTTTTTTCCCTAGCTTACCAAACATAAGAAATCTTACTAATTACATTTCTTTCTTTTCTTTTCCTTTTACCAAACACACCCTTAGAGAATAGAGGAATGACTATCTGAATCAATAAATATGTTTGGTTAATACCTATGGGAATGAGGTTATGAAAGGATAGTAGTGGGTAAATGTGACTTTCATATTTTATTCCCGTGGGTTCCGTATATTTTACTTCTCCATCACATATTTATTAAAATATAAATTTCTCCACCACATATATTTATAAATTTTTAATTTTATTAATTTTACTCCACATACCCAACTAATATAAACCAAACAACAATATAATCTATGATATATTCATTATCATCCCACTCTTAGACTGGTGGGAGTGACACCAAAGTCACCCACCGCCACCTCAGTGCCACCTCAGCTTTCTAACAAACTCACCCAAACTCACCCACGAAGGTAATGATACTCACCCAAACTCACTCACACTCACTTTTCATACCTATTTTTTTATAATTTAAATACACCCCACTCACAAAAAAAAACACCCAAAATTAAATCTAACCTAAAAAATAAAAAACATTTGGGCCCATATGTAAAAAACTCGCTGGGTGAGTTTGGGGGGTGGGGGCTGCGCGTTGCTTTGGCAAAGCAACGGGTGGCTTAACTGCCACTCTCACCAGCCTTAGGGGCAGTTTGGTTGGTGACTATTAGGAGGCAAGAATTACTTTTATTTTAATATCTCTTGTTTGGTTAATTTAGTAAGATGAATATTTGGACAATAAACCCAATGACACCAAAGCGATGCATGAGGTAGGTTTTGAAACTTTTTGTAGGTCCCACACTACATGTGTTTGTGTCATTGTCTAAAAGATATATTTTATAATATATTTTATTCTTAAAATAATATATTAATTAAAATATTTTAATTTATTTTTCTTATATTTAATTCAAATCTTACTCAATTTTAGACCCTCTACTTTATAAACTTATACTTAAAGTAAAACCCAACTTCAAACCAAACGAACCTTTATAACGTTCCATTACCGATAGTGATTATTCATACCATACCAAACGCATCCTTAATTTTTTTCAGAGTATTTGTGAACAACTTGTGATTACAAAAATTGTCTACAGAAAGACTCTAAGAGAAACTAAAAATGACAAAGCTAATCACTTTTAACCAAACGCATCTTTTGTATGTACTTTTATCATGTACTGGTAATATAAACTAAACCAAATACTAAAATTTCAATATTTCCGATCCAACTCGAGCGTATTCAGATCGAGTTACTCGAGTTGAAATTTCAATTCGGATTAGTTAGGTCATCCCGACTAACCCGAATTCAAAATCGGATATAATATTTACTTCTAATTCGGATTTGGATCAACTCGAATAACAATTTTTTTAAATTTTTTAAATTTTTAAATACACTTAATATAAATTCTATTAAAAAATATTATAATTTACCCGAATTCAAATTGACTGAAACTCAAATATACCCGACCCGAATAGATCCAAACCCAAATAACCAAAGTTTAAATCAAGTCAAATTTGAGTAAAATTATTTTTAACTTTAACCCGAATTTAATCGGACATGATTAACTCGAACCTGATTCCCACACCTAACTATATACTCCATTTTGAGATTTTGAGACATAGAAGGGTGTATTCAAATGAACAAGTTTCAGCACCCAAGACTGAAAGAGATGAATCAAAATAAATTATTTTCCCATCTTTCACGCAACATTTTTTGTGAAACTCAAATTCTCTCCTCTATACAAAAACCAAAAAAAAAAATTTTAAAAAAAACTATCTAAAAAAACAGTACACAATATCAGATCTGCATCTCATCAACTTCTCCATCTCTAACCTCCACCGTCCGATCATCATCAACTGCATGACCAACCCACTCTTCCATAGGTGCACACTCCACTTTATGAACCACTCTCCAATCATGCGCTTGACACCCACGCGAACAATAGTTCACTTTCCCACACCCCGAACATTTCCTAAACTCGTTCATTCTCGTCTCGGCTCGCCCACACTCCTTATAACCACACATCCGTAGCCCCTCGTCTAACCCGTTTACACATAACCCGAACCACTCTACCATAAACTTATTAACCGGGTGCATCTCAAACAACGAAAAGTAATCCAAACCCAAACCCGAACCGTGTCTATCTTTTATCTGAAGGATATTAGTCAGTTCTCGTGCGTTAGCTTGCACGAGAAGCTGACTTCCTTCTGTTACGTTTTTTCGTACCCCGTACCCGTCTTGTAAACAATGACCTATTTCACGTAGCGCGTCGATGTGGCCTAAATACGCTGACCTGCAGCATAAGGCCACACCCGCGCGTAAATCTTTGTCGTTTTTTTCGCCTCCGCTACCGTTGAATTGTATCACCGCGAGTGAGTATAACGCGGTCGCGTGTGATTGAATCGCTGCTTTTGCCATTAATGACGCTCCACTTGCTCGGTTTTTTAAGCAATAGAATCGGATCTATTTATAAAAAGTAAAAAAAATATATATAAATCAATTATTTAAATAAATAATTATGTAAAAATATGACGAAAAACCGTACAAAATACGTACCATTCCTAGAGTATAATACGCTTCTATGTTACCAGCTTTAACACAGAGCTTAAGATAACGGTGAGCTTCTTCACACCAGCTTTTAGCTTGTACCGCAAGTGTCCTTTTGCATGACTTTTTCAAAACCAACGGATTTAGACCTAATTTATTCAGCCTCTTGCATCTATTCACACAAAACCAAAAAAAAATTAATTAAAACGGGTAACAAACTGCGTCGCTAATCGAAAAAGTATGTAATAACAGAACTTACGTGAGATGAACTGCTAAGAAATCTGATGGAGATGATGACGTGGAGCTAAGCTTACAAAGAACATCCAAAACTATATCGTCAGGTAACGTATCAAACAGATCTGTGTCGTCGTATGTTGTTGCATGTCGTTTGTTGTTGCATCTAAGCTTCTTCCTCATGGTTTTTTTGTTTGAACAAAGTATAAAACTAAGGAATAATGAAGATTTATGCAATATGAAAAATATGAAACGGTTGTTGATTCATTCAAATAATGCTTTGTATGTGAAGAAGGAGGTGTTGTGAAGATGAGAGGTTATAGAAATGAAGAAAAGTTAATAAAAGATGGAATCACGAGGGCTTTTATAGTTATAGAGCCCACGTAGGAATATTATTTTATAAAGGAAGTTAGCGAATTAATGGAAAGGGAAATGCTAACAGCAGCCCTTAGGGCTGTCGATAACAACAACTTTTCCGCAAAATATATTACACTTAAGACATGTTTCGAAATATGCTCCACATATTTCGCTAATATAACCAATGAGAAATGTGAATTGAATTTGTGTGTATGAAATTATAGAAAGTTATTAATGATTTTGAATGAATTTGAATGATTTTATTTGGACATTTTACATTGTCTTAATATAATGTTTTGAAAATGAGTTGTTAACAACAACCCTAAGGGCTGCCGTTAGCAAAATCCTTAATGAAAATTATCAACTTTTTTATTTTAAATATTACGCGTAATAAATATTAGCGTTTTAAATCTCGATTGACGCGATCGGTTGAATTAGTTGAACCGTGATTATACATCTGTTTTGAATGAAAAGTTTGGTTAAATCGTTAGTTAAACTGGTTAAATCGTGTTTTTCTTTTCTTTTAATAGTAATTACAATATTAAATTAATATAAAAAATTTAATGATAAGTTTTGGTGTTTTCTAGACTTCGTTAATTTCGAATAATTAAGGTTTTTTTTGTGGAAGATTCTTGTTGCAAACGTAACTTTTTATGTGTTACAAACGTGCCTACTTGTTAAATTTTGGTAGATGATAGATAACACGCACAGCTAATATGTGTAGATATATCATATATTGGCTTCTAAAATTGTTCTTATTTTTTTAATGAGTTGATTATTCTATTTATATAAAAGATTCACATATTAAAAAAGTACTCACTCACATTCAGGATCTCGACAATGACCTAATAGAAGTACTTTTTTAAAGATGAACAAAGTTGGGCTCACAGTCTCAGAACGCTTTTTGGGCCTAGGCCCAATCCTAAATAAGCCAATAAAAAATTATAAATCTATATCTATCTATATTTAATTATGTACTTTATAAAATATTTAGCACGTTATAAATAAAGAATTCTTAAAAAATTAAGCAAAAAACATTACTATATAAAAAAAAAAAAAAGTTAATGCAATATTATTTATTTCGTAATTAAGCGTCTTTATGTTTACTCCATTTCATAACCGACCTCATTAACTTTTGTAATGAGATTTAAATATTATCGTTTACGTTTTAACCAAAATCATAATTCTATTTTTAACATAACTTTTGTAACATTTACTTTATTTGAGTATAAAAGCATCATTTGGTTAATGCAAAAAAACACAACAATTTCTATTCCTTAATCAACCAACTGAGCTAGCTCAGTTGGCCACCAAGAATAACCTTGGGGAGTTGGGGAGGTAATCTTGGAGAGGTCTCGAGTTCGAGTCTCACGAAGAACCTTCAGGGGCCCGAATTAAATAGAAGCATGAGTGGGGTTTGTCCCCTAACGAGAAGGTTTGAGACTTGCATACTGCCCAATTGGATGTCACTCTAAGCTCGAATCACTAACTACTAACTCGTCGTTCAAAAAGAAAATTTCTATTCCTTAATCATACTTCTAAAAATCAATATCAATACTGCTTTATAAAGTATTTAGCACATTCTAAATAAGGAAGTCTTAAGAAGTTAAGCCAAAAACATTACTATAATAAGAAATTAAAAAGTTAAAGCAATATTATTTATTTCGTAATTAAGCGTCTTTATTTTTAGTCCATTTCATAACCGTCCTCGTTAACTTTTGTAATGAGATTAATTATCGGTTACGTTTTAACCAAAATCATAATTATATTTATAATATAACTTTTGTAACGTTTACTTTATTTGAGTATAAATGCATCATTTGGTTAATGCAAAGAACACAACAATTTCTATTCCTCAATCATACTTTTAAAAAATCTTATGACTTTTTTTGGTTTCTTTTGATCACCTAAGAAAATTTGTATACCTCATCAAATTCAAAAAGAATGTTTCGCTTCAAATATTACTACGGTGAACTTATTGTTAGTGTACATGTAATTGCTTAACATGAAAATAAAGATCGAGTATGTGATTTTTATGTTAATTTTCAAATACTATGCAATATGGCGTGATAATCTTTTCAATAATATGCATCACATATGAAATATTGTAGATACGTTATCCTCATAATAAATGTACAAGTGGAGAACATTCAATCGTAAGAAAATTTTGTTACACGAGTACTCACCGCTGCAATGCGCGGGTACCCGGCTAGTCATATAAGAAGGGAGTGAGTGGTGGCGCCAAAACCTGCACGAAAATTTTGTTAGCTAACCACACCATGACTGGTGTTAAGAACGGTGACGTCAAACTCAACAGCCACGCAAAAAAATAATATATTTTTTTGTTTTTTTAATAAAGTGAAATATATGTGAATTCATAATATTATTTTTTATTTTTTTGATATCACTTTTTCTTGTGTCAGTCACTCTCCAAAATATGTAGTGCAAAAAGGATTTTCGTATCAATCCTACGTGATACTCATTTTTTCTTTCGCACAAGCCTTTGAGCCTCACCCGCTCTCATTGCTCTAAGAATACTAAAAAATTATCATATCAAAGGGAACGACGCAATGATGTCAAAGGTTGGCGCTAAAATATGTTTGGCGAGCTATATGAGATGTGGTGTTAAAGATGTTGGCGTTGAGGTTATCAATTCACGTCAAAAGTTTTTTTCCCTTTTTTTTATATTTGATATATGTGAACTCATAATGTAACTTTTTTTATCATTTGACATAATTTTGTGCGAATAAAAGAGCTTATAAGTATGTTTTCAAATGTTTCTAGTGCCGAAATCAATTTTAGAGACGTGGCTACATTTTCTCTCTTTCACACCACCATTTACCACAAATGTACCTATGTTCAAGAGATACGGGCGATATTAATAAATAACAACAAGTATAGGGCCCAAAAGTTGTAAATAGTTGTTAGAATAGTTTCCTCCTGTATATATTCAAATTTGTTATATTTTTTTTCCAATTCAATCGATGAGATAATCACACAGTTCTCTCTTTGTTTCTTTTTTATTTAATTTTCATTCTTGATCTCTAAAACTTTACATGGTATTATAACAACCATTAATGGAGTTTTGAGATTCTTGTTACGAGTTTGAATCTGTTATTTCTGTTACAATCACATGTGTTTCGTGTTGTAACAGATCTAATTCTTGGGTTTGCGTGCGTTTTATTAACTCTGTTTGTTAAGTTCTTGATTCTATAACAATGGCAACATCAGCGAATAATGATGTCACTCATCTTGCTCTGTTTCAAAACCTTTGTATCTACATCCTAGTGATGGTCCTGGTTCGTTAACTGATCCTAAGAAATTAACTGGTGCACATAACTGCAAGGCTTGGAAAAAAGCTCTTGAGATTGGTTTGTCTCCCAAAAGAAAGTTAGGTTTTGTAAAGGTTACTGTTGCACGTTCTGCAACAGATCCAAATCTTCAAGAATTGGAGGATACATGCAATAATATGGTTATTTGTTGGATAATGGGTGTTGTGAGTGAATAAATTGCAAGATCCTTTATGTTTTTGGGGACTGCAAGTGAGATTTGGCAATAATTGGAGAAAATGTTTTCTTTGAGTGATGGTTCTAGAAAGTATAAGTTGAATAAGGACACTTATGAAATTGTTCAAGGCAATTGTGCTGTAGGTGAGTATTATACAAAGATGAAGTGTGTTTAGGAAGAATTGGATCAAATCAATGTCTTGCCTGTTATCACTGGTGTTACACCAAAAGTTTATGTGTTTCTATATGCTTTGAATAAGCAGAAGAAAGATCAAAGGTTATTTTAGTTCTTGAATGGGTTGAGTGATCAGTTTAGTCATCAAAGGAGTCAAATCTTGGTGATTGACGCCTAATGTTGAAGTTGCTTGTTCTATGATGTATCAAGAGGAATCTCAAAGATTGTTGTTTAAAGCATCATCTAGTAACTTTGAATCATCTGTTTTGTTGAGTAAAGGTGTTGTGGTGAAAAAGTGTTATATTTGTGGGTACAAGTGGCATCCACCAGATAGATGTTGAGAGAAGGTACGTTATCTACCATGGCATGTTAAGTTCAAGGTGTAAAACCCGCATGCTTTTACCATGCATAGTACCCTTAGGATCGTACGTACTAGTTAAAAACTTTCCTAATATAGCATGATTACGATTACGTGTTAGGAGTTTACGTATTACGTACGTGTTAGAACACGATAAGTATTTTACATGCACGATCACGTAATAATTATTTGACAATAATTAATCACGAACATGCGATCATGAACGTAATTAAAACACGAACTATTATTAATTACATATATATATTTATTACGAGCGTAATTAAATATATTAGATCACGGTATTTACGTAACGAGAACAATTAAAACACGAACATAAATAAACATAAACGAGTAACTAAATAACGAGACACGGAAAAAGGTACGGGAACCCCATGTGGGGGTCCCTACCCGCGGCCAAACAAGGACAATGGGCCAAGCCCATTGTCAATTTTTACTAAAGGGGGGTTAATTAATTTTTACTACTCAAAAATACTTTACAGAAGATTTCAAGAAAAACCTAAAACCCTTTCCTCCCTTTTTCTTTGTGCCGCCACCCATACATCACCATACAAGGTGATTCGTTGATCTTTGATCTTGAAGATTTGTTGATTGTTCGTGTTTGTTCTTCGTTCTCTTGATCCACGAATTCGGTAAAACCTTTTTAAACCTTTTCTTTTAATTTAATCTTATTATTAATTATGAACATGTGATGTTTTTATAAAAACATATCAATTAATCATAGATCTAACATGTTTTGGTGATTAATTAAATCAAAGGGTCGTTTTAAGGGACGTTTTGTTTTGGCCGCAGGCTGCAGCCGACCACCACCAAGACCATATGGTCTTGGTTGGTGCGTGTGGGTCCCACGGCAGCAAGGGGTACCCCGAGTTGGTTCGGGGTACGGTGTCGATTCATGTCCGGTTCATGTTTTTAAGCTTAGATCCGGTTCATGGTGTATGTTAGTTTTTTTGTTTATGTTATGAACTTATGTTAAAAATTAAATTAATAAAAGATGTGATTAATTTAATAACATGACTTAGGTTATTTAATTATAATGATCATGAAATTATTTTAACCTAAGTATTAATATTTAAGACTTATAATTAATTAATTATTTTAAAAACTATGGATATAATTAATTAATTAACATGACTTAGGTTATATTATTAATATTTAATAATACATATTTTAACCTAAGTACTTAACTTATTTAATTAAAAACATGTATACTTTAATTAAATATTATAACCTATAGTTTAATTAAATTACATGAAATAATTATTAAACTATACAATATATCATATGACTTAGAAAATAATCATGGAAAACACTTAGGCTTATATACTTAGCTTATTTAACCAGCTTATTTCTAATTATGGAAACTTTCTATTTTTAGAAACTTAATTAAATAAGGCAGCTAATCTATTTATGGAAACCAGCTATTTTTAGAAACTTATTTATATAAGGCAGCTAATCTATTTATGGAAACTTATTTAATTAAGGCAGCTAATCTATTTATGGAAACTTTCTATTTTTAGAAACTTATCTATTTTAAGCAGTAAATCTATTTTTGGAAACTTTCTATTTTTGGAAACTTTCTTATTTTGGAAACTTTCTATTTTTGGAAACTTTCTATTTTTGGAAACTTTCTATTTTTGGAAACTTTCTATTTTGGTAACTTTCTATTTTAGGAAACCTGCTATTTTTGGGAAGTTACTTATTATTACACAGTAAGTGTAATAACATATGAAATACCAGAGATACTTAATCAGAATAAACAGAATATAAGATTTAACACAGTTTAAGGCTTTAAAACAGTAAAACATAGTAGGAACACATAAAATAAGCTAAGACATGACATAATCAGCTATGTATTTAGTAAGCAGATACTTATTTCATGTACGTATTTATGTAGCACTAGTGTTTCGGAAGTAGGATTCTCGCAGTTCGTCTTTCTCGTTCACGGGACATAAGGTACGGATTCCCGTCCTTTCAGTATGGACATTCTTTCCTTATTAGGATTCCCCGTATGCAGCCAACTGTTTTCCCGTAGTATAAGTATGAGTTTGATTGCTTATGTTTAATTAAGATTACCTATAGCCATATACATGCATGACCAGTTTCACCTAGTTATGGAGGTACCATAACCATAACATTAGAGGCACTGATGTTATGACTTCACCATGGCGGAGTGATTGCTCGTGGCGTCCCTTCAGCTTTTGGCCATTTATTTATATTTATCATGTGGGGCGTATGGGTGCATCCTAGTTACACGTTTTTATTCAGGATTACATGGTGAATGTGGTGTGTGCCTTGCATCCTTCACAAGGAGCTGATCCCTCCTACCCTAAAAACCAGTATATTAAATTAGAGGCAGCCCCTCTAATTTGCATGATGAGGTCACCCCTCCAATTATTCATGCACGGTGGATTTTCATGACCTATATTGGCTAATGGTAAAATATGACAAACAGTTTTTATAAGATAAACATAAGACTTTCAAACTATAAACCAGTTTTATTAAGACTTAACCAGGTTACTCGGGACTTAGTTTTCTTCCGCTGTTATTATGTTATATGCTTATTCTATTCATGCTTTATTGTACATCCGTGCACTGAGCGTATTTGCTCAGCCGTTTTCCTTTTCTATGTTCCCAAAACGGCAGGTACTCAGGGACGCTCGTAGACACTAAGAGTACGTGCATATGGACTGGAAGCTGTATAGCCTTCTTTACATTATGCATTTCTTTTCTATTGATACTTATGCTTTGGACATTGTTTAGTCCTTTCCTTTATTATACTATGTTTGTGTGTGATGAGCTTACTTTTGGACTACCGATGTTTGATTCCGGTATTTTCCTTTATATGGTCAAGTAATGTTTAGACATTTTACCTTGTATGCTTTGATGACACGCCATAATTACTATGATATTTCCATTTCCAAAATGGGGTGTTACAATTACGGTATCAGAGCCTGGTTTCGACCTGTAGGCTCTCAAATATGACCTGTGATTAGTGGGTAGTCACTACGGTCTTCCTAGAACTGACAGTTGTTTTCATGCATTCATCATTTTTAAGCGTACATATACATGTCATTGTTGCAGGATTTTTGACTAAGTAATGGTTGGTACAGGACTGGCCCTATTTTGTCGCATGTGTTTTATCGAAACTTTTATATTTGGGACCGACCCATAGGCGTCCCCTCGCAATGTCTTTGTTTTGGGTGAACTGACCAGAGGCGTTTACTCTCGAGCATACAAAAGTTTTCATAAAACTGCATCATGTATTCATACACAAAATTTTCTTGCATAAAATTTTTCTCGTGAAATTTTAGTATAAATTTTTTCATGTATGTATTTACGTTTTATGTTTTGAACTGTTTAATCATATGTTTTATGTTATACTGTCAGATGGTTCTCACACGCGAACAGGAGCAGCTCAATGCTGCAATTCAGGCTGCCATGCAAGCCTTGCTTCCTCAACTGAGGAATGACATCCGGGCTGAAGTTCAAGCTGCCAATAATCAGCAGCACAATCAGCCACCTCCTCCACCACCTCTAGTGACATTAGCAGTATGGCTGGAGAGATTCAACAAGCTCCGCCCTCGAGCTTTTGAGAAGACAGATAGCCCCAGAGATGCTGAAAGCTGGTTGGCTCACATCGAGAAGATTTTCAAGGCTATGGGCTGTGACCCCGCATACAAGGTGAGGTTGGCATGCTATCGGTTCGAAGGCGATGTACTCAACTGGTGGTTAGCATTGATGCAATCTGAAGGTGGTGACGAGTGGGTTGCTGTTTTGACTTGGGCTCAGTTCAAGGACAGGGTGATGGAGCAGTTCTTTCCCAAGGCTGAGCAGGACAAGCTCAAGAGAGAGTACCATGGGATCCGTCAGAGAGCTGGGGAGAATAGCAACGAGTTTATGCAGCGCTTTCTTCGCTTGGCTGGTTTTCTTGGTGCGGCAACAGGTACTCCTGAAGAGCAGGCACATCACTTCAGATGGGCTCTTGGCACATCGGTCGCAAACAATCTGGTGTGTGCTACGTTCAACACTGTAGCACAAGTGGCCGATGCAGCAAGAAAACTAGAGATGCTGCAGGAGAGGGATGAGCTCGGGGAAGCTGAAAGACCCGACAAGAGGTAAAACATTCATATTCAAGCGGTGACCAATCCGTATACTTTCCATATGTCAATTATTCATCTCTTTAACTGTATCTTCCAGGCAGAAAACTGGGGACCGGTCTCAGCCGGCTACTCAGCAGCAGTCTCATCAACCCAAGGGAAACGGTCAGACTAACGACCGTTCTGCTACGGATAGGCGTGGAGGTAATGACAATTACCGTAACAACGCAGGGCACTCCAACAACAGCAGGTCCTAATACTTACGAAACTCCTTATGTTTTATGTTATAACTCACATTCTGACACTTTATCAAACTTCTACCAGGAACCATGGAAACGGTAGGGACCAGAACCAGAGAGGTTCGCAGCCTAGCCGTCCAGCTATCACTGGTATTCAATCTTACGATTATCCGCTTTGTCCTTTGTACCCAACTATCATGTCTTATGCAAAATGTTTTTATCAGGTCCTCAGCCAGCCAGAGCACCTGCTGAAGGATACACTCATCATCTTTGCTCTACTTGCCATCATAGGCACCCAGGACCATGTCGCTGTAATACTGATGCGTGCTTCAAGTGTGGTCTTCCTGGCCATATTATGAAGGATTGCCGTAAGGGCGAGATGGAGTGTACATCGGGACATGCTGATACCAAGCCGCCTCCTACTGTCGGGCGTGTCTACACGACATCTCGAGACCAGGCCAACAAGTCTACAGGTACCATCACTGGAATCTTGTATATGTATGGTCGCGCTGCATGTGTTCTTTTCGATACGAGTGCTACTCACTCGGTTATTTCTACTGCCTATGCTAAGAACATTAGGATGCCTCCCTTGCCACTAGGAAATAGGCTTACTATTTCCACGCCTTTGAGGGACTCTGTATTAATCACCCATGTATACAAGAGTCTTCCCCTAGAATTTGATGATAAGGTTCGACCTGTCGACGCACTTCCGCTGGTCATGAATGACTTCGACATGATTTTGGGCATGGATTGGCTATCCAAGTATCATGCTACCATAGACTGCCATTCATATCGAGTTATCTTCGGTGATGTCAATGCACCAGAGTACATTCATAATGGGTTCATACCCGGACGATCTGTACAAGTCATATCCACCCTGCAAGCGCGTGCACTACTGTCACATGGCTGCGAGTGTTATCTAGCTATGGTTCACGACATGGATGCTGAATCTCCATCGATTCAGGATCAACCAATAGTGTCGGAATTCCAAGACGTGTTTCCAGCAGAACTTTCGGGCATACCACCTGCACGAGAAGTGGAATTCAGTATCGAGCTGGTTCCAGGAGCTGAACCAATCTCCAAGGCTCCTTATCGCATGGCTCCCATAGAGCTGAAGGAGCTGAAGGATCAACTGCAAGAACTTCTTGAACGAGGTTTCATTCGACCAAGCGCATCTCCATGGGGCGCACCGGTTTTGTTTGTTAAGAAGAAGGACGACAGTATGCGTCTTTGCATAGACTATCGCGAGCTCAATAAGATTACCATTCGGAATAGATATCCACTGCCACGCATTGACGATCTGTTTGACCAACTCCAAGGGGCCAAACACTTCTCCAAGATCGATCTTAGGTCAGGCTATCATCAGCTACGGGTCAAGGAGCAGGACATCGCAAAGACTGCCTTTCGTACCCGCTATGGCCACTACGAGTTTGTAGTTATGCCATGTGGCCTGACAAATGCTCCAGCAGTGTTCATGGATCTGATGAACAGAATCTTCCATGAATTTCTAGACAAATTCGTCATTGTATTCATCGATGACATTTTGATTTTCTCAAAGTCCAAGGAGGAACACGAAGCCCATCTTCGTACAGTACTACAAATTCTTCGCCAGAAGCAACTGTATGCTAAATTCTCCAAGTGTGAATTCTGGTAAGACAATGTGGCATTCTTAGGTCACATTGTATCAGCAGAAGGAATCACTATAGATCCAGCGAAGGTTGAGGCCATTACTAAGTGTCCAAGGCCGACATCAGCGACGGAAGTCCGCAGTTTCTTAGGCTTAGCTGGCTATTACCGTAGGTTCGTGGAGAACTTTTCCCGCCTAGCACTACCATTGACCAAACTGATGCGGAAAGGGGAGAAATTCGTCTGGACTGAAGATCGAGAGAAGAGCTTTGAAGACCTGAAGCAGAAGCTAGCATCTGCACCTATTCTTACTCTACCATCTGGTACGGGTGGATTTCAAATCTACAGCGATGCATCGGGGAAGGGACTTGACTGTGTTCTCATGCAACATGGGAAAGTGATCGTGTACGCTTCACGGCAGCTTAAGCCTTATGAAGAAAATTACCCCACGCACGATCTGGAACTTGCTGCAGTCGTGTTTGCATTGGAGATATGGAGACACTACTTATATGGAGAATCATGTGACATTTTCACGGACCACAAGAGCTTGAAGTATATCTTCACTCAGCGTGAATTGAACATGAGGCAGAGGAGATGGTTAGAGCTGTTGAAAGATTATGATATTAATCTACAGTATCATCCCGGAAAGGCAAATGTAGTAGCAGATGCCCTTAGCAGGAAGTCCGGAATGATCAACGGCATTAGAATCGAAGAGGAAATCATAAGAGACTTGGAGCGACTAGACATCGAGTACATGGTACGTGGACAGCACGGTTACTGGGCTAATCTTAGAGTAGAACCCGAGTTACTATCTAAGATCAAGGAAGCTTAGAAGGATGACAGAGAAATCTGGGCGATAGTACAGAATTTGGAGAAGTAGACAGAATTCAGAGTAGATGCAGATGGTATCGTATGGCAGGGCACTAGACTTTGTGTTCCTGATGACCAAGAACTCCGGGAAGCTTTGTTAGCTGAAGCTCACAGCTCCCCATTCTCGATACATCCTGGTTCGACTAAAATGTACCATGACATCAAGCAGTACTTTTGGTGGAGTGGTATGAAACAGGATGTGGCCACTTATGTCTCCAAATGTCTTACCTGCCAGCAGGTTAAGATCGAGCATCAGCGATCTGGCGGTCTCCTTTAACCGTTAGATATTCCAGAGTGGAAGTGGGACAAAATCACCATGGATTTTGTTACCGGCCTTCCGCCTACCAAAAGGAAGCACGATGCAATTTGGGTTATCGTTGATCGACTTACCAAATCAGCTCATTTCTTACCGATCCGCAAGGAAGATCCGGTAAGTAAACTCGCAGATACGTATAGACGAGAGATCATGAGACTCCACGGTGCACCATCCAGCATCGTCTCAGACAGAGATTCTCGATTCACTTCACGCTTTTGGAAAAGTCTGCAGAAAGCTTGGGGTACACAACTTAAGCTGAGCACGACTTTTCATCCTCAAACGGACGGACAGTCGGAGCGAACCATTCAGACATTGGAAGACATGTTGAGGTCATGTGCGTTGGAATGGACGGGTGATTGGGACGAATACATCTGTTTGGTGGAGTTTGCATACAACAACAGCTGGCACGCAAGCATCAAATGTGCTCCATTTGAGATGTTGTATGGCAGAAAGTGTCGCGCCCCAATCTGCTGGGATCAGGTTGGCGAGCGAACACTCGAAGGACCGGAAATCATAGAGATGACAAATGAGAAGATCGCAGTAGCTAAGCAGAAAATTCAGGAGGCACGGTCACGTCAGAAGTGTTACGCCGATAAGCATCGTAGGGATTTACACTTTAACGTAGGAGATCACGTCTTCCTTAAGGTTTCGCCGGCACGTGGTGTTAGACGCTTCGGGATTAAAGGGAAGCTCAGTCCTCGTTTCATCGGACCGTTTGATATCATTGAACGAGTCGGTGAAGTATCTTACCGATTGGCGTTACCTTCGCAGCTATCGCATGTGCACAATGTGTTTCATGTGTCCTTACTCAGAGGGTACCAATATCATCCCCTTCACATGGTTCAGTATCCACTGGAACAGATACGTGAAGATCTCACTTTTATAGAAGAACCCGAACGAGTTCTTGACAGACAAGAACGAGTCATGAGAAAGAAGACGATTCCATTCGTCAAAATTCTATGGAGGGATCATACAGAGCGGGAAGCCACTTGGGAAACGGAGGAGTCTATCCGGGCTTCTTACCCTCATTTCATATTTTGAATTCGGGTATGTTCTTCTTTTCCAGTTTACTTTATCTATAATACGGGGACGAATTATTCTTTTTAGGGGGGAAAAGTTGTAAAACCCGCATGCTTTTACCATGCATAGTACCCTTAGGATCGTACGTACTAGTTAAAAACTTTCCTAATATAGCATGATTACGATTACGTGTTAGGAGTTTACGTATTACGTACGTGTTAGAACACGATAAGTATTTTATATACACGATCACGTAATAATTATTTGACAATAATTAATCACGAACATGCGATCATGAAATCATGAACGTAATTAAAACACGAACTATTATTAATTACATATATATATTTATTACGAGCGTAATTAAATATATTAGATCACGGTATTTACGTAACGAGAACAATTAAAACACGAACATAAATAAACATAAACGAGTAACTAAATAACGAGACACGGAAAAAGGTACGGGAACCCCATGTGGGGGTCCCTACCCGCGGCCAAACAAGGACAATGGGCCAAGCCCATTGTCAATTTTTACTAAAGGGGGGTTAATTAATTTTTACTACTCAAAAACACTTTACAGAAGATTTCAAGAAAAACCTAAAACCCTTTCCTCCCTTGTTCTTTGTGCCGCCACCCATACATCACCATACAAGGTGATTCTTTGATCTTTGATCTTGAAGATTTGTTGATTGTTCGTGTTTGTTCTTCGTTCTCTTGATCCACGAATTCGGTAAAACCTTTTTAAACCTTTTCTTTTAATTTAATCTTATTATTAATTATGAACATGTGATGTTTTTATAAAAACATATCAATTATTCATAGATTTAACATGTTTTGGTGATTAATTAAATCAAAGGGTCGTTTTAAGGGATGTTTTGTTTTGGCCGCAGGCTGCAACCGACCCAGAGGGGGTTTCAGTTTGCCAAGCCGACCACCACCAAGACCATATGGTCTTGGTTGGTACGTGTGGGTCCCACGGCAGCAAGAGGTACCCCGAGTTGGTTCGGGGTACGGTGTCGATTCATGTCCGGTTCATGTTTTTAAGCTTAGATCCGGTTCATGGTGTATGTTAGTTTTTTTGTTTATGTTATGAACTTATGTTAAAAATTAAATTAATAAAAGATGTGATTAATTTAATAACATGACTTAGGTTATTTAATTATAATGATCATGAAATTATTTTAACCTAAGTATTAATATTTAAGACTTATAATTAATTAATTATTTTAAAAACTATGGATATAATTAATTAATTAACATGACTTAGGTTATATTATTAATATTTAATGATACATATTTTAACCTAAGTACTTAACTTATTTAATTAAAAACATGTATACTTTAATTAAATATTATAACCTATAGTTTAATTAAATTACATGAAATAATTATTAAACTATACAATATATCATATGACTTGGAAAATAATCATGGAAAACACTTAGGCTTATATACTTAGCTTATTTAACCAGCTTATTTCTAATTATGGAAACTTTCTATTTTTAGAAACTTAATTAAATAAGGCAGCTAATCTATTTATGGAAACCAGCTATTTTTAGAAACTTATTTATATAAGGCAGCTAATCTATTTATGGAAACTTATTTAATTAAGGCAGCTAATCTATTTATGGAAACTTTCTATTTTACAGAAACTTATCTATTTTAAGCAGTAAATCTATTTTTGGAAACTTTCTATTTTTGGAAACTTTCTATTTTTGGAAACTTTCTATTTTTGGAAACTTTCTATTTTTGGAAACTTTCTATTTTTGGAAACTTTCTATTTTTTGTAACTTTCTATTTTAGGAAACCTGCTATTTTTGGGAAGTTACTTATTGTTACACAGTAAGTGTAATAACATATGAAATACCAGAGATACTTAATCAGAATAAATAGAATATAAGATTTAACACAGTTTAAGGCTTTAAAACAGTAAAACATAGTAGGAACACATAAAATAAGCTAAGACATGACATAATCAGCTATGTATTTAGTAAGCAGATACTTATTTCATGTACGTATTTATGTAGCACTAGTGTTTCGGAAGTAGGATTCTCGCAGTTCGTCTTTCTCGTTCACGGGACATAAGGTACGGATTCCCGTCCTTTCAGTATGGACATTCTTTCCTTATTAGGATTCCCCGTATGCAGCCAACTGTTTTAGCGTAGTATAAGTATGAGTTTGATTGCTTATGTTTAATTAAGATTACCTATAGCCATATACATGCATGACCAGTTTCACCTAGTTATGGAGGTACCATAACCATAACATTAGAGGCACTGATGTTATGACTTCACCACGGCGGAGTGATTGCTCGTGGCGTCCCTTCAGCTTTTGGCCATTTATTTATATTTATCATATGGGGCGTATGGGTGCATCCTAGTTACACTTTTTTATTCAGGATTACATGGTGAATGTGGTGTGCGCCTTGCATCCTTCACAAGGAGCTGATCCCTCCTACCCTAAAAACCAGTATATTAAATTAGAGGCAGCCCCTCTAATTTGCATGATGAGGTCACCCCTCCAATTATTCATGCACGGTGGATTTTCATGACCTATATTGGCTAATGGTAAAATATGACAAACAGTTTTTATAAGATAAACATAAGACTTTCAAACTATAAACCAGTTTTATTAAGACTTAACCAGGTTACTCGGGACTTAGTTTTCTTCCGCTGTTATTATGTTATATGCTTATTCTATTCATGCTTTATTGTACATCAGTGCACTGAGCATATTTGCTCAGCCGTTTTCCTTTTCTATGTTCCCAAAACGGCAGGTACTCAGGGACGCTCGTAGACACTAAGAGTACGTGCATATGGACTGGAAGCTGTCTAGCCTTCTTTACATTATGCATTTCTTTTCTATTGATACTTATGCTTTGGACATTGTTTAGTCCTTTCCTTTATTATACTATGTTTGTGTGTGATGTGCTTACTTTTGGACTACCGATGTTTGATTCCGGTATTTTCCTTTATATGGTCAAGTTATGTTTAGACATTTTACCTTGTATGCTTTGATGACACGCCATAATTACTGTGATATTTCCATTTCCAAAATGGGGTGTTACACAAGGTAATTCTCAACAAGGCAGGTAGACAAGACCAATTCAGGCTCAAGGAAGGGCTAATTTTGTACCAAGAACAATTGCTCATGTAAAGAGTGGGAACATTAGTTTTACTCCACAACAGTTTGAACGACTGATGAAGAATGTGCAACAAATGAGTGTGTTTAATGCTACTGAGGAAGAGATTGATCATCAGTTTGTTGCAGGTATGGCTTGTTTAAGTAAATTGGATAAGTTGGAAGTGTTAATGACTAGATTTATGAACCTGAGTCAAAGAGTGTTTTTTACCCCTATCAATTAACCATTAAACCACAAATTAGATTTCTAAATGGTGAGACTTAAATTATTTCACATATGGGAAAAGTGAAGTTAAATAATGGCATTGTACTAAAAGACGTGTTAGTAGTACCATCTTTTAAGTTTAGTTTGTTTTTTGTGCCAAAATCGACTAAAGATAGTCAATGTGTTGTTTCTTTTTACCCAAACTTCTGTGTTGTTCAGGACTTGACAACAAGGAAAGTGACAGTACTGGGTAATAAGAAGGAAGGACTTTATCATCTTGTTAATGTGGCTTCTGACAAGGTGGACTTTGTTTTTTCAAAGTTGGTTCAATCTTCTTTACAAAAGTTTTCTTTGTCTGCTTTTAGTTGTTTTAAATTTTAGAATAAAGGAGTAGAGAATAGATATGGTTTGTGGCATCATAGATTAGGACATGTTTCTGATACTAAACTCAAATCTATGAATTTTTTTGCTTGTTTTCATTGTCTAAATCTCATTTAGATGATTGTTTAACTTATCATATGGTTAAATTTACTAAGTTGTCATACTCTTTAAGTGATACACAAAGTACTGATATATTTGAGATGATTCACATAGACGTATGAGGTCCCTATAAAGTTCCAACTAATGATAAGTTTAGGAACTTTCTCACTATAGTTGATGATTGTAGTAGAGGTACTTGGATTTATTTATTGGAACATAATTCAGACTCTTTTATGGCTCTAAAGTATTTTCTCAAGTTTGTGAATACTCAGTTCGAGAAGCAAGTTAAGGTAGTAAGATCTGATCATCCTTTAGAGTTTGTGAAAAGACAGTGTGGACCTTATTTGGAAAGTTTGAGAATTGTTCATCAAACATCTTGTGTTGATAGGCCACAACAAAATGGAGGAGTAGAGAGAAAACACAGGCATATCTTGGACATAGCTAGGGCATTGAGGTTTCATTCATAGTTACCTCTCATGTTCTGGGGTTATTGTGTAGTTACAACAGTCTATTTGATAAAAAAATTCCTTCTTCTGTTATTAATAATGCTACTCCTTATGAAGTCCTACTCAAGAAGAAGCATGTCTATGGTAATTTAAGAGTGTTTAGATGTTTGTCAATGATCAACAATCCTTCAAAAGTTGTTGATTAGTTTGATCCTAGAGGTGTTCCTTGTGTTTTTCTTGATTATCCTCCACATCAGAATGGTTACAAATTTTATAACTTGTTAGCTCATATTACATTTGTTTCAAGAGATACAATTTTTTCATGAAATAGTGTTTCCATATGAGTCCATGATAGGTGTGAAAACACCCATCCTTTTACCACTTATTTCTTGCTAAAACGAGACCAAAACGCGTATTTAATATCATTTGTTTGGAATTATGCATGGTTTTTGTCTTTGTTTTGTTTTCAGAGCCAACCGGATAAATATTGAAGAAAACATGGGATTGAACGAGTTTTATTGAAGAAAAAGGCTGAAGACGAAGTCTAGAGTCCAAGAATGCAAAAGATTGGAAGTCAATGGACCTATTTGAAGAAAAGGTCCAAAGACGGAAGATTTATATATGTCGAAGAACTCAAGTCTATTAAACGAGAAATTAAAAGACGAGTTGAAATTATTCACCGACACTTCTCAAATCAAAAGTCGGCAACATTTATTTAAAGAAACGTAAAGACTAAAGAAGAAAGAAGAAGAGAAGCCCATGAACAAAGCCCATTCACAAGCCCACAAGCAAACGCCTATAAATAGGACTTTTCCTCACAATTTTGGGGGGCTAGTTAGTTTTCATTTTTTTCATTTCTCTAGTTTTAGAGAGAGAAAGTTCCCAACTTTCTCTTACTAAGTTTTTCTTTGTTTTCATCTTTTAAATTTAAGCTTTCTTTAATCTTTGCATTTAGATTCCATTAATCAAATTCAAGTTTAAGTTTAAGGTTTGTGTTCTTTAATCTCATTCTATATTTCTTGGTTTGTTTTATCTTTGATCCGAATTGCATACTTCATTCATGTGATTTGATGATTTCGTGATTGAAGGATTAAACTTCTTAGTTTATACATAAGCTCTTGCACGTATAAGCTATAAGCTCTCTATGCTTATTGGCTTATTTCTTGTTTTAGCTTATTGGTTTTCAGATTTCATCAAGGTTCTAGTCACTCAAAAGTTTTGTTTATAAAGTTTATGATTTTATGTTCTCGAAAGTTGTCAAATTTAAGCTTTTTGAAGTGTTTAAGTTGCGGGTAAAATAGCTTATTGATTGTGCTTATTGAGTTCTAAGATTGCCACCATTTTCGGATTAAGTAGAGCTTCCATAGCAATCCTGGGGATTCTCCACATTCCGACGGGTTACTGGTTTTGATCGCAATAACCCTTAAGGGTTTTACTTTGCGATCGGTTGGTCATTCCCCCTTATTCCGATCTGGATTGCGATCGCTCATTGCGATCGATTATTCCGACGGGACTAAGGTCTTGGTTAAGACGAAACTCTGCCCATTTTTTGACAGCAACATTCTGATAGATCAACATTGCGACAGAGGTGTTTTTAGTTATTCCGATCTGAAACATTGCGATCTAGGATATTCCGATAGATGCACATTGCGACAGAGCCATATTCCGATAGAATTGACTTTAACATTCTGACAGCTTTACATTTATGTATTCCGATGGTTGTGATTTTGGTTCACTCCGATGGACACGATTTGCAATATTCCGATGGACTAAGTTTTTTAAGTTTTAAGTATTTTCCTAATTAACTTTTAGTTTTAGTTTAATATTGTCAAAGCTTCTACTTTACTCATCGACATTTTCTTTACTTGCATTTAGTTTAAAAATTAGATAACCATAATCAAACCCTTTTTAGTAACCAAGAACAATTATTCCACTTAAAACCGTGATCAATTCGAGAAGATTCCGAGAATTTAATTTGAACCCAATGAAAACAAGTGTATCAAATGGCGCCGCTGTCGGCTCTTCTCGTTAAGATTAACAGTTTTTTGTCGAGAACTTGGATTGGGATCCGTTCACCGTGAACGTTACTTTTTCATAAAAATTTTCAAAAATCCTAAAAATATAAAATTTTCAAAAATATAAAAAAATTAAAAAACCATACAAAACCAAAAATATTTCTTGTTTGCTTTGTTAGTTCTTTTGTAGGTGCATGCGTACACGATTAACGTCTTATCAAGAGCCCGAGCCTCTCGAAGACTTAGACATGGCCGGTGTACACAACAACAACAACAACCCACCTCAAAACAACATTAATAACAATAACAATAACAACCCACCTCTCAACAACAATAATAACAACAACAATGAGCCTCTACCGGACAATCGCCCTATGATTGAACTGTTACAAGCACATGTGGAGGGCAACAATGATCCAATTGTCATACCCGCGATTGCAACCAACAACTTTGAGCTCAAATCCAGCTTTATTCAGATGGTCTCAGCTCAACCATTCTTGGGGCGTACCATTGATGATCCTCATGACCACATCAAAAGGTTCTTGCAACTCACGAATACGGTCAAATTCAATGGTGTTCCACAAGAGGTAATCCGTTTACAACTTTTTCCCTTTTCTTTAGAGGGACAAGCCCGACATTGGCTTGCAAAGGAACCGCCACAAAGTATTCTGACGTGGACGGATTTGGAGACCAAGTTTATAAACTACTTTTTCCCACCCTCTCGTACTACCGCTTTGCGGAATAAAATCATTAATTTTGAACAAAAGTACGATGAGTCTTTTAGTGAATCTTGGAACGGTTTTAAAGATCTTTTAAGAAAGTGCCCACAACATGGTTTTACCAAAGTGCACCAAATTAATACTTTTTATAATGGTTTAAGCATGAATGACCAAGATTCACTAAACAGTGCCTCAAGGGGTAATATTTTGGTTAAGACTTCCAATGCCGCTTGAGATATTATTGAAAATAAGTCTCGTGTGCAAACCAAAAGTGTTCGGACCAATGCCGCTAGTGCTAGTACTAGTGACAGCGACAAGCGACTTGACAAAATCACTACGCTTCTTGAATCGCTTGTTACCCACACCGCTAACAACACCAACAGCATCAATGCTAAAAACGCTCAAGTCAATGCTGTTAGCCAACCATGTGAAATATGCGGGGGTCCTCACTCTTACACCACTTGTACCGCCACCCAAGACTATCCTTCTGAGAATGTGAATACAACATACGGTACCTATCCTCCGGCCGCTTATCAAGCTCGTCCTCAAGGTGACCGCAACTTGCTTAGCTACCGCTCAAACAACTTTCTCTCACCACCCGGTTTCCCTCCTAACAACCTAAACCAACAACAAAACCTCAATCGCCCTCCTCAACAACAACCTCGTGCACCATACCAACCACCTCACAAACAACCATATCCACCTCAAAGAAACAACCAAGTTTACCAACAACCTGCTTATCAACCACCCGCCTACAATGCTCCTCCCAACCAACCCACCACATTACACCAAGATATTGGAACTTACATGAGGACTAATGATGTGATTGTGGACAATCTCCAGCGGGAAGTGCTCAACTTGAAAGCAGACATGGTGAAACAAGGGAACGATCTGCGAGCTGATATGAGAAACACTTTGGCAAGTCAAACGAATGACTTAAGGAACATGATGGCTAGTTTCTTCCAAGGTAATCAACCCTCTTCTTCGGGTACTCTTCCGAGTAACACCGTTGCGAATCCAAGAGGGGAGATGAAAGCAATCACCACTCGCAGTGGCAAAGGTACCAAGGAACCCGAGCTTCCTATACCTCCACCGGTGATTGTGACTAAGGAAAACGAGTCACCTGCTCCTATTCCTCATCCTTCTACTTCCCCAATTTCTCCACCTCTTACTTCTACCCCTCCTCCACCCAAGGATGTGAGTGATCCTTCGATCCCAAAGCCTTCCTCTTCTTCCGATATACCTTATCCCTCAAGGTTGAGGAAAGAGAAGCTCAAAAGCAAGGACGATATTCAGGTTTCGAACTTTCTCAAAATGTTTAAACAATTGAATTTTAACATCTCCTTCGCTGAGGCTCTCACTCACATGCCTAAATACGCGAAAATGTTCAAAGATCTTCTGAGTGACAAGGAAAAGCTTCTTGATATCGCTAATACCCAACTTAATGAGAATTGCTCTGCAGTGCTCTTAAGGAAATTGCCAACCAAGCTTGGTGATTCGGGTCGTTTCTTAATCCCTTGCAACTTCCCGGGAGTATAGAATTGCATGGCCCTAGCCGATCTAGGTGCCAGTATTAATCTAATGCCTCTAAGCGTTTGGAAACAATTATCTCTCCCCGAGCTAGTCCCCACCAAAATGACTTTGGAATTAGCTAACCGTACGGTTGCTTATCCAGTGGGGATAGCCGAAGACGTCTTTGTAGGAGTCGACAAATTCACTTTTCCTGCTGATTTCGTCGTCGTTGACTACGATATGGACCCTCGTGTGCCATTAATTGTTGGTCGTCCATTCTTGAGGACCGGTCGCACTCTCATCGATGTTGAAGCGAGTGAGCTTATCATGAGAGTGGGTGACGATAAAATCGTCTTTAACATGGGAAAGCTTTCTAAACAGCCTTATTCATACGAGAATGTTAATTGTATTGACGTTCTTGATGAGGCTTGTGAAGAACACTTCAAAGATGCTTGTAAAAGTATTCCTACCTCTCTTCCCAATGTTGAGACCGTTTCCTCTATTGATTCATCACTATCTCTATTTGGAGAAAGTGATTTCCTTTGGAAAGATTTGGAAGCCACCATGGGAGATGTGAACTTAGAACATGACGATTCTCCCACCGATTGGGATGAAGATCTTCGCCTCATTGAGAACCTTCTTAAAGAAGACCTTATTTCTCCACCATCTCCCAAGGCTACTGCTATCGATGAACCGACTTTGAATACGCCTCCCATCGAAAATCCTCCGTATTTAGAACTTAAGGAGTTGCCGTCCCATCTCGAGTACGTGTTCCTTGAAGAAAAGAAGAAGTCGCCCGTCATCATTGCGAAGGACTTGAACGAAAACGAAAAATCTCGCCTCATCGCCGTGCTTAAAGATCATAAGAAGGCAATTGCTTGGAAAATTTCCGATATCCGCGGAATTGATCCAAACTTTTGTACTCATAAGATTCTCATGGAAGATGACTTTAAACCCGCAATCCAGAGCCAAAGAAGGGTTAATCCTCGCATTCATGACGTCATCAAACAAGAGGTTATCAAACTTCGTGAACCGTGGGATGACCCTAGGCTCACCCGGCCATGGGCGGATCCCAGGGAAGACCCATTCACCCTCCGCATACGGAACTATTCCGAAGACACCAAACGCCGCATGTCGGCGTGTGTCAAAACCTATGATGGAACTGGTGATCTGGATGATCACCTTAAAATATTTGATACACAGGCTAAAATTGAACGATGGCCCATGCCTATATGGTGCCAAATGTTCAATTCAACTCTGATCGGAAATGCCCGTGACTGGTTTGAGGGACTCCCTCCACGGAGCATTGATAGTTTCACGGAACTACGCATTGCGTTCAAGAACAATTATACTCAGAGGAAGAAGTATAATAGGGATCCGGTCTCATTGGCGACTGTCAAACAACGGCCGAGGGAGTCCACAGAAGCCTTCACTGAACGCTTCAATGATGAGTGCACGCGCACAAAAACAATGTTGTAACTCCTGAAAATCTTTGACTACATGCACGCCATAACAGACAGGGAATTGATCAGGCGCCTCAATGACAAGCGTCCAGAGAGATATGATGACCTCATGGAAAGGGTCAGAAATTTCATAGAAGGAGAAACAGCTGTTGCCGCGGCTTACCCATCCAGAGGAAATGGGTACCGGTCAAACAATCAGTCTCGGAGACAGTCGGGGGGTCAAGGCAACCAGAACAATAGCAAGGGCTCAGACTATAAGAGCCAAAACAAAGGAGGACGACCGGACAATAAGTTTACCCCCCTAAAGATGTCCTACCGAGAGATCTTGCTGACGGAAGGGGCAAACTTTCCAAGGCCGCCCCCAATGACAACTCCGCCGGAACGTCGGCAAGGAAATCGCTTCTGCGAATTCCATAACGACAAGGGCCATGGTACGGAGGAGTGCATCCAGCTCAAGAAGCACATTGAGTCACTGATAAAATCAGGTAAACTCAAGCACTTAGTTAAGGATTGGAAGGATGGAAAAGACAACAAAAAGTATGATAAGAAGGATCCCCAAAAGGACAAACCTTCGACTATATACATGATCCAATCCAGACAACGCCGCACGAGGCAGAAAGTTGGCCAAAAATTTTCACGCGGCAGGGAAATCTCATTCCCTCCCATCACAGCAAGTGATGTGATCGATGCTCCTCTCACTATCGAGATAAGCATTGGAACACACAATGTTCAACGCATGTATGTGGATGGAGGGTCGTCAGCAGAGGTACTGTATGAACACTGTTTTGTGCAGTTACGCCCAGAAATCAGAAGCCAGTTAGTAGCGGCCACGGCGCCGCTCACTGGCTTTAGTGGAGACACTATATGGCCGATAGGGCAACTGCGTCTGCTTGTAACCATTGGGAACGAAGAACACTCCACTACGGCGTGGATGAACTTCATGGTGATACGCTCACATTCTCCATACAATGGGATCATAGGCAGACCAGGTATTCTGGCTATACGGGCGGTACCCTCCACGGCACACGGAATGATCAAATTCCCCGTTGATGGAGGAATCGTCACCATTTACAACAAAATCGTACCAGCATCCGAGTGTCATACCGTGACAACACCGGCTCCACCGGTTCTACCCAAGGATGGATCACCGCCTCCCAATTGGAAGGTGGCAATTCATCCTGATTACCCGGAACAGGAGATATCCATAGGAGGGGCGCTCTCGGATAGCGGCAAAAGGGCCATGTGCTCTCTTTTAAGTGCAAACTTAGATATATTTGCATGGGAGCCAAAGCATATGACAGGCGTGCCACGTGCGATAGCAGAGCATAAGCTCCAGATCCGCCAAGGGTACCAACCCGTCAAGCAAAAGAAGCGCGGCCAGGCGCCTGAGCGCAGCCAAGTGATATTGAAGGAAGTACGGAAACTAGTGGACGCAGGTATCATGCGCGAGGTATACTACCACGAGTGGTTATCCAATCCGGTCATGGTCAAAAAACATGACGGAAGTTGGCGCATGTGTGTGGATTTTACGGATCTGAACAAAGCCTGTCCACAGGATTGCTACCCGTTACCGGAAATAGACTGGAAGGTAGAATCCCTATGTGGATATCCTTTTAAATGCTTCTTAGACGCATATAAAGGGTATCACCAAATCCAGATGGCGGAGGAAGACGCAGAAAAAACGGCGTTCCATACAAGCCAGGGCGTATATTGCTATACGAAAATGCCGTTTGGGCTAAAGAACGCCGGTGCTACATACCAGCGGCTGGTGGACAAAGCAGGCCGCAACTTGGAAGTCTATGTGGATGACTTGGTTATAAAAAGTCATACGGAGGATGCACTTCTCCGGGATGTCCAAGAGACATTCCACACACTAAGGAGGATTAACATGAAGCTAAACCCAAAGAAATGCACGTTTGGGGCAACGGAAGGAATGTTCCTTGGATATTTGATCGATCCAAATGGCATCAAACCTTGCCCAGAGAAAACGGACGCAGTGATACAGCTGCCATCCCCTCAGACGTGGAAGGAGGTGCAATCCTTAAATGGGAAACTAGCCGGGCTGAATAGGTTCCTATCCAAATCCGCAGAGAAGTCATTACCCCTATTTAAGACACTCAAGAAGTGCATTAGGAAGGGAGACTTCCGGTGGACGAAGGAAGCCGAGGAAGCTTTTGGCCAACTCAAGCAGCATCTTGCATCTCTCCCTATGCAAGTAGCTCCCCGGCCAAAGGAGGAACTCATTATGTATCTCTCAGCCACTCATGGCGCAATAAGCGCGGTACTCATGACAGATAGAGATACAATGCAAACTCCGGTCTACTTTATAAGTAGAACATTACAAGGGCCGGAGCTGAATTACTCCTCTATGGAAAAATTGGTGTTAGCACTAGTGTTTGCTACAAAGCGGTTGCGCCGGTACTTTTAGGCGCACCCAATTGTAGTTATTACGGACCAGCCAATCAAGCAGGTCATTTCTAGACCGGATGTAGCAGGGAGGCTGATACTTACGTTTTTGCAATGGATGGTTCTAGATTCTCTATATCCTCTCGAATTGATCTCGGCCTTAAGTAGAATAATTTTTCTTGGTTAATAAAAAAGGGGGTTGGTTTGTTTATCTATTTTAAACTAATAACAATTAATTGAGTGTCGAAGAGTAAACTTAAAGCTTTAAAAGATAAAACTAAAAGACGAGCTTAAAAATAAAAGTTTGAAAAATGTTAAAGATTATCCTAGAAAAATAAATGGACATTCAATAAAAGCTAACACTTGGAAAACTTTGTGAAAAATAAGAACTTAATTGGAAACTACTAAAAGAAAGTAAGAACGGAGAATAGCAAAATAACTCAATCGGAATAACCAAAAAAATGGGTGTAATCGGAATGTATTCCGATCGAACGATCGGAATGTGTTGCAAAATGGACCAATCGGAATGATCAAAAGCAATAACAATCGGAATGTTTGAATTAAGCTACAATCGGAATATGCAGAAATCGTGCCAATCGGAATATCTAACAAATGGACAAATCGGAATATGGTAAAAAGGCATCAATCGGAATATGGAAAAAGGCAGCAATCGGAAACCAAAACCCTTTTCCGATCGGGTGATCGGAATGAAGGGATGGTGTTCTGGTCGGAATACAAGGTCGGAAAAGGGAGTTACCCTTTCCGAAAATGGTGCAAATTCGACACTAAAAGCAAGGGAAATAAGCTTATGGAATAAGCTAACTCCCGAACAAGCTGGAATCCACAAATAAGCTGATCAAATAAGCACTAAAAACAACTTTTCTAACTTTTAATAAGCAAACTTATAAATTGAATTAATAAAGAGATGAACTTTTCATAAAAACTTTAAAAAGTAAATAAGCTAAATCAACAAATAAGCCAATAAGAACAAGGATCTTAAAGCTTATTCATGTATAAACTTAAGGAAACATAAAAAGAAATCAACTTTTTAAGCACAAATCATTGATGAACAACACGGATCATACGAGATTTATACCAAAATCAATCAAAATAAAAGAAAGGAAGGATGAGATTAAAGATTAAAAGATAAAAACTTGAACTTGATTAAGGAAAGATAATACAAAAGTTTGAATTTGAAAGAGAAAAAGATGAAATCTAGTGAGAGAAAGTTTAGAACTTTCTCTCTCTAAAACTAGAGAAATCCAAAAACTAAAAACTAACTAACTGTGTGAAATTTGTGAAGTAAGGGTCTTTATATAGGCGTGTGTATGGGCTTGCAAATGGGCTTGGTTTTGGGCTTCTTTTCTTCTTCCTTCTTTAGTCTTCTCGTCTCTTTTAATTAAACGTTTCCGACTTTGGATTTTTAGAAGTGTCGGTGAATAATTCCAACTCGTCTTATAATCTTTTATTTAATAGACTCGAGTTCTTCGACATATATGAATCTTCCATCTTTGGCTCTATTCTTCGATAAATCTTCAAATAGGCACAATGACTTCAAATCTTTTGCATCTCTTGGACAATAGACTTCGTCTTGAGTCTTTTTCCTTGATAAAACCCGTGCAATCCCATGTTTTCTTCAATATTCATCCGGTCGACTCTGAAATCACAATAAACACAAAAACCAAGCATAATTCCAAACAAATGATATTTAATACGTGTTTTGGTCTCATTTTAGCCAGAATTAAGTGGTAAAAGGATGGGTGTTTTCACACCTATCAAATCCCCTACACTTAACCATTGCCATGCCCTCATGCAATGCTTAGTGACAAAGCACATTTACACTTTTCTCATGATCAATCAACCTTGGCCTTATTAAAATACTACTAAACAAAAATTAAAGTACTAAGAGAGATTAAAACTTTAAAGTAAACAAAAGGATAGAAAATAGTTATGTGGAAATAACTTGCAAAGAGATCGAGGACTTACATTAGGGCTTCGGTGCTGCGAAGATTTATCACCCTCAAGTTTCACGTTCCCCAAACTAAGCTTAAAAACGAGATCATTGTTATTATAAGTTAGCAATTCAAACACTCATACACATGGCTTAATTAAATGCTTAAACTCCCTTATTCCTAGGTGTATCTCTTATATTTTATTTTTGTCTTAGAATGATCATGAAGATGCATTTTTGGACTTATTTCGATAGTTTATTTAGGCTGAAAGCAAAGTAGGACGATTTGATCAATAGTTAGCTAAAGGACAAAATCTCTTAAAACTGCTTCTTGGGATATCAAAAAGTTCATATCTTGGCATAACTTGGTTCGCGATTTGAGACCTTTCTCGGGCCGATATTTGGCATGTACTTCATACTTCATATCTTGAGAGACGTGCTTGAGATAATGGTCTTCTCATCGTTAATAGAGTTTCTTCACTTTGGAGACTTTTGAGGGTTACTCCAACTTTGTTGACCACGACTTCATGATTATTTCTTCAATCTCTATTTGGGATTTTGAGATACAACGATCCGCCTCCTTTTCGGACTTGGATCTATTTATCCTCATACCTTGTTAGGGTCTTTTCGGATAGACTTCTCCATCATCTTTATGGGAGTTGATTGCTTTACGTCGTGAGTCTTGATCCTTCATATTGATTTTGGGAATAATGCTTTTCACATCACCTTGGATCTTCAGCAATAAAATTGAATCCTCATGCCTTGTTAGGGCCTTTTCGGACTCGCCAATCTTCGCGCCCCGCTTCATAAGTTATGCATTGGCTATGAACTCTTATCATTACCGAGCAACTTTTAAACGATCTTGGGCTAGAAGCTAAGTAACCTTTCAAATCGTACGACCTTACTTATTGCAGATAAATTATTAGCAAGTGATGGGAGAATAGGCAAATAATTACACCAAGTGAGCTTGTGCAAGAATACCAACTTATAATTGACTCTATCATTTCTCGTCCTCCACAATTTAAAATCTCAAGTAATGAGACTCGTGGATACTTAGCCTAATAAACCAATTAAGATCTACATGGTTAAGGATACTAGCTAGAATAAACTTGGATAAGTCTATTCGGATTGAGTCAAAATAAACGCAACAGGCCTAATATGTCAAAGACTTCTAAACTAGCTACACCACTTTATTAATATTTTTGACTTTAATACTGGATATATACATATGAAAGCAACGATAAAAATTTTAAAATTACGACAAAATGGCCAAAGTTAATAAAAAATTTGAAAAATGTTGAAAAAGATGATTTTCCGGTTAAATGAAGGCATTTTCATGGAAAAGTCCACTTAAAACTTCGATAGAAGTCCCCCCTACACTTAAGATAAACATTGTCCTCAATGTTTAAGCATGTGGGAATAGTCTCCCCTACACTTATGACATTGTGCACGTTGGTTAACTCGAGTTAAGGAAGAGACGACTAAAGTGATCAATTTCAAATGTGAGTATGAAGAAAATTGAATCACGATAGTTGAGAGATAGAACCAGATTTCGGATAACACGGGAGCACGGTTCTTCAGAGATTCCAAGAGTGCACTAATCCCTGTAATCACATCACCACACAAATACAAACACCTATATAGGTCCCCCTACACTTAGGAGGTTAAAACATAAAAGGGTAGATACTCGGGCTGCCTCCCGAGGAGCGCTTGTTTTTGATAACCGAGTCACGAGCCTGACTCGACCCAAAATTAGTTCATGGGGAACGTGGTGAGGGATGGAATCACCTCCTGAGAGGTGTCCTCACCAAAGTACAACTTCACTCGTTGGCCATTCACCTAAAAATTAGGTCCATTAGGTTGAGCGAGCTCGAGAGTAACATATGGAAAAATTTGGGCAATGGTGAATGGGCCGAACCAACGAGATTTGAGCTTGCCCGAAAAGATTTTCAACCGAGAGTTAAAAAGTAAGACTTTGTCTCCAACATGGAACTCTCGGTTCTTAATCTTAGAATCGTGAATGAGCTTAGTCCTTTCCTTATAGATCAAAGAGTTTTCATAAGCCTCATTACGGAGTTCATTGAGCTCATTGAGTTGGATCTTGCGTAGGTCACCGGCTTTGTTAATATCAAAATTAGCCCACTTCAAGGCCCAATAAGCCTTGTGCTCCAACTCAATGGGGAGGTGGCACGCTTTCCCGTACACAAGACGATAAGGCGTACAACCGATCGGGGTCTTGTAAGCAGTACGGAAAGCCCACAAAGCATCATCAAGTTTATCAGCCCATGAGGCACGATGCTCTCCCACGGTTCGTTCCAGAATTCGCTTAAGTCCTCGGTTGGATATTTCAGCCTGGCCATTAGTTTGTGGGTGGTAGGCTGTGGAAAGACGATGATTTACACCGTACTTAGTCATGACTCTAGCAAATTGGTCATTGCAAAAATGAGTCCCACGATCACTAATAATGGCACGAGGCACACCTAATCTAGCGAAAAGATCTTTCAAAAAGTTACAAACCACCCTTGCGTCATTAGTAGGTAAAGCTTTGGCTTCAACCCACTTTGAAACGTAGTCAACGGCTACAAGGATGTATTTGTTTCCTTTAGAAGAAGGGAATGGCCCCATAAAATCGATACCCCAAACATCAAAGATTTCACATTCTTGTATGAAATTTTGAGGCATCTCGTCTTTATGTGTGATCTTGCCTTGTTTTTGGCAAGCATCACAATGTTTAACCATCTCGTGAGCATCACGATAGATGGTGGGCCAATAAAATCCTGAATCAAACACTTTTTTGGCGGTGTAGTTGGGACCAAAGTGACCACCAGTGGGTCCTTTGTGGCAAGCATCAAGGATTTCTAAAGCTGCCGATCCATCAACACATCGGCGAATAATCAAGTCGGCACATTGTTTGAAAAGATACGGGTCATCCCAAAAGTAAGTCTTGATGTCTTTGAAGAACTTTTTCTTTTGCTAGGATGTTAACCCGTCAACGAGAATTCCACCCGCCAAGTAGTTTGCAATGTCCGCAAACCACGGGGTTTCGTCAGCAGTCGAGTTGATAGACATTAAGGTCTCCAAGGGAAAAGAATCATTGATTTCTTTGTTCGGATGATCCCCTTGGTAAGGATCCTCAAGTCTACTGAGATGATCCGCGGCTAGGTTTTCAGCTCCTTTTTTATCACAAATTTCGATTTTAAATTCTTGGAGTAGCAAAACCCAGCGAAGAAGTCTTGGTTTGGAATCTTGCCTTGTCAACAAGTACTTCAGCGCGGAATGATCGGTGTACACGATTGTTGTGGAAAGGACAAGATAGGGGCGGAACTTTTCAAAGGCATAGACAACAGCTAAAAGCTCTTTTTCGGTTGTCGTATAATGCAATTGGGCCCCCGTCATTGTCTTGCTAGCGTAATGGATTGGTTGGAAGTGTTTGTTCACTCTTTGGCCCAAAACCGCACCAATAGCAAAATCACTAGCATCGCACATCAACTCGAAGGGAAGCTCCCAGTTAGGGGTAACCAAGACGGGTGCCTTAGTTAGCTTATCCTTAAGCGAGTTGAAGGCTTCAAGACACTCTTTGGAAAAGATAAAAGGAGTATCTTTTTCCAAGAGGTGGGTCATCGGGCGAGCGATTTGAGAAAAATCTTTGATGAATCGACGGTAGAAGCCCGCATGACCCAGGAAACTTCTCACACCCTTCACGGTTGAAGGTGAGGCAACTTGGCGATAACATCGACTTTAGCACGGTCTACTTCCAGGCCGGCTTTGGAAATCTTGTGTCCCAGCACGATGCCTTCTTTTACCATAAAATGGCATTTTTCCCAATTCAGAACAAGGCGAGTGTCTTCGCACCGCTTAAGCATACGTTCCAAATTGGCAAGGCAAGAAGAAAAGGAATCCCCGAAGACTGAGAAATCATCCATGAAGACTTCCATGGTTTGTTCAACCATGTCATGGAAGATAGCTAACATGCACCTTTGGAAAGTCCCGGGCGCATTACATAAGCCAAAATGCATTCTTTTGTAAGCAAATTTGCCATAGGGACAAGTGAGTGTTGTCTTCTCTTGATCTTGGGGATCGATGGGTATTTGGAAATAACCCGAGAAACCATCAAGAAAGCAGTAATATTCATTACCCGCTAAACGTTCAAGCATTTGGTCCATAAAAGATAGAGGGAAATGATCCTTTCTCGTGGCATCATTGAGTTTGCGGTAGTCTATACAAACTCTCCACCCAGTAACGAGACGAGTGGAAATCAACTCGTTGTGTTCATTGGGAACAACGGTTATTCCGCCCTTCTTGGGCACACAATGGATTGGACAACCCATGGGGAATCTGAAATAGGGTAAATCATACCCGCATCAAGAAGTTTGATAACCTCTGTTTTGATGACTTCATGTATTTTTGGATTCACCCTTCGTTGGCTTTGAATAGTGGGCTTAAAGTCGTCCTCCATGAGAATTTTGTGGGTGCAGAAGTGAGGATCAATTCCGCGAATATCAGAGATTTTCCAGGCAATAGCCTTCTTATGAGCTTTCAACACGGTGATAAGTCGGGCTTTTTCTTCTTCCTTTAGGTCCTTAGCAATGATGACTGGCGACTTCTTCTCTTCTTCAAGGAATACATACTCAAGATGGGGCGGCAACTCCTTAAGTTCTAAATCCGGAGGATTTTCGACGGGAGGTGTTTTCAAAGTCGGAGTATCGATAGCAATAACCGTGGGAGATGGAGGAGAAGGATTGTCTTCGTTGAGAAGGTTGTCAAATAAATGCATGTCTTCATTCCCATCGGTGGGAGAATCATCATCAGTAGCTAAATTCACATCTCCCATGGTGTCTTCAAGATTGTTCCAAAACAAATCACTTTCTCCAAATAGAGACAATGATGAATCAATAGAAGAAACGGTTTCAACATTGGGAAGAGAGGTAGGAATACTTTTGCAAGCATCTTTGAAGTGTTCTTCACAAGCCTCATCAAGAACGTCAATACAATTAACACTCTCGTTGGAATAAGGTTGTTTAGACAACTTTCCCATGTTAAAGACGATTTTATCGTCTCCTACTCTCATGATAAGCTCACCGGCTTCAACATCGATGAGAGTACGACCGGTCCTCAGGAATGGACGACCAACAATCAGTGGTATACGAGGGTCCATCTCGTAGTCGACGACGACGAAATCAGCAGGAAAAGTGAATTTGTCGACTCCTACAAAGACGTCTTCGGCTATCCCCACTGGATAAGCAACCGTTCGGTTAGCTAATTCCAAAGTCATTTTGGTGGGGACTAGCTCAGGGAGAGATAATTGCTTCCAAACGCTTAGAGGCATGAGATTAATACTGGCACCTAGATCGGCTAGGGCCATGCAATTCTCTACTCCCGGGAAATTGCAAGGGATTAAGAAACGACCCGGATCACCAAGCTTGGTTGGCAATTTCCTTAAGAGCACTGCAGAGCAATTCTCATTAAGTTGGGTGTTGGCAATATCGAGGAGCTTTTCCTTGTCGCTCAGAAGATCTTTATACATTTCCGCGTACTTAGGCATGTGAGCGAGAGCCTCAGCGAAGGAGATATTGAAATTCAGTTGTTTAAACATTTTAAGAAAGTTCGAAACCTGAATATCGTCCTTGCTTTTCAGCTTCTCTTTCCTCAACCTAGATGGATAAGGTATATTGGAAGAAGAGGAAGGCTTTGGGAGAATAGGATCACTCACATCCTTGGGTGGAGGAGGGGTAGAAGGAAGAGGTGGAGAAATTAGGGAAGGAGAAGGATGAGGAATAGGAGCAGGTGACTCGTTCTCCTTAGTCACAACCACCGGTGGAGGTATAGGAAGCTCGGGTTCCTTGGTACCTTTGCCACTTCGAGTGGTGATTGCTTTCATCTCCCCTCTTGGATTCGCAACGGTGTTACTCGGAAGAGTACCCGAAGAAGAGGGTTGATTACCTTGGAAGAAACTAACCATCATGTTCTTCAAGTCATTCGTTTGACTATCCAACGTGTTTCTCATGTCGGCTCTCAAATCGTTCCCTTGTTTGACCAAGTCTGCTTTCAAGTTGCGCACTTCCTGTTGGAGATTTTCCACGATCACATCATTGGTCCTCATGTAGGTTGCAACATCTTGGTGTAATGCAGTGGGTTGGTTTGGAGGAGCATTGTATGCGGGTGGTTGATAAGCAGGTGGCTGGTAGACTTGGTTGTTTCGTTGAGGTGGTTGTTGCTTGTAAGGAGGGATGTATGGTGTACGAGGTTGTTGTTGTTGAGGAGGGCGATTAAGGTTTTGTTTTTGGTTTGGGTTGGTAGGGGGAAAACCAGGTGGAGAAAGATAGTTGTTGGAGCGATAGCTAAGCAAGTTACGGTCACCTTGAGGTCTAGCTTGATAAGCAGGTTGAGGATAGGTGCCATATGCTGCATTCACATTCTCAGCAGGGTAGTCTTGGGTGGCAGTACAAGTGGTGTAAGAGTGAGGACCACCGCATATCTCACAAGGTTAGCTGACAGCGTTAACTTGAACGTTTTTAGCATTGTTGCTGTTGTTGTTGCTAACGGTGTGGGTGACAAGCGATTCAAGAAGCACAGTGATTTTGTCCAATCGCTTGTCGCTGTCACTAGTGCTAGCACTAGCGACATTGGTCCGAACACTCTTGGTTTGCACACGAGACTTATTCTCAATGATATCCCAAGCAGTATTGGAAGTCTTAGCCAAAAGATTACCCCCCGAGGCACTGTTTAGTGAATCTTGGTCACTCATGCTTAAACCATTGTAAAAAGTATTAATTTGATGTACTTTGGTAAAACCATGTTGTGGGCATTTTCTTAAAAGATCTTTAAAACGATCCCAAGATTCACTGAACGACTCATCGTACTTTTGTTCAAAATTTATGATTTCATTCCGCAAAGCGGTAGTACGAGAGGGTGGGAAAAAGTAATTGATAAACTTGGTTTCCCAATCCGTCCACGAGAGAATACTCTGTGGCGGTTCCTTAGCAAGCCAATGCCGGGCTTGTCCCTCTAAAGAAAAGGGAAAAAGTTGTAACCTGATAACCTCTTGTGGAACACCATTGAACTTGACCGTGTTGGTGAGTTGCAAGAATCTCTTGATATGGTCATGTGGGTCATCAATGGTACGTCCCAAGAATGGTTGAGCGGAGACCATCTGGATAAAGCCTGATTTTAGCTCAAAGTTGTTGGCGGCAATTGGAGGTATGACAATTGGATCATTGTTGCCATCTACATGAGCTTGCAGCAGTTCAATCATCGTGCGATTATCCGGAAGGGGCTCATTGTTGTTGTTATTATTCATGTTGTTGAAAGGTGGGTTGTTGTTGTTATTATTGTTGTTCGGAGGTGGTATGTTGTTGTTGTTTTGTACACCGGCCATGTCTAAGTGATCGAGAGGCTCGGGCTCTTGATAAGACGTGGATCGAGTGCGCATACACCTGCAAAAGAACGAACAAAGAAAAGCAAAGCAAAAATATTTTTGGTTTTTATGTTTTTTTAATTTTTTGTATTTTTGAAAATTTTATATTTTTTAGGAGTTTTTGAAAATTTTTATGAAAAAGTAACGTTCACGGGGAACGGATCCCAAAATCCAAGTTCTCACAAAAAACTTTTGATCTTAACGAGAAGAGCCGGCAGCGGCGCCATTTGATACTTACGTTTTTGCAATGGATGGTTCTAGATTCTCTATATCCTCTCGAATTGATCTCGGCCTTAAGTGGAATAATTGTTCTTGGTTAATAAAAAAGGGGGTTGGTTTGTTTATCTATTTTAACCTAATAACAATTAACTGAGTGGCGAAGAGTAAACTTAAAGCTTTAAAAGATTAAACTAAAAGACGAGCTTAAAAATAAAAGTTTGAAAAATGTTAAAGATTATCCTAGAAAAATAAATGGACATTCAATAAAAGCTAACACTTGGAAAACTTTGTGAAAAATAAGAACTTAATTGGAAACTACTAAAAGAAAGTAAGAACGGAGAATAGCAAAACAACTCAATCGGAATAACCAAAAAAATGGGTGTAATCGGAATGTATTCCGATCGAACGATCGGAATGTGTTGCAAAATGGACCAATCAGAATGATCAAAAGCAATAACAATCGGAATGTTTGAATTAAGCTACAATCGGAATATGCAGAAATCGTGCCAATCGGAATATCTAACAAATGGACAAATCGGAATATGGTAAAAAGGCATCAATTGGAATATGGAAAAAGGCAGCAATCGGAAAACCAAAACCCTTTTCCGATCGGGTGATCGGAATGAAGGGATGGTGTTCTGGTCGGAATACAAGGTCGGAAAAGGGAGTTACCCTTTCCGAAAATGGTGCAAATTCGACACTAAAAGCAAGGGAAATAAGCTTATGGAATAAGCTAACTCCCGAACAAGCTGGAATCCACAAATAAGCTGATCAAATAAGCACTAAAAACAACTTTTCTAACTTTTAATAAGCAAACTTATAAATTGAATTAATAAAGAGATGAACTTTTCATAAAAACTTTAAAAAGTAAATAAGCTAAATCAACAAATAAGCCAATAAGAACAAGGATCTCAAAGCTTATTCATGTATAAACTTAAGGAAACATAAAAAGAAATCAACTTTTTAAGCACAAATCATTGATGAACAACACGGATCATACGAGATTTATACCAAAATCAATCAAAATAAAAGAAAGGAAGGATGAGATTAAAGATTAAAAGATAAAAACTTGAACTTGATTAAGGAAAGATAATACAAAAGTTTGAATTTGAAAGAGAAAAAGATGAAATCTAGTGAGAGAAAGTTTAGAACTTTCTCTCTCTAAAACTAGAGAAATCCAAAAACTAAAAACTAACTAACTGTGTGAAATTTGTGAAGTAAGGGTCTTTATATAGGCGTGTGTATGGGCTTGCAAATGGGCTTGGTTTTGGGCTTCTTTTCTTCTTCCTTCTTTAGTCTTCTCGTCTCTTTTAATTAAACGTTTCCGACTTTGGATTTTTAGAAGTGTCGGTGAATAATTCTAACTCGTCTTATAATCTTTTATTTAATAGACTCGAGTTCTTCGACATATATGAATCTTCCATCTTTGGCTCTATTCTTCGATAAATCTTCAAATAGGCACAATGACTTCAAATCTTTTGCATCTCTTGGACAATAGACTTCGTCTTGAGTCTTTTTCCTTGATAAAACCCGTGCAACCCCATGTTTTCTTCAATATTCATCCGGTCGACTCTGAAAACACAATAAACACAAAAACCACGCATAATTCCAAACAAATGATATTAAATACGTGTTTTGGTCTCGTTTTAGCCAGAATTAAGTGGTAAAAGGATGGGTGTTTTCACACCTATCAGAGGCTACAAAAATGGAGCATCTTATTAGGGGAGCACAATATATCTTATAGGCCAAGGACGGCTGTGAAAGGCCAGATCTTGGCAGATTTCCTGATTGAGAAGCCGGATGAGGAAGGACCAATCGTTAAACAATACGAGACTGCAACAGAACCATGGGTGTTATTCACGGACGGATCTTCGTGTACGGACGGGTCCGGAGCTGGTCTCATCCTCACAAATCCAGAAGGAATGGAATTCACGTACGCCCTCCGTTTTGAGTTCACGACCACCAACAACGAAGCGGAATATGAAGCATTAATTGTTGGTTTAAAAATCGCCGCTAGAATGGGAGTCTGCAACCTTGAGGCCTACTTGGACTCACGGCTTGTCGCGAACCATATTCTAGGTGGATATGTGGCTAAGGAGGACAACATGGTCAGGTACTTGGAAAAAGTCAAGTCACTAATCGTGGCTTTCAGTAAGTTTTCCATCAAACAGGTGCCAAGAGGCGAGAACAAGAAGGCGGACGCTCTTAGCAAGATCACATCCACAAGCTTCGCTCACTTGTCTAAACAAGTCTTGGTGGAAATACTCAAGGAGAAATCCATAACGGAAGGGGAGGTCGCTACTATAGTTGAGGAGGATGGACCTACATGGATGACCCCGATTATCAACTATTTGACTAGTGAGACCCTTCCAGACGAGGAAAAAGCAGCACGACGCATCAGGAGGAAGTCGCAACACTTCGAACTTCGAGAAGGCATCCTTTACAAGCGCTCTTTCTTGCAGCCGTGGCTGCGGTGTGTTGGACCACGGCAGGCCGCTTACGTAATCAGTGACATACATGAAGGGTTATGCGGCATGCACGCAGGTCCACGATTCGTGGTAGCTCGAGCCTTACGAACAGGATACTATTGGCCTACCATGCACAGAGACGCGCGCGACATGATTCGCAAGTGTAGTGATTGCCAAGTGCATAGACCAGTGCCGCGACATCCGCAGCAGGAGCTTACACCCATTACATCTCCATGGCCATTCTATAAGTGGGGAATTGACATCGCAGGACCATTTCCTGTAGCTGCGGGGGGAGTGAAGTTCTTGATTGTCGCAATGGATTACTTCATACGATGGATAGAGGCCAAGGCAGTCAAATCCATCACAGGCAAGTGATAACTAAGGTTTTCCCTAGTTAAAAAGATTCGTTTAAGTATGTCTAATCGAATTGATCTAGGCTCTCTATGTGACTCAGTTTTATTTTGGTGAAAAAGAATATTTTTGGTTGGTTTTTAATTTAAATGTGCAAGACTTAAAAGTAAATGTCGTTAAAGTAAAGGGCAAGTATTAAAAGAGCGTGAAATTAAATCTAAATCTAATTAAAAGAAAGGTGCGATATTTAAAAACGTGGCAAAAAGTAAATTAATTAAACGGCTAAAAATTAAAAGCGTGACGGAAATTAAAATTAAACAAGTATAAAAATTAAACAAGACAAGGTATGAAGAAAATAAAACCAATCGGAATATATTCCGATCACCCTTACCCTGACCTGATCAGAATGTTGTCGTCGTAATGCCAATCGGAATATCAGTCACCAATACCCCAATCGGAATACCACAATCCTACCTGGTCGGAATATGAATAGGAACTTGGTCGGAATGAAGATCGGAACTCCAATCGGAATATCTGTCACCTTACACGATCGGAATATCCTAACTTGCACCTCAATCGGAATGTGGCAAGGAGCCCAATCGGAATAACAGTCACTCTTACCCAATCGGAATATCCAGAACCTCCTCTGATCGGAATACCAAGATGCCTCCAATCGGAATATAGAAACCCTTATCCGATCACACCGATCGGAATGTAAAACCCTTTTCCGATTGTCACGATCGGAAAACAGGGAAAAGTACACAAAATAAGCTAGAAAAATAAGCTAAACTCCTAATAAGCACTAGACGAAAAACTTAGTTAAAACCGTGTAAAAATAAGCTACGAAACTGAAAGCTAACAACTTTTAAAACACGAAAAAGATAAACTTTAAGAAAAACAACTTTTTATATAAAAATAACTTTTATAAAAACTATATAAACTTGAAAATAAATCAAATAAGCTATAAAAATAAGAGATTTAAAACAATCAAAAGCATAAAAATGAAATCTTTAAACAACTTAACAAGTTAAAAACGTATAAATCAAAGATTAAGCAAAGGAAAAATAAGATCAACAAGATAAAGTAAAGGTGCAAGAAATTAAAGAAATACTTACTTGAAATTAAAAGGTAATTAAGGTGCAAAACATGTATTTAAATGACAAGTAATTAAAGGTGCATAAATGAAAGTGGAAGAAATGGTTGTCAAGCCACCCAACAAGAATGAAATATAAATCCTAATGACTATTTATAGGGGAGGATTAAGGAAACTTCCTCCCCTCTTTCCTTTTCTCTTAATTGCGTCATTAAGTCCCTCCTTCTTTTAATCTTCATTAATTGCATACTTAGTCCTTTTCTTCTAATCTTCTTTAAACTCGGACTTAAGGGACTTTTGGCTTCGGGATTTCTTTGAACTCGTCTTTAAATGCTTCAATAAAATAGACTTGAATTCTTCGGCTTTTGATAAACTTCCGTCTTTTGACTTTTTCTTCGACAAATCTTCAGAATTGGTCGTGGACTTCCGTTCTTTTTGCACTCTCGACTTCTTGACTCCGTCTTTCATCTCTTTCTTCAATAAAAGTCCGTAAATGCCCGTGAATTCCCGTGTTTTCTCCACTTTTCACCTTTTCGTCCTAAATCACAATAAAAACACAAACCACGCATAATTCCGACATAAAAGACATAAAATACACGTTTTGGTCCGGTTATTATTGTAATTAAGTGGCAGAAAAGATGTGTGTTTTCACACATATCAAATCCCCTACACTTGACCATTGCAATGTCCTCATGCAATGCATTAGTTACAAAGCAAGATTACATTTTTCATCATAATTAATCCATAGTGGCCTTTATTAAAGAAATAGAAAATTAAAGACATACAAAATAAAGAAATCAAAAGCATACCTTGGGTTTTGAAAATGTTATGAATAATCATCATCCTCAAGTTTTCACTTTCTCCACACCAAGCTTAAAAACGAGATCATTGTTATTATAAGTTAGTAGACTATCACGAACTCATGTGGGCCAATTACTCACTTTGACTCCCTTATTCCTAGGGGTATCTGTTATATTTTATTATTGTCTTGAATGATCACGAGGATGCATTTTTGACTTATTTCGATAGTTATTAAGTCTGAAAATAAAGTGAACGATTTAATCAATAGTTAGCTAAAGGACAAAATCTTTTAAAACTGCTTCTCGGGACCTCATAAAGTTCATATCTTGGCATAACTCGTTTCGCGATTTGAGACCTTTCTCGGACCGATATTTGGCAGCGACTTCATACTTCAAACCTTGAGAGACGTTCATGAAATTATGGTCTTCTCTTCATAATGGAATTTCTTCACTTGAATTTTTGAGAGATTCATACTTGACCACGACTTCTTCATTTTTCTCCAATCTTTATTTTGGACTTTGATATACAACGATCCGCCTCCTTTTAAGACTTGGATCTATTTATCCTCATACCTTGTTAGGGTCTTTTCGGATACACTTCTCCATGACTTTTGGGGAGTTTTGCTTTACGTCGTGTGTCTTGATCCTTCATATTGATTTTCGATAAATGATTCTTCACATCACTTTGGATCTTTAGCAACAAAATATAGCCCTCATGCCTTGTTAGGGCCTTTTCGGACTCGCCAATCTTCGCATCCCGCTTCAATAAGTTTTGCCTTGGCTATGAACTCTAATCCATACCGAGCAACTTTTAAACGATCTTGGGCTAGAAGCTAAGTAACTTTTCAAATCGTACAACCTTATTTATTAGCAGATAAATTTATTAGCAAGCGATGGGAGAATAGGCTCATAATTAACTCACATAAATTCACGAAAGAATACCGAACTTATAATTGGCTCTATCATCTCTCGTTCTCCACAGTTTAAAATCTCAAGTAATGAGACTCGTGGATACTTAGCCTATTAAATCAAAGTTTTGGGTTTTCGAGTCGCCTATAGGATCTTGCAAATTCTTAGACTCTTTCAAGTTTAGAAATCGCGTTTTAAAGTTCCCTTGATAAACGACTCTCTAGGATCAATTATAGGAACTTGCGAAAAGTTCTTGTTCTTAACCCGTGAGAGTTAAGACTTTCGCGTTTTATAGCTCCCTATATAAAAGCCTAGCAAAACTTGACTTAAACACGTTAAGGATACTAGCTAGAGTAAACTCGGATTGAGTCAAAAGATTCACAACGTTTGAAAATTAAAACCACTTATTAAACATTTATTCAAGCAAAGAAAGAAAATAACTATGCAAAAGGAAAAACTAATAGGCCAAAATAGATCAAAAATTTTGAAAAATGTTGAAAAATTGATTTTCCGGTTAAAATGAGGACAAATACAAGGAAAAGACCACTTAACTTCGATAGAAGTCCCCCTACACTTAAGATAAACATTGCCCTCAATGTTTAAGCATGTGGGAGTAAACTCCCCTACACTTAGGACATTGTGCACGTTGTTTAAATCTTGCTAAGGAAAGGACAACTAAAGAGATTCCTACTTTAATATTGAGAAAATATAAAATAGTGAACCGAAAAGAGTTTAGGATAGAACCGGGATAATGTAGAACATGGAATCACGGGTCGTCAAGAATCATCAAGAGTGGATCGTTGAAGCTCGAATCCCTGATTAAGAAGTGAGGAGAGGAAATAGCAAACCAAAGGGTCTCCCCTACACTTATGATAAAGAAAGCGAAAAGGTAGATGCATGGGTTGCCTCCCAAGAAGCGCTTGGTTTTTGTTAACCGAGTCGTGAGCCTGACTCGACCTTGATCATCAACGGAAGAAGCATGAAACATATCCACCAGGATCGAAGACGTAGTTTTCATCGAGCAAATAACACAAGCTTAAGGCGAACAAGGCAAGCCAAAGAAGAGTAGGCAAGGTTCCCTTAAGCAGTTATGGAGCACGGTGGAAGCAAGGGTGGAGTGGTGCAAGCATGTCTTCAAAATTTCCAAAGATTTTTCCATTTATTTCATCAGGTGGATACTGAGATGGCTTAAAGACTTCAATACCGGGGTCGAACACCTTTTCCTTCAGGGGAAAATAGCACTCAGGCTCAGCCGAGTGTGAAGAAGATCCGCAAAGAAGCACAACCTCGTCCTCAGAAGGGGGACAAAGAGGTGTCAAATCATATGTGCAACGGATATTGGTGTCGACCGGTTTCTTCTCCTTTGACAGAATGTGCTTCAAATCCAAAGTAGGATCAAGACGATAATCTTCAAAGTCATAAGGAGGAGCATCACTCTCATGAGGGAAGTAAGTGTTGAGAAATTCAGAGAAGTCTTCCTCAAATGAGTAATCGTCCAAAGTAGGATCGAGTGATGGCGGAGGATCTTCATCATGTGAATGATCGCTCAGAGAGTATCGGCCTCATCAAAATCATCGAAAGTAGGCAGCTCGGGATACTCAGAAGTACAATCAAAATCATCCGAATCTGAGCTAGAATCATTATCATCATAAGCATCGAAGATCGGTGGTGAATCATAAATGGGAGAAGGTTCCAAAATGGATCGAGAATCATCCACATCATCGTCAAAGAGTGGATTATCGATGGAAGAATCGAATAGAGGATTGTCATAGACGACAAAGTCATCGAGCACATTAATCATATTCACTGATTCTCGGCCTCCAAAGGATTTTCCTGTAAGCTTCCCCATTTTAAAAACTTGTGCATCATCCCCGACTCTTAAGATTAACTCACCTTCGGCCACATCTACTAAAGCTCGTCCGGTCCTCAAGAATGGCCGACCAAGTATTAAAGGAATACGAGGGTCCATTTCATAATCAACTACGACAAAATCGACCGGGAAAGTAAATGTGCCAACTCTGATAAACACGTCTTCGGCTATACCAACGGGGTAAGCGAGAGTGCGATTTGCAAGTTCGAGAGTCATCTTTGTTGGAATGAGGTCGGGTAATGATAGTGTTTTCCAAACACTCAGAGGCATAAGATTAATACTAGCCCCGAGATCAGCAAGGGCAGTAAATTCTTCAGTTTTGTTGAACACGCAAGGCAACACAAAACGACCGGGATCTCCAAGCTTTTCCGGTAATTCTTTAAGAATAACTGCTGAGCAGTTTTCATTTAAGCGTGTGTTGGCGAGTTCAATCAGCTTCTCTTTCTTGCTAAGCAATTCCTTGAATGCTTTAACAAATTTGGGCATGTGGACAAGTGCTTCAAGAAAGCTAATGTTGAAGTTCATCTGAGAGATCATATTCACATAGCGTGTCACGTCGGAGTCCTCCTTGGTTAGCATTTTGGACTTGCCTAAACGAGAGGGATAAGGGATATTGGGTTTGGGTGGTGAAGGTGCAGGTGTAGGTAAAGGTTGAGATGTTGAAGGGTCATTTGTGGAAACTTCATCACGTCGAGGCGGAGACGGTAATGGTGCACTAATACTGGGTGTAGGAGGAGTAGGGATAAATGGTGGTGGAGGAGGTGTAGATGATGGGGGTGGGATTGGTGGTCCTACGATGGTTACTCCACTACGGGTAGTAATAGCACTCACATTGGCTCGCGGATTGGTGACGGTGTTTGAAGGTAGAGAACTTGAAGTAGAAGGTTGAGCAGCGGGCAAGAAACTAGCAAGCATATTCTTCAAATCATTGGTTTGACTGCTGAAGGAGGATTGAATGTTATCTCGAAGCTCAGATCTTATCTCATTTCCTTGCTTTGTGATATCTCCTTTCAGATTGATAATTTGGCTCTGCAGATTCTTGATTTGCTCACCTTGGGTTCTCATGATGGCTTCAACATCGGGGTTAATGGGTGGGAGTTGTTGAGCGGGTGGGTGAAAAGGATTAGAAGCTCTTGGTGGGATATGGTTGCTTCTAGTGTAGTTGTTGGCGGGGTTTTGTTTTGAGGAGAAAAACCTGGTGAAAGGTAGTTGTTGGAACGGTAACTCAGCAGATTTCTATCCCCTTGTTGTCTAGCTTGGTAATTTTCCGGTGAATAATTACCATAAGCTGCATACACATTTTCCGGATTTCCTTGTGTTGAAGGACAATCGGTGTATGAGTGAGGACCGCCGCATGTTTCACAAGGAGCAGCAACAGCTTTAACTTGTTGTTGTTGTTGGTTTGAAGCTAAGAGTTGCATACTTCTGCTCATTTCAGTCAGCACACGGGTGAGTTCGGTCATATCAGGGTTTGCTGAGGTGGAGGAAACATTGACTCTCGGGTTGTTCCTAGAAGAAGCCGAGGAATCCCAGTTTTTGTGGTGAGTAGTCATGTTCTCTATAAGCTCTCTACACTCCTCGGGTCTCCTTTTCATGAATGTGCCACCGGCGGCTGCATTAATCGTATCACGATCTCGAAAAGTCAAACCGTTGTAGAAAGTATCGATTAAGGTCACAGGGAGCATGTTGTGGTTTGGACATCTATCGATCAAGACATTATATCTCTCCCAAGCATCAAAAAGGGATTCGTCAGGGTCTTGCATGAAACCGCTGATTTGATTGCGAAGGCTCGTGACCATGGATGGTGGAAAGTAGCGCGACAAAAAGCGTTGAGTCATGTCATCCCAAGTGTGAATAGAATTCTTCGGGAGACGATCAAACCATTTCTCGGCATGATGTAATAAAGTATGTGGAAAGAGTTGTCGGCGAAGTTCATCCATAGTGGCACCAGCCAACTTCATGCTTTGGGTGATTGTAATGAACTTGTCGAGGTGTTTGTTGGCATCATCATCAGGCAATCCTCTAAATGGGTTTGTTTGTACTTGCTGAATCATGTGGTGCTTCAACGAAAACTCATGAGCGTTGATTTGCATCGGCGCAATCGGTCCTCCTCGTCCAAACATTGTTGGTTGACAAAGTTCCTCCATGGTCCGAAGATCGGGCTGTGGAAGAGCATTGTTGTTATTATTATTATTATTGAGGTGCGGTGGAATGTTGTTGTTGTTAACACCTGCCATATCTAAATCTTCTTGAGGCTCGGGCTCTTGATAATTAGAAGATCTAGTACGCATACACCTGAAAATGCAAAAGAAAACAAAACCAAACACAAAGACAATATATATACACAATAAAGCTAAAATCTTTTTGGATTTTTGAGATTTTTAATTTTTATGGTTTTTTGAATATTTTTTTTTTTTTTTGCAAGAAAAGTAACGCTCACAAGTGAACGGATCCCAAAAAGCAACACGTCTCTCACAGAAAACCGTTAATCTTTACGTAAAGAGCCGGCAGCGGCGCCATTTGATAACTAAGGTTTTCCCTAGAAAAAAAGATTCGTTTAAGTATGTCTAATCGAATTGATCTAGGCTCTCTATGTGACTCAGTTTTATTTTGGTGAAAAAGAATATTTTTGGTTGGTTTTTAATTTAAATGTGCAAGACTTAAAAGTAAATGTCGTTAAAGTAAAGGGCAAGTATTAAAAGAGCGTGAAATTAAATCTAAATCTAATTAAAAGAAAGGTGCGATATTTAAAAACGTGGCAAAAAGTAAATTAATTAAACGGCTAAAAATTAAAAGCGTGACGGAAATTAAAATTAAACAAGTATAAAAATTAAACAAGACAAGGTATGAAGAAAATAAAACCAATCGGAATATATTCCGATCACCCTTACCCTGACCGATCGGAATGTTGTCGTCGTAATGCCAATCGGAATATCAGTCACCAATACCCCAATCGGAATACCACAATCCTACCTGGTCGGAATATGAATAGGAACTTGGTCGGAATGAAGATCGGAACTCCAATCGGAATATCTGTCACCTTACACGGTCGGAATATCCTAACTTGCACCTCAATCGGAATGTGGCAAGGAGCCCAATCGGAATAACTGTCACTCTTACCCAATCGGAATATCCAGAACCTCCTCTGATCGGAATACCAAGATGCCTCCAATCGGAATATAGAAACCCTTATCCGATCACACCGATCGGAATGTAAAACCCTTTTCCGATTGTCACGATCGGAAAACAGGGAAAAGTACACAAAATAAGCTAGAAAAATAAGCTAAACTCCTAATAAGCACTAGAAGAAAAACTTAGTTAAAACCGTGTAAAAATAAGCTACGAAACTGAAAGCTAACAACTTTTAAAACACGAAAAAGATAAACTTTAAGAAAAACAACTTTTTATATAAAAATAACTTTTATAAAAACTATATAAACTTGAAAATAAATCAAATAAGCTATAAAAATAAGAGATTTAAAACAATCAAAAGCATAAAAATGAAATCTTTAAACAACTTAACAAGTTAAAAACGAGTAAATCAAAGATTAAGCAAAGGAAAAATAAGATCAACAAGATAAAGTAAAGGTGCAAGAAATTAAAGAAACACTTACTTGAAATTAAAAGGTAATTAAGGTGCAAAACATGTATTTAAATGACAAGTAATTAAAGGTGCATAAATGAAAGTGGAAGAAATGGTTGTCAAGCCACCCAACAAGAATGAAATGTAAATCCTAATGACTATTTATAGGGGAGGATTAAGGAAACTTCCTCCCCTCTTTCCTTTTCTCTTAATTGCGTCATTAAGTCCCTCCTTCTTTTAATCTTCATTAATTGCATACTTAGTCCTTTTCTTCTAATCTTCTTTAAACTCGGACTTAAGGGACTTTTGGCTTCGGGATTTCTTTGAACTCTTCTTTAAATGCTTCAATAAAATAGACTTGAATTCTTCGGCTTTTGATAAACTTCCGTCTTTTGACTTTTTCTTCGATAAATCTTCAGAATTGGTCGTGGACTTCCGTTCTTTTTGCACTCTCGACTTCTTGACTCCGTCTTTCATCTCTTTCTTCAATAAAAGTCCGTAAATGCCCGTGAATTCCCGTGTTTTCTCCACTTTTCACCTTTTCGTCCTAAATCACAATAAAAACACAAACCACGCATAATTCCGATATAAAAGACATAAAATACACGTTTTGGTCCGGTTATTATTGTAATTAAGTGGCAGAAAAGATGTGTGTTTTCACACATATCAGCAAGCAAGTTAAAAAGTTTGTTTGGGAGCATATTGTGTGCCGTTTTGGCCTGCCAGGAGAAATCATCTTGGACAACGACAAACGGTTCACGGACAATCCATTCAAGGACTGGTGTGCATCATTGAATATTAGGCGGCGCTTCACATCTGTTAAGCATTCGCAGACAAATGGCCTAGTGGAACGAGCAAATAGAAGCTTGGGGATGGCATCAAGGCACGTCTGGATGAACGGAGTGCCAAATGGGTGGATGAGTTGCCACATGTCCTATGAGCACATAGGACCATGATTAAAACTGCCAACGGAGATACTCCATTTGCATTAGCCTACGGCACTGAAGCTGTTATACCAGCAGAAATAGGAATGCCTACCATCCGCACGGCGGAGGTTAATGTCGTCACGAACGACGAGCAACTGCGAATCAACCTGGATCTGTTGGAAGAAAAAAGGGAGATAGCAGCCATCAATGAGGCTAAATCCAAGGCTAAAATGAAGGCTTATTATGACGCCAAGGTCAAAGGTGTTTCTTTTCGACTGGGAGATTATGTCTATCGTGCTAACGAAGCAAGTCGAGCGGAGAATACAGGAAAGCTGGGCCCTAAGTGGGAAGGACCGTATGAAGTCACGGAGGCCTTGGGACGAGGCGCGTACAAGTTACGTGACATGGATGGCCGCGACCTAGAGCGCACATGGAACATCTCTAATCTAAAAAGGTGTTATCTTTGAAAGCTACGGCTTCCGAATGGGTGCTTCGCTATATGTGGCTTTAATGAAGAACCATGCGGTTTATCTGTTTTTCATATGTCTTGTTTAGTTTCCTTTCTTGTTTTCTAGGACTTGTCATTATTGTTCAAACAAAACATGTAAACGTTCTAATAAAATGTCGTGGCGCCTAGCTAGCTCCACGGCTTGTTTCGTGCAAATCTTTTTTTAGATTTTTTATGAATTTTTTAATTGTTATTATAATATGCCATGTTTCATTCGTATGCATTCATTCAAATTACTGTACATGTACTATACGCCTCCAGGCGGGGTAAGCGGATTAAGTGAACCTACTAATTCAACTTGCCGCGTAAGAGGGATGCAACCCCAGCCGCACGGATCAGGTATCCTTACTAGATACCTTACTCACAAGACGTTGTGGTAAGTTTCGTATGCCGTACTCACGTAGTGCTCCCCATAGTAAAGACGCATATCGCATGTCTAGTAAATTATAGGCTTATAGGTATTTTATTTTTGTGTAAGACGTGACATGTCATGTGGTATTGGCATACAATGTTCAAACAAAATGAAAATACACAAGTTTCAAAAATAAATAACAAAATGGCTGTGGTAATCACGGACTTTCATACAAAAGGCAGTCATTTCACATATGTCTTAGCCGTGTACATGCACGGACGAATAAAATTACAAATATTTACAACTGATAAATTACAAGGGGGCAGGGATTCCCCTATGTCCTTCTTCCCGTCTTCAATCAGAGCACGGAGAACCTCCCCACGAGCATTCTTCCCATCCTGGGCTTTGACCGCAATCGCATCCAACGCTTCTACAAGCATTTTCTCACCTTTCATCGTCTTGGACGCGGAGTCATAGGTGGCCAAGGTCAAAGAAATGGGATCCGCAGTCAGCCGGGACATTATTGCCTCGTTTGGGGCGTCCCTAAGTGTCACAAGCTCATCCAGGAGAGGGTGTTGGATCTCCGCCAAGGCATTCATGGACGCGGTCATGTTATCCGCGGCGGAGGGATTGTGGTAGGGATGCTGCAAGATGTCTTCATTTTTTCTTATCAGTTCTGCAGCTTTGACCAAGCCCTCATGTCTACCACGGTCGATTCAATCGGATACGACCCCGGCGAATGCCTGCAATAGGTGTGGAGCTTCCAGGGCCCTGCTCACGGCAAGTCGCAGTACTTGCCCAATTATCCACCTACGTCCAGCTATCGCGGATAGCAGGGGAGGACATAGTCTCTCAGCACAATTTATGGCCATCTGGCTTAGCTCCTCATCCGCGGAGGCAGCCTGCTCTTCCAGGTTGGTCTGCGCCTGTGTTAGCTCATTCTTCAGCGCATCACGCTCTTGGGCGATGTTGAAGGATTGCACGGTCACGGCCTTGGTAGCAGCTTCGGCCGCAGACACCTGCGTATAAAATTTTGAGTTATTACAAAGGTATATACTCTTTTGGGTCAAATGAATACCCAAAGTTTCAGTATATGTACAAAAATTTCGAAAGTATACCTTCTCATTTGATGCGGCTACAAGGGCTTCGAGCTCGGCAATGCGCTTCTCTCGGGTGTCGGCGTGATGAGCTTGCTCTTTTACCGTCGTCTCAGCTGTCACTAGCGCTGCGTATAAGGATGCGATGGTCTTCTAGTTCTTCACGACCATCGCTTCACGACGGGCTATCTTCTTATCTGCCCGATTCACATTTGTGAGGGCCTTGATTAAACGACGTCTTAGCGCGGCCCCCACCGTCACTTGGTGTGCGGACGACACGTCAAATTGCTCAAGGAGGGCCTCATGATCCAACTCGTCTAGATCTTGGGCGAGGACTGGCGGGGTGATGTGCTCAATGAATTCTGAGCACTCAGATTCTGCTTCCAACCTTGTCAAGCTTGACAGGTTCCATGCTAGGCGCAGGCTTTCTTCTGGCCCCTCGGGGTGTGGCTCCTTGGCGTGTGTTGCAGCAGGTGATGGGGGTTTGTTAGTTGGTGCGGGGGATGGATTCCTCCCCACTTCTTCCTCCTGCGCTACGGCCGCCGGATTAACCCTGTTTATTTGACATGGCAAAATTAGTCTACGCATTACATAGTGACACGAATCATGTTCGAAGGATACTTACGAGGTATCAATGGCAGGGTCTGGGCAGGTAGGAGCTACGGCGCTCGCGGGCGTGACTCGCAAGATTGGCCCTCCTATGTGCGGGGTGGGGTCGGCCTGAGTGGTCGCAGTACCACTTCCCTCTTGGTACTGTGGATGATCCTTCCTCAGTTTCTTTGGGGGAGCATTCGCGGCTCCGACCTCATCCCCTATCTTCTTTGCCACTCTTCTGGTGGTCTTTCTCTTCCTAGAGGTGAGCGGGGCGGACCCGGATGCCGGAGTAGTGTCTTCATTGGGGTCATTCTCCTCTTCCTGGTTGGTGGTGCCCCCCTCCAGCAGTGGTTCCTCACCATCTTCATTATGGAAATCCAATGAGGATTTCTCAATGGCGGGCTCTTCCTCGTCCGATCTGGGCTCGTACGTTTCTTCGAGTGGTATGGTGCGGTCAGCGGTCGCCTCCAGCAAGGGGAGCTCATTCTCCTTCAGTGGTCGGAACCCTTCAGGCACCTTCATGGGGTCGCCTTGGCGTATTAACCCATGTAGATTCATTTCTGAGGACATTTATGAGTATGTGGGTTAGTACGGTTTTACAAATATGCATGGCATTTCACATTTACTAAATATAAAGTAAACCTACCCTCTCCCTGTTCCGTCAGAAAGCACGGATATAGGTCATCCCTCCCAAAGTAGCGGCGGCTTATTCCTACTAAGCACAGAAAGTGTTCTGGCAACCCTTTATGGAATTCTGTGCGGTGGGTATCTAGTTTCTTTAAATCTTTGCTGCTATAGTCTTTGGCTTTGGGCGGATAGTCTTTGGGTGCTTTGGTTTTGAGTACGAAAGGGGTAGGGTATACCTTCTCATCAACAAAGAAGTAATGGTCGTACCAATTCTTAAGGGAGTCTAGAGGCTTCCTATATGTCATAGGGGCATTCCTGGGTCGTTTTTTAAACGACAGCCACCCATTCACTAGTTGGGGAAAATAAAAGGCCCTAAAAAGGTTCACGGTTGGGGTTACTCTGCAAGTATGGCATGTATATTCAAACTGGTTGATTTTACACGCCCCTATACAGTGAAGCTGGGTTATGTGGAAGTCATAGTACAATAGTAGGTCTACCAAGAATTTGGATAGGGGGATACGGTAGTTGGCCGAGTCAAACAGGCGCGTGTACACGCCTATTTTCCCGGCCGGTGCATCCGTAATCGCCTCACCTTCACCTGGATAGGTGGGGTGTACGCTTTCGGGAATATAATACTTCGACAGAAAGTCGATGTATTTTTCCACCGACATCACGTTCAGGACATCCGTGATAAGTGGGTTGTCCTTTACCATGTTTTATAAAAAGGTTTTTAAGGGCGTGATGATCTAACCTGCGGCGAAGTGAGTCCGTGGAAAAGAAGGCAAAGTTTTGGAGGTAGAAGCTTGAGAATAACAATGGCGGAAGAAGGGGTGAGTTGTGTGTGTAACAAACACGTATACCAACTCTTATATAGGGTTGCCTCGGTTTTCGAGGTAACGTGGATGTTCGACACGTGTAGGCCACCTCGCCTATCCAACGGATAGGATTTCTGACACTTCTGCAAAATCAGAGGGGGACCCACGGGTCACTTCTTGGTAGTTTTACGTGGCTCAAGGGTGGACATTAATGGTGCACTTTTGCAGGCGTGCGACTGGAAAGTTGACTACCATTAATGTTTTTATTCTTGTGTCGGGATATGCGGCTCTTACGTAAGACCGTATTTAATGCTACATTTAAATTATCTCGGCCGTTACATGCGGCTGAGGTGCTATTCGAAATATGTTCCTAAGGCGGGCCGTCACGTGCGGCCAGAACAAAATTTTAAATATTTCTCATTCCCTGGGTCTTTCTTGGTATGTCCGGAGAGCACCTTGATAGTCTAGAGGTTATGCCTACGGCTGTAACAACTAGACTGGGGGGACATGATGACGTATAGTCCCCAGCCGGGTCAGGAACCCGGCCCACGGGTACTACACGTATCCGGCCCATCACAGATGGGTGGGAATAATGTCATTCAAGCTTATGGGCTTGAATGAACAGTGACCGCACACATGTGTGCGGCCCACGGCCCGACGCGGCCGACATAGGGTTAGACAGAATCATATTCTGTCTAGGAATAGGTTTACCCCAAATGAGGAGGATATTCACTACTAAAATTAGAAGATAACAATCATTCTAAATTTGATGGTTATCCTTTCCTTGGGGCCGAAGTATCAGTGGCAGCCCATTAGGGTTCCACTGCCTATAAAAGGAACCCCCAAGGGTTGCACAAAGGTATTACGTTCTATACTCTCAACTCACATAAAACCCTAACCGATTACTTACTCTCACGCCGGAGTCTAATCGTGGGAAACATTCCCACGGTAAGCCTAATGCGTGCTATTTAGTGTGCAGGATCCCAACCAAATAGTTCACTTGGTGCAGGAGCAGGAGCTCAGCCGACCCGAATTAAGCCTAATTCGGGTCTAGTAAGGATCACCCAACTTTTGCATCAACAGCTACCTTTCGAGTTGATGTGCGATGCTAGCGACTTTGCTATTGGAGCGGTTTTGGGCCAAAGAGTGAATAAACACTTCCAACCAATCCATTACGCTAGCAAGACAATGACAGGGGCTCAATTGCATTACACGACAACCGAAAAAGAGCTTTTAGCTGTTGTCTATGCTTTTGAAAAGTTCTGCCCCTATCTTGTCCTTTCCACCACAATCGTTTATACCGATCATTCCGCGTTGAAGTACTTGTTAACTAAACAAGATTCCAAACCAAGACTTCTTCGCTGGGTATTGCTACTTCAAGAATTTAAAATCGAAATTCGTGATAAGAAGGGAGCTGAAAACCTAGCCGCGGATCATCTCAGTAGACTTGAGGATCCTTATCAAGGGGATCATCCGAACAAAGAGATCAATGACTCTTTTCCCCTGGAGACCTTAATGTCTATCAACTCGAATTCTGATGAAACCCCGTGGTTTGTGGACATTGCAAACTACTTGGCGGGTAGAATTCTCGTTGCCGGGTTAACATCCCAGCAAAAGAAAAAGTTCTTCAAAGACATTAAGACTTACTTTTGGGATGACCCGTATCTATTCAAACAATGTGCTGATTTGATTATTCGCCGTTGTGTTGATGGACCGGCAGCTTTAGAAATCCTTGACGCTTGCCACAAAGGATCCACCGGTGGTCACTTTGGTCCCAACTACACCGCAAAAAAAGTGTTTGACTCGGGATTTTATTGGCCCACCATCTATCGTGACGCTCACGAGATGGTTAAACGTTGTGATGCTTGCCAAAAACAAGGCAAGATCACACATAAGGACGAGATGCCTCAGAATTTCATACAAGAATGTGAAATCTTTGATGTTTGGGGTATCGACTTTATGGGGACATTCCCTTCCTCAAAGGAAACAAATACATCCTTGTAGTCGTTGACTACGTCTCAAAATAGGTTGAAGCCAAAGCTTTACCTACTAATGACGCAAGGGTGGTTTGTAACTTTTTAAAGTCGCTATTCGCTAGATTCGGTGTGCCTCGTGCCATTATTAGTGATCGCGGGACTCATTTTTGCAATGACCAATTCACAAGAGTCATGGCTAAGTATGGTGTAAATCATCGTCTTTCCACCGTATACCACCCACAAACTAATGGCCAGGCTGAAATCTCTAACCGAGGATTAAATCAAATTCTTGAAAGAACCGTGGGAGAGCATCGTGCCTCATGGGCTGATAAACTTGATGATGCTTTGTGGGCTTTTCGTACCGCATACAAGACTCCGATTGGTTGTACACCATATCGTCTCGTGTACGGGAAAGCATGCCACCTCCCCATTGAGTTGGAGCACAAGGCTTACTGGGCCTTGAAGTGGGCTAATTTCGATATCAACAAAGCCGGTGACCTACGCAAGATCCAACTCAATGAGCTGAATGAACTCCGTAATGAGGCTTATGAAAATTCTTTGATCTATAAGGAAAAGACTAAGCTCATTCACGACTCGAAGATTAAAAACCGAGAGTTCCAAGTTGGAGACAAAGTGTTACTCTTTAACTCTCGGTTGAAAATCTTTTCGGGCAAGCTGAAATCTCGTTGGACCGGCCCATTCACCATTGCCCAGATTTTTCCATATGGTACTCTCGAGCTCGCTCAACCTAATGGACCTAATTTTAAGGTGAATGGCCAACGAGTGAAGTTGTACTTTGGTGAGGACATCTCTCATGAGATGATTCCATCCCTCACCACGTTTCCCATGAACTAATTTTGGGTCGAGTCAGGCTCGTGACTCGGTTATCAAAAACAAGCGCTCCTTGGGAGGCAGCCCGAGTATCTATCCTTTTCTGTTTTAACCTCCTAAGTGTAGGGGGACCTCTATAGGTGTTTTGTTTGTGTGGTGATGTGATTACAGGGATGAATGCACTTTTGGAACCTTTGAAGAACCGTGCTCCCGTGTTATCTGAAATCCGGTTCTATCTCTCAACTATCGTGATTCAATTTTCTTCATACTCACATTTGAAATTGATCACGTTAGTCGTCTCTTCCTTAACTTGATTTAACCAACGTGCACAATGTCATAAGTGTAGGGGAGACTTTTCCCACATACTTAAACATTGAGGACAATGTTTATATTAAGTGTAGGGGGAATTCTATCGAAGTTTTAAGTGGACTTTTCCATGAAAATGCCTTCATTTAACCGGAAAATCATCTTTTTCAGCATTTTTCAAATTTTTAATTAACTTTGGCCATTTAGTCGTAATTTTTAAATTTTTATCGTTGCTTTCATATGTATATATCCCGCAATAAAGTCAAATTTTAATAAAGTGGTGTAGCTAGTTTTGAAATCTTTGACATATTAGGCCCGTTGCGATTATTTTGACTCAACCCGAATAGAATTATCCAAGTTTATTCTAGCTAGTATCCTTAACCATGTACACCTTAATTGGTTTATTAGGCTAAGCATCCACGAGTCTCATTACTTGAGATTTTAAATTGTGGAGAACGAGAAATGATAGAGTCAATTATAAGTCGGTATTCTTGCACAAGCTCACTTGGTGTAATTATTTGCCTATTCTCCCATCACTTGCTAATAAATTATCTGTAATAAGTAAGGTCGTACGATTTGAAAAGTTACTTAGCTTCTAGCCCAAGATCGTTTAAAAGTTGCTCGGTAATGATAAGAGTTCATAGCCAAGGCATAACTTATGAAGCGGGGCGCAAAGATTGGCGAGTCCGAAAAGGCCCTAACAAGGCATGAGGATTCCATTTTATTGCTGAAGATCCAAAGTGATGTGTAAAGCATTATTCCCAAAATCAATATGAAGGATCAAGACTCACGAAGAAAAGAAATCAACTTCCATAAAGATCATGGAGAAGTCTATCCGAAAAGACCCTAACAAGGTATGAGGATAAATAGAACCAAGTCCGAAAAGGAGGCGGATCGTTGTATCTCAAAATCCCAATTAGCGATTGAAGAAATAATCATGAAGTCGTGGTCAACAAAGTTGGAGTACCCCTCAAAAGTCTCCAAGTGAAGAAACTCTATTAACGATGAGAAGACCATTATCTCAAGAACGTATCTCAAGATATGAAGTATGAAGTACATGCCAAATATCGGCCCGAGGAAGGTCTCAAATCATGAACCGAGTTATGCCAAGATATGAACTTTTTGATATCCCGAGAAGCAGTTTTAAGAGATTTTGTCCTTTAGCTAACTATTGATCAAATCGTCCTACTTTGCTTTCAGCCTTAATAAACTATCGAAATAAGTCCAAAAATGCATCTTCATGATCATTCTAAGACAAAAATAAAATATAAGAGATACACCTAGGAATAAGGGAGTTTAAGCATATAATTAAGCCATGTGTGTAAGTGTTTGATTTGCTAACTTATAATAACAATGATCTCGTTTTTAATCTTAGTTTAGGGAACGTGAAACTTGAGGGTGATAAATCTTCGCAGCACCAAAGCCCTAATGTAAGTCCTTAATCTCTTTGCAAGTTATTTCCATCTAGCTATTTTCAAGTGAAAATGGTTTTCTATCCTTTTGTTTACTTTAAAGATTTTAATTTCTCTTAGTACTTTAATTTTTGTTTAGTGGTATTTTAATAAGGCCAAGGTTGATTGATTATGAGAAAAGTGTAAATTTGCTTTATCACTAAGCATTGCATGAGGGCATGGCAATGGTTAAGTGTAGGGGATTTGATAGGTGTGAAAACACCCATCCTTTTACCACTTATTTCTTGCTAAAACGAGACCAAAACGCGTATTTAATATCATTTGTTTGGAATTATGCGTGGTTTTTGTCTTTGTTTTGTTTTCAGAGCCAACCGGATAAATATTGAAGAAAACATGGGATTGAACGAGTTTTATTGAAGAAAAAGGCTGAAGACGAAGTCTAGAGTCCAAGAATGCAAAAGATTGGAAGTCAATGGACCTATTTGAAGAAAAGGGCCAAAGACGGAAGATTTATATATGTCGAAGAACTCAAGTCTATTAAACGAGAAAATAAAAGACGAGTTGGAATTATTCACCGACACTTCTCAAATCAAAAGTCGGAAACATTTATTTAAAGAAACGTAAAGACTAAAGAAGAAAGAAGAAGAGAAGCTCATGAACAAAGCCCATTCACAAGCCCACAAGCAAACGCCTATAAATAGGACTTTTCCTCACAATTTTGGGGGGCTAGTTAGTTTTCATTTTTTTCATTTCTCTAGTTTTAGAGAGAGAAAGTTCTCAACTTTCTCTCACTAAGTTTTTCTTTGTTTTCATCTTTTAAATTTAAGCTTTCTTTAATCTTTGCATTTGGATTCTATTAATCAAATTCAAGTTTAAGTTTAAGCTTTGTGTTCTTTAATCTCATTCTATATTTCTTGGTTTGTTTTATCTTTGATCCGAATTGCATACTTCATTCATGTGATTTAATGATTTCGTGATTGAAGGATTAAACTTCTTAGTTTATACATAAGCTCTTACACGTATAAGCTATAAGCTCTCTATGCTTATTGGCTTATTTCTTGTTTTAGCTTATTCGTTTTCGGATTTCATCAAGGTTCTAGTCACTCAAAAGTTTCGTTTATAAAGTTTATGATTTTATGTTCTCAAAAGTTGTCAAATTTAAGCTTTTTGAAGTGTTTAAGTTGCGGGTAAAATAGCTTATTGATTGTGCTTATTGAGTTCTAAGGTTGCCACCCTTTTCGGATTAAGTAGAGCTTCCATCGCAATCCTGGGGATTCTCCACATTCCGACGGGTTACTGGTTTTGATCGCAATAACCCTTAAGGGTTTTACTTTGCGATCGGTTGGTCATTCCCCCTTATTTCGATCTGGATTGCGATCGCTCATTGCGATCGCATATTCCGACGGGACTAAGGTCTTGGTTAAGACGAAACTCTGCCTTTTTTTCGACAGCAACATTCCGATAGATCAACATTGCGACAGAGGTGTTTTTAGTTATTCCGATCTGAAACATTGCGATCTAGGATATTCTGATAGATGCACATTGCGACAGAGCCATATTTCGATAGAATTGACTTTAACATTTCGACAGCTTTACATTTATGTATTCTGATGGTTGTGATTTTGGTTCACTCCGATGGACACGATTTGCAATATTCCGATGGACTAAGTTTTTTAAGTTTTAAGTATTTTCCTAATTAACTTTTAGTTTTAGTTTAATATTGTCAAAGCTTCTACTTTACTCATCGACATTTTCTTTACTTGCATTTAGTTTAAAAATTAGATAACCATAATCAAACCCTTTTTAGTAACCAAGAACAATTATTCCACTTAAAACCGTGATCAATTCGAGAAGATTCCGAGAATTTAATTTGAACCCAATGAAAACAAGTGTATCAGTCCAATAGTGTTCAACAATTTCTACAACCTTTATCAACTACTTTTCCTTGTCAATTTCATCATAACACTAATTTTGAAGAAATGTATGATGAGTTTGTAGTGGATAATGAAGTATATGTTCCTCCTGGTAGCACTGTATTTCTCTTGGTAGCACTTGTGTTCCTCCTGGTAGTACTAGTGTTCCTTCTACTAGTACCAATGTTCCTTCTGCTAGCACGGGTGTTCCACTTGGTAGAAAATTAAGTATAACCACAACTTTACCTACTAAATTCAAATATTTTGTTCTCACTCATACTCCTAAAGCTAATATGGTAACTCAAGCACCCCATGTACCTGATTTTCAAGAGTTTGTAACGACTTTGTTGACTCAAAAGGATCCTAAAAGCTTCAAAGATGTTATTGTTGATCTTGGTTGGTGTAATGCAATGTATTTGGAGCTCATAACCTTGGATGGAAATGGTATTTAAGAGCTTGTTGTCTTGCTAGAAGGAAAAAAAGCTATTGTATCCCATTGGTTATATAAGACTAAACTCAAGTATGATGGAACTGTAGAAAGACAGAAGGCGAGATTGGTGGTTCAACGTAATAGACAAAGGCCTGGTATTGATTATCAACAGATCTTTGCATCCGTTGCAAAATGGTCACTATAATATCTTTGTTGGCTATTGCTGCTGTGAATGATTGGGAAACATGTCAAATGGATGTTTCTAATGATTTTTTTCATGAAGACTTAATTGAAGAAGCATACATGAAACCACATCTTGGTTACAATGGAAAAGGAAAAAGTGTTTTGACTGATGCAAAGCTTAGGTGAAATATGGTGACTGAAGAAGTCATTGTATGGACTAAAACAAGCACTTAGAAAGTGGTTTGCTAAGTTTAACCTCTGCTTTGATTGATTTTGGGTATACCTAGTCTAACATACATTACTCTTTGTTTGTAAAGAATGAAGGATCATCTCACAGTTGTGTTAGTTTATGTGGATGATCTTCTTATCACTGGGAATGATTCATCTCAGATAAGAAAGCTCAAGTCTCGGTTGAATTTTGTATTTCAAATGAAGAACTTGGGTAACTTGAATTATTTTTTGGGCTTAGAAGTTTGTAACAAGGCATCTTTATCTCTCAACATAAGAATACCAAAGAGCTTCTTAAAGAAGGGGGAGTTCTACATGACAAACCTTATAAACTTTCAATGGATCCAAATCTCAAACCGCAAGCAGATATTTGATCTCCTTTATTTGATCCAGAAGTGTACAAGAAATTCATTGAGATATTTACTTAATTCTCCTGGTCAAGGTATTTTGTTGGCAAGAGATTCAGTTGCGCAACTCAAGGCTTATTGTGATTCAGAGTGGGCAAGTTGTCCTCTGACCAGAAGGTATACTACTGGTTATTGTATTCTTTTGGGTGATTCATCAATCAGTTGGAAGTATAAAAAACAAGCTGTTGTTTCTAGATCATCTACTGAAGGTGAGTACAAGGCTATGGCATTAACATATTGTGAGGTTACTTGGTTGGTGAGTTTGCTCAAAGATCTTGAAATTAAAGATTTAAGTCCTGTTGGCTTATCTTGTGATAATCATGCAGCTTTGTACATAGATTCCAATCTAGTGTTTCATGCCAGAAATAAGCACACTGAAGTTGATTGTCGCTATGTGAGGGATAAACTAAAAGCAAGAGCTTTTAAACCTTCTTATGTTCACATAAAATAACAATCGGCTGATGTTTTCACCAAAGTTGTTAATGTGGATAAACACAATAAGCCTTTGTCTAAGTTGGGAGTTTCATAAGGTTTCAACTCTCCACTTGAGGGGTAGTGTTTAAAAGATACGGGTGATATTAGTAAATAGCAACAAGTGTAGGGACCAGAAGTTAAAAATAATTTGTTAGAATAGTTTTCCCTCATGTATATATTCAAACGTTTGTTACATTTTCTCCAATTCAATCAATAAGATAATCACACAGTTTCATATAGTTTCTCTCTTTGTTCCTTTTTTATTTCATTTTCATTCTTGATCTCTAAAACTTCAGACCTAATACTCTTACACAAGATAAATCCCAGTCACGTATTTACATGATAAGAAGAAAAAAAATTACTTTGCACTTCATATTAAATACTATTTAAACTAAATTCTTTTATCATATATGTCTTTTATAATTTAGACATATAATTAACCGTTAATCGTTAGCAAAACAAAATATAACATCACGAAAAATAACATACTCGTATCCATGGGCGGATGTATTTCCTGGTTAGGGGTGGGAGCGCCCCCATAGCTAGCCGAAAAATACGACATTTTAGTGTAATATTTTTATAATTTTAATTTTTTTTCGAAAGTGCCCCCACTCATATATTAAAACCCAAAATTCAAATCTCTTAAACCTTATAAACTCTTGGCTTATAAGTAAAAATACTCGATTTATCATTACTAGCATAGTTTTTTCCTCCGCATCTTATTGTTATTGCCAAAAAAAAGTTTTGCCCCCCACATCCTACTTTCCTGGTTCCGCCGCTGCTCATATCTTGCAAAGACAAATCGTTAAATGGAAAAGAATCATGTCACCGTTACAAAAGTTATATCGTTTTTCTATAGGCGAGCGCTTTTATATATTTTTAACGAACTTTTTGTGTATGTTTTTATATTTTAGAATCACATGTGACTTATTTGAAATCTCTTTTTTCGGTATAAGTGAGTTTTTCGATTCGACATTGTGAGCCGACTAACCCCAGGACCACTACTCTTTTGAATAGCTCGGAGTCGATGCAAGTGAACTCCGTGGTTGGTTACCCCAAATATACACACCTAATTAGGTTTGAACTCTTTAACTCTTATTTAAAAATCAAGTATCTTATCAGTTTACCAATGGGTCATTTGAGGATGAATCTATGAAATCTCATGTGATTTGTGAAATCACACTTGAGTGCAAAACATATAAATCACATGTGACTTTTATAGATCTAATTTTTAACACTAAAATAAAACTCGATAAAAAATACATCGAAAAGATATTGAAATGCCCAATAAAAAATTGTCGCTGGTGTATTTGTGTTGCTTAATGACTTATTGTTTTCAAGATATTTTATTTTCAATAAAAGGTTGAAAGTACTTTTTTAAAAAAATCTGCTTAAAAATGAATGATTATAATTGTTTTGTCCAGGTATTAAAAAATATAAGGTCTATATTAAACTTGTCTCTAAATACATATGATATATTTGGGTCAGGTTACTCGAATTTAAATTTCAATTCGAATTAATCGAATCATCCTCATTAACCGAGTTCAAAATAAAGTCAGATATTGAGTAAAATAGTTTTGTTTAACTCCGATTCGAGTCAATCCAATTGACCTGAATAAGATTTTATTTATTTATTTTTATAAATAAGTTATATACAATTTCTATTTAAAAGGAGTAAACAAAGTTTTATATATATTTAACTCATATTTAAGACGGGACCCAGAATTGATCTGACCTGAATAAACTTAATCCGAATAAACCTAAACCCGATTAATCAAAGTTGAAATCAAATCAAATTTGAATAATTTTTAACCTCAATTCGATTTAAACCCGACCCAAATGACTCAAATTCGACCAACATGACCTGATTCTCACCCCCGGTCCTATCTACAATCCACTTGTTGTGCTTGTACATTGCCCACAAATCACGATAGTTTTGCATATGAAGTTACATGGGGACCTACAACGAACCTCTCTGATTTAACAGTAGTATGATACTTATTTCTTTTTTTTAAACAGTGTATAAGCTCTACAAGTAAGCTCGTTTTTTTCTTCTTTATTTTTGTTGAATTTGAATACTGTAACATCGAGACAGGATATACTATATTAGTAATCTTAAAACCATCAAACCTCTCATTGAGTGACGTATGTTAATTACTACTTTTTTTCGTTTTAAAATAAGTGTTTACTTTAAATTTTGAAGTTTTTTCTTCTGTAATTTTAACCACAAATATGTTTGTTTATATTATCCAACACTTGATAAAAGTTATATCAATAAAAAATGAATTTAAAACTCTATTCATTCATACATATCGCATCGAATGTTGTGTAATACACACAAAAATAATTAAAGTCAAAATTATAAAAAAAAATTTAAAAATCAAATGTGAACACATGTTTCAAGACGAAAGAAGTACTCCGTACTATAATTAACTCGCGTACTAGCGTGCGAGTCTATAAATAAATAAAAAGCAACGATACTCGATTTCATTTTTTATAAAAGTGAGTTTTCAACTGATCTAACCTTTGGGTGCAACTAGGCAAGTGGCAATGATATTAGATAAGTCTTCAAAGCAAGTTTAAAAGTAATTTGGTAGGAACAAATTACTTTTTGAACATCAAACATGTCATAATGGTAGTAGCCTCTTGACGTACAAGTGTACGACCGCTTAGAAGTATGTTTTAAGTAACCGAACGCTAATTACACTCATAATATAGACCTTTCTTCCTATTAAATTATACGCCTTTTAAGTTTTTACTTGGTATTAAGTTTAACGGCGACTTTTGACCTGACGATTTTTGACCTCATACAAAACCCAATTTTTAATCGACAGAAAAATTATCAGATTCGTGTTGAGTTTAAATAGATTTAGCGTTAAGTTTGAATCGATTCATTTAATACGTTTATTATACAAGCTAGATTCGAGTTTAAAATAAATTAAGTAGGTAGGCTTGTCAATTCATTTATGATTTTTTCTTAAATGAAAATTTATTTATATATATTAGAGTAACATGCTAATATGCTCTTTAGGGTATTTCAAAATTGCATGTTTTCTCTCCAGCAATGAGAAAGTACATGCGGTCTCCCTAACGACCAGCATAAGTAGCAAGCAACCTCCCTCGTCGTTACCTTTATTAAGTTTTCGTTGTTATCTTTTTTATTGGCAAGGCCATGTTTGTCTTTTCCATTATATTTAGTAGCAAAGTTTTATTAGATTGCATTAATACTCTCTGTGATGTGTTTTTAACAAACACTTGCTCACACACACATTAGATCACACATAAATTCAATATCACATATAAATTCTATAAGTATATAAGTTCATGGCTAGTTTTACATAAAGTTCATAGAGATTACACTTCGAACCATGTATTTACTAGATGCCCACATTATATAACCTTGAGAATAATCTCTCAACTTCCTCATTTGTGCGGGTGAATGTAACAGAGTATCTAACCTTATTCATTTTTGTGACGTTAATCTTGTTGGGATTCACACTCACTTTTACTCCTTTCTGAGCACTAATTGTAACAGCATATGATGTATACGCCTCTCCAACATTAGTTACTGTCCTTGTAAATGTTTGAGATGGTCCGAATTTAACAGTAAAAGAAGGGTAGATCAGCTGGCCGTGTTGTCGCACATTTCACCGCCCGATGTGCAATGATCCCAACTTCTTTATCAGTGTATCCCAAACCACACAAGTAAGGTATGTAACCATCAGGCTTGATATCACATATCAGTCCAGGATCGTTAGCTTTTGACGGGTTAACATGACCCGAAACAGTAGCAAATATGTCTGTTGGTTCCAGTGTTTCATCTAGAATTGGTGTACCTTTGAGGTTTACTAGGTCTGTAGAAGTCATAATAGCCGACTTTATAGCTGTTGGTGACCAATACGGATGTGTAGATTTGATTAACGCCGCAACACCATTAAGATGTGGGCATGACATTGAAGTTCCAAACATTATATTAAATGGCGATTTTGTGTTGGTATCTCCAGCCAGTGGGATTGCCCATGCTGCTAAAATGCTAACTCCTAGTCCAATAATATCTGGTTTCAAAATTCCAGGGCTCACGGTATTAGGTCATTTGGAAGAGAACGCAGCGACAACTGAAGCTAAAAGGTCTCTAATTACTGTTCCTTTGAACAATAATGTTTCTAATGGTGTATGTGTTGAGTTAATATAACCTTTAATCTCGCGTCCAGCTGCATAACTCACGTGCGCTGCAGGAAGAACTTGTGCATCGACATCTAGGCTGAATCTCATGGTCGGATTAAAATTATGGGTATAAAAACAAACGGATAAAAACCAGGGTCGGGTTAAAATTATGGATAGTAGTTGGGTTTAATATATTAAATAGGAGAAAAGACTATTATACCCCAGAATAAATCTTGCCACCTAATAGAGGTAACGATGAGGGAGGTTGCTTGCTACTTATGCTCGTCGTTAAGGAGGCCACTTGCACTTTCTCATCATTAGGGGAAAACATGTAATTTTGGAATACCCGAGGGAGCATATTTGCATTTTACTCTATATATTATTATATGTGTTAAATGAGTTAAACGAGTTGACTCAAAAACCTAATTAGCATGTTTAACATGTTTGACATGCCAGTTTTTATAAATAATAGGGTTAAATGGGTCAACCATAAACTCCTTTAACCTATTTAACACGTGTAACTTGTCAACACGAGTATATATATGCGTTGAACAAGTCAAGTTTGAAATATATGTAAATAAGTTGGAGTTAACATCGGTGAGTCGATTATTTAAATGAGTCATGTCCGGATTAAGATTTTCGAACAACCTTAATTAGGAAGTGATATGTACACCACTAAAATTTATCAATACACCATTTTTCATGCATGAGGGTGTTGTAATGTGTGCATCAATTATGTAGTTTAGTGGTGTATGCATCAATTTAAATGGTGTATATATCACTTCCCTTAATTAAAATTACTTATAGTAATTGCTTATAACTATTTTAGTAATTGACTAGTGCACAAATTCTAAACTTCTCAATAGAATTTTGCTAATAATAGCTAATTGCTAGAAATTAAACATGTCTAACAATATTCTCAAACTAGCTAGACATGACATCCAAATATACATAATTTTTAACACATGTAATTATGACAAGTAAGGTTTTTATATATATCATTCTTTTAATACAAAATTTTATATATATTCACCCCCACTTAAAAAGTTCATACATATCCCTCATTTAATATAAAACTTCATATATATCCAACTTTACTTAAAAATTTCATATATATCTAATTTAAATCTTAAAATTTTATATATGTCTACATATCTAATTTATATATATGTCTAAATATCTAATTTATATATAACAAAAACTTTAAAATACATATTAATTATCATTTAAATTTAATATAACCATTATAAAGAATTAAACCTAACATAACCATTATTAGTATGCATATTTAATCACCAAAACAACAATAAATTATTAAAATTCCAAAAAAAAAAGAAATCTAACTAACATTGTCATAAATAATAGGCCAACAATCAATATTCTTATCATGTTATGACACTATTTCCGTCTTCAGTTTTACAAACATAATTTATTGGTTCCATCAGGTATCTTGATCACTTTCTTCTATTTTTTTTTGTATATTATCCAATAATGTTAGTATAATTATGATTATTTTATCTTTCTAGCTATATGTTAGTAAGCTTTATTTTGCTACCCATCGGATGATATAACTCTCGTATTTGTTTGGTAACTGTAATTAGATCTTTTTTATTTTTATTTTTAAATATTTTGCATCAATATGTGTTTATATAGTAATTTGAGAGATTGTTTATATAAAATATATAATTTATATATGTAATTATAAAAAGAAATAATGGTATAATAGTTATTTTAGGTTTAAACAATATTTAATATGTGTTTTAAGTTTTTAGTCATATATAAATTGAGAATCAGACATATAAGAATTTTTGAGTAAAAAATTAGACATATATAAAATTTAAAATTTAAGATTGGATATATATAAAATTTTTAAGTAAAGTTAGATATATATATGCAATTTTGTCTAAAAAAAGGACATATATGAAATTCTCCTTACATACTTTGATAAATATGTTTTGCATCGATATGTGTTTATATAGTAATTTGAGAGATTGTTTATATAAAATATATAAAATATATATGTAAGTATAAAAAAGAAACAAAAGTATAATGATTATTTTAGGTTTAAATAATATTTAATATGTGTTTTAAATTTTTTAATTAAATATAAATTGAGTATTTGAACATATATGAAATTTTGAGTAAAAAATTAAACATATATAAAATTTTAAGTTTAAAATTGAATATATATGTAATTTTTAAATAAATTTAAATATATATAAAAATTTTTATTAAAAGAAAGACATATATTAAATTCTCCCTTTAAATCATTCCATATATATTTGAAAATATTTTGAAATCAGCACCCTTAATTTAACTAGTCTTTGATGCTTGCTTTATTTAATAAAACTCTCATTCAGATTATGAAAACGTATCCATCACCATTTAATGGCCGAAAAAACAAACAATCGCATTGATCTGGAGTCGACCCCAACCTTGAGAGGTGTCAAAAGGGTGATAAAATTCAAAATATAAAAAAATCAAAACCAAATAAGTCAAGGAAAATGATGCATACACAAAAGCATGCATGGAAGTAACTTGGGTGGATGATGTAATGCATAATGTGACACATATTTTATTATCCACCCTTTGCGTGTTTTCAACGTTTATTATAAAAGGTGATACACATCATACTATCTATTTGAATTGCATGTCGATCCTCTGCAACAGTAATTCTAATCAATAATGTAATTTGTTCATCATGATAATATAGATTATCGTTATATTTTCTTTTGATTCATTCAAAATCACAAAAATTTAAACGAGCAAAGTCTCACATAAAATAGTCACGATGATGTGTCGGTTAGAGCAAACGGTCTCACGGTTAGGGACCTTCGCTGGTTCGAGGTGGCACCCTCGCCGGGCTCGCCGTGACACCCACACTCCTTCGCCGTTAGCCATTCGCCAAAAATCAACGAGCTGAAAATGTGAGATTGGTGGACCCCACCTGCCAATATATCATTTGAGGTGTAAAACCAGGGGCGGACCCAGAATTTATAACAGGGTGTTGCACAATTTTTTTTACGATTATTAGTACTAAAGTTGACTCACATTATGTAAAAACGGGTGTTGCACGTATCGGAAAAAGACCTATTTTATAACAAATTTACCTTTCGTAGCCTAAAATTGGGTGTAGCCCGTGCCACACCCGGCTCCCATGTGGGTACGCCCCTGTGTAAAACTAAGAATAGCATGAACCAACTTCTTCAAGGTCTTCTTCTTCTTGGGAGTAATAGGATTGATCAGTAGATGTATGATGAAGATGATAAAGATGATGATGATGAAGAACAGTACCACCACATTCCAAATCAGTTATCATCATCTCCATAGAATCATTCATCACCATTGTTTGTGAAGCTACTTTTTTGTGAAGCTTGGTTTGTGTATGTATGTATGTATAATGTGGGTTTGCCAACAAAACAAAATGAAAATAGTTGCTATTTTTTCGATTTTAGTATTTATTGAGTATCTTTGGGCGAGATATGCACTCGATGATTAGGATGTTTTTTTTTGTATTGTATTTTTTTCCGTATTGTTTTTTTCTCCTATTTTTTTAAAGTATTTGTATTTTTATTTGAAGTATTTGTAATTTTTAATTTTATAAAAATGAATTTTTAGTTTGTGTAAAAAATAAAAAAAGAAATAAAATGGTGAGTGGTGGGACCCAAGTGAAGAGGAGAGAGACTAGTTGTGAGTGAGGGAGTGTTTAGTTGGTTTTTTGTTTTGATTAGTTGAGATGATGTGACGCTGAGGTGACACAAGTGAAGAGGTGAAACCTCTTCGTGACACCTTTTACTCTTAGAGTGTTAGACTCAGAAAGGGCACGAAATGATATGCAGTAAGTGTGATTGTACAAGATCTTCACTCAAAAGAGTCTTATTTTTATCAGTTTTAAATAAAAATACGTAAAGCTTTTATATAATTTAAATTTATATGTAAATTATTGTTAATTTACAAATATAACATAACCTTTTTATTGCTTTTGTTTAAGATCATTGAAAACTACAGTAAACAGCTCTCATTAGACCGAACACATTCGAGCTAGCCTAAGAGGGAAAGGTATCATGGCTAGGTGTTTACCTCTTCACTGCGTCACATCAGCGCCACGTCATACCAACTAATCTCTCTCATCTTCTCCAAAAACACCCCTTTTATCACAACTAGTCTCTCTCCTCTTCACTTGGGTCCCACCACTCACCATTTTATTTAATTTTTCAATTTTCACACAAAATAAAAATTCATTTCATAAAATTAAAAATTACAAAATACTAAAAAATAAAATACAAATACGAGAAATAAAATTACGCTACGAATATAAAAATACGGAAAAAAAAGACAATACGAAAAAAAAACAATACAATACGGTCGATTATTCATGGTTGCTCTTGTGCCCAAACATGCTCAATGAGGTTCCGTTGAAGCCTTGCATGTACGTCTCTATCTCGGAGTTCTCTTTGTCTCCTGCGACGTATTTCACATCGCTCGACCCATGTCCTTAACAAATGGTTCCCAGGAGTGATGTACATTACAACTGCTTCGGAAATCGCATACCCTTGATTCTTTAAAATCATATTATGCAAAATGATGCACGTGTACATGACTCTGCGTAGCTTGTTCACAGTCCAAGCACGCGCCGGTTGAGCAATTATACGCCATCGTCCTTGTAGGACACCAAATGCCCTTTCAATATCTTTCCGGGCACTTTCCTGACGCCGTTTAAACGCAGCGATTTTGTCATCACGTGCTTGGCTGAACGACTTAACAAAACATGACCATCGAGGGTAAATACCATCTGTAAGGTAGTACCCTCTTTCGAATACCTGCCCGTTTACAAGATATGGTGCCACTGGTTCGTTGTCAGCCAAAAGGTCGTCGAACAATGGTGAATGATGCAGCACAGTAATATCATTATTCGAACCTGCAACCCCAAAAAATGCATGCCAAATCCACAAATCGTATGATGCAACGGCTTCTAGAATGAGGGTTGGGTGTTGTTTATCACCTCTCCCAAATTGCCCGTGCCACGCTTTAGGACAATTAATCCATTCCCAATGCATACAATCAAGGCTACCTAGCATACCCGGTAACCCGTGAATCGTATTATGTGCGTTATATATGTTTTGAACGTCATTTGGTGTAGGCTTTCTTAAAAATTCGGGCATATACAAATCTATAACGCACATACAAAAATAGTCTAGACAATCACGGGCACAATGTTCACCCATTTGCAAGTATTCATCTACCCCATCCGCCACCGTGGCGTTTGCCAATTGGCGAAGAGCGGATGTGCATTTCATGATGACACTCATACTTTTCATACCCGTAGCATCATATCGAATAGTAAAAAAATGAAAATGCTTGGGTAAAGGATTATTTGTTGCACAATAAGTTTCAATACCTTCAACAATTTCCAGAAACAGCTCCCGTCTCATCCGATATCGTAATCTGAATTTTTCTGCCGGGTATTTTGGATGTGGACCAAAATAATCTTCCATTAAACGTTGTTCGGCGACGTCACGTTCACGCCAAATGTATCTGCGATGTGAATGAACTTCATCTTCTTCCTCTTCGTTAATCTTCCACACCATTTCTACTTCTTCCATTTCTTCGATATCTGACTGGTACGAATCCGACGAGGTGCTCATATTGAAGTTTTTTGTGAAAGTTTAATTGAATGTTTTTGTTGTGTGTGGTTTTTAAAGAAGTTTGGGTAGTATTTATAAGAATTAAAAGTTTTTTTAAAAATTTTTTTTTTTTTTTTTAATAAATATAGCCGTTTTCAAACGGTTATAAAAAAATAGGCCCCACTTGTTTTGCACGGCGAGCAATGTCACTTTGTGACATTTAAGAACCGGCGAGGGGTAGGTGTAACGGCGAAGGGCGGCGAGCGGCGGCGAGGCTGCCACCTAGGCACGGCGAGCCACCCTCGCCGTTACACCGTTCCCTCTAAAGCATGCTGTTACTTTATGAATAAAACTTTATGCTAAAAGAGATAAGGATACAAGATACATATTTATTTATGATCGTTTAATCCTGTAAGTAACCACATAATATTTTTTTCTTGAGAAACATACATTGTTATAATATTGGTCTTTTGGAATGGTGAAAGGATATGTAGTTATGTACGTACTAGCAAACACAAGAATTCCTGCTCCCGCATGCACAACACAAAACCATCGAATACGTACCGTTTCATTATCAAATAACCCTGCTTGCTTTTTTAGTAAAATTATTCTAGTATGTTTTGGTGATGATATATTAGTTGTTTTATAAAGTGGCAAAACAGGTGGAAGACAGGTAAAATGGGTGACAGGTAAAATGGATGGTGGACTAAACGAGCATGGATTAAATGTGCAAGCTAAACGGACCTATATAGGGGATTTTTCTAAAATTGGTAGCCGGGTTTGAATCTCATCGCAATGCCTTGAAACCCCTTAATGGGAAATTGGATGGCTAGCATGGGGGGTTGATATTCTATTTGTGAGATGATTCGAACACGGGTCAAGAGAGTTAGTGCCTCGATGACACGCAAGATACACCGCTTCACCAAACTGCCGTTAAAAAAAAGGCAAATAAACGGTTATTATGTGCGCGAGTGAGCCTCTTGTAGCTTTCAAGCTCGACATACACACATTTCTCGTGGAACCGTACATGACATGAACCTAGCTAGCTAACTAAAGTTTTTGTTGATGGCTTTAGATAGACGAGTTATAACATTGTCAAAGTTTGATCATGTATCTGACAATCGTAGTAAATTTATTCTCGTAAATTATTTTTATATTTTATTTTTGTGTTGTTTAATGAACTCACATATTTACGGGATGAAATTAGGGCTTACGTACGTAATTTAACGTCTTTTACGATTAAACCGGAAACCCTAGGTTTACGTATTTACGCTTTTGTACTCCGTTTTTTATGAGACAATTTTTATTAGAATCGTTTTGTGACGTAGTTTCATAATTTGAAAAAACGTTTTTTGTAAATCGACCCGAGGGCACGTAAATCGAGGAAACTAGAATCGATTAGTACCCGTAAAATAATGGGGATGAAAGAAGTTTACACTTGTCCCGCCCCCACTATGAGCGGATTTCACAAGGGGTAACACCCCTTTGTTGTCAAAATATTAGCTTGTATGAGACACTTGTCTCATAACAAGCCTAAGCACAAAACCATCAAAACCAGGGGTGGTAATTTCAAACCCGACACGAAACCTGACATAAAAATTAACAGGTTCAGTTTGAATATATTGAATCTTAGGTTAGGTTTGGGTCGGTCTATCTGACCCATTTGTTAAACAGGTTACGTTTGGGTTGGAAAAAAATTAAGCAGGTCGACCCGACAACTCGTTTAAGATTTTTTTCCTTATATTAAAAATGATTAATATTTTACCATACGTGTTTACTAGGTTAAACATAGCGAACATAAACACATTTAACATGTTTAACACGTCTAATGTATATACTTTTATATATAAAACTTATTAAATGGATCAATATATAAGCTCGTTTAACCTATTCAACCCATGTAACATATTTAACGTCAACCCAAATATATATATGGGTTAAATGGGTTAGGTTCGGGTTATATGTAAACGGGTTAGGGTTGACATAACTGATCCGATTATTTAAATGGGTTAGGTTTGGGTTGGGATTTTCTGACCCGCCAACCTGACAACCCGAACCCGCTAACCCGAACCCGAACCCGACACGAATTGCCACCCCTAATCAAAACTCTCACACATCACACACACATGCAAGCTTAACTAGAAAGCTTCCCAAATCTCTCTCCCTCTCCCTCTTTGGCCGTCCATAACCACCACCATCCCACCATTTACATCAAATTTTAACCAACAACTTTATCAATAATCAACCTATGTTGATAACTACTTAAAAGGAGGTTGTTTTGAGGTGACTACTACTTGTGAAAAGAAGTTTTCATGGAGTCCTAGGGCTGATTTTCAAAAAGGTGTTCATACATTTGAAGATTTCAAAAAGTTGTCTTGCTAAGTTAAAGATTTGGTGACAAGATCAAGCCTTGTTCATCCAAAATCTCATCTTTTTCATCATATTGGTTGGTATAAAGATTGTTTCTTTCTATCATCCTATTAATTTTGTAAATGTATTCATCTATTTTTTTCAAAATGTATATGTATGATGGTGATAAATGATGATCAATATATTGCATGGAGATTTTGTGTAACTAGATTAGGTTAAAAAGGCTAAAACTATAAGTAAAAGTTAATAAAATCTTAACTAGTTATGTAGGCTGTAATAAACAGTAAATTTCAATATTTTTACTTGATTAAATGGATTAGATTATTTGATATAATGATAGATAAATAATTTTTACATAAGTGGTGAATTTGCCACACAATGGAATGTTAAAAATGAGCAAGATATGGCCAAAACACTTTTGAGGTACTAATCTGATTGATCTGTTTTGGACGAATTATTACTGATACTTAGAGGTTGTTTGAGAAGGAGCTATAGAAGAGTTATTTGTAGAGCACATCATGTAGTTTCTAAAGTAAAAATTTGAGGTTTTAACTCCTTGTACAACTCAAGATATGAAAAAAATGGTGAACTTGAGATTTTACATCAACTTTCATTATAAAATATATAATATTAAAATGCCACTTGAAGTAAAATAACATACAAAATAAGTATATAAAAGTAAATAATTGAAAAGTAACTATTATAAAATATGTTTATATAATATAATAAATAAGTATCACATTTTATAAAAACAAAACTCAAATGGTTTTCTAACTACAAACTATATATATATATGATTTTTACGTCTTTTCGGCTAAAACCAAAAGGATGGCGTTTTCACCAAATAAAACTTAGATGGTCGGACCCATCTAATGTAATGTTTTTATAAAACATTTACTGATATATAAACACATTTAACAAGTAAAAATCGACGAACCCGAGCTTTATAACTTATGGACCATAATGGGCCAAATTAGCCTTGTTGGACCACTAGGCCCAACTAGTTTGGTTTAACATTATTGGACTTGCTCATAGGCTTAACCCACTTTGGCCCAACATAAGAGTATAGGCCTGGTCCTAAATAGATAAATGGACTAATAAAACTTATTAGACTTTTAATAGGCCTATTGGGTCTTAACATATACATGGGCTAAAACTAGTATAATAAGACTAAGGGTGCGCTTGGTTCAAATAAAGGAATAGGAATGGTAAAGGAAAAAGGAATACTAAGGAATATAATGAGCTATATCATTGCATTGATGTTGCTTGGTTTATACAATGAATCATTATAAATACACACCAATTTTATTTTTTTATATTTCTTGATAAAAAAAAGTTTAACATAAATTTATTATGATTTTTATTTCAATGCATATATTAATTATGTGATTATATATAAAAGACACATCCTTGTAATATTCATAAACATTAAAGGTGCAAAAATTTTAATTTATACATGTACATACGCATAAGATCAAATGAACAAATTTGTAAAACAAGTGTTATATAAACTTATTTTATTATATTCAAAATGCCATATGATGAGATGATTGACAGAAATGATAAAAGGGTAAAAGATATAAAATACCAACGTACTTATTAAAATGTACCGACTTTAAATACCTACAATTTAATCGCTAGACTTTACCAATAAACTTTTAAATTTGTTCCGTTTTTACCAATATGGCCGTAGAATGACTGTATTACCCTTTTAGATGATTAAAATATTTTTTTTCTTTTTTTTAGAGATGGAATTGCCAGCTGCAAATTTAAGCACAGACGTACTGTTTTCTTCAAGTTGACTTGTAGCATTTCTAAACACACACTCCTTGTCCCATACCACCTCACAATCTGCCTTTCCTTGCTGTAACCAAGGCGTATCAAATTAACACATTCGCGACATGAAGAATGTCAAGAAAATTTAGTAAAAAAAATAATAATACAGAATTATGTACCTTTTGTAATGATCTTCCGCATAACATCTTCAAAGCCTTACAAAACTCGCTATGGTCCTCAAACCTGAATTTTACAGTGAAGACCACGCACTATGTCTTCATCATCTTAATCTGCATCTTTGCCCACACATCATATTCGGCAACATCAAGATTCCTACGAAGAGTATCTTGACCTTACATACATTGTCACTAGATTATGTTTTCCTAATTACACAAGCCCACCAATTCTGCAAATGTAGTTGCTAATTACATATATTTCTCATAGTCAACATTAACTGCATCTATTGATTGCATTATAACAACCAAAAATCTCATTGCTCTCACTTATTGCGTCAACAGAGAATCATACAAAGTTAAAAACATCAATGAAAAGTATAAGATAGATAAAATAAAATATAAATAACTACAGAGTATAGAGGCATGACAATGGGTCCACCGCCTTCATTGAAATCAAATCAGTTACTTTAATTTATTTAGCATTTTGGGATTTTTAAAATCTGAGATATAATGAATGTGGCAATATATGTAATTATGTTATATAAGATTAAGGTAATACAGTCATTTTACGGTGATATTGGTAAAAATGGAACAAATTTGAAAGTTCATTGGTAAAGCCTAGCGATTAAATTGTAAGTGTTTAAAGTCGGTACATTTCAATAAGTACGTTGGTATTGTATAGCTTTTACCCACGATAAAATTCACGTTCATAAGGTGGTATATATGATTTTATATAGTTGTCGCTGTATATTTTTCTTTTGAACCATGCAGTTGCTAGCTTTTTAAAAAATAACAAAGAGAAAAATTAAAGAGAGCATGAATTTAGAAGGGTTAGATCATGAGGTAAAAAATGGTTAAGTGGGTAATCAATTTCAATACACCCAAATTATAGAGGAATGGTGGATTACCTAATTGTGGTTAATGACCCATTGCATTATATGAAACCAACCATCATTAATCATTACTATTGTCATTCCTTACCCACTAATACATCTAACCAAACATACCCTAAGTTAACTAATACTTAACAACTAATAATGTTGTATAAGGTAATAAAACTCCACTTGATCATCATGTTTATGACATCATTACATATACATACAACTTTTTATAAATATTATTCGACATAGTCTAAGATCGAGTATTATTTGTTTAGGTTTCCCGTGATCTAGGCACGCACCGTACGTTATAATTGCCGATAACCCACCTTTCCCAATCAACGTGAGTTCATAGCCTCGCACTATATAAATGTTTTATGAAATGTTTGTAAACCCGCGAGGGAGATAACATGCGAGTTTTAATAAAAATAGAACACAAGTAGTCCTGATTGTATGCTTATTGATATGGACCCGATTGATTGTATGACCCAATGAATGATTGAAATGGATTATTAAAAGTTAGGTTGTGTCACTATAAGTCCCATTAGCATGAATTGTGAACTACCGGGAGTTGGTAGACGCTTATGCATATAATAGTACTATTTGGGGAAGATCACCCCAGTTCGCGCATTGACGGTTGATTCTCGTCGTGCCACATTGATTGGTAAGCGAAATTATGTATGAGAGGATTTATATAGCGTGATATTAGTCACGACACGCTGATTTAGATGGGCACATGTTTGTCGGGCTCGCGACCCGTTGTATATTATAGAAAGGTAACAATGTCATGCGGCTTATAATAATCCGATAATAATACCAATAATGGTAATACCGAGGCTGCGGTCTCAGGAATAATGTATGCTATATGATTTGAATTATAATATATTGCCTGACTAGCAATATGGGGTCTTATTACTGATATTATGCTTGTGTCCTGATTTATATAACTGTTTTATATAACGGTTTTTACTAAACTCTATGAATTCACTCGGCATTCGCTGATTAATTTTTCGTATGTTTTATCTCAGGTGCTTGAAGGTAACTTGGACGGAGATCGACTCTGAAGGCCCACTTAATAATAATATTCGTTCGAACTATGTTTTGTAAACTTTATGATTGTTAAACTGAGGGACCTTGTATAGACTCTAACTTTTTATTCGGATGAATGTATGTTTAACCCTTTTTATGCGTTATATATAATTTGAGTTATTCTGCTATCCCGTAACACTCTATTGATCCTTACGCTGTATCAATATAAAAATCGAGAGTGTTACAATGTAAATCTCAAATTTCTCGAACACAAAATGTTTAAATCAGCGTCATTGTGGTTTGCCTAAATTTCATGTGTCGAAGTGGCCACTTAAAATAAAGTAAATAGTACAAGTAGTGGAACGTGCATGTGTCGAAGTGGCCACTTTGTGACAGATACTATTTATCATGGCATTGGAAATTTGGGATGGAAGTACTTTTTAAAAAAATTTCACGGTTGCAATTAAAACATTGTTTATCTAATGTGAAACTTGAAAAAAACTTTTTAAATGAGTTTGTCTTGGATGTGTGTATAGTTTATTTTATGCGGTATGTGGCACAAGAGAGTTGTAGACTTGCCTCGTTTTTCATCCAACAATGACTTTGAGTAGTCGAAATCTAGGTGTCGTATTCTTAAACAACCTAAACCACCCACGATCTGTGTCTTTGAGTATTCGAAATATCAACATCGATCGTCATCACATGTCATGATCCATTGCCTTATGCATCGACCTGTGAAATCAACCACCGATATTTTTCTAAAGCATTTCATGGCAAAATCAGCGGTAAATATTTTTATTTTTATTTTTGTCGTTTGAAAAATGAGCAATTCTATGTTATAGCAGAACTAATTTTTTTTAGAACGACGAATGTTAGTGGTTAGTGGGTCGAGTCGTGCAATAAGATTTAAAGGCAGAATATCTTCTTCCAACCTTCACCTAGTTATATTAAACTCCTTATTCGCTATGTCTGAGAAGCTCTTGGCAGGTCTTAAACCCAAGACCTCCAAGAAACCTCCCCAAAAAAACCACTTAGTGGAACATTGGTAGCCAAATGAGCTAAGCTAGTTGGTTAATGGGTGGTGAGTGACTGAGTGTGATCAAACTTTTAATAGATTCGCAAAGGTTGCATAAATGTCTCGTAAAAACGTGAGACCTGGCATCCATGTCACGTAATAAGGCATGGTTTGAGCTTAAGATTTGACGTGAGACAATGAGTGAAAAATTTGATAAAACGAGATGCAGAGATACATTTTTTAAATTCAATTTCGATAAAAATCGCATTCTTATATAAAAATGAGAAAGTTTACATTCAGAAATAATTTCTTAACTTTAATCTTATGTATGACATTTTTCGTCACCTTAATATATAAATATATAAATTTATATATATCTTTTCATATTTTGTGCGCTTTCGCCATGACTCGTTATGGCTCGTAAAGGCGTGACTGTGAGGCTTAATCATGCCGTCACGCCTAGGGCTACAATCAAACCAAGCTTTTATCAAATAATTCGAGCTCGAGCTTGGCTCAATCAAGCCAAGATTTTATCAAACTCAAGTCCAAAAAATAGGTTGAAACATATGTCAAGCTCAAGCTCAAGCTTTTGATAGCTCAGCTCATATCAAACTTTTTCAAGCTTTATTAAAAATATGTTATTATGATGAATTCATGTAAGCAACATATGGTTATTTGAGTATTAACTTAATTACAAGGGCTTACTTTAAATAAATAATATATACTAGAAGGATTTTTAACTCTGATTAAATTTATAAATTAACTTATCGTATTTTAGTTAATTTTTTTATTTTTACTTGGTACTCGGTGGAATATAGTATGTATAAATATTTTTAGTATTATTTTTAATACTAATGTGTCGTAATTGTGTTCACAATCACATCATGCAATGACATTGAGACCTTAATCGCATTGGATCGCAAAACGTATTTTGAAAGCAAAACTGTACGATATGTTATTTTTTGTTTTATTAATGTTAAATTGATCGAATTTGGTTTTGAGTTATAATTTTTGTTTGTTTTACTTTATACATATGTTTTTAGGGCTTAACTTGGCTACAATTTCCTTCTAAAAAACACTAAAAATAAATCGTTGACCCACACAAAAAGTCGCGGAGCCACTAAAAATCGTGGTACCCGCATTTTTTAGTGTAAATTATAGCTAGTTAGCTACATTTCGGATTGTAGCTAATGTTTTCACATGTTTTAATTAATGAGTTTTATTGTAATTTTTTTATACACATTCAAGTTTTTCAAGCCAAACTCAAGTTTTGATCAAGCCTTATCAAATCAAGTTCAAGCCTGGATTATTAAAGCTTGACAAGCTATCAAGTCAAGCTCAAGCCTACAATTATTTTATCAAGTCAAACTCAAGCCCTATAAATCTTTATCTCGGCTGGACTCAATTGCACCCCTAGTCACGCCACACCTCACGCTATCTAGAACCTTCGTTGTGACTGCTCACAGCTTCTCGACAACATTGCGCTCAAGCTACAATTCACAGCTATCTTTAATAAACGCGTGAGGTCGTAAAATAGTCGGAGGATCAAGTATCGTCTAGCGATTAATTGGTTAAAGGGAGATTAAGCATATTGGATTCTTTATATGTATAGATTTAAAAATTTGAAATTGTATACCGATTTATGTTGGATAGTCTGATTTGGTCGATTTCTATCCGTAACCGAGTTAGACGATTTAATCGATTTTTTCTGAATTATGTCTGGTTGGACCGATTGTTTTTTTAATTATCGATATGTTAACCGATTTTAACCAAACAAATTAATAAAGTCGATTAGCGAAAATTCGAACGTTTAATAGCCTCTTAACGTTTAGACGTCGATTAATCAGTTTCCGCGACATGTAGAAAACTAGGATGAGTACCCGCGAAGCGTGGGGTTTTGTAGCGCACTTTAGTGCAGTACTACAGCTACACAACTATGAGGGAGTTTGGGCAAGTTTATTTAACCAACTATGGATAACTTGTTAAAAAAATTTTGATTTTTTCAAAATCACTTACGATAAGTTAATCCAATTATTAAACCACGTAAGCCTAAAAAAAAGTAAGTTGTTCACGCGCTCCGTTACGGATCGTGGGGTTTTGGGTTCATTGCGAGGTGTTTGAAGTCGTTGAAGCATTTGTGTACGGATGCCTTTTATACGTCGGAGATGTGATGTATTTTCGATCACCTACGTGTCCGGCAATATGAGTACCAAGCTCCTAGCACAATATACGCGCCAACCTTCTATAAGCAGAATCACTACACAAACATCATACATGTAAGTATACACATCCGAAATAACTAAGAAGAGATACATAGCTATATTCATATGTAAATCGAATTTAATTTCAGTAGGTCGGGGCAGATGGGAGCAAAACTACCAAATTCAACTCTTTCATAGTTTCATGGGCTAGTGTTTATACGTGACTCGTTTAAGTTTTTTGTATTTCATGAATGATAAAAGCTTTGTAGGCATTTTTTGAAACAACCAATTTACATGTGTTTTCTAAAATGTTGCACAACCTAAAAGCCAAAGTGAAACACTAACTTTAGTTCATTTGCAACAGAAGGGTGGTTGGTTTACAAAATGCAGGTCAAATGCAAGCGAAAGCTTGCTGCTCATAGGGGTGTTTGGTTGTTATTTTAAGAGGATCCAAACACTCTTCTGCAACAGAGGGGGTGTTTGGCTGCTATTATAATAACATCTAAATACTCCTTTTGTAACAGAAAGGCGTGTTTCTTGTGGATATCATGGAACACTAAGGTACACAAAGGATTAATAGAACTGAAATGACATACTCACCAAAGCCTTTGATTTTGATCGCTGCCATACTTGACTCCCAACTGCAGGTAGTGTCGACGCTTGATCATGTCGACGTTTGAGGTAACTTAGCCATTACTAACTCTGTTCCATATTAAGTGTCCACAATGGAATATTTTAAGTCTTTGTTATTAAACTTTGACCATAAATATTTATACTTATGTTATATAATACTTGATGAACGTTATATGAATAGATTTGGTTTTCAAAAGTATTTTAAATGATATAATTTTTATAAAGTAGTATGTAACACAAATAAAGATATTTATGGTCAAACTTATATAAGAAAGATTAAAAATAGTAAAAAGTTGACACTTATTATGGGACAGAGGGAGTATTTACGAAACAAGCTATAGAATTTTCGCTTGGATGCCATGTTAATTGGGGTAGCTTCGTTGTGAGATCAAATGAGTTCTCATTTGCATCAACCCCAAGGGTATCTCTTTCTATACATATACATTTTAGTTTTGTTAAACCAAATTTACTAATCAAAACAATGAAGTATCTTATAATTGTATAAGATATCGATGAAAAAAATAAAGGGGTCGTGTTGACTGGCTAACCATTCCATATATTAATAGGTATTTTTAGAATGGTTCATATCATATGAGATTGAACCGAACAAAATTAAAAGCCGAAAATGAATGTGCCTAATTCGATTACAAACTTAGGAGGTCTTGTATATCAAAATCAAACACTACCTGGACTATAATGCTCACCTATTAACTATTCTATCTATACCAGTTTCAGATGAAATATAACCTAAACCGACCAATCCTATGTAAATGGGTATGAGGTTGTCCGTTGTCACGACTAAGATATGCTAGGAATGAAAAGAAGAGACATGGGCTCTTCTGATTGCACGAGGTATCCGGCATTGAGGGCTGTTCTGAATTGTTATACCAGCGACCATTACAACTAACTTTCAGTAGCATTGAGTGTTGATTTGAATTATTATACCAACGGCCATTAATTCTAAATTTTCATAAAATCTCAATACCTATTTCAAAGCCACAACATGATTTTAAAAAGTTTGTAAAATTACAATTTTTGGTGTATATATTTGGTAAAGCATAGATGACACTTATAATTGGTTTAATGTTTGCCATTTTGCCTCGAAATGAGTTGTCTATATGCCATATGAGCGAATCATGAATGTTAAAAATAATTGAGGTGACTTGTAGCATGTGGTAAAGGTGGTTATTTCAACCTACTTAATTCAAGTAGGTTGAGTCGAGTTACGTTTGATCAGGTCAAATATATGTTATCAAAAAGTTATACAGTTCATAATTTAACATTTATCTTTGACTACTTTAATTACAAAAGTTCGACACTAATGAACCGCGAAAATGAATAGTTACAAAAACCAAATAATCTCAAACTCTTGGAGCACATATGTTGGAAATACTTTTTTCGTATTTAGGAAGATTCGGTCACTCCGACAATATATTAAGTAGTGGCTCGTAATTTAGTTATTCTACATTAAGTAAACAAGGAAAGGCCTAGTCCATGGTTTGTATAGACGACCCAAACATGTAAGCCCAAGCCCATCACAAGGCTTGGGTATATAAACCCTCTCCTTAGTTGGAGAGGGTGTGGTTCACCTTATTTTTCACATAGTAAGAAAAGTGTTTTCTTTTACTTCTCTCTCTAAAAGTGTGTGTGTTATCACCATCTCTCTATCTCTTTCTCTCTCTAAACATAAGCAAGATTTATAACATTTTACAAATGGTATCAGAGCCATGGGATGATTGTTTGGTTTTTGTGTTTGTGTTCTTGATTTTCACGCCTACTTTGATCTATATCATTCGTACCAACGTTTTTGGGTATTTGATACATTAGTTGGCTAAAAATCTCGAATTTCTTGTGTATATTCGATAAAAGTGGAAAAATACTCCATCGCAAAGTTGGAAGGGTTTTACTTTGCGATCACCAGGTATTGCGATACCCCTTATTCCGACGTACATTACGATCGTTCATTGCGATCGTGGATTGCGACGGAACCAAGGCTTATAGAAACGTTACTCTGCCAAAATTTCATTTGCCATATTGCGATAGTCCTCATATTCCGATAGGTGTCGCATTGCGATACTTGTCTCATTCCGATACGAGTACCATTGCGACAGTCCTCATATTCTGACAGTGGACATATTGCAATAGCAGGGGTATTCCGACGGACTTTATATTGCGACAGTGGACATATTGCGATACAAGTGTGATTGCGATGGGTATTGCGATGAGTATTCCGATGGTTTAAACATTAACATTGCGACAGAACTTGTTTTGTGCATTCCGATAGAGTGACAAGATTTCCAAGATTTTTTCAAAAACGTGTTTTTGAAAATTTTTAACAAACTCGTGTGCAATTCTGACTTGGAATATTTGGTTTATCGAGAACATAATTTAGGGGATTTCAACATTATTTCTCGGCTTTAACACACAACACCAAACACATTTACTTTCTCTCATTGATCAATCAACTTTGTAAATCTTAACTTATAGAAATGGAATACACATCTCTTACGGATAAGTCCATCCTCTCAGGTACGAATAATCGTCCACCAATGTTGGTGAAAACTATGTACGAGGATTGGGCTTCCCGCATGGAACTTTATATGTTGAACAAGGAGAATGGACATCTTATTTGGACATCGGTGCTCAATGGACCATTGGTATATGGTACTATGACGGAAGGTGTTGTTACTCGTTCTCACACTACGGGTGAATTAACTAGAGATGCTAAGATACAAGACAAGTGTGATAAACAAGCTACAAATATCATTCTCCAAGCCCTTCCTCCAGATGTCTACAAACTCGTCAGCAAACATAAAGTTTCCAAAGAGTTATGGGATAGAATTCATGTTCTAATGCAAGGCACCTCGTTAACTAAAAAAGAACGAGATTGTAAGCTTTATGATACTTTTGATAAGTTTGCCTATGTTCCCGGGGAGACTCTCAATGATTACTAATTGAGATTCACTGTATTAGTGAATGAGCTCAATATCTATGGCATGGCAATTCCTAAGTTTCAATTAAACACCAAGTACTTGAACACTCTTCCTTCAGAATGGAAAAAGTACGTGACAGCTGTTAAATTGGCTAAGGATTTGCATCAAACCAATGTGGATCAACTTCAAGCTTTTCTTCAACAACACGAATGCCATGTGATCAAGGCTCGGTTGTTTACACCTCAAGTTCATGATCCACTTGCCATGTATGCTTCTCAACAAAACATGGCTTATACTTATCAACAACCATCATACTTGCAACAACCACCACCACACACCTATCAGCAACCACAACAAACACCTTATCAACCACTAATGATGCCATAACAAGCATTCCAATAAAGTGTTCATCAACAGTCTTTTCCACAATAACCAGTACATCAGGCATCATCCTCACAAGCTATAACTTCTCCAATGGGCTATACTCCACATCAATGATATTTTCCAATTGAAGCACAACCAGCACAAGCCTTTTACTCCAATGAACTTCCACCAATCAGGCACCGGTCTTTACTCCAAATGATACACCTACTGATGTCTTAAACCATCTCACTACCTACTTTTCAAAACTTGTTGCTACTAGAGGATTTCCACCAACGAACAATCAGCTTCGCACTTCTTTAAATCCTCGACAACAAGCCACCATTCAAGATGGTCAAGGGACGGTGCAAACCATTCAGGGAAGGCAAAATTCATATGGAACTCCTTCAAGGACCGTGAACGCTCAAGTTGTGAATTCTCAAGCTAGTGGTAATGGAAGCACTATTGGTCCTCAGAAGGTTGTGACTTGCTACAATTGCCGAGGACAAGGTCATATGGCTAGGGAATGCACTCAACCAAAAAGAAGAACGGATGCAACATGGTTTCATGAGAAGATGTATTTGGTCGATGCTCAGTCTAAGGGGAAGATTTTGGATTCAGAGGAATTAGCATTTCTTGTAGACCCAGGGGCAGCAGATAATGAAGGCATTGCAGTCATCTTTACATCTAAAGCAGTATATCAAGCTGATGATCTTGATGCATATGATTCAGATTGTGATGACATTCACTCAGCCCAAGCTGCACTCGTTGCTAATCTCTCTCACTCGGTTCTGATGTCGTCAGTGAGGTACCAACCACATCTAATAATGTTCATGATAATCCACATCATGTTGACTATGAAAATGACAACCTCGAACAGCATTCGGGAACTAGTAACTCAAATGATGCGGTATCTAATCCAACACATTTGAGTGAACCTCAACCAAATGCTACGACGGGTATGGAATCTTATGATCAACGTGATTTGGTAAGAGGTGCCTAAACATATTATTGATAACATGAATGTGGCTGTCCGACAAACCGTAGATATGAATGCCAACCTAACCGCTGAGCTTGCGCTGTATAAGGAAAAGGTCAAAACTTTTGAAATGGTCCCTCAAGCTGAAAAAATAACTTATTCTGAATTTGACCAATTTCATTTTGAAAAGATTGAACACTTAAATGAAATAGAATCTTTAAAAGCTAATCTTTCCAATGAATTAAAAGGAAAAGAGTCGGTTGTAAATGATTTTCAGAAACTTAAAAAGGATTTTGAAACTCTCGAGTCTAAAAAGTTTGAATCGGAAATTCATGCTACCAAACTTCTTAAATTCAAGGAACAACAACTTTTAAAACAATACGCTTCCACAAAAAAGGTTCATCTTTTAACTAAATCATTTAAAGAACTCAAACTTAAGCGTCTTCAAGATTTACCACCTAATCCTGGTTATGCAAAACAAGCTCAAGAATATATTCCTTGTCTTTATGATGTGACCCTTATTGGCAAATCGAAAGAAGCACATTATGTTCGTAGTACTGAGGAGACACAGTCACTTGTGGAAGAAACTCATTCTACAATGCTTTCAAAATTACATAAGATTGATTATGATCAGCTTAATAAAGATCAATTTTCTAAAAAGACCCGTATTCGTTTACAAAAGGAATTAGCTCAATTAACAATTTTTGTGCCTCAAAGTTTGTCAACGGAAAACCCTCCTAGTATGTCTCCTACAGTTGTCAAAAAGGATTTAACTACGTTAATTCCACCGGTAAGTAAGGAATCCGTTAGCTTAAAGGCGGTGCACCAACACTTAGCCGATTTTGACAAGGTCATTGTGGAACGTACGACGGCTTTGGCCATAACGGAAGGTGAATGGAATTTTGAGCACACAAGAGATGCATTTAGAGACGAAATTGTTCCATTTGTAAACAATGTTAAAGCTTGTCTTAGTAACATTGATCAAGATTTGCTTTTGGAAATAGAAGAAGTTAGACGTGTTTTCAATGAAATGGATGATGCTTATGAAAACAGTTTACTTGAAATAGAACGAGTTTCACGCCAAAATGATCAGCTTCTGAAGCAAGTGATGTCTCATGATATAGTTTCTGTTTGTGTGAATAAAAGTGTTGATAATGATTCTATTGTGCATAATGTTGAATCTGTGGATAATGTGGTAGATAGTACTTGTCACGAATCTGACGCAGAATTTTTAAAGCTTCAAGATTCATATTCTTCGCTTTCAAAATGTTTTGATGAGATTCAAACGCATTGTATTTCGCTTGCATGCAAGAAACAATTTATTCAAGAAATCTTTGAAACGTCATTTAAAGGTGTTAATATCGATGATGCAAATTTTTAAAAGAATTTTCAATTGAATTTACAATCAAAACGGCGTCACCCAAGTGACAAGGTTGCTAAATCATTGCCGATAGACATAGAGAAATCTAAGGAGATTAACTGTGTGAAAGTACTTGAGGCCGCTGAGAATTTTAAACTTGATCTAGATAATCGAGTTTCCAAGATTTTGTCCAAAGTTGATAACTTAAAACAGAAACATACACGACTCTTCGATTCAGTAAAGCCCGCACGTGCTAATACCACTGCACAAAATCAATCATTATTGAACAATTGAATCAAAAGTCGGTGGAAATATCTGATTTGAGGGAACAAATTTGTGATAAAAATTTGGCTTTGACTGAGTTAAAGGAAACACTTCATACCCTAAAAGGTAAGAATGTTGTGGATAACGCAGCCACTATCTCAGCACCGTCTCTAGTGCAATCAAAAGGAACCTCATTGCCGTCACACCATTTAACAAGGGCCCTAGGACTAAACCATCTCAAACATTGGTCACTAAAGGTAAGGCAAACTCAAAACCAGCTTCTAATATTCCCGTGTTTCCTTCTACATGAGTAAGCACCACTACTAAGTCCCAAAGATCTAAGCTTAAAAGAAACAAGAAGAATGATAGGATCTTGCCCCAATCTAGTTATCAAGTGAAGAAGAAAGTAGAAGCCCATCCTAGGAATGTTATTTCTGTTTTGAATAAAAAGAATCATGTAGCTAAACCTAAAGGCTATGCGGTTGTGCAGCGTTCTAAGCCTACTGTGAATTCTAATTTGAAATGTTGGAATTGCAATGAATGTATGTTTTCTAGTCGTCATGATTCTTGCCTTATTGACCATGTGAATGAGATGAATGCTCGTAAAAATGGTTTAGAATGGAAACCGACTGGGAAAGTGTTACCCCAAGTTGGTTGGATGTGGTGTCCCACTGGTAGAACTTTCACTATAGTAGGAAATGCGTGCCCTTTGACTAGGATCACTCCCACTACAGCGAAGAAAGCGTGCCCTTTAACTAGAAGTACCAAGGCTACCAAAACACCAGCGTGTCCTTTAACTAGGAACACCAACACTACTGTAGAAAACAAGTGCCCTTTAAATAGGTCTACTCCCACTGTAGTGCCCGCTAATAATCTAAAACCTAAGAAAGTTGGAACAGTAAAACCTGTTAGTGCTAAAACTCACATTAGAAAACGCAGGAAATCTAAGGGTCACACAAATGTTAGCAATTCTGATAATATTATATATGTATCTGCTAACACTCCGGAACCAATAGTTTCCAATGCATTGTCGACTGTTGTTACTGAAAACATGTGGTCCAAATTGTTCTCTTGTATTTGGACTCTGGTTTCTCCAAGCATATGACCGGAGATCGCTCTTAGCTCAGAAATTTCGTCAGCAAATTTCTTGGTACGGTTCGATTTGGAAATGATCATATTGCAAAGATAATGGGTTATGGTGAATATCATATTGGGAATGTTATAATTTCAAGAGTGTATTATGTGAAAGGTCTCGGTCACAACTTATTTTCTGTGGGACAATTTTGTGATGCAAACCTAGAAGTTGCTTATCGAGAGCATACCTGTTTCATACGTAATTTGGAAGGGGTTGATTTATTGAAAGGTACTCGAGGGAATAATTTGTATACTTTGTCGCTACAAGACATGATAGCCGCTTCTCTCGTGTGTCTTCTCTCTAAAGCATCGAAGACTAAGTCATGGTTATGGCATCGACGGTTATCTCATCTTAACTTTGACGATATTAATCATTTGGCGAAAAACGAACTTGTTCGTGGTCTTCCTAAACTTTCATTTCACAAGGATCATTTGTGTTCCGCGTGTACAATGGGGAAAAGCACTAAGAAATCATACAAACCCAAGACTGAAGAGACCAACCAAGAGAAACTTTATTTGTTGCATATGGATCTTTGTGGGCCAATGCGTGTTGAAAGTCTTAGTGGCAAAAAGTACATCCTCGTAATTTTCGATGATTACTCTCGGTTTACATGGGTGAAATTTCTCACAACAAAAAATGAGGCACCTAAATTCATCATCGGATTTCTCAAGATGATTCAAGTGCGTCTCAACTCTACTGTCCGACGCATTCATACAGATAATGGAACCGAATTTGTGAATCAAATCTTGCGTGATTATTATGAATAAGTTGGCATATCTCATGAAACATCTGTTGCACGCACTCCACAACAAAACGGTGTCGTTGAAAGGCGAAATCGCACATTTATGGAAGCTGCTCGAACGATGTTAATTTACGCAAAGGCTCCATTGTTGTTATGGGCAGAAGCAGTATCTACAGCAGTGTACACCCAAAACCGGTCACTAATTCGTAAACGCCATGATAAAACACCTTATGAGCTTCTACATGGAAAAGTACCAGATTTATCATATCATCATGTATTTGGTTCTCTCTGCTATCCAAATAATGATGGTGACAATTTGGGAAAACTTCAACCCAAGGCTGATATTGGTATTTTCATTGGTTATGCACCTACAAATAAGGCATACCGAATCTAAAACCGTAAGTCTCATAAGATCCTCGAAACTATGAATGTTCATTTTGATGATCTGACAGCAATGACTTCTGAGCAAAGCAGCTCTGAACCCGCACTTCATGAAATGAGACCCAGTAACATTAGCTCTGGTCTTGTCCCAAATAACCCTACTTCATCATCATTTATATCACCTTCTAGGAATGAATGGGATACGTTGTTTCAACCGTTCTTTGATAAATTCTTTACTCCTCCAAGTATTGTAGCTCCAGAACCTGAGGTAATAGCTCCAGTCACCGAAGTTGTCCCTCCAGCAACCGAAGCACAATCAGATACGTCTGCACCTAAAATTGGTCAAGATATACCCTCAACGAGTAATTCTCAACCAACACATGTTTCAACTACCCATGTCATGCCTATTGATGATGAAGAGGATGATGATGATCACGATTTGGAATTCTCTCAAATGCGTGAACTTCCATTATTTGGTGTACCAATTCCCGACCATAATCAAGCCGGGTCGTCCACCTCAGAGGAAGCTCCTAGTACGGTCTACTCCAATCCACGGATTCATGAACATGACAGCAAGTGGACAAAGGATCATCCTATAGATTCTATTATTGGTGACCTTAATCGTCCGGTATCCACACGAAGTCAGTTACAAGAAAATGCAATGTTTTGTCATTTTGATGCTTTTCTCACTGAAGTTGAACCTAAGACATGGCAAGAAGCTTTTACTCAATCCTGTTGGATAGAAGCTATGCAAGAAGAACTTAATGAATTTATACGTCTTGATGTATAGGAACTTGTCCCATGCCCGGATCAAGTGCAGTTACTCACTTTGAAATGGGTTTACAAGGTGAAACTCGATGAGTTAGGCGGAATATTGAAGAACAAAGCACGACTAGTAGCTTGTGGATACAAGCAATTATTGGGCATCGACTTTATGGAATCCTTTGCACCTGTTGCCCGTTTAGAAGCTATTAGATTATTCATTGCTTATGCAGCCCACATGAATATGATCGTCAATCAGATGGATGTGAAGACGGCATTTCTTAATGGTGAAATCAAGGAAGAAGTCTATGTTCAACAGTCGGATGGTTTTGTGAATCCTAAATATCCTAATCATGTGTACAAGCTTAAGAAGGCTCTCTATGGGTTGAAGCAAGCTCCACACGCATGGTATGATCTATTGTCACAATTCCTCATCACGCAAGGCTTCGCTAAAGGCAAGGTGGATCCCACGTTGTTTATTCAGAAACGAGGTAAAGATATGATTATGGTACAAATATATGTTGATGATATTATATTTGCTGCCTCGACCCAAACCTTATCGGATGAGTTTGGGACACTCATGTATTCCAAGTTTAAGATGTCAATGATGGGCAAGGTATCATTCTTCTTAGGTCTTCAGATATCTCAGAGTCCCAGAGGCATCTTTATCAATCAATCCAAGTATGCCTTGAATCTCTTAAGAAATATAAGATGGAATCTTGCGACCCCGTGGATACTCCAATGGTGGAACGAACTAAGCTTGATGCAGATCCACATGGAGTTGCCGTTGATCCGACACTTTATCGTGGAATGATTGGTACTCTTCTGTATATCACAGCTAGTCGACATGATCTTCAGTTTACTATATGTATGTGTGCTCGGTATCAAACTCGACCTACTGAGTTACACTTGGCCAATGTGAAACGAATCTTTCGATATCTTAAAGGAACCATTAATCGGGGACTTTGGTATTCGAAGGACTCTTCGATTGCACTAATGGCATATGCAGATGCGGATCACGCGGGTTGTCAAGATACAAGGCGTAGCATGAGTGGAACTTTGCAACTACTAGGAGATCGACTAATCAGTTGGGCATCGAAAAGGCAGAAAAGCGCTGCAATTTCAAGTACGGAAGCAGAATACATAGCTATGTCCGGTTGCTGTGCTCAGATTCTTTGGATGAGATCGCAATTAACCGACTATGGTCTAGGTTTCAACAAAATTCCGATGTACTGTGACTACGGCTGAGCATCGGTCCGGGACCGGACTGGACCGGTCAAGACCGGACCGGACCGAGGACCGAAATGGTCCAAAACCCCGGACCGAGACCGGACCGAAATAGTCCGGTCCGGTCCGGGTTGGTCCGGACCGGTTCGGTCCTCGGTCCGGTCCGGTCCTATTAGACATATTTGACGAGATTTAGGTAAAACCGAACCGGACCGAGGACCGAATTCGTCCAAAACCCCGGACCGAGGACCGGACCGAAATTACTCGGTCCGGTTCGGTTCGGTCCGGTTCGGTTCGGTCCGGTCCGGTTTTCCGGTCCGGGTCGGTTTTAGGTTTGCCGTGCTCAACCCTAACTGTGACAATAAGAGTGAAATTGCCATATGCTGCAACAATGTTCAATTCTCCCGGTCGAAGCATATTGACATTCGCTACCACTTCATCAAGGAGCAAGTGGAAAATGGAGTGATAGAGCTTTTCTTTGTCCGATCTGAGTATCAATTGGCGGATATCTTCACGAAGGCTTTAGACGCGCTCGAATTGAAATTTTGGCCGACAAGCTAGGAATGAGAACCTTCTCGCTTGAGACTCTAAAGGAATTGGCAGATGAAGCGAAAGAATAGTGGTGGTAAACTATTCTCCGTATCCTTGGTGATCATCTGTATATATTGTTTATATTTTGATCCACAAAAGCAAAATACAAAAATATAAAACCATATAAAAACCATAAAAACTAAAAAATCTAGAAAAATCCAAAAATATTTTTACTTTATTTTTCAAAGGCATGTCTTTTGGTACGATAATATTTACTGCCTTAGAAATGTTGATTAATATTGACACGGCGCCATAAATAGAGTTCGTACAAAAGTTGTAAATATTTCATAAAACATGCCTATATGGCTTGTAGTTATTTCTGACTGCAACCCGCTTTTCATATTAAAGTCAAGTATTTCTTATGAAAGCTTTGGCTCAAAACGGGAATTAATTTTCTCGGGCATGGTTTACTTTATAACCATGTAAGGGATTTTGTTTACGTTATAACACAATCTAACACGGATATATGTACGCATCAGTGCATTTATTTGTTACAACAAGAGAAATCTTATTTTTATGAAGCTATCATCTCTACAACCATAGAAATCTACAATTGGTATCTACATACTCGACGATGCGACTACTCAAACGACGACTACAGCTCTTTCAATAGAACACGGGTCAACAATTGAGGGGGAGCACTTGTCAAACATTCAGAATCTTCGATGCCGAAAGTGCCAAGTTCACAAACTGGTGTCAAGATAACAATACCAATCGTACACATGGTGTCAAGAGATGACTTCAGACGTGACGAGACGACCAACATACGCTGACAAGAACCATTTGATCTTATCATATGATGTTCTCATCAATCAGTTCCAACCTTGTCAATTTTTTCTAATATGGTGAATATCTGATCATGTTACAAATCGGTATCATATCTCATACATTTGGTATCATGAAGATAAAACGGACTTGCATTTTTCTTCCCAAAACCTTTGTTAAAACTTCATTAAATCAATTGATATTAGAAACATCGATTGGGTTAATATTTTTAATATGGGGGAGAAAAGTTGATTTAATATGGGAAATTATCACAAATGGTTTGACTTAATGTGTTGGCTCATCCCGACATATGCGAAATGTTTTCATGGTGACATATACTTACCCAAAACCCATTTATTTCACGATGATGAAGATTGTGGTGACATAAAGATGGTAGGATAGGTTAAGTCTAATGATTCTTTCAAAACCAGAGGAATCTTCCCAAGGACATTCCTTAGCTAGAAATAGTAGTCCTTAGGAAAGATGGAGAAAGATTGTGAACGTAGCTGAATGCCGACCAAGTACTTAAGTTAGCACTGGAACAATCACAACAAGGTGCTAGTTATGACGTATTGGTAAGCATTGAAGGGGTTGAAGAATGAAAAAGAATTGTAAAGATAAAGGGTGTAAAGAAAGAAGCCCTCCTTATAACCTTAGGCAGAAACCGGGTCAACACATATGCTATTGAGATCATTCTTAATGATGCTCGATATTGAAGATAGACATCATGGACCCAGTGATGCAATGCACAACCCATCCCAGCTAACTCAGATATTTCTCAAAAGGTATTTGTTTTAATCACACGGAGACAACGCGTTATCTATCGATTTATTCACTCCTAGTAAATTGGTATTGAAATGGTGGCACTCCTCTCCAGCCCCCGATCACTAAAATCCAAAATGCACGATCGAGTCTAGAGCCATTTGAGATCATCAAATATCTCATTAGGACACACTTCCATATTTCCTTGCTTCTTCACACATTGTGAAAAGTAAGTAAGATATTAAGAGTCCTACGCAAAATCTTCATGATCTTGCCTGAACATCCGAGTAATACGAAAGTATTTACAATGAAGATGAAAATCCTTCTTGAGCGAATATCAAAAAGCTCATGGTAGGTGACTTGTGCGATTCTTTATGAATCAAACTTGTGATAACTGGAAAACAACAGTTGTTTAATTCTTAATTGAACTTAAACACGTTCCAGGCCTCTACGCAATATCTCAGTGATCTTGCCAGAACACTCAGAGTGACACTCTACAGTGTTCAAAGTGATGAGTGGAAATCCTTCTAGTGTTAACCTCAAACAGCACTTGGTAGGTAACTTGCAAGATTCAATATGAATCAAGCTCGTGACAACTGGAAAGCAATGATGGTGCGATTCTTTAATGAATCAAACTTGTTCCAGGAATCAGAATTGATGGCTTCAATCATGCGGATAATTTTATCCAAATGATTCACTCTTTACGTTCGCAGTCAGCTTTGGACGGTCGAGTAAAGAGAACGGGTTTACCCGTGAAATCTTGTCAATGAGATTTTTAATTAAATCTACCTGCCACAAGTACGATATTTTATATCGTGTAACGGTCTTCACCGACCGGAGGTAAAATACTACCGAATTAGAATGAAATGTTCAAAGCCATTTCGTTCGTGTCTACTTATGTTGCGGCATTTGAAGACGGTGGCGTTTCGGAATCCGAGAAGAAGTCGTCCCCGCATGCTTTTACTTTATGCACTTAATACCTCATCTAATTCAAGAAAGCCTAAAAGTTAAGTCTTTCGCTGTATCGAACTCTGAAGCTTTCAAGAATTATGAAGGTATAAGTATGTGGGACATGAAGTCACGAAGAGGCGAAGATCACAAGTGATGGATGCACAAGATCAAGGCAAGAGATTAATGCTCAAGATTGATATCAAATATCACTTCAACATATTCACCAGAAAAGAAAAAGAAAAGAAAAACGAAGACTACGAGCTCAAGACAAGCATAGTATGCTAGGTTTATTTTATTATTGTAACTCCGGTAACACCCTTGTTTGGAGTGACCTCCCTTAGGGGGAGATTGTTGGAAATACATTTTTCGTATTTAGGAAGATTCGGTCACTCCGACATTATATTAAGTAGTGGCTCGTAGTTTAGTTATTCTACATTAAGTAAACAAGGAAATTCCTAGTCCATGGTTTGTATGGACGGCCCAAACATGTAAGCCCAAGCCCATCACAAGGCTTGGGTATATAAATCCTCTCCTTAGTTGGAGAGGGTGTGGTTCACCTTATTTTTCACATAGTAAGAAAAGTGTTTTCTTTCACTTCTCTCTCTAAAAGTGTGTGTGTTCTCACCATCTCTCTATCTCTTTCTCTCTCTAAACATAAGCAAGATTTACAACATATTACAACATATTACATGTGTGAGCTACTATATTTTATGATTTTGTGGTGGAAGATACTTGACATAAGTGGTACGGTTAAATTCTTTAATGTTTCTTTTTTTTCCTTTTTTGGAATACCTAGATTGCCAACTCGACATTGCAAGCCGACATGGAATTGTAAAATATGGTGAAACATACTTGATAGAAGTGATACAATCAGATCCTAATATCCATACCTTTCTTTTGTGCCATCTTCACATTCTGAACCCCTCTTCCTTTTCCTACTCTAATCCACGTATGCATCCTCTCACATCACACCCGCAACACAAATAACCCTGCACCTCCAAAGTCGCACACTTTCTATATGAGTATTCTTAAATATACAAATATCACACTCATTTCGTATGAGTATTCTTATGCTAGTAAAAGTTTAGCTTTTGAGTATTGTCAAAATATTAAACCAAATAACGAATCGCTGGCAAGAATCGTGTGTCACCGAATGTTTATACACTTATTGAAACTTAAAAAAAGCAACTTATATTGAGTGTTAATTTACCTATAAGCTCATTAATATAAGTTGTTCCACAAACCAAAAAGACGCAGCTTCTATTTGTCTAATTTATTACGGATACGATAGTGTTTGTACCCCGTGCGGACAGGGCTTCTATAAGCGTAGTTTTCCTTTTGTCAATTTGTGATCCGGGCTGTGTGGGCAAGGGCGACACACGAACCTGTAAATACAGAAAATCAGGCCAATCAGAAAGATATTATATACATATTGTATCTACTTGTGTCATTTCTTTTATGCAATTAGTATATTTATTTGCCGTTCAATATCTAGTTACAAATATATATAAGAACCTAAATGAGGGTTTTTGTTTTGCATTATATAACATGCTTATCACTTATTTAAATTTGGGCATATATTTCATGATACCACTTTTATGGCTTAATTTAAAACTTTTCGGCTTATATAAGTTCAACATAGCATAATCAATTTATATAAGCCAAAATGTTTGTGAATAACCAGAAAAAGATGTTATGAAAAAAGCCTAAAATCAAATAAACTGTAAGCATGCTATATAAGCCAAAACAAACACCTCTGAGTCTACCGTACATAAAAAGCATACCCGGACACGTAAAAAAGACATGAGTAAGACTAGCTAGTTGTGAACCATTGAGATAAATATACGTTTATGTTTTTTTAAATTTCAGAAGGTTGGTTCTGAACAGTGACAATTTTGAGAGGAAAAATGCAAAACCGACACGTTGTAGTGTTGTGATATTACTAATACGACAACTCAATAGGCTAAAGTCTTTTAGTATAATCGCGGGACCACACATGTGACATGGTTTCAATCACATGCTCAGGGTGACTGCATAGCCTAGATGCAGGTGTCGGTAAACCACAAATACTAATCATAAGACTGTCATCATTGCCTTCTACATAATATATCATTCAATTTTAACATGCCAGAAATGTGTCATTGAAAGAATCATGTTCTCATACTATGGCATTGTCTACATTACGTATCGCGAGAATATTGGGAAGCATGTTGTCCCATAAGCCATGGTAAAGTACCAAACCATAAACAACATAGCCATTAGTTATGTGAGAGAAGCAACCAAATACACCACCAGTCACACAAGGCATGGTAAGCAATTTATAATATACGCAACAGATTTCAACGGCTAGAAAGTGACTCACCCGATTCACACTCACACATCACACATATAACTCAAACCTAAAATCACTTTTTTTTTCTTTTTTTATACACACAACCAATAATTATGTGTGAGGGGAAAGAATACCTTTTTAATGATTTGGAAAACGCAAAGTCCTGCTCTATTATTGTCGGAATATCAGTCCATTTAGTGGATACGTCACACACACCTTGTACAGGAGCAACGAAACCTACACCGTATCGAATGAAACATGGTAGGCTCATATAGGAAAACCTTCAGGCAAAACCAGATACATACGCCATGGCTACAACCTCGATAGGCTGCCCCGCGAAGATACGTGCAATCTCATGTTTAACCCGGTACATTCAAAGTCATCACAACCTAAACAATTGCACATTTCAACATAAAAGTCATCACGCGCAATCATCACATATAAACGATACCACCAACGTCAGTCGTTGGTATCGAACGGCTTGTACAGGGGCAATGAGACCAACATCGTATCAAATGATCATAAGATGAAAGTATTAGCAATCACGGAGCATAAACCGTAAACACACATATGGTTATCACTTTATACACTTATCAAGCCAACGAACAACTAGAAAGCCACATAGTAAAACCAAGAATCAAAGCCTTTATCAACCCTAGTTAATATGTTACACAGAACCACCAACAATCAAAACCTGAAACATGGGCTTTAAATTCCTACATTTTTATGTATACCTAACTACATCAGAGGCAAAAAAGCTCAAAGGGTAATAAAAGGGAGCATATTGTAGCCATAAATACGTCACGTACTATTAAAAAGTGTCCATTATACATACTGTACTTTTTATGTACAGTAACTCCCCTCTCACACAAAGGTTTATTTAATAGATGGAAATTATAACTCGCGTCTCTCAAACTTCCTTTTACACTATTTACAACCGTTGCTGGCGGAGGGCGTCTCTTCCAGCCGTCGATCCCTAAACCCTCAAACATAACCTTGTCCGTTGATTTATATGTGTGATGTGTGAGTGAGTGGTTGGAGAAATAAATTACCATGGTCTCTTGTTGGCCTCACAAACAAAAAGAAAAAGAAAAACACATCTCTCTAAATTGCACATTACAACATAAAATTCATCACGCGCGATCATCACATATAATTGATACCGCCAACGTCAGTCATTGGTATTGTGGCACGCCTTGTATAGGGGCAATGAAACCAACATTGTATGAAATGATCATAAGATGAAAGTATTAGCAAGCACGAAGCATAAACCGTAAAACACACCCGTGGTTATCACTTTATACACTTATCAAGCCAACGAACAGCTAGAAAAACACATAATAAGACCAAGAAACAAAACCCTTATCAACCCGAGTTAATATGGCAAACAGAACCACCAACAATCAAAACCGAATCAGGGGCTTAAAATTCTTACATTTTTATGCATACCTAACTACATCAGTCAAAGGGTAACAACGAAAAAAAAGAAGATACCATTGATGACACTAAAAGAGCCGACGAAAAAAATAAAAGCCATCAAACCTTTAATTTTCCAGCAAACCAATGAGATAAGGAGTTTCTTTCTCCATAAAATCTGCCATAATGATGAACCACTAATAACCATCCAAAGATATGAAAAGCACCAATAGACAACATCGCCAACCTACCAACAACGTCGCACAACACATATGGTGGCAATGAAGAGGTAAGTGCAACACGTTAGATCGGATCTGGATAAAATCAAACATCACTTGATCAAAATCAAACATTTTAATGACCGGTCAAAATCAACACTTCATATATAAAAAAACAACTTGATCATCAAGATCAAATGATTACAAAACTCATTTGATTGTCAAATGGTTTTAGAGAGAGGGTTTTTTTTTGTAAGGCCAACAAGAGATCATGGTAATTTATTTCGCCACCCACCCACCCACTTACACATCACAATATAAATCAACGGACAGGGTTATGTTTGAGGGTTTGGGGATCGATGGCTGGAAGAGACGCCCTTCGCCATCAACGACTATAAAGAGTGCAAAGGACGTTTGAGAGAGGCGAGTTATAATTTTCATCCATTAAATAAACCGTTGTGTGAGAGGGGAGTTATTGTACTTAGCTGCAGTATACTCCCCTTTCATTAAATTTATAATAGTATAGATGCTAGTCTAAACTATCACTCTTCCTATATTATTTAAGTAGTTAAACAAGCTTTATAAAAAGTTTTTTTTATCATTGGAGTTGTTTTTTTTATCAAATAGCTTTTTCTGTACTCTTGAATGAAATGTACCAAAAAATACCAACGAAGTGTTTAGCATTGTGTTGCTACTCAATTCGACACAAGTCGAGTGTAAAAATACAAACGAAGTGTTTAGCGTTGTGTTGCTACTCAATTCGACAAAAGTCGAGTGTAAAAATACCAAGGAAGTGTTTAGCATTGTGTTGCTACTCAATTCAACACAAGCCGAGTGTAAAAATACCAACGAAGTGTTTAGCATTGTGTTGCTACTCCATTCGACCCAAGTCGAGTGTAAAAATAGATCATCCAACTTGTTTTAAGGGCATAACCCTCCAATGCACTAGGTTTGAACCATGAGTGTAGTTGAAGGCTCTTGCATATCTTTAAGTGAAAGAGTTTTACAACAAGCTGTCACCTCGTCACACACGGATTGTCATATCGGAAATAATTTAAGTAAAGCCCTTAGATGAGAGCTCGTCTGTTGCGGTTAATTGTAAGGAACCAAGTTAAAAACTACATGCTCAGAGTTCTAAGCTAGTCACTAAATTCATGTTTGGCGAAATAAGATCAATATGAGGTTAGAACTAGAGTTGTATGTTATATTAATAGGAGTTGAGATTAATATAGATCCTTAAAATAACATAGATTTAATCAACCAATCACAATCAACTATTAAAAAAAACCCCGCTTCTCACCATTTTTATAAAAATTAAATATGTCACAAACGATAAATCATCAAACAACAAAGAATACACCATTGCAACGAGAATTAAATCTTTCTATCAAGGGGCACATGTATATAATTTCGACAAACTTTTTTCCATTTTTTTCTTTAGTCACGTTTGAGAAAATCATATATGATTCGTATCACAAATCATATATGATTTTCTGAAATTATATAACTGTATATGTTTCGTGATACGAATCATAAAATTATATATGATTCGTGATACGAATCATATAATTATATATGATTCGCGATACGAATCATATATGATTTCTGAAAATAATATATGATTCATGATACGAATCATATATGATTTTCTCATACATGATTGAAAAAAATAAAAAAATTTCAGCGAAAGTATATACATGTGCCCCTCGATAGATATATATTTATTTCTCGTCGTGATGGTATGTTTCGTTTTGCGTATCAATTAACAGTTTGTGAGATATTTTATTTTTTAAAAATATGAGTTTTTTTAGATGAAAAAGTAGGTGGCTGCGATTTTTTGGTTGAATCCATGCTAAAAAAAGGTTCACATTGAACTTTTGTCATATTACCGATATACGCTTAAAGTTGAATTTCATATATTTTATAAATCGATAGTTATTCAATAATTATTAGTTTTAAAAGCGCATAATATATTAGATGACATTATATTATATTAGTTCTTAATATATTTCCGCTTATTTATATTGTTTAGGCCCGTGTTTTAGAATTATTTTCTATATCTTTATATTAGAGTAGATGATTGAATGCAAATCAAGAAATCAAATTAAACTTCCAACATGATAATCAGAGCCAACTGATTTTCTCCCACTTCTTCTCTAATTCTCATCTTAAAGATCTCTTCTACAATTTTTTCCCAATACTCTGAAACTTAAATTTTAGGTTTTTTTGTTTCTCCTATTATTAATCTCATAAAATCCCTATGATATTAACTGTTTTCTCTTAGTGCAAAGATCTGAAAGATTGCCACTTTTTTTAGTGCTCAGAATTGAAGATAGTAGAATATCATATTAGTTCTTATCTTGAATTAATTGAAGGTTTTAAGAAGTATTATTTTAACGGAAAAATAGCATAAAATGATACCTATTTTATGTCAAAACTAAATTAAAGTTACTCAACTTTTTTCTTTTCAATTAATGTATCGATTTTTTTATTATTTCAATATTGGGACAATTAACAAATTTAAAAGTTATATATTAGCGACCTTTACTTTATTTTTGTATCGTGAGTCCTTTATATTAACGACGCTTTATTATAAACTCAAAATTCGTTGTTTTACAGTTTTAAATCGTTTTCTACCTTTTTCGTCTAATTTTTACCCTTTCGTTCGATTTTTATTCGTTTTTTTTCGTTTTCGTCTGTTTTACTGTTTTCGAACTTTTTACCGTGTTTGATATCGTTTTCGACCGTTTTTTTACTGTTTTCGTCTGTTTCTGTCCGTTATCCCCCATCTCTTTTACGAACGAAAAAAGTAAAAATCGAAAAGAAAAAAAACGTTCATAAATGGTAAAAAAGAAGTCGAAAACGATAAAAAAACGGACGAAAACAGTTAAAAGCCATAAAATGCACACAAATGGTCAGAGAAAGGCTCGAAAACGTAAAAAATGGACGAAACGGTAAAAGAAGGACGAATGTTGTAAAGACAGACCAAAACGATTAAAAACGGTAAAAATCAAACGAAAAAGGTAGAAACGATCTAAAACTATATAAAAAGAATTTTGAGTTTATTATAAAGTGTCAATAATATAAAGGGCTAACGATGCAATAATAAGTAAACGATCGTTAATATATAACCTTTAAATTTGTTAATTGTCCTAACATTGTATTAAGGAAAAAGATCGGTACCTTAAGTTGAGAAAAAAAAGTTAAGTACCTTTAATTGAATTTTAACCTAAGATGAGTACTTTTTAATACTATTTACCCTATTTTAATAGGTGACATCGATTCATAAATCGTCGACCAGTTTCATTGGATATTTGTTTCAATATTGGGATTAGGTGTCAACAATATTATTGTTAACTGTATGTACATTCATGGAAATAAAGTACATGGCCCACCAGGTTCCTATAATACTCGGCAACAACAACATTATTCACAAGTTCTTCCCTCAGCCCCCGCGTATCCTAGTCAAGGTATTCTCGGTCCTCCTCCGGGTGAATACAGGTCTCAAGCCACTGCACTTCCAAGTGCCTTTAGCAAAATGACATCACAGGATCCCACATGGCATATGGATATAGGTGCTTCATCTCACTTTAATTCTCATACAAGTAATTTAGGTACCATTTTTAATAAACTCTTATACCCATCTATCTATGTTGGTAATGAAAATTCTATTCTTGTCACCAACACAGGCCATAGCATTATTTCTTCCGCTCATCACAATTTACATCTTCATAATGTTATTGTAACCCCTAAAATCATAAAAATCTAATTTTTGTCCGTCAATTTACTAGAGATAACAATTGTACTATCATATTTGACGCGTTTAGTTTTTCTATGAAGGATTTCCTGACTCGTCATATCCTCCTCCGATGTGACAACTCAGGCAATCTCTCTAAACCGTCAACTCTCCCAACTGCTTTCATATCTACTAGCTCTTTCATGTGGCATCAACGCCTTGGTCATCCGTGTGATGAAGTGTTGCATTCTCTTGTTTCTCGTAAATTTATTTCTTGTGATAAAACGAAGTCTCTACATATTTGTCATGCTTGTCAGCTCGACAAACATGTGAAGCTTCCGTTTCATACTTCCGACTCTAATGTTGAACATTGTTTTGATATTATTCACTCTAATTTATGGGCATTTCCCATTGTTAGCTCTAGTGTTTTTAAATATTATGTCTTGTTTCTTGATCACTTTTCTCACTATGTATGGGTTTATCCCCTTCGCAACAAGTCTAATATGTTCGACAATTTTTTTCATTTTCGTAAGTATATCAAAAAACAATTTAAATGTGAAATCAAAAGTTTTTAGTGTGATCATGGTGGTGAGTTCGATAACACCCAACTTCACAATCTCTTCCTCAAAAATGGCATCCAATTTCGTTTCTCATGCCCTAAACCTCACAACAAAATGGCAAAGCCGAACACATGATCCGTATAATTAATAACACAATTCACACTCTCCCTTTTCAATCACATCTGCCCCACCTTTTGGGTTGAAGCTCTTCATATGGCTACGTATCTTCTCAACCTTCTCCGTTCCACGACAATACATAACGAAATTCCCTTTACCCGCCTATTCAACAAAACACCCGACTATTCCCAGCTTCGCATCTTTGGATGTCTTTGCTACCCTAACCTTATAAACTTGCACCCCGAGCCACTCCATGTATCTTCTTAGGCTACCCCGCTTATCACCGTGGTTTTCGGTGTCTAGATCTCTAAACCAATAAAATTATCATTTCTCGTCATGTCACCTTTGACCAAACACAATTCCCCCATATATCCATGACCCTTATTGCTACACCCTCTTACACTTTTCTCCATTCTATGCCCTCCCCTCTCCTACCTCTTGCCACGAACCTTTCCAGTCCGATAAACCCCCCCCCCCCCCCCCCCCCCCCTAATATAACAACCCACCCCATCACTACTCCTAACAACCTACTCACATATAATTCTCCATCATCGAGTCCAGTGCCTCATAGCCCAACACATCCCGAAGTCCACCTAGCCGCAACACCTATTCCCGATCCCATTTCGAAAGCCACTCGTACTCACACCATGACCACACGTTCTGATGCTACGTTTTAACCTATTATCTTTTGAAATGTATATAAGTAATTAACTAACTTTAAAGCCTTGTTTATTTCAAAAAAATCGTTTAAGTTGCTTTAGGCTTATATAAGCTTATGTTTTCATATTCATAAACTTGTGTGGCAAGCAAATATTATTTAATAAATTAACTTATTCCAAAAGCTCAAGCTCGCATTAACTTTTATCCTAATACAACGCAAGTGTTAAATCAGTTAACAATTAGCCAAAAACAGTGAGAAATCAATGGAAAAGCTAGTTAGTAGGTATAGAGGATCTAATCCTCAATGAAATAAAGCCCTCGTCGTTTAATTGCATCTCATGTAGATTTAGAAAGACTCGTTTAAATTGGATCACTTCGTTGGCTAATCCAAATGCTTTTTGTAATTAATTGTTGTACTAGCGGCTCTTTGTGTCTTACTACTTCCGTCCCAAAGTAAGTCCTAAAGTAAGTGTCTATATTTGAATTTTAAAGTATTTGTCTCAAAATTTCGGCCGTAAATATATTTGTATATGTTAATAATACTTGATGTAAGTTACTTAAATGGGTAGAGTTTAAAATGTATTTTTATTTGTGTAAATTTTATCAAGTATATATAACGATCGGTTATCTACCCAAGAAGATAAAGAGCCCCACATACGAGAAAAGGTATTGATAGCTGAATTAACCAGATGGGCCGCCCAAAAACCTGGAGCTGAGATTGAAATCGAAAATCAACGTCGGACCCCGGCTATTCGAGAAGCGATCTGAAGCGCATACAAATATGTTTACAGTCAAAGTTTCAAAAAAGAAAAACTTTAAAAGTCAAATATGAACATTTATTTTCAGACGGATAGAAAAATGTAATTATTCACTTTTGGTGTATTTTATATATTCACCTTTGTTGTTAAAAAATGTAGTTATAGAGTTTGGTGTATACGAGAAAACAATAAAATGATTTCAAATGAATCAAGCTAACCTGTGATACTTGATTTTGGTTCTCGTCAAATTGAAGGACCATTGTATGTGTCAAATATATGGTTTATTTACAAACTTGTATGAAGAAATCCATCTTATAAGAGAGCTGAGTGGTTAAGGCCTGAAGGTGATGCCAAAGTCGCCACTTATGATTTTATAACTTTGACATCAAAAATTTTATGGTACTACATTTCTGAGGTAACCGTTTGGGCCCAAAATGTGGTGCTAACGAAAATTATTTTTTTAAAAGAACACAAATAACTTAATTTACTAAATTAAAAAAACATTACATAAAAAAACATTACAATTAAAAAACATAAAAATTTAATGATTACGGTTCAATGCTCCAAAAGATCGGCTCGAAGCTCGTTGTGTACTATTCGGTCTCGAATTTCTTTTGTTTTCCTCTCATGTATTTCGTATCTTTCAATCCAACTTCGAACAATATTCGGTTGAGGTTCAACATAAACATCTGCCGGATTCAATGAAAATCCTTCGTCTAATATCATGTTATGTAACATGATACAACAATACATGATTCATTTCAAGTGGGTTATTTTATAAGCACGAGCCTGTTGTTGTATAATTATCCAACGACCTTGTAAGACATTAAAAGCGCATTCAATATCTTTCTAGCACCTTCTTTAACTCTTTTAAACCGCAACGTTTTTTCATCCCTTGGAATCGAAAATGTTTTGGATAAATACCGTCAGCCAAATATTAACATTTTTGTATGTTTTTCCGTTTACCACAAACGGAGAATCCGGAACCCTATCGGCTAACTCATTATCAAATAAAGGAGAATCATATAAGACATTTAGATCATTGTTTTCCCCTGGAACACCAAAGTATGGATGCAAGATCCACAACTGTTGATCCATCACTGCTTCTAATATAAGAGTTGGGTATTTATGATCCCGTCTTTTAAATTGAGCCTGTAAACCCTTGGGACAATTTCTCCAATCCTAGTGCATGCAATCAATACTCCCGAGCATTCCCGGGAGTCCATGTTTCTGAAGGTGCAATGCATATGTTTTTTCTATATACGTGGGAGAAGGTTTTCTTAAATATGTTTCAACATATAAGTCATATATGCATTTAGTAACATTAAGCAAACATTCTCTAGCAGTGCGTTCGGTAATTTGCAAATACTCGTCAAATTCATCGGGTGATGACCCATACGCCAATTGACGAAATGCCGAAGTGATCTTTAGAATTTAATAAATACTTTCTCGACCGGTAGCATCCATCACGGGGTGAAAATAAGAAAACTATCGGGGAAAGGGTCGGTATTATGATTTAAAAATATCATTGACTATTTTTTTAGAAAGCCTTGAACTCATACAATACATTCGCCGAAATTTCTCTTCCGTGTATTTTGTAGGAATCTCAGCATCGCCAAAGTAGTCATCGAGCAACCTTTGACTCGCGTCTTCCCGTTCACGAGGTATATATGTCCTCCTATTTATTGGCGCCGACCATGACCCACCGGCTTCTTGTTATACATAGCCACAAATTTCTCATACTCCGTTAAATCGCGCATATAACGTTTGTGATCGTCACCAAAATAATTTTCGTATTCATTGATGGTATTTTGGTAAAGATCCATGTGATTAAAAAATTAAAGTAGTAGAGAAATATGAGATAGAAAATGTAAGAATTGAGTGTATAAAATTTGATAAAAGGAGGCAGTATTTACAGTTTTTTTAGGGTTTAAATTTTGAAAAAAGGTATTTTGTTTGAAAAAAGGTTAGTAAGCCTTTCCAACGACTAGTTTTTTTTAAATTAAAAAAAAAGGAAATTTGCAACAACTTGGCTGGTGTTCTTGACGCGAGCTCCTTTGGCGCGAGCCAGAGAACGAAGCGCCAACGCTGATCTGGCGTCAAAGGCCTACCAGTTGCGCCAACAACCACCGTTCCCCCCTCTCTAAGGACCAAGGACCATCCATAAAAAGGAAATGACTATTTCTGCATTCCACTATATTTTTTGATGTTAAATGCATTTAGTTTGAGAAAATAATTCAAAATATTTTAAAGTGACTGTGAATCGAAGCGATTTTTTATCATACCTTGACATGTGTCCGACATAAGTATAAGCGAGGTTTTCGATAGCATGAGGGGTGGCGTGGCGGCATGGTCAAGTCTCACGCCTTTGTGAGCCATGGCGAGTCATAGCGTTTTTAAGGCGTGAATTAAAGCGTCACAAAGTATGAAAATATATACAAATTTATGTATTTATTTCATATAATAATATATTAAGGTCACAAAAACTGTAAAACATAAGGAATAAAGTTAATAAACTATTTTTGAATGTATTTTTTTTCCGTTTTTATATAGGAAAATACAATTTTATCGAAGTTGGATTTAAAAAAACATTCACTCATCTCGTTTTATCGTGTCTTATCACATTTTTTCACCTATCGTCTCACTTCAAGCTTTGGTCTATTGCGTGGCATGGAGGTCAAGCCTCACGCATTTGTGAAGACTTTACGAGCCTTTTAGAACCTTGAGTATAAGTTATCTCGGTTTCCTTAGTCGTCTCGCGTCAATTGACTCGATCGCTTCAAGACACATGTCCTATTATGGAGTAAAGTTGTTTCGATTGTTTCGGCCACCTTGATACATTTTGATGATTCCTCAAATTGAATATATTTAACATCAACACTTTACTTTAGCGTAGGGGTGACCATCGTTACGAAATCGACCCATCCCGACTCGATCCCGACTCATCTCGAAACCGACATCGTGGAAAACTCAAACCAAATCCCGACCTAATTTAATCTCGAGTCCCGAACCGAACTGAGTTAGGCCCGAGTTAATCCTGGTTTGTGTGGTTTTCTTTGTGCGATCTCGATTTAATCTCGGGGACGTCAAAAGAAGAAGACAGCCGAGGAAGCTACAAGACGGCAAACACATTGGACAGTCGCAGAGGAAATTGATTTGGCAAAAGCTTGGGTTGCCGTGTCTCAAGAAAACATTCATGGAAACGAGATGACGGATGTGGGATTTTGGACAAAAACCCTTGAGTACTTTTAGAGCAAAACGAAGCAGCAAGGGGCTCGTACGTATGATTCATCGAACGAGAAGTGGAAGTCCGTTCGACCGGCTCTAGTTCGGTTTTGTGAGGTTTATGGCAACGTGATGCGTATGGGGCCTGAAAGTGGTATAGGGGATCCTGATATTTTTAACCGGGCGTTGGTGCATTATGGAGCTGAAGTTCGGCTCCCGTTTAAATTTCGTCATTTTTGGGAGATTGTGAAAGACTGCTCGAAATGGAAGCAGGTTGAAATGCCTAAGGAATTAGCTAGGACTTCTCAAAATAGCAAGAGATAAAAGTCAACTGGGTCTAGTTCGTTTAATACAGATTATGTGGATGCGAGTAACCGTGTGGAAGTTGAGGGCGCTGATAATGAAGAAGTAGAACCGATCTCACGTCTAATGGGCAGGGAAAAAGCTAAGAGTTGGAGCAGAAGATCGGTGGAGTCGAGTACAAACGATGAGGCTGTGGCTAGGTTGATGTTGTCGGGGATGGGTGAACAACAAGAACGGGCCTTTCTAGTGCAGGGTGAACAACATGCCGCATATTTTGAGATGAAGAGGAAAGATTTAGAGATGAAGAATAAAGAGATGGAAATTCGGCAAGAAGTAATGGCATTAGCTCGAGCCAAGAAACAAAACGAGGACTTGGAATTTTATATGCAGCCGTATGACCATTTGGAAAGAGCTCAACGTGCAGCCGTGGAATGGCGCCGAGCTCAGATCAAGGCGAAATATGATTTGTCTTTTTAGTTTATTTTTTTAAATGTTGTTTTTAAATTTCCTATGTATCGTCTTTTAATTTTGTAACGTGTTTTAATTTTCTATGTACCCCGTGTTTAATAAAATGTATGAATAAAAATATTCAATAAAAAAGTGGGAGTGATGTGTAGTGAGTTGTAGTGAGTGTCATTACCTCCAAAATGAGTTTGAGCGAGTTATAGTGAGTTTGTTAAAAAAAACTAACGTGCCGCTGACGTGGAGGTGAGTGGGTTTCTTACCACTCCTCCTAGTCTTATTACATGAGCAATGCATCAAGTTTTTCATGATTGATGCATTTATTGTCTTTAGTGAAAAACATAAAAGACTTATGTTTATCAAGTTTTTGTAAAAAGTGATGTCAAAAAACTCACTACAATGGCAAAAACCTCTAAAAATAACCTTGTAAAATAATGAAAAATCTTTAAAAACTTTACTTATTGTAGATGCTTTTATACCTGAAATATAGACCGAATTTTCAAAAGTGTATGCTTGTCGGGAAATAGTACTTTGACTGATAGATCGAAAGTACACACATATATTGTGAATGAGTAATTTCCCGGTTGCGAGCGAAACAAACGTCTTATCTAACTCCCTTATAAAATATTTTGATAGGTTATTAATAAAATACTTGAATTTTCAATATACAACATTAATTACACATGGTACAAATAAAATAACCTTATCTAACCAAAATAGAAACTTGAAACATAAAATTATAACAGAGGGAATTAAATACTATATTTAAAATACTTCATCACCCTTTTTTATAATAAATCTAACATATAATACAAATAAAAAAAGATTACATAGTAAAGTAGTAATTTCAAACATTAGTTATAATATATTTATATTAAATTTTACAATTAAATTACTCCATCACCCCATTTTACAATTAAAATAAAACATGGTATAAGTAATTTATACTCATATTACATAATAATTAATACACACTTAAAAATAAATATAATTAATACAACTTAATATATAATTAAAACCACAATTACTTTAAAATATAAATATTATTTACGTTGTACAACAATTAAAATAATACTTTTACAAAAAAACGTGCATATTATCTCTACTTAAAATGACATTGTATATAATTATAAAAATCAAACCGCGCAAACGGGTTCAACCGGTAACCAGAGTCATCAATTGAGCTAGACAGTTACATAATGATACACAAATCTCATAATATGGTTTTTCGTGATGTCGTTGTAAGGAAAACATAAAAATTTAAAAACTATGTTGCAGAGTATTTGTCGCCACAACGCACGGATACCCTGCTAATTGTCTTAATGTACATTTTATAAGAACCGAAAGAAAAAAATACATGTTCAAAAAAAGAAAGAAAAAAAATACAAAATGAAGAAGGTCAAATAATTGAGATAAAAGTGGGCACTTAATAAATTAATGGACATGTAGGGTTGAGAAACGATTATGAGGCATGCTTTGTGGGACTTATCGGGTGGTAGATTGAGGTTACCATCAAGCCCTTCATATCACGTAATGTGTGGGTGTTGCACGCAATGAATGAGAGATTCATATACATCAACTTGTATTAATACAAACAAATTCTATACATATAGTTTGTTCAATACATACACAAAAAGGCAGACAGGTATCTTTCTTAGTGGGTGTGTTTGGATATAATCATTAAAAACAAATTATTCATTTTGAAAACTCTATTTTGAAAAATCATCATTTTGAAAACATCATTTTAAAAAATAGTTTTAGATTTGATATTTCTGTTTGAAATCGCAATAATCAAACAATCACTTTTTTGAGTGTTTAACAAATTTGATTATTTGATAATAAACTCCATTTTGAAAGCTTATTTTTCCAAAACTCTATTTTGAAAATGAAATAAGTAGCTCCCCAATAACTTTTTCAAACATCCATTTTGAAACTTCTAAACGCAAATAATCATTTATCTCCATTTATTACCTAAACATTTTTTTAACTTATTTCAGTTCCAAACTAGGATTTAGAGATAATCTCCTCCTAACCGCACATTCAAACACCCCTTAATCACCTCTATTCATGAATACATCAAGAGAATCTCGGAAGAGCACAATAGGTGACGTCGAACAAAACCTCCACTAAATGGGTCATATTTATATTAGTTTTACAAATAAATACGTATAATATTAAACATGTATGAACTATATATATCAAATTTATATGTAAATTTTTTTTAATTTAACAAAAATCAGATTTAATTACACAGCTGTAGAAGGCAAGCGAACAACAAGCTGCGCCGCAAGCCCTTTTTGAATAGCGAAACTAATTCTATGAAAAACCACATCTGTGGATTTAGGTGTCATAACATTGCTATTCATAACGCGCTGAATTCTCTTCAGAAGCTCCACCGCTTCAGGTGCAAGGAAACCGAAGGTATCAAATGCAAAAGGAATAAACACGTGTTGATTTTCAATGCATGATTTTTCGTGTTTTGTCACTTTGCATGAGGCGGCTTTCAAAACAGCCTGACCCGCTGTAAAACGGCTACCCAACCCCACTAGAGGAGAAACCCCAGTCAGATCAACACACGCATGTTTTCCTCCAGCTCATCCAAAAACCAAAATATCCGCCGGTCTGAGTGTGGATCTTCCATCTAACGGGTCAGTCAAGAAGTTCACAGGTGTTTCTTTCTTGGCGGAGATGCCAGCACGCCTACATATGTCAAAAAGAACGTCCCTAACCATATCATGTCAATACTTGAAGCCCGAGAGCTCTTTACAATGAACCGCATATTCCCCAAAAACTATTAAACGACCCTGAATACATGCTAATGATCACGTTGTGCACATCTATCGACTATCGACGGCCGGGAATTCTTTTTTCTTGCAACAATTTACTTGTAATAGTGTCGTATATATAACAGCATACAAGAACTACTTGATATAAAACTAGAAGATACGTATACGTTGTAAGAAAATGAAGATTGAAAACAATATCATGTTTACATGTGGGATCTAAAGTTTGAAAATTAACAATTTCGGGATTTATATATATACAAAGTTGTTGTTATTCATTACGTTTGGTCGTTTTAAATAGACATATTTAGACTAAAATTGTATTTTATGTTTATTGACAGAGAGTTAAGATGCTGGTCTACCAAATGATAACTTTGATTGTGTGAAGTTAGCAACTAATCTATATATGGATTATGGCATGCAAACTAGCTTCTTTTGAGTTTATCACAAAAAGTTGGTGGGAGTTGGTGTTGTATGTATCCAGATATACCTTGTCAATCCTTATATTCAACTTTACTTAAAAGGTAATTGGGTAATAATATAGTTATGTCAAGATATCAATATCAATATTATAATTTTAATATGACTAATACTTATAGAAATATATCTAACTTGACATTTTTTACGTTTTATGTATCCATCTTTTTTTTTTCATTATGATTATTAATTTTTTAAAAGTCGGCCACTGTGTGTATTTTGTCACTATTTTATTATGTAAAATTACCATTTTACTTTTTAAAAATTCGGAAAAGTAAGGGTAAAATGGTTACAAAATACACAGAATGGTTGACTTTTGAAAGTTTAATGACCATAATAAGAAAGAAAAAAGATAATTACACAAAACGTAAAAAATGTCAAATTAAATACATTGTTAAGTTATTTGCCTATTTTAATATGCTATAAAGTAAAACTGTTAAGAGGTGACATTTATTTTAAAGGTTGTTTAGTAAATTTGAAAATTTATGTTTGACTTGTCTTATAAGTTTGTTTAGAATTGAAACACCACAAGAATCTTATGATGATTACTTTTAAGATATAAATGAAAATTAATAGTTTTAAAATTCTTTGTATCCTTGGATTAAAATTTGTATTTTGCTTTTGTATATCGTTTATTTGAATAAAGTAGTCGCATCGTTTGTCAAAGGAAAAACTTGTTGGTAATTAAATAAATAAAACGAATTGACTCAAACGATCTTGAATAAAAACGATAAAATTCAGACAATCAACTTTAAAAGTTCAACGAATATAAATCAAGATTTTTAAACTAGCAATTTTGAACGATCGAGCAGATTCTAATTAAATATCAGTCTTCAAACACATAAATCACTCTTCAAATTTCATATATCAACTACAATTCAACAAAAAAATGTATTTGATAAGTATCACGATCCAATCATCAAACTAATTCTTCTATTATCAAAGAAATTCAATAATAAATAACTTAACGAAAGAGCGCTTATAATTTAAACACCTTAAATAAGATACGAACAATTCGAACATACCACATACGTAATTCATTTTACGGTTCAAATGCAAACAAAAAAAATTCAATACAACGTAGGTAATCAGTTTATGTTCTCCATTTTTTATAGGCAAATATTTTAACTTGTCAAATTTTCTATTTTTTATTTCGCACATATAGGTTTATAGTTTTATGACAAAATTAAAATTATACGAAGAAAAATTTAAAACGCTAAAGGTTACAAATAGTGTTTTAAGAGGTGTTTTTTTCTAAAATAAAAATTCAATAGTTATAATTTATATAGTTTGAAAACACAAACAGGCAACAAGTTTTATTTATAACTAATTGGTGTGAATTGGCCGAAAGATGTATTTATAACTGATTCGTGGTTGGGCTTGGAATACAAAATGTCAAAATGATTCAAAATTTTGGACTGAGTGTGGGATGTTATTTGGGCTTTTATATCTTAAGAGCACGAGTATGGTTTGGTATTTTCGTATTAAGCCGTGAGAAAATACGAGAATTTTCAGGGGGTATGGTGAGTGGTGGCTAAATGATCCCACCACGCCACAAACTCCACAACACCACATTTCACCTCTTTGGTTGCCTTGAGCCATGAAGTATACATTGGGCCCACATAAAAAAACATTTCATTAATAAAAAAAATTACACAATAAAAAAAAATTACACAATAAAAAAAATTAGCCGGAAAAAAAATAAAATAAAAATTAACCGAAAATAAAATTTATTGATCTTCTTCTTGATTCCACAAGTGTTCAACAAGGTCGTATCGAAGGTCTTCGTGCGTTGCTCTATCCCGAAGTTCTTTTGTTTTCATTTGTTGTCTTTCGCATCGTTCGACCCAAGTACGTGTAATGTTGGGTTCGGGAGAAACGTACATGTGCATATATTCACTTATATCGAACTTTTGGTCTTTCAAAATCATGTTGTGTAATATAATGCAAGTGTACATAATTCTCCTAATGATGTTCATTTGATACGCTTGTGCCGGTTGTTGTATAATTCCCGACCTCGTACATATCGGGAATGTCTTCCATTTTAACTATACTAGTGTGTGTAGATGATTGTTGAGGTGAAATGGGTGTTTTATAAGTGATTTATAGGTGAAAATGGGGTTTTATAGGTGAAAAATAGGGTTTTTTTTGAAAAAAAAGGGGTCTCCCCCGCTCCTCCAACGATATAAAAATCAAATGCAACGGTCATATTTTTTTTTGAAAATTTTTTTAAAAAATTATAAATTCACGAAAACGTGAGAACGGGGTGTGGTTCTCGCGTTTTCGTGTCGCGTTTTCGCGCGAAAACGCGCGCCATACCCTAGGCGCGAGACACGAAGACGCCAAGTGGGGTGTGATGGCTCGCGTTTTTGGGTGACGTCGTGGGAAAACGCAAGGGGAAAACCCCCGTACCCTGTGCTCTATAAGCAATTTCCGACCACGAACAAATAAAAACCTTTTACGCGCCTAAACTTTGTCAGTTAGGCTAGTCGTTTTTTTTAACGGTAACTTTATTAATAAAAGAAAAACTAGCAAAATGCTAGATTACAAAGAAACCAAAAAAGAGTGTTGCAACCAACTATCCCACTTGAATTTAAATCTACCCTAGCATTGCAACAAAAAAAAAGAACGAAGAATGATATCGTCTAAAATAGAACCGATTTGACCCACCTCATAGGAATATTCAGCCTAGGAAGGAAAATTAACACGGGTAGGCTACTCGTAACAGCGGCATAATGCGATTTTTATCTTTTCTGTCATATTACCTTTTTTTCTTCGACGACCTCTCAACAACTTATTTATCACAACAAGACGACCTAGTTTTAAAAAAATTATTTAATAAAAAAATCATTTTTTTCTATATAAATACCGCATTTTCACATACAACTTTCTTAACTTTCAATATTTTCACACAGAATTTCAAAAATCAAATGGCGTGCTCCCTTCCACACACCGTTGACGAGATTAAAGCTATGGTTCAGAAATAAATCGATGAAGAAAGACGTCGACATCTTAAGCTCACGACGTTAGCCTTTGATTTTGATAATGCAAGTTATGATAAAACGAACCTGCGCATAACATATGATAAGTGTCGTGATATTTCCCCATCGAAACGTGTTTCAATCGATACATTTCTAAAAAAGAAACTGACGATGATAAAGCCATGCAAAAAGCCTTGTTTAAAAAGACGGCAAAAATGGAGGCTCATATTCAAAGTAAAGTTGAATGACTAAACAACCTCACTCTCCAGACTCATATCGGTTCTTCATCACAACAACACTGACGCCGATATGTTTCTCCCGATCCACCCTATCCAATTGTAAACGACTCAAATGGCTTACTTCTTGACAGTCAGTTGTATCAACTATACTAAGATGAACAAGTATTGAGAGAAACAGTGGAAGAAGAAACTAGGGCCTAAAGGGAGCGGGAAGAGAAAGTAAGGGTCGAAGAAGCTGAAGAAACACAATTCTGGTCAGAGTTTTTTTAGGGCACCTATCAGATTTGGATCCGAGAACGGACTAATCGTATTACATATTTTTATTTTATCTATCTAATAGTGTATTTCTTTTCGTATTGTATTTGAATTCCAATATTTTAATGTTTTACGTATGGAATAAATGTTTTAATTTTCAAGTAAAAATTGTTTACGTTTACGTTTTTTATTTACGAATTTAAATAATTAAGAAGAAAATAAAATAGAGTATGACGTGGAGGTGACTTTCTCACAACGAGTAACGATATAAGGTTTAAATTTTAATTTTTTAGTTAGAAAGTGTGGACAATATTAAGATTAAAACATTTCTTCTTTTTCAACTCGGTCGTCCTCTGGATCGACTTCGTCTAGTTGACCGACTCGACTCGGTCTCCGCAACAGGTCGACTTCGAAGTCGGTCGACCGGCTCGACGTCCCACCCCGTTGCGGACAACCTTATATAGTAGTTTCAAATGCTACCTCCCTTGTTCATTAAGTTTGATTATCGCATCTAGGATGTTTGTAATTTGGGCTTGACTCATAACACCAAAATCAGATTAAATTGGATTCATATTATAACTGAACCGAACATAGAACTCGAATTTTGGGTCATAATGGAACATGACCGAGCTATAAATTCGGATTTTAGGATGGATATATAGATTTGACAATCGAACTTGAAAAATAAACCGAGAATCAATATAAATGATCATTAAACTTTAATCTTGATATTATAAAACAATTTTTATAGTCGAATATTTTTTTACTACACATCCATATAATTATATATTTTTATAAAATAGTGTAATTCGGGTCAACCGAATTTAAATTTGGTTTTCGGTTTGGTTAGATACGGTTGAACTCTAGTTTGGTTCGATGTTCAGGTTGACCCAAAAAATAATTTACTTAATAATTCAAACCGAATAACCGAACAACTCTAAAACCGAACCGTTGTACGCCCTAATTGCATCTAAATCTTGACTAATAGCTTTTTTCAGCTCATTTTTTTCCTTTCTAGTAAGTCGTTGCATGACAAAACCAAATTGGTTTTACGTAATTTAGACCTCTTTTGAAGGCTTACATAATTGGAGTGTTTGTTCTCGTTAAAACTTGTGCTAGTTTTGTGCTTGACCAACTCCAAGAACTAAACTAATTGTTCTGTAACAGTGTACGGTAACACAGACACATATGGCCTATTGTATCTATAATAAAAGAAGGGAATCACGTTCTCCTAGGAACAGTTCCCCTTTCACAAATCCATTATTATATCTTTCGCTCACTTCCCCTCACACCCTTCCCCTTACAAGCTCAATTGTTTATTCCATCTCTATTGTTCTTCATAAATAAACAAAAGCCAATCTCACACGTTTTCTTCTCACACAGTGTTCTTGGGTCTAAAAGTTGACGACAACCGTTGATTTCCTTCTCACACACACGGTAGTAGGAGTAGCAATTGACCCCAACAGTTGATTCTTTGTTTATTCGTTTCCCGTTTGGGGTTGGTGTAAAAAAACAGATCTGGCGGTTGATATGAGACTAACAGGATATTGGTGACAACGAGGCCTATTACCGCCATTGATTTGATACGGTAACCCGTTTACATAAGCCATATGTGTGTGTATCACTGCCACCTCCATGCTTTATGTAACCCTCACACTTCTCTCTCTCTCTCACTCTTAAAATAGATCTAAGATCTACTTAAAAGTTTTGATCAAAGATCTACGGCTTTTGGTCGTTTCGATTTATGCTGAAAAACACACACCCACAAGCCGGTTAACCTTCAGTGACTCCTATTTCTTTGTTGCCACCGTTCGTGGTGTGCGGCGTTGGTGTTTGGCAGGTGGCATTGGTTACCTTAGGTGGGTGGGTGGTTTTGTGGCCTGCCGTGATTGGTTTGGATTGTGATCTCTACGGGTTTATGCTCAATGGGTGATTACTGAGACATTATCAGCATGTCTTAATTGATTGGGTTTGGTGGAAAACCTAATTATTTCGGTTCGTTTTTGAAAGTCCCAAAATATAACAATTGTTGATACAATGACTCGTATACAAGATAACACAATATGATTACTTTTCAAACGCGTAATGCTTTATTAATCTTTATAAACAAGGTATTACAAAGTGTTATGAATAAACCCGTTGTGTGACAATAAGAAATGAACCTAGAACAAGTAAACTTGATTCGATACTCAAGTTTACGAGAGAACCTTAGAGTCGCTGGTGGACAGCTGGGGACTCAGTGGTTCTAATGGAAGAAAGAAACTTATATTAATTATCCAAGCACAAGGGTTGGTTATTCTCTTCTTTCTCCCTCCTATTTATAGTGGTACGAGGTTGCTTCCTTAGTGGGAGTAGTTGATACGTGTCATCTTCTAAGTGGAAGAGTACAACGTATTAAATGCATGTCTAAATCGAGACATACCTTTAAACTACTTTAGGTGAACAGTTTTGCCAACTGTTCACTTTTGTCCCCCTAGGTCGTACTAGGCTTTATCTTGAATCTCTTGTTTTGTCCCGCTCAAAACACTTAGCAGATTCTCCCGCCTAAACTATAAAGGATAATACTAGCTTTGCTTGCATAAGTCTTCATAGGGTTGTAAGTGATCTCTGAGTATTGTCATCTCAGAGATCCTTGAACACCAGCACATTCCTTCTACATCCCAGCTGTTCATAATCGCTGGTGAGTATGACTTCAGATAATCTTCGAATTCTCTGACCTTGTCTTTGACTTGAATGTTCCTGGTGTGCCAGCTGAGGCTTTGCCTTTAGCTGGTCTGGTCTCTATCGTTGGTCTTCTCAGCGACTCGTAACACTTGGTCTAATTTAAACAAATCAAGACAGGGTCATAGTTAAAATTTTAATTGGCCCAACAATCTCCCCCTATTTGTTTATAAATTATACTAAGTCTGAAATTATTGTAAGTGAGTACACAAGTTCTTCTTACACATAATTTAACAAACACACCTCAGAGTTTTATTAAAACATAAAGAACCTAAACCTATTACATGAGCACACACAGGTGCAAAAACAAAATGTACAGAGGTTCTTCATTGATCAAGGACTTGGTCACAAATTCTCTGTGCTTCAACTTTATCAGCTCTAGAGTTAATGATTAACTCAATCTCGTATTCAAAATCACTGGCGTATTTTCAGTTTCTCAAGATACCTTGTTTAAGTCTGATGAGTTGGACAGTTGAAGCCAGATGTAGCTCATTTTCCCTCTGAAATCCATATTCATAATTGTCATTCATAAAGGCCATTCCCTTCTCTGGCTTAGTGTATACTTGTCCACCTACTGGCTTTGTGATCTCTTTTGGGAGTACAAGATTCCCGTACATCCCATCAACTACAACATCTTCAGTGACTAGTCTTTCTACCAAGGGCCCTATTGGATTCTTTCTTTTCCTTCCTTGAGTTTATTGTTGTGTTAGTTGTTGAGGCAGAGGAAGTTTCAAATTCTTAGCAGTGTCTCTTACCCAGTAGAATTTAGCTTGAATGTTCTTCATCATCTGCGCTGCACCAAGCCCAGACTTCTTTTGGGCAAGAGACAACATTTCTAACCACTCAGAGAGACCCAGATCTCTGAGTTTGAAGTCACTGATGACTTTGTAGTTTGTTATCTGGTTGTCTTTGTATAGGGTCATGACCACCTTTTTGTATTTGTTAGTGAAGCAGTTATATTTGGTGATTTTCCCTGGTTTAGCTCTTGTGTGTACAGTCTTCTCATACTCCTTTTGAAGACTACTTCGTTTGGCTTCAAGTTCTTTGAGCTTGTTTAGCTGAGTTTCCTTGATAGAGGGTGAAAGGATTTTCTTTAGTGCTTCCCTGCTTTTGAGCTCAGCAGCCTTAATGTCAGCCAACCTCTTTTGTTCAAGGATATGAGCCTTTACTTGATATGGGGTTAGAGGTGGCTCATCAGCGCTTCTGAACTTGTTTAATTCAGACTGTTTGGCAGTGGATCCTCCTTCCTCTTACATGGAGTGCAAAGATATCACTGGTTCCTCAGTAGCAATACCTTTGCCTTTTTCCTTTGTGACTTCAGTGGTGGGTTTGAATGATCTGATTGGAGTTGGTGTAGGGATTACTGATATCTTGGGTTGAGTTGTGGGTTTTGTTTGTTTAGGTGGCTGCTCCCCCTTAGATATGTCATCTTGTTCATCATCAGAGGAAGAAGTGGCAGAATTATCCCCCTCAGGCACAACGTCAGAGGTGGCTGTGCCTGATCCTGCCTTGTTGAATTTTACGAAATCTTGATCAACAAAGATGCATATTTCTTTAAGTTCTTATTGAAGGGGCTCTTAAAAAAGACGTCTAGAAGGTTCAGATGCCTTGACAATGGCAGCAACATTCACTTGAACAACTGATGTGAGTTCAGAGGGCATGTATTGCATAAGACTCTGATTGACTACTGCTGGTAGATGAGTTTACAGAGAGTTAGCCAGTAGTTGCGGAAGCAGTGATTTGAGGGATGATTCCATGGGTGATGTCATGGAGGTCTCCAAGTTTGTGGTTAGCTCCTCAGCCGCATTTGTAAGAACTTTAAGCTCAGAGAGGAGGTCATCATTTGTGATAGCGGGTGTGGTTATGCTGATATCTCCTTTCTTAACCCATAGCTCTTCAGCACCTAGTTCTTGTACCTTCTTCATTCTTTGAACAGTGATGGGTTTCAAGTTCTGCAAGTATTCCCAGTGTTTCCTTGCACCCAGTTCCATGACATTGGGAATTGTAGGGAATGGAACTAGGGTTGGGGGAATAGGTCTATGTTCCCACATTCTCTTGGCAGCTAGTTCCTGGACACTGACCATGGTGGGGAATGGAATGGGTGTCAATCCAACAAATGAGACTTGATCACCATGATCATCTTCCATGTCTTCAAACCCTGAGTGATGTTCAATAATAAACACTTCATCATCAGACATGGATTCAATTTCTGACACAGCGAAGATCAATAGTAGAGGCTTCAACATTGTCATCACCAGCATAGGGAAATGGATCGTTATTTTGTTGTTCCTCATGAAGATTGAAGTCCTATTATGAAAGTGATTAGTACACAGTTGGTGAAATAATAATAAGGTTAAGGATCGCCATTCTCTGCCCCTAGGAAAGCCGGGTGTGATTATACATCCCCTCCTAAGGATTTCTCCTTAGGACTCTTTTAGTTGTGAATGAGATGTGGTGAATGGTCGCCATTCGCTGTCCCTAGGATAGTTGGGTGTGATTATCCAGCTCCCCCTTAAGGATTACTCCTTGTGACTCTTTTAATTATGAAATATTATATGGTGAATGGTCGCTGTTCGTTGCCCCTAGGATAGCTGGGTGTGATTATCCAGCTCCCCCTGAAGGATTTCTCCTTGGGACTCTTTTAATGGTGATGTATGATATGGTAATGGTTGCCTTTCTCTGCCCCTAGGATAGCTGGGTGTGATTATCCAGCTCACCCTGAGGGATTGCTCCGTGGGACTCTTTTAATGGTAAATTATATGAGGGTAGAGGTCGCCTTTTGTCGCTGCCCCTAGGAAGACTGAGGGTGATGATTCAGCCTCCCTAAAAGTATAAATTCTTTGGGACTCTTTTAATTATGAGGGGACCCAAAAACTGAGTGAAGTTCAGAGACTCTAGGTCGAGACTTATAATGTACTCAAGTTGTTATGTGCGAGAGTACAGTCCAGAGGGTGAAGGATCATCGGGGTGCGTTATGAGCACAAATAAGTCATTTCCTAGTGCAGAGACAAAGTGTACATATATCCTATGGGGTCTAGGTGCTGACACAGACACTCTAGGGATTTAGGCAAACCCTAAACTTCATCACTCTACCCTACAGACTTTTGAGAGTGACTGCTTGTAAGCCTACAAGAGAAAAAAGTAAGGGCAGACTAATACATGAGTGATATCAGCGTTGAGTAGGTTCATAGTTGTCTCTGCTGACTTGGAGACGCTAGACTCTGGTTGTTTATCAGCAACTGGTTCTCTTTCCTCATCCACCATAGTAGGGGATGGGACCTTCTTGATCTTGATCTTCTTTGAAGGATTAACTGAAGGGGCTTCAGCGGAAAGTGGGATTTCTTTCCTCTTATTCTTCTTTTCCTTAAGCTCCTTGGGCCGAGAAGACGACTACACAGTGGTCTTGGACAAAGACTTGTCAGTAGTTCTTACAGCATTCACCTCAAGTTGAGGGATCAAGGGCTCATTCTCCTCTGGTGAAAGTAACTTATCAACCTTTAACATGTGCCTGGTGAGTGACACCTCATCCTCTAGGGGTGTCTTTAAAGAAGCAGGGGTGATGTGAAAAGGAGAGAATGAGTGAAGTTTATCACTGTCGTAGGTTTCACCAAGGATATCCTCAATGATGAGTGAGAGAAATCTGGTGTAGCAAATGGTGGCTAGACGGTTCTTTTTGTCTTTGTTCTCAAGCTTGGCAATGAGGTCAATGTAAAGAATATGAGTGATCCCTATGTCTAGCCCCCATATAAGACTGTAGACGATTGCCTGCTGAGATCTATTTAGCTGGTCATGTGATCCTTGGTTCCCTCCTAGACATTTGACAATGTATAGCATCAGAGTTCTCCAGATGGGTGAGAAGTAATTGACCTTTATCAAGGATTTGTTTTGGAAAGCAAGGGATGTGAAGGGTTTGTTATCATCGTCATGAGGTCGTAGAGTGACCAGAGCTTTCTTCACAGTGACGCTGTTGGGTACAGCCGCCATGTCATCGTTGACAGCCAGTCCAATGACTCTGGCAAAGTCATTGAAATCAAAGGTGAGAGGTTGAGGATGGATGGAAAGGTTTAAGGTGATGCTTGAGGAGGTTTGGTATACTTCAACCGAGAACCAAAACTCACTCAAGTAATGTGTGTAGTAATCTGAAGGTTCTCTGGTTATAGCTTCAGCAATGGAGGATTTCTTCAAGAAGGTTAACAATGGTGTGTAAAGAGGATTGTTGTGTTCGAGAATAGCAACACAGTTGTTAAGGGCAATCTTTCCTTCATTTACGCTAAAATCAACGTTGGATGTGGCCAAGACGGTGAAAGTTTGGTTTACTAATGAAGACGCCATTTATGATTGAGTGAAGGTTGGGAGGATTTGAGAGAGAAAGATGAACAGTATGTGTATGTGAAAATGAGTGAATAATGAACAACAATAAAAGTGAGTCAAGGGTTAGCAAAAGATTTTTGACTTTTTCTAATGACGCATTAAATGCAAAGTATACCTTTTGAGAAAACCGTGGGACCCCTTGACCCTTCATGTGATTTTTATCCCCTTGGAAAGCGGGAAAGTTGTTGACGTTAAAAGGAAATCATTTGAATTAAATACTAGAATATATTAATTCCAATTGGAATGTAACTACCTCGTTACATTCAATTCCCTGAAATGCCTAGAGACAGAGATCACTTATCAGAGTTATTTCCCAATATTGAGAATACCTAGCTCAGCAACCAGCCTAGTAAAACTTGGCTCAGCCAGAGGCTTGGTAAAAATATCAGCGAGCTGGTATTCAGTGGGTATAAAATGAAGCTCAATATCACCTTTTAAAATATGGTCTCTGATAAAGTGATACCTGATGTCAATATGTTTGGTTCTGGAATGAAGTATCGGATTATTAGAGATGGCATTGCACTTGTGTTGTCACAGAATATGGGAACCTGTTCATAGTTGATTCCATAATCAGCCAATTGACTTTTCATCCAGAGAACTTGTGCACAGCACCCAGCGACAACGACATATTCAGCTTCAGCTGATGACATGGCCATAGAGTTTTGCTTCTTTGCACTCCAACTTACTAACTTTCCTCCAATGATTTGACAACTACTAGAGGTGCTCTTCCTATCAAGACAACACCCAACATAGTCTGAGTCTGAGTAGGCTTTGAGGTTGAAGCCTGATCCATTTGGATACCAGAGACCCAGAAAGGGAGATCCTTTTAAGTACCTGAAAATTCTTTTAACAACTACAAGGTAGGATTCCTTGGGGTTAGCTTGGTACCTAGAACAGAGACATGTGGAGAATTAGATGTTTGGTATACTTGTTGTGAGGTACATTAGTGGCCATATCATGCCTCTATATAAGGTCTCTTTCACAGAGACCCCTGAGTCATCAGCTCCCAGGTTGTTGGGAGGAAGCATGGGGCATTTCACTGATGCACAATCAGACAGATTATACTTCTTGAGCAAATTTCTAACATATTTTTCTTGACAAATAGAAATTCCTTTTGAATTTTGTTTGATTTGAAAACCCAAGAAAAAATTTAGTTCCCCCATCATGCTCATTTCATACTTTTTGGTCATAAGTTTAGCAAATTGTTTGCTCAAGGTAATGTTGGTTGAACCAAAAATTATATCATCAACATAAATATGTACTATAATGACCTCACCCTTGGATCTATAGGTGAACAAGGTTTGGTCAATAGTACCTCTAACAAACTTATTTTCAAGTAGGAATTTTGATAGAGTTTCATACCAGGCTCTATGCGCTTGTTTCAGCCCATAGAGTGCTTTGTGAAGCCTGCAGACGTGATCAGGAGAGTCACTGTTTTCAAACCCTGGGGGTTGTTTGACATATACTTCCTCTACAAGCTTCCCTTTAATAAAGACACTCTTTACACCCATTTGGTATACCATGAACCCCATATAAGCTGCACAGGCTAGGAAGATTCTGGTAGCTTCTAATCTGGTCACTGGTGTAACCGGTTCATCATAATCAATACCCTCTGATTGATTGTAACCCAGCACCACAAGCCTAGCCTTGTTCTTAACAATCATGCCAGCTTCATCTCTTTTGCTTCTATAGACCCATTTCGTTCCAACCACTTGTTTTCCAACTGGAGTTTTTACCAGAGTCCACACATTGTTTCTCTTGATCTGATTCAACTCCTCTTGCATGGCTACAACCCAACCTTCATCCAGCAAGGCTGCAACAACGTTCTTTGGTTCATCTTCGGAGAGAAAATCAGCGAAAAGGCATTCATTCACTAAGGATGATTCCAGAGATCTTAGCTTTCCTCTGGTGGTGACTCCCTCAGAGGGTTCTCCAAGAATATTTACAAGAAGAATATATTGGCTCCTACTCCACTTGGATTGAGGAGCAGGAGTCTCTGTGGGCTCAGTAGTCACTGAAGGTGGTTCATCACAAATGATTTCTTCATCCATGATCTTTTCATCAATTTGAGAGACACGAGAGATATGATCAGCATTATCTTCAGCAGGAGGTGGAGTATGTGTTTTGACAACAACCACCCTTGGAGTGATATCAGATATTGAGTGAGGATCAAATGCATGAACATAAGGGAAGTCCTTGTGACATTTTTGAGATGATTCCTTAGGGATTGAGAAATCATCCTCTGGGTATGAGTTGACCTCATTGAAGTCGATGTCACAAGCATCTTAGTTAGACTGAGTGATTACAGCATCTGCTTCATTGAAGGTGACATGGATGGATTCTTCAAGTTCTTGCCTACGAATACTGAATACTCTGTAAGCTCTGAAGGTGAGAGAGTATCAAAGAAAGAACCCATCGTCTGACTTTTCATCAAATTTTCCCAGATGATCTTTGTAGTTGTGAATGAAAACAGGCCAACCAAAGACATGGAAGTAGCTTACATTAGGAGCTCTTTCCTATATACTTCATAAGCGGTATTGCCGTTTCTCTTCACAATATCTTTTTTGTGTGTAACATGTTGTATATACAGCTTCACCCCAAAATTTCTTTGAAAGTCTTGATTCGCTTAGCATGGTTCTGGCAGCCTCTATGAGGGTTCTATTTCTTCTCTCAGCGACACCATTTTGTTCTGGGGTGCCTGGGTTTGAAAAGTTCTATGAAATTCCCTTTTCATCACAAAAGGATTCCATGAAATGGTTCTTGAATTCTATGACATTGTCTCTTCTGATTGCCTTAACTTTGCAGTCATTAAAATTCTCTATTTCTCTGATGAAGGACATGATCCTTTCAGCCGCATCACTCTTTCTTTTAAGAAAGAATACCCAAGTGAACCTGGAGAATTCGTCGACAATGACCAGAGTGTATTTGTTGTGATTAAGGGCTTGAGGTTTAACTGGTCCAAATAAGTCCATGTGAAGAAGATGGAGGCACTTATTAATGGAGAATGATTGCTTGGTTTTAAACGATGCTCTGTGGTGCTTCCCTTTTCACAGGCTGAGCATGGACTATCTTTAGTGAAGGTCAGTGAGGGAAGCCCAACGACTAAATCATTCTTAGCCAGTTTGTTGATGTTTTTGTAGTTGAGGTGGGAGAGTCTCTTGTGCCAGAGCCAATTTTCACTATCAGATGCTTTGGCAAAGAGACATGTGTTGTTTCATTCTGGACATGATGTCATGTCAATAACATACAAATCTATTCTTCTTTGCGCAATAAGAACAACATCATCATTTTGATTAAATATTGTTCCTTGTGTCTTGGTGAACAGAATTTTAAAACCAGCATCACAAAGTTGACTGATGCTGATTAAGTTGTGCTTCAGTCCATTGAAATAAGCGACCCTTGTGAAGGTAATTCCATTGCAATCCACTGAGCCATATCCCTCGGTAGCCCTTGAGGAGTCATCTCCAAAGACTATGATGGAGGAGCATAAGAATAAATTTGTTATTTAGTTTTATTTTGTCGTATCTTCTATTTAGTTTTCTTATTTTGTGTTTCCTAAAAATAATATTGTTATCTTTTTCCTCAAGTTTAGTTTTCTTATAAAAACTACGAATTGGGTTTATTGTATTATTGAGTGATTAATAAAAAAAATGTCTTCTGTTAGTTGACATAAACCAAGATTAGGGTTTATTGTTTGATTTTCAACCTAATAATCGGTATTCGTTGAATCAACGATCGTTAGAAGAAATTGTTTCTAGTATTCATTGGAATCAATAGATCCAATTTATCTATCTTTGATTGTTTCTGGTATTCCCTGGGAATCAACAGACTCAATTATTTATCCTTGTTTTTCGCTACATCAGTGATTAATAAAAATAATAAGAAAACTAAATAGAAGATACGACAAAATAAAACTAAATAACAAATTTATTCTTATGCTCCTCCATCATTCTCCCTTACTTCAAAAAACTCGTCCTCGAGTTTTTCTCACTCGTCTCTTGTACTCGTAGCATCCAAATTTGTATCCCTTGCATCAAATTCCCTTTATTTCTAAAGAATCGACCTCGAACCTTGATCGTCCTAAAACCATACTTACCGACCATGGGTGCGGGTTTTTGATATATGTTTTTTTCAATCAAGATACTAACATCCACCCATTGACCTTTTTGCAACCAAAATAACTCATGAGGGTTTGAAACAACGAGTTTTGAAGAATCAACACTTAATGTAGTTTTGATCATGGAAGAACAAAGATCGTTAGCCACAACTACAACGTATTCGATGTTGTCTTCTTTGCCACCAAATCTTCCTTCCCCAAAAAATCCTTCTTCCTCCTCAATGACATCTTCAAGATCAGTATCATAAACTGCCATTGATTCTTCTTCAACATCCAACATAACATCTGAAGATGGCACATCATTTTCTTCTTCTTGACAATTATGATAAATGTCAACAAAAGGACACTCCTCTTCCTCGGGTTCTTCTTCATAAATCGGGGCTGCTTCATAATCACCACAAACGACATCATCATCGTCATCTTCGGGATCAACAAATGGGTTTTCTGACTCACCATGTTCAATACCCCGACCGTTACGATCACCATGCCGGTTCAACAAGTGTTTCATCCGGTTAGTCAATTTATCAAAGAATAGATCCATTCGCTCCTCCATCTTTGCCATAATACGATGCTCCAATTCTTGTTCATACACATCATGAACATTCCTACTTCTTCTTGAAGACATCTTAAACAGGAACTTCGGCTCTTGATACCAACTGATGTAGCGAAAAAACAAAGATAAATAATTGAGTCTGTTGATTCCCAGGGAATACCAGAAACAATCAAAGATAGATAAATTGGATCTATTGGTTCCAATGAATACTAGAAACAATTTCTTCCAACGATCGTTGATTCAACGAATACTGATTATTAGGTTGAAAATCAAACAATAAACCCTAATCTTGGTTTATGTCAATTAACAGAAGACATTTTTTTATTAATCACTCAATAATACAATAAACCCAAGTCGTAGTTTTTATAAGAAAACTAAACTTGAGGAAAAAGATAACAATATTATTTTTAGGAAACACAAAATAAGAAAACTAAATAGAAGATACGACAAAATAAAACTAAATAACAAATTTATTCTTATGCTCCTCCATCATTTTGTCGTATCTTCTATTTAGACTACCTTGGGACCAGACTACTTTTTATATCTATGCAGATATTGTTTAACCCTTGTCATGTGTCTGGAGCACCCACTATCCAGATACCAAACAGATTTCTTTCATATATATAATAAAACCAACTTAGTTTCGATGATGAACCCACTTTCCAGTGGGTCCATGTTGTCGTTGACTAGTGACATAAGGTCTTCTTTGGTTCCTATATCCCCCTCTTTGGTTGCAGTCTCTGAGTTCATGACGCATACTTCCACAAATGTCACATCCGGGATAGTGTTCACACTCATCAGAGTGATGATCATAGAAGCCACAGTACTTGCAAGGAGGATGTGGTCTGAAATTTTGATGGGAGTCTCTGGGTTTGGGTTCTGGTCTCCTAGACTTGTGAGGAGTTTTAGATCTTAATTGAACTCTAGCCTTTTGGACAGCTATGGTCTCCTCATGCTCACTGGAGGTGTGTTCAGTTGACTCGCATGTGATACATTTGGGTTTCTTTGAGCAGTTGTCAGATAAATGATTTTTGAACCCACAATGTTTGCAAGGTCTAAACAGCGCAACTCCCTTAGAGCTACTACTAGACCATTCACCCAGAGAGCTAACAGATGGATTGTTGGCCAGAGGTTTGATTTGTTCTTTCAAACCTTTTACTTCTTCCATAAGGGTAAGGAGAAGTTTCTTGGTGGGTGATAGCTCTTCAATGGAAGAAATGGGTTTAGTTTCCTTTGGTTCTTTAGCCACAACGACCTTCTTTTGGCTTTTCTCAGCATCTCTAGTAGAAGGTTTAATATGGCTAGGTGTACTAGGGGCTTTGATGGCCGGATTTGGACCAAGTAAAGAGTCAGAAGGATCAGCTCCAGCAAGTTTGGGTATGGCTGGAGGGGTGCTGGTGTCCTCTGACTCCTCTTTAGAGTCATTCTCACCCACAAAGGTGGATATAGGAGAGGGGTCATCAGAGGGAACGAACTTTACTTTGGGCACTAGTATGTGTTTCTTATACCTACCCTTCCCCCAATAGCTTGAACCATATTTCCAGGTACGGTTTTAGCAACAAAATCTTCCACAGAGTATTGACCCTTGTTCCACTTTTCAATGGTCTTTCTAAGTTCAACATTTTCATCAGACAAAGACTCATTTTCAATGGAAATTTTGCTTACTTCATTATGAAATTGATTAGCCAGATTTACAAAAGGTTTAAGATTTGTTAACTCATATTGACAAAGATTTAACTCAGTTTTAAGATTATGAAATTTGTTTAAAAAATTCTTTCTTTGTTCTTCCACAAAATGGAGGTAAACCAAAGTGTAGTCACTAACATGGTCTCTATTAGGACCTTCAGGTATAGTAAGCAATCTTTGTACGTTTTTCATGGTAATGTCTACCCATTGACCAGATCTTGCTTCATTTTTACCAACAGCTGGTTCCTCATCAGCGACAGCCATAAAAGCTCTAACAGTAGTGGTTGATTCATCCTCTGAAGTAAGAGGTTCATCGTCCCAATTGAAGGAGGCAGCGATAAGACCCTTTTCAGTCTTCTTGCTATCTTTTTTCTTTGCTGCTTCATCAGCTTTTTGATTGAGTTTTACCAGCTCTGCTTTCAGAGATTTATATTTGACCTTGTAATCCTTCTTTCCCTCAGAGTCAGAGTGAGAAGTTTGTTTGAAGGGAGTAAACTTCTTCTTGCTGCTGTGATCATTGCTGGAAGAGGGAAAGCTTGGGGAGGAAGTCTTGTTTGACCATCAGTCCTTTTGGAAGTGACCAGCTTTACCACATGTATAGCAAATCACTTTGGATTTATCAACTTTAGCAGCTCTAACTCTCCCTGCTCTCCTATAGAATCTCTTTTGATCAGCGAGAAGAGCTCTGTCATGGAATTCAACATGTAGCTCATCAAGAAATTCTTGACTGCTTCTAGTGTCCTCTTCTATGTTATAGTCGTTGTCCTGAAAAGAATGATTAACAACAAGAGCTTTTGATCCAGTGATCTGAGTGGTAAATCTGTCAGTTTTAGACCTATAGATGGAGTATATTAAACCTTCTTCATAATTGTATCTACCAAATAGTTGGGCCGGAGTATCATTTTTCTAGCATTATTTACTCTTAAGGTCTGATTTAAGCTAAGCCATTTCCTAGGTAAAATGTTAACAAATGTAGCATTAACCTCAGCCTTAGGTAGAACAACACCATTGTTTCCTAAATCATTTAACAAAATCTTAAGCCTAGTATATGTTTGAGCAACAATTTCAGTTTCCAAAGCTTTAAAAGCATTAAACTTGAGTCTTAAGGCTTGGATTTTGGTTTCTTTTGTTTCCTCTAGACCTTCCTACCCTAGAACCAATTATGTCCACATCTCTTTTGCAAAGTTGCATTTGATGATGAACTTCATTATATTCTTGGGTAGGCAAGACACTATGATACTTTTAAGCCTCTTGTCCTAGTTAGCCAGACGTCTATCCGTTGGAGACCATTGCTTAACAGGCTTTTAATTGGTCTCTCAGGGGTAGATGAAACAGCCAGTGGGACATAAGGCTTATTTTCTAATATTTCTATCAAAAAAGGTTCTAAACCATCTAATTATATTGGAAATTCACTTTTCTAGCTTGATAAATCTTCTTCATCAAAAGCTAGAACATTGGACACATGTGACCCCCCTCGAACATCAAGAAGTTGAGGAAGGTCATCATCATTATTACCAGGGCTTACAACAGGTGTAGGCATGGTAGCAGTAGATGTGGTGGCCGGGGCGGTGGTCGAAGCATTAACTTGACTGGTTTGACCAAAGGGTGGTGGCATAAGAGGCAAAGTATTAGTCATATTAGGATCTTGATTTTAAAAAACAAGAATGGTTTATAAAAGTTTTATAAATCAAACCGCTCTGATACCAATTGAAAGTCCTAAAATATAACAATTGTTGATACAATGACTCGTATACAAGATAACACAATATGATTACTTTTCAAACGCGTAATGCTTTTTTAATCTTTATAAATAAAGTATTACAAAGTGCTATGAATACACCTGTTGAGTGACAATAAGAAATGAACCCTAGAACAAGTAAACTTGATTCGAGACTCAAGTTTACGAGAGAACCTTAGAGTCGCTGGTGGACAGCTGAGGACTCATAGGTTCTAATGGGAGAAAGAAACTTAGATTAATTATCCAAGCACAAGGGTTGGTTATCTTCTTCTTTCTCCCTCCTATTTATAGTGGTCCGAGGTTGCTTCCTTAGTAGGAGTAGTTGATACGTGTCATCTTCTAAGTGGAAGAGTACAACGTATTAAATGCATGTCTAAATCGAGACATACCTTTAAACTACTTTATGTGAACAGTTCTGCCAACTGTTCACTTTTGTCCCACTGGGTCGTACTAGGCTTTATCTTGAATCTCTTGTTTTGTCCCGCTCAAAACACTTAGCAGATTATTCGCCTAAACTATAAAGGATAAGACTAGCTTTGCTTGCATAAGTCTTCATAGAGTTGTAAGTGATCTCTGAGTATTGTCATCTCAGAGATCCTTGAACACCAACACATTCTTTCTACATCCCAGTTGTTCATAATCGCTGGTGAGTATGACTTCAGATAATCTTCGACGTCTCTGACGTTGTCTTTGACTTGAATGTTCCTGGTGTGCCAGCTGAGGCTTTGCCTTCAGCTGGTCTGGTCTCTGTCGCTGGTCTTCTCAGCGACTCGTAACACTTAGTCTAATTTTAACAAATCTAGACTGGGCCATAGTTAAAACTTTAGTTAGCCCAACAGTTTTGTTAATGGAATGACACGTAATGGGTTTTTTTTTGTTCTTATTGTTTTATTTAGTTAGGTTTTTTAGTGATGGTTGATCTGCAGATACTTTATGATGTTTCATATTTATAAGTCCCTCTCATGAGTCTCATTTGCCCTTTCTTTAGATTATTTTTTTGGATATGTTACCATATTAGAGGTTTACTCACCTTGCCATATTGTATCTTCATGACATCAAGAAACTTTTGAGGGAGGTTTGGATATTTGATCTTGATTTCGCGTGAAAGATCTTCAAGTTGGCTTATTAGCAACTCCAGTTTGTCAAGTTCTGAAACCGGATCCTTAAATGACCATGATGTTCTTGCTAGAGATTGATCATTGTCGTGTTGCTCAATCTTCTTTTTTCATACATGTATAGTTGTTTCTGTTGATGGCATCCAGTGCGCTGTTTTCAGACTTTAAGCTCATGGAGTAAAAAGTTGGTTTACTACATGGTAGCATTGTTTGGAGGTACTTATGATGTCGTATTTTACTTTAGGCGAAGATGACAAATATCACTCATTGGATCTCTTTGATTAAAGATGATAACAGTCGCATCTTGGCGGGGCAACTTACTGGAGTTGTAGCAATGGCAGATGTGGTACGCCGAGCTTTTTTGGCCCACCTAAGTATGGGTGTAAGTAGGGGTAACTATTATTTTACAAGAAAATTCCTTCTCTATTATTATAGTTACAATGATCTTTGGCAAAGGCACGTTTATGCGCCAACAACGTCCGCATCTTTGCATGGCAACCTTACTTGTTTTGCAGCCATGGCGGACGATAGTGACGGGTGTGTGACGGCGTTTCAAATATGATTCTTGCGTTTTCATTTACATTAATGTTAATGATGAGACTTTTATTAGGTTGCGATGATAAAAAAGAATCTGATATATCTAAGCGGGACAACTAAAGTTTGGAGTGCGTGCATCTTGGCAGGTGATCTTTATAAGTTTGCAGCCATGGTGCGCGTGTCATATTTTCCTGCCTTTTTACTTATCTGGGCCTCATAGTCAGGTTCATTGTACGCCTTCCATGTTGGATTAGTACATTCAACATAAAATATGTTTGCTTTCTTCAAGAACATAACTGTGTATAGTATGAGCACTTGATATCGAGGTGGGTGGAACCGGTCCATATCTTGCCGATGATGAAGTTATTGCGTGTCTGGTATGTGGATCGTGGCGGGTGGAACCGGCCCGTATCTTGGCGGGGCAACACGTCTTTGTGCTTGCAGCCATGGCGGGTCACGTACCCTTTATTCCCATTCTGCACCACTAATTGGTATGACCCTTTCATAAATCTTAAATCCTGATATCATAATGTACTTTGGGTTGTGATTTTATCAGGATAACTTTGTTACATAGGGGATGTTTGTCTCGCCTTATATTAGCAGCTTATGGTCCTTTGCTTATATATGCTTATTACGAGAATAAACGGCTGCTTATTAGGCTTTAATAAGAAAGGAGAATTCCATATTTCCGTTTGCTTATATATGCTTATTACGCTTTCCATTGATTCTTATGAAAAAACGATTAGGCTGTGATGATTATTGTGGTGTCGCCAAAATTAAAGGGTGATTGAAGATCCGGTCCTAACTAGGCAGGGCATTGACCGGATGGCATTGCATATATGCCTGTTCAGCAACCGGAATTCTTTGCAGCCTAGCAGAATTTGGAGGCATGTATGACCTACCCACCATATACAAATCTGAGCCTGAATATTTATTGATCATTTACACCTTTTTATACGCCTTTAATTTTTCTATAATTTGTGCATCATGTTCATTGTACGACTGGTATATACAACATAGATAAACTTATGCACTGATAAAGTTGTTTGGTTTCGCCCATCCGACCTCTTATGGTGGCCGGCATACCGAATGCTTTGCATTGTGTATCTTCTAGCTAAGCTACCCTATATCCTGCCTAGGTAGTCACGACAAGTGTGTGAATGAAGTTTTGGCAGGTTCTTGGCACCGCTGCCATATTCGTAAACCTGAGCCAGAAACGAACTTATTACTTATTTTACCAACATGAACCAAAGGAGGATTGAAAGGAAAGAATCCAAAGGTTACGTTTCAGACCCAAGAACCAAAGGTTACATCTCCTGATTTGCTTCATGATTATGAGGCAAGAATCTAAAGGTTACATCTCAATGGGTTTTCATGATAGTTTAATATTTTTTGTGGCTATGATGATGATTTTTATCTCAGCAAGAAGTTTTGGCCCCGAATTTGTGAGACAATGACCGGATGGCATAGCATATATGGATGTTATGCAACCGAATTCCATTGCAGCATGAGCAGGTATTTGAAAGCTTCTATGACCTGACCACCGTATATATATCTGAGCCTAATCGAGGAAGGCAATAAGTCGTAGTCTTAAAGTAACTTTGAACAGCTTATGTGCGTCCACTCGGTTCGAGGTATCTCCAACAATAAAGGTAAGAATCTTGACATGTGCTTTTATAAAACTTCATCTGAAATTGTGTTTGTTTTGAGTTATTTTGAACCCTATGAGATCTTTTGTTCTTCTTAAGTTATATAAGACTTTTCTTTTTAAGTTTAGTTGGAGACTTATGAGCTTATTTCAGTTCTAGACCTGTGATAAGATATTAGGGTTGTTCTAGACATGTGATAACTCACGATGGTTCAGCTCTCATTTTCAAGTAAGAATATAGACACACATATCAGTTTAATTAACATTAGACGAGCACTTTTTTCAAGTTTTCAACCGGGTCACCTTAAAAACTTCTATGACAATAGATCAAATTTGTCGAAAAATGGATAATAGATTAGTTAATTTCGTGTGGTTCTCAAGATATTAGACTAGCTTGAGTGCATAAGCTTCACCTATTTATTTGCCTTCAATAGTTTTTATCCCTACTACATATAATAGACGAACCTTTAAATCTTGAAAGTGAAGAATGGTTGGTATAGTAATTCTCGCAAGTTGGGTTGATTTTAGAAATCCGGTCATCAACTTCTAAGGGTTCATTTATATAGCTTTGATGTTAATTGTTTGTAGGAGCCTTTGTATGTGCATATTGGGACTTTATGAAAATGAAAATAAATAAAATTTCGATGAGGTTTTTTGGGAGACGCTTCTGCAGAAGCACTTAATGAACACATTCAGTTTATTGTATGAGTTCTTGAACACAGTATATCAACGGTGTTGGTGACATCTGAAAGAGATTATGTTAATTGATTGTTACAAGATATATGTGTCATGAAGTCCCTTATTCTTGATTTTTAAACGGTATGCTACTTTTTTGTCTCATAAAACTTTATTATTTTTTATTAGTAAGTTCTTTTTATGGATCTAATTGGACCAAATAGGTGATCACAATTTAAAACAATAATCAGTATTAATATGTTGTTTGTTTAAGCCTCTTTATATTTCTTAAGCCTAGGTTTTTCGACATAATCATAAACATATATAAGCCTCGAATAAGCCACTAATATTGTGCTAAACTCGCATAAGGTTTTAAGCCAATAAATAAACACCCGGTAAAAACTAATTATGTTAGAGTTTTTTGTTGTTGCTCCTAAGAATTAAGAATTAAGGTGTCTTAGCTTCATGATAAGTATTTGTACTGTTATAACAACATATTTTGAATGGTTGTTGGATTATGTTTGGTGCAAGCGAGTTGTATCTTACCATGGCAACACGGTATTGTGTTTGCAGCCATGGCGGCTCGACCACCCTTTGTTGATGGTTTTGAGACGTATGAGTAGTTAGGAGATTTGTTTTATGAATTTCCCTGTCATTTATACCAACGCATAAAAGTTCTTTTGTAGCTTACTTGAAATGATCATCCGAATTATTTAATGGCATGTTATAATCCTATTACACTTTCGTACCAGGTATATGTTTGTGCAAGGATTTTTTGGTATGAGTGAGCAACATTTGGAGTGACTTTGGCATCGCTTCTAGATTTCCTCAACACATTTTATATACTCGGATGCTCAAGCAAATTTGAGTTCCCGCATAAGCTCCAACATGTCACGTCATTTGTTGAGTTGACATACTTTGGAACTATTGCTACAGGAGAAACAACACCACCAGAAAAGTTTGCAGATGTTGGAGGAACAATGTCAAAAACGCCAACTCTTTTCCTGCAGCTAAGATCAACCAGTAAGCAAAATTGTATATATGCAAATAATGCAGGTTTCAATAAATAGGTATTCATTGTGTTTTGGATTACGTATAGATGTATACTTCTTTATGATTGTTTGATGATGAAATTAAGAGTCTTGAATAATCATGATATAACTCCATACTTCTCAATTACACCACTGCCCACTGTTTATTATGTATTGAGAAAATAAATGCCATCAATGTTGAGAGTTTGGTTATACAATAGAACTTTATGGTCTTGAATAATTTTTTTGCTGAACTATTTTTGTTGGCATGCCAAATATGAAGGCGACGATGAATTGAAGCATTGCATGGACCAACCATGGAAACGCCTGGTGCATAATGAAACACACTGGTGCACGTTTTAGCTGCAGTTGGATTTTTCATATAACTACTTACAGCGAAATCAAATCACACGCGGAGAAGCGCGGGCATCAATCCTAGTATAAATAAACAAATAAGATTTTATCATATCAAACAAAAACACAAGTTTCGGTCAACATGTAAAGACACATCACTTGTATTTAAGAAGTTAACTTTTGTGATTCGAATGATCGTTCGATCATCTTTGGTATTTAAGATTCGTTTAAATTAATAGTCAGTCGTCTTTGTCAAGCTATTTTGGATTAAAGTTTGAAAAGAAGAAAACGTTGAAGTTTGAAAAAAAGAAAACATTAAATTTGTCACATTCTTTGTAAAGAAAAAAATATGGCGCAGTCAACCACACCGTGGCTCGCGTCATGACATGAGTATCATTTTTTAAATTATTTTTTAATTTCTTTTTTTAATGTTGGAATTTCTTGCTGTTAAAACGGATATTTTTTTGGCTTGTTTTAGATTTTTACGGGTACATAAAAATGATATATGGATAAATAAAAACGATACACGAATAAATTAAAAAACTAGATGTAAAATGGAGATTTTATAGAATTTTGAGGTTTTTTTTTGAAAATCAAAACATACCAAACGGTCATTTAGCAGTTACATTCAATTTTTTTCAAAAAAAGAAGAAAAAATAAGTAAAAATAAAGTGGTGGGTCACGATGACACGAGAAAAGTTAGTGTTAACCAGGGAGGGTGTTTGTTGGGTTATGGGGTGTTTTGGTGTTATGGGAAAAATGGTGATGTGACACCACTTTTTTCTCACGGCACGAGCACCACGGCTTAACCGTACCATGTGCTCTTAGATATCAGAGTTGATTTTGTGCTCATTTGAGTCCGTACGTTAAATTATTTAAAAAATATTTATTAATTGTTTGATACGAATAATAAATTTGTTTTGGACCGTAATTCTTATTGCATAATGGGTCACTAGTATTATTATCCGGATTATATTTGGGACGTTTGAATTTGTGTTCGTTCGTCAAATTATTTATTAATTTAAGTTTTGAGACATATAATAAGTTTGAATTCAGACTGTAATGCTTACAAAATAAGTGGGTCATGAAAATTCCGAATTTGAAGGCAGAATGTTCATTTGATTTGAAGCTTCAAATGTAGTTGAAGCCATGGTGGAGATTGTTAGAAATGTGACTTATACTCCAAATTTGAAGATGAGGATTCCTTTGCTTTGAAGTTTCTAATGAAGTTGAACTCATGGTGAATATTGTTGGAAAGTGAGTTAAACTTTAGGGTTTCGTAGAATTGTTTTAGGAATTTATTTTGCTTGTCCAATAAGTTTGATATTTTTAGTATGTCTTAATTTGGTATGTTTTAAGTCATTGGTTCTCTATAAATCGATGCCAATGACATTAGTTTTCTTTGTAGCTTTTGAATTGTAATTTAGGGTATTTGACTAAAAGCTTCAGTTTTGTTTGTTGGTGTTTGTTTGTTTGTTTCGTTCGTTTGAATTATCTAACATATATCTTCCAGTATCCAATCATAATCCAAACCTGTGTCGTGTCACAGAATTCTCGAGCCACAGTAAATGTAATGCAACATGTCAAGCTCAAACTCAAGACAACAAGTTCAAGCTCAAGACAAAACAAAGATGACGCAATACAATCTGAATCAAGTACTAGACGTGTATCAACGCATACAATCTCAATCAGCTCCACACAAAACATCCAACCAAACACTCCTTACAGTTAAATGCAACAATAGTTTATAATCCAATGTAATCATGCCATGTGTACATAGTTAGTTAGTTCTTCGATGCTTCTAGAAGTACTTTAGCATTGATCTTACAATATAAATAGTGTCGTAATCCTTCATTTGTAATTAACATATAGAATGGTGAAATAATAGATTTTCCTGACATTTTATTCATTTAAATTCCTGTTACATTTCTACCTTTTATTTTGCTACAATTCCACCGTGATTATATGGTATCAAAGCTCTTGCCCCAAAAAACATAATTTAATACTCATTTTAAAAATAATTACACAATACGTCATAAATAATACACACTTGAAAATAATAAATAATTAACACTAACTATTATATAATTAATACACCTCACAACTTAAAAATACAATTATATATTCACATTGTACAAGTACTAAAAATATATATCTACATAATCGTACATATGTTGTCTACATAAAATGGTGGTGTGCATTGTCTGAAAACCAACCGTATCAACGGAGTCAAATGGGAACTAGAGTCACAATCGATTCGACTAGCCAATAAAAGCCACCAAAAGACGAACCGGAGAGAACCTCTGGAAAACGATAAGAACGACCCCATTACATAAATACATGTACTACGTAGTACTTTTGTTAGCCCTATATTTTATATAGTCGAACAAGAATGTAATAGGTCATCTTAGTCGTTAAAGGTCTTGTATTGTAATAGGTTAGTCGGAAAAACCGGGCTTGGACTTTAAGCTAATATTGTATAAGTTAGGGGCGTAAGCCCAAAACAAAGCCAAGCCCGGCCCAAGGATACTCCACCCACGACCCATATGCCAAGGGTATATATACCCTCTTCCATGTGTGGAAGAGGGTGTTGGTTCATTTTACTTTCTCTCTCTAGTAAACATAAACCTTCCAAAATCTCTCTTGTTTCTCTCTCTAAATATCTCTTCTAAATCTTGTGTTATAGATTGATATGGGATTAACATTTGGTATCAAGAGCCTATAGTGGATAGGTGATTGAAGATTCGTGTGTTGTGTTCTTGATTTTTCGTGGCTATTGTGATCTTTATCTCACGTCCAAAAAAATTGTTTGTGTTTTTTTTGGTCTATTCTTGATACAAATCATCTACTTACTAGTAATAGTGATTTGGGTATCTTGGTTTTGGTTAAAACACAAGTTTTTTGGATCAAATGTTGAGAAATCTCTTGTTTTTCTTCATTCCGAAATTCCAGCAAGTATCACCATCGGAAAGTACAAAGGAAGTGAAGCCAGATCGCAATAACCTTTTGGTTCTACTTTGCGATCACAGGATTTAGATACCTTATTCCGACGAGACATTCCGATCGTGCATTGCGATCTGGGATTCCGACGGTTTCAAGGGATTTTTGAGTCTTTACTCTGTCCAATTTGTTTTAGCTATATTCCGATCTAAACATTCCGATAGTGCATTGCGATCTAAACATTCCGACAGGTAACATTGCGATAGGTATTGCGATCACATATTCCGATAGAACATTCCGACAGACATTCCGACAGGTATTCCGATAGTACATTCCGACGGGTATTCTGATAGAACATTCCGACAGACATTCTGACAGGTATTCCGATGGACATTCCGACGGACATTCCGACATGTATTCCGATGAACATTCCGATGGATATTTTGTTTGAATAATTTTTAGACTTAGCCACTATCTAGACTAGTTTCGGCACTTTGTTTACACGAAGATTAAAAAAAAGAGTTAAATTTTTTTAGGTCAAGTAAATTCAAATTTTTTCCCTACTAGTTTTTGGCTATTTCTAACTCAAATTCAAAATTTGGTGATACAAAATTTTTCGGCTTACCGTTTTGTCAGACTGAGGAATTTATTGTCGGACTGAGAATTTTTTTTTTGAATTTTCGGAATTTCAATTTTAACCACACATCATCACAACAAATCCACTAAGATCTGCAATTCATTCACAAGTATTCACCATGTCTAACAACAACATTAACATTGCAACTGCTAATCAAATTCGTTTGGAACAAGGTGGCAACGGTAATCCACCTGTGCTCACTGCCGGTTGCTACGTTCAATGGAGATCTCGTTTTCTCAGATTTCTCGACGGAAAAGAAAACCGAACTGCTCTTCGTCACTGCCTTGAAAATACACGTCCAATTTTTGAATTCAGAACAATTACAACACAGGCTAAGGATGGTACTTCATCAACTATACGAGCTATGAAGGATTTTGACACATGTTCTGCTGAGAAAAAGAAACTCCTCCAAGCTGAAGCTGATGCTGTAAACTTCATACTCATTGGAATTGATAACGATATCTATTCCACAGTTGATGCATGTCCTAATGCTATGGAAATGTGGAATGCAATTCATCGATTGAAGCAAGGGGAGTCGATCAATGTTCAAGATCTCGAGACTAATCTACTTTGGGAGTTTGGAAAATTCACATCTGAAGATGGTGAATCCATTGACTCATATTACTCGAGATTCTACAAAATGATGAATGAGCTTGTTAGAAATCAGTGCACCATCTCCAATCATCATGCCAATGTTCAGTTTGTACTTCAACTCAAACCGGAATGGCAAAGGTTTGTGACCTTGGTTAAACAAAGGGAAGATATCAAGACCATCTCCTATCACAAACTTTATGATATCTTGAAACAACATCAGAATGAAGTGAATGAAGTAAGGGCTGAAAAGGCAGAACGATTTGCAAATTCTATTGCTTTTGTGGCTGCTACTTCAACAAAACCCGTTCGTCGTCAACAACCACCTACTCATTCATCAAAGTCATCAAGCTCATCCACCAAACCTCTAGCTGCTGCTAAACACAAAGCAAAAGCAATTGTCCCCACTCCACCTCCAAAGTATGACACCGAGTCAGATGGAGACAGTGATGATGAACAAACTTCAAGGGACAAGAAGATTCAAGAACTCATGTCTTTACTCACGACAACTTATAAGAAGATCTACAAACCTACCAACAACAACCTCAGATCATCATCCAATGCTAGATATAAGGAAGTTGATCATGCACCTCGGTATGATCGTGATGCTAGGTATGATAATCAGAGGATTCCGAATCAAGTTGGGGCTAGAGACATTATAGGCACTCCGGTTGTGCAAAAGACTGGGATTCAATGCTTCAACTGCAAGGGATTTGGGCACATGGCTAGGGAATGCAAGAAGCCAAAACGAGTTAAGGATTCGGGATATCACAAGGAAAAGATGCTGATGTGTAAGAAAGAAGAAGCAGGAATTCCACTCACAGCAGATGAAGTTGACTGGCGTGATGACACTGATGATGATGCCGATGATCAAGAGTTGAAGTCACATTATGTGTACATGGCAAAGATTAAAGAAGTGATCCTAGAGACTGATGATACTTCTGGACCCATCTATGATTCTGAGCCACTTGAAAAGGTACCATCACATGATAACTATAATGTGTTTGCTAATGAACGACGTCATCCTGAGCAACCCGAAAGCATCACTGACACATATGTAATGGACACGGAGGATAGCAATATCTCTACGGATTCACAACATATGTGTAATGATGACGGAAAAGTTGTTCAGGATACTGACTCGGATGAGGACCGTGATTTGCTTGCGTCTATTATTAAATCTTTAAAACATGAAAATGAGGAAAACAAAGAGGCTAATAAACGTTTGAAGCAAGCAAACACATCCTTAGCCGAGGAGATAGACAGGCTTAAAGAATGTGATTATGTAAAAGAAGCTGATCGACGGGTTGCGATAGCTAATGGTTTGGTATATGAACGTAAGGTGCTCAATGAACAATATTATTCTGAAGTAACACACGAAATTCATATGTCAAAACAAAAGATATTGGACCTTGAAGAACAACTACTTCTACATAAACTCCAAATTACTGAATTAGATTCGGTTAACAAAGAACAAACTGAGCTCTATAAAACTCGTGAAGAAAAGGATATTGAAAAAATTCTTGCTTTGGAAAAAAGAGTCGACACGTTAAACAACATTGTTTACAAAACGGGTCAGTCTATTCAAACTATGAATATGATCAATAGAAATATGAAAACGAGTTTTGTCAAGCCTGAATATCTCAAGAAAGTTCAAAGTACCAAGCCTGCTCTTTATGATATCGGTTGTTATGTTGATAATCTTGCTCTTATGCTCTCACCCGACTGCGACGAAATCATTCGTCATCAAGAAGAAAGTCGATCAAACTTAAGTGATTTAATAAACCTTTCTGATTCTGATCATTATATTAAGTTTGTTCCTCAAAAAGAACTTTCAAAAGAACAAAAGATGTATAATAGTGTTCCACCACCAAGTGATGAACCACAAAAGAAAGTTTCTTTAAAAAGGAGTTTCAAAAAAACAATCAATTTTGTTAGAAAAGCGAATTTTGGATGAAAAACGTAAATGGGATGAGAAAAGCAAAAGTGTTCAGCAATTTGAGTTTATAAAACAAGGGGTTTTAAATTTGTACAAAGGTGTCGTCGACTATGAAAAAGTTTCTAGGGATACCGTTTGGAATATTAAACCTAACCCACAAGTAGAAGTCGTCATTCAACAATGTATTGATCCAACCATTGATGATCTTTCAAAAAATGTGGAAATGTTTTATAACGCTCTCACAGCGGAAATGTTAACTGATTTAAGTTATGTTAAATCTCTTGAAGATGAAGTTGATTTTCTTCAAACTAAATTAAAGACACAAGAACACCAACTTTCTAACGAAATTGATCGACTTTCGAAGGAATATTTTTATGCTGACCATATGAATGCTATACTTGGTGTGTATACCGATCTTGATCAATATTGTCATGTAGCATGTCTAGTGTCAGAAACGGACGAGAAATGTCACAATCTTGAAGTTGAGCTTTCGAAACAAATTCAGTCATATAACAAACTTTTGAAAAGTTTTTCCCAACTTGAGAAACACTCCATTTCTCTTGAACTTGCTTTACAAAAAGGTGAAAAATCTCATAATCATAAAAAGTGTCAAGAAATGTCAGCTTCTTCGTTTCGTCAACTAAATGAAAAAGATTTCGAAATAAATGATTTGAAAGCTCAGCTAAAAGAAAGGGACATAGCCATAAGTGAGTTACAGAAACTCATTGAGAAAATGAAAGGAAAGTCTGTTTTGGGTAAACCATCCGCCTTTCGTCAACCGAATGCGGTTAAATGCCCTAAATCATCTATTTTGGGACAATCTCCAAAGACTTTGCCTAAGATAGGAAAGGATAAGAGTACCAATGTGATTGCACCTGGAATGTATAAGATGAACACTAAGCCCACTCAAACTGGAACATCGCGGTTACCTTAGAATATTAAGAAAACTAATCAACGTATGTCTTCTTCTACAGGAGTAATCCCCACTACTAGCGTTAGCGGACCACAGCTTAAGAGCAATAGAATGCAAGATAAGGTCATGCCTAACAATAGTCAAGGAAAGAAGTTGGAAGTAGAAGACCACCGTAGGAATTTTAAGTTTTCTAAGAATAAAACGTCTGTAACTGCATGTAATGACAGTTTAAATCCTAAGACCTCGAATGTTGAACTTGTTTGTGTTGAATGTGGAAAATGTGTTCGTACTTTCAATCATGATGCTTGTGCTCTTAATCATAATGGCGTGAATACTAGAACTAGGAAGCCTATTCGTGTGCCCACTAGTACTAGTGAACCCACAAGAACTTTGAACCAATCCATTGATCAACCACTTAAGAAACTAAGTGCGTTAGAATCCACTACTCTACGTAAACAAAGCAGGTTAAAAAAGCTTTATGAGAACATGATTAGGACATGTACACGGGGGTATTCAAGATTTACACCACCCGAATACAAATGGGTACCTAAGACAACCCCTATTCTAATTGGGTCTATGAATGTTAGCTTGCCTTTAGAATCTAGGTCCATTACTATTTTAGAACCCGTTTCTATCAAGGGATCCCATTTGTCAAATGCTACATTGTCTTCTAATTCTTCTGCAGCTCGTCAAAATCGTCCTATTCGTAATGGACTCTCGGTGCACAAAGCACATGACGGGAAATCTCAAGCTTCTCATTAACTTCGTGGAGAAGTTTCTGGGTACGGTACGGTTTGGGAATGATCAATTTTCACCGATACTCGGATATGAAGACTTGGTTCAAGGGAATATCACTATAAAACGGGTTTATTACGTCAAGGGACTGAATCACAATTTATTCTCGGTTGGTCAATTTTGTGATGCGGATTTGGAAGTGGCTTTTCGGAAAACTACTTGCTATGTTAGAGACTACGATGGGAATGACCTTCTTACAGGTTCTCGTGGTTCTGATCTCTACACAATAACTCTTCAAGATATATCTTCAACAAATCCAATTTGCTTAATGGTGAAAGCTACATCCTCTCAAGCTTGGTTATGGCATCAACGATTGTCACATCTCAACTTTGACACCATTAACTTGCTTTCAAAGAATGATATTGTGACCGGTCTTCCTAAATTAAAATTCGTCAAAGACCATCTTTGTTCTTCTTGTGAGTTGGGGAAAGCAAAACGGAAGTCTTTCAAAACAAAGACTACCCCAAGCTCAAAAGGACGATTAGAACTTCTACACATGGATTTATGTGGCCCCATGCGAGTAGAGAGTATTAACGGGAAAAAGTATATTCTCGTGATTGTTGATGATTACTCTAGATACACATGGACTTTCTTCTTAAGGTCCAAAGATGAAACACCAGAGGTTCTCAAAAAATTTCACAAGATGATACAACGCAATCTTCAAGCTCAAGTCTTAACCGTAAGAACGGATAGGGGTACCGAATTTTTGAACAAGAACTTGCAATCTTACTTTCAAGAAGAAGGCATCGAACATCAAACGTCTATTGCTCGAACTCCTGAACAAAACGGCGTTGTCGAAAGGCGGAACCGTACTTTGGTTGAGGCTGCTCGAACAATGCTTTCTGCTTCAAATTTACCGCTATTCTTTTGGGCTAAAGCAATTGCAACTGCTTGTTATACTCAGAATCGTTCTCTCGTCATCCCTAGACATGAAAAGACACCTTACCACATCATCAATGGCAGGAAACCTACTGTCAAATTCTTTCACGTATTTGGATCTTTATGCTACATTCTTAAAGACGGTGAGAATCTCGACAAGATGAAAGAAAAAGGTGATGAATGTATTTTTGTGGGGTATGCGACATTGTCGAAAGGATATCGGGTCTATAACAAGGGAACAAAGATTATTGTCGAAACAATTCATGTGAACTTTGACGAATTGTCACACATGGTACTTGATCACAACAGCTCAAGTCCCGCACCTCAATGTCCGGCAATGGCACCTACACAAAACAGTGTACGTCCCATGCAAGAATGTCAACAAAGTACTCCTACAGCAGACTCGATGGATACGACACAAATGAATGAGTTGGTTGATTTATATGATCTAATGTTTGATGAATATTACTATGGAAACAATCAAGTTGTGTCAAAGCCTTCCGCTTTCAATACTGCTGATGCACCCGAACAAAATCAACAAGACACAACTGCCTCTATTTCAGCAACCGTTGCTCAAGAGACAATTCTATTGGTTACTCAAAAAACTCAAGAAACAATCATTCAACCAACATCACCAACCGTCAATGTTGAAGGAGGAAACAACAATCAAGCAGTCGATGCACAACCTGACGAAGAAGAATTTATCAACCCGTTCGGCACACCGGTACGCGAAGTCGGAGAGTCTTCTACTCAACATGTTGATCCGTCCAACATGCATACATTCTACCAACCGTATCCATCCACTCACCATTGGACACGGGATCATCCATTGGAGCAAGTCATTAGAAATCCTTCATAACCGGTTCGAACACGCAGACAACTCGAAACCGATGGCGATGTGTGTATGTATGCACTCACCGTGAGTTCAACTGTACCTACAAACATCAAACAAGCCATGACTGATCATGCGTGGATTGAATCAATGCAAGACGAAATTCATCAGTTTGAACGCCTAAATCTTTGGGAACTTGTTGACCAACCCTATGGAATGTCAATTTTAGATTTCAAATGGATCTGGAAAAACAAACTGGATGAAGAACAAACCATCATCAAAAACAAATCTTGTCTTGTGGTTAAGGGATACCGTCAACAAGAAGGCATAGACTATGATGAATCATTCGCTCCAGTCGCTCGTTTGGAAGCAGTCAGGATATTCCTTGCTTATGCTACACATAAGGGCTTCACGTTTTTTCAGATGGACGTTAAAACTGCTTTTCTCAACGGTCATTTGAAGGAAGAAGTGTATGTGAATCAGCCGGAAAGATTCATCGATCCTCATCATCCTGACAAAGTCTATCGTCTTAAGAAGGCTGTATATGGACTTAAACAAGCTCCAAGGGCATGGTACGAAGAACTTTCAAACTTCTTGGTGTCCAAAGGATTCTCCAAAGGTTCTATTGATCCTACTCTCTTTACTAATAAATATGGGGATGACATAATGCTGGTGCAAGTTTATGTTGATGACATTATTTTTGGTTCTACGAACCCAAAACTTTCAAACGTTTTGAAAAATTAATGCACAGCAGATTTGAAATGTCAATGATGGGGGAGCTAAAATTCTTTTTAGGCCTCCAGATTCATCAATCCCCACGTGGTATCTTCATTAACCAAGCTAAGTATGCTCAAGAGATACTTAAAAAGCATGGTATGACCTCATGTGCTCGCGTTGGTACACCATTGTCGACCACATCCCTAGACGCTGACTTGTACTCGTATCCCGTAGACCAAACGTGATATCGCAGTATGATCGGGTCACTTATGTACCTTACAGCCAGCAGGCCTGATATTCATCATGCCACATGCTATTGTGCACGATATCAAGCCAGACCTACTCAAAAGCACCTCAAAGAGGTTAAACGGATCTTTCGGTACCTTAAGAATACCATTCACATGGGACTCTGGTATCCGAAGGAAACCGGTTTTCATCTAACAGCTTTTTCAGATTCTGATCACGCAGGTTGCCTTGATAGTCGCACAAGCACTTCTGGTAGCGTACAATTTCTAGGGGAAGACAAGCTTGTGAGCTGGTTGTCAAAGAAGCAGGATTGCACTTCGCTCTCGTCAACTGAAGTAGAACATGTGGCTCTATCCGCGTGTTGTGCTCAAGTCCTCTGGATGAGAACTCAACTCATGGATTATGGCTTCCACTTTGATAAAATACCTATGTATTGTGACTCAAAGTCGGCCATAGCCATATCTTGCAATCCGGTTCAGCACTCCCGCACAAAGCACATCGATGTCAGATATCACTTCATCAAGGAACAAGTGGAACGCGGCATCGTGGAATTATACTTTGTCAGAACTGAGTACCAGCTGGCAGACTTGTTACAAAAGCTCTCTCGAAAGATAGGTTTGCGTATCTCGTTAGCCGTCTTGGTATGAAGTATATGACTCCAGAAGACTTGGAGGTTTTGGCAAATGAAGCTGCTTGATATTCTCTCACAATGACTTCTAAGCACATCACAACTTAGGACTCGGACCTCAAATAAGGAAAGTTTATCACGGCCGATAACTTATCCTTCTCAACGAGAAATTAATATTTCTCGGTCATGAGCTTCCTATAAAAACATTCAAAGTTTTTAAGTTCATGAAAAACGACCTCTAAGTAAATGTCAGCTTAAAACTCGTACTTCCACTTAAGAAAAGTTTATCACGGATGATAACTTATCCTTCACAACGGGAAATTAATTTTTTTCGGTCATGAGCTAGTCACAAAACATTCAAAGTTTTGAGCTCATGTAAATCCGAATTTATTTTAAAACCGTTGAACACAATTTTTCAAGAATTTCTCAAAAGGTTTTTCTAAATCTTTCAAAATTGTGTGTTCAACACTCCCTTCCTCATAATAGATTTTTATTTCTAAAAATGTCATATGTTATTTTGATCAATTTTTTAGGGGGAGCGTTTTAAAATCAAGCCTTTTAATGTTGTTGGGTACATCTCTAAAATTGTCATATTTTATGTATCCAACACATTCCGAAAATGATATTAAATCTGTCATATATATTATCGATAAAGGCATCTCAACTCCTTACCTCAACATATTTTGTGGTGTTGTTTTTCCAAAATTTTGTCAAATTTTGTCTCAAGACATACATATATTGTTGAGGGGGAGCAACCCGACTTAATGTTCCATGATTCATGCGTGCACACATGTTTCTCTCCCAATCGGTTTTCAAAAGTTGTCATATTTTAATCAATTGGTATCTCTAATATGATGTTTTTATATTAGAGATAGGGGAGAATATGTGATTAAAATGTAATATATCGCAACATGTGATCTTAAAGACTCAAGTGCAACTCTTTCCTTCACATGCCAAACTATTTCGTATATCGATGCATGTGTGTAGGGGGAGCTTTCCGGAAATGTAAAACTTTCAGAGTGTTAAAAGTTTTGATTTTTATCAAGCACTTTGAATGGTTCTTAATGGTTTTATGGTTACGATCTATACCCAAAACAACCTACTATACACGACGGAATGTTGGAGTCAAAAGGTGGTTTAGGATAGGAAACTAAGTCATATGATCCAACCAGAACCGGAGGGATCTGCCCAAGGACATTCCATAGATAGAAATAGTTGTCCTTAGGAAAGATGGAGTTGAATGAAGCTGAATGCGGACCAATTACTTAAGTTAGCACTGGAAAAATCACAATAAGGTGCTAGTGATGACGTATTAGTAAGCATTGAAGGAGTTGAATATTCTATGCAACTTAGGTAGAAATTGGGTTAACACATCTTTTAAAGACAAGTGTCATGGACCCAGTGATGCGATGCACAACCCTTCCCCAGCCATTCGAGTTTCTCTCAAAAGAAACTTGTCTCATTGTCACGGAGATCAACACGTATCTATTGACTTTCTCACTCCGAGTTAGTTAATATTGAAAAGGTGGTAGTCTGCTCCAGCCTCCGATTACCAAAATGCACTTATTGAGTCTAGAGCCAAACGAGATATTTCTATCATCTCATTAGGACACAATCGAGTCCTACACATTATCCTTGTGATATTGCCAGAACATCTGAGTGATACGATTCACAATGAAGATGGAAATCCTACTTGAGCCAACATCAAACAAGCTCATGGTAGGTAACTTGTGCGATTCTACACGAATCAAACTTGTGAGAACTGGAAAGCAACTAAGTTTGGATTCTTAATTGATTCAAACTTGATTCCAGGTTTCTTCGCAAAATCCGTGTGATCTTTCCAGAACATTCAGAGTGACACTCCTTAGTGCTCACAGTGACGAATGGAAATCCTTCCAGTGTCAACATCAAACAGCACTGCGGTAGGTGACTCGCAAGATTCTCTATGAATCAAGCTTGTGACAAACTGGAAAGCAACAATGGTGCGATTCTTTTAGAATCAAACTTGTTCCAGGAAATCTGAATTGACGACTCTAATCAGACGGATAATTTATCCTTATGATTCACTCTTTACGTTCGCAGTCTGCTTTGAGACGGTCGAGTAAAGAGAACTGGCTACTACCGCCGGGAAACCCTGTCAAGGAGGTTCTTAATCGAATCTACCCGATCACAGGTACGGTATCTAATACCGTCTAAACGGTCTTCACCGACCGGAGGTAAAACGCTACCGAGTTAGGATGAAATGTTCAAAGCCATTTTATCCGTGTCTATATATGTTGCTGCATATCAAGAAGGTGGCGTAGCTGTGTAACCGATGTCGATTCAAAAGTCACAAGAGCACAAGATAGCGATAATCAAGATACTTAAGAATGTAAGAATGTAAGAATGTAATAGGTCATCTTAGTCACAAGGAGCACAGATGAAGATCTCAAGCACTCAAAGACAAATGACAAAGGCTCAAGATAAAGATCACGAAAGCATGAAGGAACAAAGCTGTACAAACAAGATCAAGACCAAGATACAAGACCAAAGCAGGAAGATCTCCTCTACAAGAATGTATTCACTCAATCATCTTATGCTTTTTAAGCTTTTTAAGATGACCGATACATTGGGGGAGATTTTTAGCCCTATATTTTATATAGTCGAACAAGAATGTAATAGGTCATCTTAGTCGTTAAAGGTCTTGTATTGTAATAGGTTAGTTGGGAAAACCGGGCTTGGACTTTAAGCTAATATTGTATAAGTTAGGGGCGTAAGCCCAAAAAAAAGCCAAGCCCGGCCCAAGGATACTAAACCCACGGCCCATATGTCAAGGGTATATATACCCTCTTCCATGTGTGGAAGAGGGTGTTGGTTCATTTAACTTTCTCTCTCTAGTAAACATAAACCTTCCAAAATCTCTCTTGTTTCTCTCTCTACTTTTCTTCTCTTTCTCTCTCTAAATATCTCTTCTAAATCTTGTGTTATGGATTGATATGGGATTAAAAACTTTCTTAACGAGAAATAAACATGTACTACTTGTAAAAAGTGTAGAAACTAGAAAAGGGGGGGTTGAATAGTTTCTTAAATTTACTTGTTAAATATGGGTTTTCAAAAATCCTTTTCAAAAACTTAGACTTAAGCCAATATGTGAAATCTTCTTATACACAATATGGACAAGGGATATTGTACCTAAGTAATAATCACAAGTACATGCAAGTAAAGAATAATGAATGTAAAGAGACAAGGAAAAAGAAAGATCAAACCAAACACCAAGGATTTATAGTGCTTCGGCAACGAAGCTCACTCCTCGTTCCTACTCCACTCCTCGAGTACTCCTTACTCGAGAGTTTACTAATCAACAAGCTCCTTATGGTGGAGAAAACCGTACACGTCCCCGCTTAACCAATTTCTGACTCTAAGCTAAAATTCGAGCCCCAATCTTAGCTAGGACCAATCTACACCAATATACTTTATGGACTAAGTATTAACCACACAACATACACAACTTCCAAATAGACACAACTACTTGGATCTCTTTAAAACAACAACACAAGAATACAAAATAAATGTTTGATCTTCAATGGATCTTCGAGGTAGACACAACACTTCAAGGATGAAAGTGTTCTTCTCTTTGCACTTGAGAAGAAGAGATGGGAGGAGAAAGATTCACTTTTAAACAAGTAGTAATCAACCAAATAACCAAGGATTTGAATGATTTAAGAAGGTGGATTGAATCTATAAATTTATGTGCAAAAAAGGTGAGGAAAAATCTGAGAATGGTCTGATGAGATGGCTTTTATACATGATCTCATCGTTCTTTTCGGGCTTTAAATGCATAAAAATGTCATAAAATACCATATATATGCTTTTATTTGTTTACTTGTGTTTTAGGTATGGATATCGTGAAAAATACAAAAGATCACAAGAAACAAGGAAAACGGACACGAGAAACGAAACCGTACAAAGAACCGGGCCCTAGTTCATGAATTATCCAAGATAAAACCTTGAAGACTTGAAGATGTACAAGATTGATCCTCAAAATATGAAGAAATGACACTTAAAACCCTTGTATATTCAAAATTACAAGTTTGGTCCCTTAAGTTTGTCAAAAGTACAAAATGGTCCTTCAACTTTGAAGAATTGGCAAGTTTAGTCCCTCAACAATTCTAAATTGTTAATTATGGTCCCTCATGAAGTCAAAGATACAATGAAGACCTTTGAAGATCAAGAATGTCCAAAATCAGTCCTTCAAATATGCAAAAGTGGAAAAAATAACCCTTGAAAACCTTTTGCAAAAGTTTGGTGGCCAAAGTGTGAAAATCAGAAGTTATTTAACAAAGGGAATGAGTTTTGTTGCTAAATAAACTATGTTTCCAACTTTCACCAAAACACAAGGACTGCTATTGTCATTTCCCTAAGTTTAAACTAGACAAACACGCGCCAAACAACTTTATCCTACAAAATTCGGATCAAAGTTTCTATTGTTCACCATTCATCCACCCAGATTTACCACTCACTTAAACAAAGGGTAAATTGCAATTACCCATACCCACACTTGATTCACACGCCCAGAAACACATCCCACACACAAAACCCTTAATCCCACTACCCAAGTGGCCCCACACTTAACCTCGTCCACCAATAAAAACACAACTTCCTCTCCAAGGAATCTGACGTGGCCAAATCAACAACTTAGACTCATAGCTTAACTACAAAGCATAAATGAACGGTTTTGATCAATATGGACAGCTCAAACATCAAATGCATCTAGAAGATCTCAAGGGCATTCCTAGAAATTTCTAAATAGGGTTTCTTTGTACTTTCCATTCTAGAATCGTCTACTAGTGCCTATAAAAGGAGCCTCAACTTGTGATGTGCCCTTTGTCCCAGATTTTATCTTTAATCTTTGTAATTCCTTTTTATTAAAATAAAAGTTGATTTTCTGAAAATTATGATTTCTCTTTGTGTTTGATAAAAGTCTGGTGTTTGAGAAGATAAAATCTGAGTTCCACTTATTTGTTTGATGGTTTTTGAGGCAAGGTTTTAAGTAATAAAGCTTGTGTTTCAAAAAGATCAGGTTTCATATTTTGTGTTCTCCCTTTGTGTTTGTTGATCTTAGCAGGTACAAGGAAGCTGGTGCTTGTTTTGCTAGCACCTCAACTCAAACATTCCAAGGCTTGGATGTAAGTCTTGGAGGTTTGCATCTCTTCCCTTTTTCATTTTTCTGAATTTATTTTGAATATTTGGTGATTTTGCATGATTTTTTGGTTATCTGTGTTTTTTGTGGTTTGATCTTGTGTATTGGAGATTGTTGCATGATATTAGTTTGATTTGAACTTGATTAGTTGGTTAAATCTGAATAATCCTTTGAAAATTTTGCTAAACATATTATTAAGGGGTGTTTGGGTTAACAGCTTGATTTGGTTTTGTGTTGTTTTGAACAAGTGATTATAGGTGCTTTGTGTTTGTTCTTGTCTCACTAGTGTATTTGGTCTGTTATCTACAAGTTTGGTAGCTATTAACACCTAGATCCAACAATAGGCTATAAAATCTAAATTACTTGGTAATATTGGCTGAAATTTAGAATACACCTAGATCTAATCATAGACTAGGGTTAACAAGTGTTAAATCTAAGTTAATACAACCAGGGAAGTAGGATTTGAGTGCTGAATTTGGATTTGTGGTCATCTATATCAGAAAAAGTAATTGTGTTCTTGAAGTTCATATCAGCAACCTGCATATGCTTTGATTTGCTTGTAATCATTGATTCAGTGATTGAAATAAGTTTTTTTGTGCTTATTTACACTTATTATAGCTTGTGTATGCATTTGGTTCATTCTGGTTTGCTTATTCATGCTAAAATTGCTTAAGAGATCATAACTTCTTATTTGCTAAGTCTGTATCATATCTGGGTATTGTTGGCTTATTCTGTGCTTATTGGTTTATTGGAAATGTGATATTTTGCTTGATTGTGACTCCTTACAACTCACTGGTTGTAAGGGTGCCTTTGTTATCCATCAAATCATAGTAAATCTCTCACAAATCTCAAGTCAAAAAGTCAAAGCAGTGGGAACCAGTTCCTACTGAAAGTTCCCCCTGCTAGTGTAATTTGGTGTTCAGCTTATCAATAAGCTATTCCAGCTTATTCAAACGTGCAACAACTTTAAGTTTGTAATAGGTGCTCCTTATTTGACCCATTTGTTCATACTGGAGCATTTGGAGGGTTGACTTTAAGCTTTGACTAGAAAACCAACTCATTTAACTTTTTCATAAGTGCTTGTTGGCTTATCCAGCTTATTTGGCTTTGATTATTGAATTTTTCTTGATTAATTTGGCTTAATTAAGTTATTTAGAGCCTTTTGCAAGTTTAATCAAGTCTTGAGGTGGTCTAGAACTCCAAGTCGACTATTTTGTCCCTTTGTGAAATTTTTCTTTGCTTATTTCTGGCTTATTGAGTGTGCTTTTTAAAAATTTCTTTTCACAAATCTCTTAGGCATCTCAAAAGAAGGTTGTGTGTTTAAGCAGAGCTTATGGCATTGGCTTATTGCTTGATGGGCTTATTGGCCCAATAAGAATAAGTTGTTGACATTTTAAGCTGTGATAAGCTCAAAACCAGCTTTTGGGCCTTCAAACTTTTGTGTTTAGAATTAAATTTTGAGTCAGATAGGGCTTTTCCAGGTTATTTGGGCCGAGTTTGACTTTTTGGGCCCAAAAGCCCATTAAGGTTTAATGATTTTGGTTTTAGCCCATTAGGGGTAATTTGGTAATTTTACTTTCATTTTCTGATTATTTAGGTTAAAATAAACTAGTTTGCAAGTTTTTAGAAACTTTTTTTAATATTTTCAGATTTTTAATATTATTTTAATATTGTTTTATTATTAAATTTCAAATTTCACATTTTTGCATTTTTTATATTTTTCTTAGGTTTAATACATTGAAATAGGATTTTTGCAACTCTTAGATTAATTTTATCATCATTAGATTAATTTTTATGATTATTTTAAGTTTAAATAGTTTTTAAATCATTTTAAATAGTTTTAATTAGTTTAAAATTTTATAAAAATAGTTTTTAATCTTTTTAGGTCATTTTAGAGGTTTACAAAGTGAAAAAAATTTATTTGGGCTTTTTGATAATTAATTTGATTTTTAGGGCTTTAATTAGCATTTAAAAAATAATATTTAATTAATTAAAAGGTTTAAAAAAGTTTTGATCATTTGTAAACTCTTAGTTTAATTAATTTGATTTTTGGTAATATTTTTTGGGAATTTTTAGAATTAATTTTTATTTTAGCTATTTTTACTGTTTTAAATTTTGTCGTCGTAGTAATAATTTTCACGTCTTCGTCATTCTATTTTCTCATCCCCTTCTTTCAAATATTAATCTCAAATCAATTACGAATTATTCACACACATATACCTCCTTGGGAAACGAACTTTGTTGGGTCATTAGTGTTTGATTTTCCTAAATCATCACTTAATACTTACCGCTTTTACGTCTTTTTCCTAAAAGGTCGTATTTTACCACAATCATTTTGGCGCCGCTGCCGGGGAGGTGTGTCGTGATTAATTTGTCTTGTTGTTTTTAATATTAACCATAAATAGTATTTGTATTAGTAGAACTCTACTAATACGCATTATCGGTTTTTTCGTTTTTCTTGTGAAAATATTATTACTATATTGTATTAAGTATCACAACCAATTCAAAATATCTCCAAAAGTGTGAAAACACAACCTTAATTGGGATTTGATCTCCTAATTATTGTATTCGAATATCAAACAAAAAGAAAAAGGCAAAAATAGATAAATAATTTCGTGAAGCTCGATTTTGAAAAACAAACTATAAGGTGGGTATTATAAAATATACCCTAAGGAAAAAGGCTCTTAAGTGCTTCACGCCGCCTCGTTTCCCCGCTTGCTTGTGAGTATTTTGAGATTGAAGGCTAATCGAGGGTTTTGCCGCCCAAAGTATTCTTACGTATCATATATATTTGCGTGGTTTCTTTGTGATTAAACCCTCTTGAACAATTTGGTTTTCACCAAAGTTCTAAAGTCATTCGAGGCGTTCACCCCACGTGCTCGTTTTCATTCTTTTGAGGCTTCTTTAATCAAGAGTTTAATTCGAGGAGAGATTTGGTAGATTGTTGTCTACGAAGATATACAAAATCCAAAAACAATTAAAAACAATTAAAAACAATCAAAAACACAAAAAAATTGAAAATTCACAAAACATCCAAAAAGAATCTTCTTTGCTCACCTCCCATTCTTCGTGAAGTTTATGCAAACTCGTAATCAAGAAAAACGAGCTCGTAAACGTCGTCAAAGTCAAGGAAATCAAGAGACGTTGATTGAAGAACAAACTCCAATTGTTGAACCTATTGTAGAGCAAGAAGTCGTCATGGCTAATCGTACTATGGTAGAGTTGCTTCAAGTACCCACCGAGGGTTTTGGAGAGGCCATTGTGATTCCCGTCATCCTTGCGGAAAATTTCGAGATTAAGACGGGTTTAATGTCTATGTTGCAAGCAAACAAGTTTAGAGGTCATGAGAAAGACAACCCGCATTACCACATAAGAAATTTTAATCGTCTCACCGCAGCTAGCAAGTTTAAGGATGTTCCACATGACGCCATTTAGATGATGTTGTTTCCATACTCGTTAGAAGGACCCGCTAAAATTTGGCTCGAGAAAGAACCGCCAAATTAGATTTTGACATGGGGTGATCTCGTTTCTAAGTTTGTGAACAAATTTTTTCCACTGTCTAAAACAACACATTTGAAAAATGAGATTTCAAGGTTTGTACGACGTAATAATGAGAGTTTTTCAATGGCATGGGAACGATTTAAGGAAATGTTACATGAATGTCCACACCATGATTTTTCGGAATTACATCAAGTTGATACTTTTTATAATGGGCTTAATGATTATGAACGAGATTATTTGAATGCCACCGCGGGTTGTAAATTTTTGTGCAAAACGACCAATGAGGCTTTAAAGATTATCGAGAATAGATCTAAGGTTTATAACCCTCGTAACACACCGAGTGTTGCCAATATGGGTTCGTCATCGTCGTCATCGTCTCGTAGCATTAATGCCTTACATGATGAAGCTAATGAGGAAAATCGGTTTTTCGATAGGTTTTCAAATCTTATGACTCATTGGAAAGCACAAGATGCTTTGAACTCCGCATCGATTAAAGCGGTTGATAAGAGTTGTTTGTCTTGTGGTGGAGCTCATGATCTTTCCGAGTGCATTACCCCCGGTGGTAACACTTCGAGTGCTTACGTAGCAACGGGAACTTATAACCAAAACGGCCAAGGTTCCTGCCCAAATCAAGCTCCACCAAATCAAAATGTTAATAACTATCGAAAAAACAATCAAAATGGTGGTTATCAAGGCAATTCACGTAACTATAACAAAGGGAATTATCAAAGTGGGAATGGACAAGTTGCAAAACAAAACCAAAACCGTGATTTTCAAAACACTACACAAGGTTTTCAAAATGCTCACACTAAAAATCTTCAAGGAGAATTTTTGGATTATGCTAAAGCAAATGATGCTAAGTTTGACAACATGCAACGTGAGATGATTAGCTTAAGATCCGAGTTGAAAAATGAGCTTAAAAATGAACTTGCTAATGAACTTAAGACTCATGCAAATAAAATGGAAGGAAACGTTCAACGTCTTCAACAAAATCAACAAAAGATGGAACAAGGACAACATGAGATTAAACAAGAATTGTTAAAAGCGGATGCTAGGCAATCAAAATTTGAAGACCGAATGGCAAAAATGTTTGAAGCAATCATGTGTAAACCCTCTTCCTCGGGTGGTCTTCCTAGTGATACCAATGCAAACCCGAAGGGAGAAATGAAGGTTATTACTACACGAAGTGGTAAAACTTTCAAGGAACCAATCTCTCGTTCAAATACTTCTACGGAGAAGGAAATCGAGAAAGAGCCCGAGGTGATGGTCGAAAAGGAGCATATCACAAGCCCACGAAGTACCGCTCAAACCACACCTATGGTTGAACCAATACCAATCATGGAACCCGAGATTCCAAGGCCGTTGCCTAATGTCCAACCCACACCACCCTTACCTTCTCCTTCGAGACGAAACAAAGAGAAATTGCAAGAACGTAACAAACAACAAATCGAGCTTTTTATAAAAATGTTTCAACAAGTTCATTTTGATGTAATACGCGTTGTTATATATGCCTCGTTTCGCTTCCAATTTTAAAAGTATGATGAATGATAAGGAAAAGCTTTCAAAGCTTGCTAATTGTTCTTCGGTTTATCTTAACCGCATACCGGAAAACGTTGGTGACCCCGGAAAGTTTCTCATTCCTTGTGACATACAAGATATGAAAGAATGCCTCGCCTTGGCCGATCTTGGTGCGAGCATTAATTTAATGCCATTTTCCATTTGGAAATCGCTTTCGCTTCCGGCTCTTACTCCTTCGAACATGTCTATCGAGATGGCCGATCATTCTACGATTTTAGCATGTGGAGTAGCCGAGGATGTTTTCGTGAAAGTGGGGAAGTTCTAATATCCCGTTGATTTTATAGTAGTTGACATCCCCGCGGATCCTCAAGTTCCTCTAATTTTAGGTCGTCCATTTTTAGACACATCGAGATCGCTTATCGACGTTCATGCAAGAACTATTACTTTGAGATTCAACGAAGAGGAACTTGTTATAAACGCTACTCAAAACTCAAAACCTTCTCATGTTTATGCAATCGCTGCCATCAATCACATTGACTTAGTTGATGTGGTTTGCGATGAGTTTTCACAAGAAGTGTTAGGTTTTTCTGATAGTTCGTCAAGTGGCAATCCCACTATTTTGGATCCAATTCTTGCTAATTCTATACCAAATCTCACTCCATTCCAAGGAGGCGATTTTACTTCAAATAAAATCGACAATGAAGATGAGGTGATTATTAGTGATGATACTTCTATTCCACCATTTCTTCCGCCGATGGAAGTTATAAGTGTTGAGCAAAAATCTTCAATCGAGGAACCACCTATCCTTGAATTGAAAGATCTTCCATCTCACCTTGAATACGCATTCTTGGAAGGTGATGACAAGTTGCCGGTTATTATTGCAAAAAGTCTTGCTAATGATGAAAAAACCACGCTCTTGAAAGTTCTTAAAGCTCATTAAAGGGCAATTGCGTGGAAAATTTCCGACATTAAGGGTATTGACCCAAAATTTTGTACTCACAAGATTTTAATGGAGGAGGACTACAAACCCGCAATTCAAAGTCAAATAAGGGTAAACCCAAAAATTCACGATGTCATCAAAAAGGAAGTTTTAAAACTCCTTGACGCGGGAATGATTTATCCTATCTCCGATAGCCCATGGGTGAGCCCAATCCATTGTGTCCCTAAAAAGGGAGGAATGACCGTTGTACCTAATGAAAACAACGAGTTAATTCCCACTCGTGTTGTGACAGGTTGGAGGGTGTGTATTGACTACCGAAAGTTAAATGACGCCACTCGTAAAGACAACTTTCCTTTGCCCTTCATGGATCAAATGTTGGAGCGACTTGCGGGAAATGAATTCTTTTGCTTTTTAGATGGTTTTTTCGGTTACTTTCAAATCCCTATCGACCCTCGTGATCAAGAGAAGACTACGTTTACGTGTCCTTATGGAATGTTTGCTTATCTTAGGATGCCTTTCGGACTTTGTAATGCACCAGGTACGTTTCAACGGTGTATGATGGCTATTTTTTACGATATGATCGAGAAGTCGATGGAAATGTTTATGGATGACTTTTCGGTGTTTGGCAATTCGTTCACGTCGTGTTTATCTAATCTCGAGCAAATGTTAAAACGTTGTGAAGAAACCAATCTTGTGCTTAATTGGGAAAAATGTCATTTCATGTGTAAACAAGGAATCGTCTTAGGACATAAGGTCTCGAAAGCGAGGATTGAGGTCGATAAAGCTAAGGTAGATGTCATCGCCAAGTTACCTCATCCCAAAACCGTTAAGGGAGTTAGGGGTTTCCTAGGCCACGCGGGCTTTTATCGTCGTTTTATCAAGGACTTTTCGAAAATCTCTCGACCTATGACACACCTTCTCGAGAAGGACGCTCCTTTTAATTTCAATGAGGATTGTGTTAGAGCTTTCGAAACTCTCAAAAGGAAACTTACCGAAGCTCCCATTCTTGTTGCTCCTAATTGGGAATTACCCTTTGAAATCATGTGCGATGCAAGTGATTATGCTATAGGGGCCGTCTTAGGGCAACGTTATGAAAAGCATTTCCGTCCTATCCATTATGCTAGTAAGACGATGACCGAGGCTCAGTTAAAGTACACCACAACGGAAAAGGAATTCCTTGCCGTGGTCTATGCTTTTGAGAAATTCCAACCTTATCTCGTCCTAACCAAAAGCATCGTGTATACCGACCATTCGGCTATCAAGTACCTCTTAGCTAAGCAAGATGCTAAGCCGAGATTGCTTCGTTGGATGCTCCTCCTCCAAGAATTTGATGTCACCGTGCTTGACAAAAAAGGAGTCGAGAATCTAGCGGCCGATCATCTCTCTCGTCTAGAAGATCCTCACAAAGATGTTTTCGAGAACAAGGAAATCATCGAAACATTTCCTCTCGAGACTCTAGGTGTAGTGAATTCTAAAGACACTACCCCATGGTTTGCCGACATTGCAAATTACCATGCGGGCAATTTCATAATCAAGGGTATGACGACACAACAAAAGCGAAAATTCTTTCGTGACGTCAAGTTCTATTTTTGGTACGACCCTTATCTCTTTCGAGTTTATGTGGATCAACTCGTTTGACGTTGTGTTTTCGGTGCCGAAGCTTCTAACACCATTAGAGCTTGTCACGGGGGACCCACGGGTGGTCACCACGGTGCTAATCTCAAGGCTAAGAAAGTGTTCGATGTCGGCTTCTTTTGGCCTTCTATCTATCGTGATGCACACGCACTTGTGAAGTCGTGTGATTCGTGCCAACGTCAAGGAAAATCGTTTCAACGTGATGAAATGCCGCAAAACATAATTCAAGTGTGTGAAATTTTCGACATTTGGGGCATAGACTTTATGGGGTCGTTCCCATCGTCTCATGGTAACAAGTATATCCTCGTCGCCGTCGACTACCTTTCTAAATGGGTGGAAGCTAAGGCTTTATCTACAAATGATGCTCGTGTGGTAGTGAAGTTTTTGAAGCAACTATTCTCTCGGTTCGGAACCCCTCGTGCTATTATAAGCGATCATGGAACCCATTTTTGTAATGACCAATTCGAAAAAGTCTTAAAGAAATATGGAGTTACTCGTCGTCTTTCTACGGCTTATCACCCGCAAACGAGTGGGCAAGTCGAGGTTTCGAACCTAGCTTTGAAGAGGATTCTAGAGAGGTCGATTGGAGAAACCGTGCTTCATGGTCCGACAAACTCGATGACGCTTTATGGGCCTTTAGGACCGCTTATAAGACACCTATCGGTTGTACTCCTTATAAGTTAGTTTATGGGAAGAATTGTCATTTACCCATTGAATTAGAGCATAAGGCATATTGTGCCCTTAAGCATGCAAACTTTGACTTGAAGACCGCAGGAGATCACCGGAAAATACAATTGAATGAATTAGATGAATTAAGAGATAATGCTTATGAAAATTTATTGATTTTCAAAGAAAAGACTAAAAAGTTTCATGATGCAAAGATTAAAAAACGGGTTTTTAACGTTGGTGATCAAGTGTTACTTTTTAACTCTAGATTAAAGATATTTTCCGGGAAATTGAAATCTCGTTTGTCGGGTCCTTTCACCGTTACAAAAGTGTATCCTTATGGGACCATCGAGCTAGCTCAAGATGATGGTCCTAACTTCAAGGTGAATGGACATAGGCTTAAGCACTACTTTGGTGGGGAAATTCCTTCATTAGATGACCTCGACCAAGTCACCTTCCCCAATGATAATTAGCATTGAGGGGATCGAGTCGAGCTCATGACTCGGTAATAAAAAACGAGGTGCCTCTTGGGGGAGATCCCATGCTTATCCTTTTTATGCTTTCTAATAAATAATGAGAGGGGATTTGTGTCCTTCCAACTCGTTGTCTCGTGGTTGTTTGTGATTGTGTTATCTAGATCATCATCTTCTACGATTAAAGACTCTCGTGTTCGTTTACGTGAGCCTCCATCGTTTGCTTAAAGAAGTTTTTCACGAATCCATGACATACCCTTTATTGTTCTAACAATTATCTTTTAGCATAATTAATAAACGGCTTTAGATATATTGTTGATCACCCTTTCCATGCTAGATCCTAAGCATTCGACTCTTCGTCTCTAGTATGGGGGTGCTCCACCTTTAGACTCGAAACATTAATGACAATGTTTACTTTTAGTATGGGGGGTGAATAGATACTTGCTTTGCTACGCCCTCACGTCTTCCAACTTTTAATGTTTTGTTTTGTTTTGTTGCTAATAAGGCTAAAAATGGCCAAATTTTAATTTTTTTTCTTAGTTTTAATAAGTGTTTTTAAGACACGAATATATATTTTCCGATGGGTAGAATAAGAGCTAATTTTTGACTTGATGGACATTTGGAGCCCTTTACATTCCTTAACCCGCTCAATTCAAGTTTTGCTAGACTTTTATATAGGGAACTTTAAAACGCGAAAGTCTTAGCTCATTCGGGTTAAGAACAAGAACTTTTCGCAAGTTCCTATAATTGATCCTAGAAAGTCACTTATCAAGGGTGTTGGGCCAATGAAAGTTTTAACTATGGCCCTGTCTAGATTTGTTTAAATTAGACTAAGTGTTGAAAGGTCGCTGAGAAGACCAGCGACAGAAACTAGACCAGTGGAAGGCAAAGCCTCAACTGGCACACCAGGATCATTCAAGTCAAAGACAACGTCAGAGAAGTCGAAGACAATCTGAAGTCAGACTCACCAGCGATTATGGATAGCTGGGATGTCAAAGGAATGAACTGGTGTTCAAGGATCTCTGAGTTGACAACACTCAGAGATCACTTAAGAACCCTAGAGACTTGGATTAAGCAAAGCTTATCCAACCTTTTATAGTTTAGGCGGGAGAATCTTACAAGTGTTTTGAGCGGGACAAAACAAGAGATTCAAGTCAATGCCTAGTACGACCTAGTGGGACAAAGGTGAACAGTTGGCAGAACTGTTCACCTAAAGTAGTTAAAGGCATGTCTCGATTTGGACATGCATTTAATACGTTGTACTCTTCCACTCAGAAGATGACATGTATCAACTACCCCCACTAAGGATACAACCTCGTACCACTATAAATAGGGATGAGAAAGAAGTTAAGATTCAACCCTTGTGCTTGGAATCTTAATCAAAGTTCTTTCTCCCACTGGAACCTCTGAGGCCTCAGCTGTCCATCAGCGACTCGTTGGTTCTCTTGTAAACTTGAGTCTCGAATCAAGTTTACTTGTTCTAGGGTTCATTTCTTGTTGTTATTCATTAGGTGTATTCATAACACTTTGTAATACTTTGTTGATAATAGTTAATAAAGGATTACTCGTTTGAAAAGTATATCTATTGTGTGTTATTGTTTTTCGTGACTTAGTTTCAACAATAGTTGTTATTTGGGACTTTCAATTGGTATCAGAGCGGTTTGATTTATAAAACTTCTCTAAAAACCGTTCTAGTTTTTAAAATCAAGATCCAAATATGACTGAAACTATGCCACCCATCCCACCACCGTTTGGTCAATCTAACCAAGCAAATACTTCAACAAACGCTCCAGCCACCACATCTACTACCATGCCTACACCTGTTGTAAGCACTGGTGTAAATGAGGATGATCTTCCACAACTTCTTGATAATCGTGGAGGGTCACATGTGTCTAATGTTCCAGCGTTTGATGAAGAAGATTTCTCAAGTTGGAAAAGTGAATTTCTTATATACTTAGATGGTCTAGAACCCTTCTTGTTTGAAATCTTAGAAAATGGTCCTTATGTACCACTGGCCATTTCCTCTACACCAGAGAGACCCATTAAGAAACCTGTTAAGCAATGGTCTCCCGCTGATAGACGTCTGGCTAACCAGGACAAGAGACTTAAAAGTATAATAGTCTCTTGCCTACCCAAGAACATTATGAAGTCCATTATCAAGTGCAACACCGCACAAGAAATGTGGACTGAGTTGGTTCTAGGGTATGAAGGACCAGAAGAGACTAAAGAGACCAAAATCCAAGCATTATGACTTAAGTTTAACGCTTTCAAAGCCTTGGAAACTGAAACTGTTTCTCAAACGTACACTAGACTCAAGATCTTGCTGAATGATTTAGGTAACAATGGTGTTGTACTACCCAAGGCTGAGGTTAATGCCACGTTTGTAAACAGCTTGCCTAGGAAATGGCTTAGTCTTAACCAAACCCTGAGAGCAAATAATGCCATAAAAATGATACTCTTGCTCAACTGTTTGGTAGATACAATTATGAAGAAGGACTGATTGACTCTATTTACAAATCAGAGACTGACAGGTTTACCTCTCCTATATCTGGGTCAAAAGCTCTTGTTGCTAACCACTCCTTTCAGGATAGTGACTCTGACGTGGAAGAAGACACAAGAAGCAGTCAAGAATTCCTTGATGAATTACATGCTGAATTCCATGACAGAGCCCTTTTAGCTGACCAGAAGAGATACTACAAAAGATCTGGTAGAGTTGGTGCTGCCAAGATTGACAAATCCAAAGTGTCATGTTACACTTGCGGAAAGACTGGTCATTTCTAAAAAGACTGCTGGTCAAACAAGACATCTTCTCCCAGCTTTCCATCATCCAGCAAAACCCTCAGCAAAAAGAAGTTTTCTTCCTCACCTTTCAAGCAATCCTCCCTCAGTGACTCTGAGGGTAAAAAGGACTACAAGGTAAAATACAAGGCCTTGAAAGCTGAACTAATTAAACTCAATCAGAAAGCTGATGATGCAGCCAAGAAGAAGGATAACAAAAAGACTGAAAAAGGTCTAATAGCTGCTTCTTTTGACTGGGATGATGAACCCCTCACCTCTGAGGATGAAGGAACCACCACCGTCAGAGCCTTCATGGCTGTTGCTGATGAAGAACCAGCAGTTGGTAAAAGTGAAGCTAGATCAGGTCAATGGGTTGACATCACTATGAAAAAGGTACAAAGATTACTTTCCATGCCTGAGGGTCCTGACAGAGACCATGTCAGCGATTACACTTTAGTTGACCTCCATTTTGTAGAAGAACAAAGAAAAAATCTGTTAAATAAGTTTCAAAATCTCAAAAACGAGTTGAGTCTTTGTCAATCTGAATTAGCTAATCTCAAACCTTTTGTGAACATCGCTAATCAACTTCAAAATGAGGTCAGCAAGTTGTCCATTGAAAATGAATCTTTAGCTGATGAAAACTCTGAGTTGAGAAAAACCATTGAAAAATGGAACCTTGCCCAGTCCACTGTGGAAGAAATAGTTGCTGAAACCATTCCAGGAAATGTGGTTCAAGCCATAGGGGGTAAGGGTAGGTTCAAAAACCACATTCCAGTGCCCAGTGTCAAATTTGTCCCATCAGAAGTGTTAGAAATACGTTTTAACGTATATTAGAAGTATCGGTCACTCCACAATATGATTTATGTTGTAATAGCTCGTAGTTAGTAATTAGTTATTATTTGCTTATTAACTTAAGTAAGAACCGGTCCATGGGCTTGTCATGGACCGGCCCAAGCCCAATGTTTAGCTTGGACTATAAATACCCCTTTCCACTAAGGAAAGGGGTTGGTTGTTGTCATTTCTTTGATTCCATATTAATAAAATTCACATAGTTTCTCTCACTTTCTCTCTCTAACTTTCTCTCTCTAGAAATCAACAAACCCCTTCATAGATTCATTGATTATCAATATTCTACATTTGGTATCAGAGCTATGGGGTGATTTAAGGTGGTGATTTGTGTGGTTTTTTAGTTTTTGATTGTATTAGTGTTCTTTAAGAAAAATCATCTTGATTCTTGGTGTTTTTGGTGTTTTTGTGATTGGGATTAGTGGATAAGTATTAGTTGTTACTTATTTTAGTCGAAAGCACAAAACTTTTTGGGTTATTTGGTCAAAATATGGGCTTAATCTTAACTTTTACTGTTCGACTGTTCATCGTAAGGGGTTTCTGTTCATTCAGCAAAACTTCCGGATCAAGGAGTTCCGGATCAAGAAGTTCCGGATCAAGAAGTTCCGGATCAAGAAGTTTCGGATCAAGGAGTTCCGAGTCAAGAAGTTCCGAATCAAGAAACTTCCGAACCAAGAAGTTCCGGATCAAGAAACTTCCGAGTCAAGAAGTTCCGGATCAAGAAACTTCTGAACCAAGAACTTCCGAGTCAAGAAGTTCCGGATCAAGCCAAAGTTCCGAACCAAGAACTTCCGAGTCAAGAAGTTCCGGATCAAGCCAAAGTTCCGAACCAAGAACTTCCGAGTCAAGAAGTTCCGGATCAAGCCAAAGTTCCAAACCAAGAACTTCCGAGTCAAGAAGTTCCGGATCAAGCCAAAGTTCCGGATCAAGAACTTCCGAACCAAGAAGTTCCGGATCAACCCAAAAGTTCCGAATCAAGGTAATCTTCCGAATCAACAAAAAGTTCCGAATCAAGGTAATCTTCCGAATCAAACTTCCGAATCAACAAAAAGTTCCGAATCAAGGGTTATTTTGCTTGTTTTTTCGACGATTTTTTAGAGGATTTAATCTTGGTTTCTTACAACAAAAACACAACACAATTCACAAGCTTTACTTCACTGCTCGATCAACCGATAATCTCTGTTTCTTTGAAGAAAAACAAAATGAATCCAAATTCAGTAATGCCTCAGATGACATCTCTTACGGATATATCAATCATAACGGGAACTGATAGCCGTCCACCGATGCTCATTAAAGAGGTGTTTGAGGCATGGCAAGGTCGAATGATGCAATATCTAAAGGGGAAACCGACATACGGAAGACTTATGGTCAAATCGATTTTGAATGGTCCACTCGACTATGGTACCATTACGGTTGATAACGTGACTAGACCACGAGAATTTGAAGAACTTACTCCAGCTCAACAACTTGTTGCAGATGCAGATGAAAAAGCTCTTCAAACAATTCTCCAAGCTCTTCCCCATGACATCTATAGGATGGTGAGTCAGTATACGGTGGCAAAGGATCTATGGGAACGTCTTAAGGTGTTGCTACAAGGCACGTCTCTCACCAAACAAGAAAGGGAGTGTCAGCTGTATGATTTGTTTGATAGATTCACCTACAACCCAGGGGAAACACTTCACGATTATTACTTCAGATTCACCACACTCATGAATGATCTGAATGTATACAATCTTGTGATTGCACCATTCCAGGTTAACACCAAATTCTTGAATACTCTACCTCAAGCTGAATGGGGTGAGTATATTACCGATGTGAAGTTAACCCGGGATTTGCATAAGTGCAACTTAGATCAAATCTATGCCTTCCTTCAGCAACATGAGAAGCATGTGATTATGCACCGTTCTCCTCGTGGTATGCACCCAGATTCCTTAGCTTTGATGGCGAATCAACCAAGCTTGTCTCACAACAACACACCCTATATCTTGGGACATCAAGCTTATCATCAATCACCTTACATGACACCAGCCTTTCCCCAATACTCGATTCTACCACAACCACCCACCTCACATCAGCAACAATATCGGTTCAATGCACCTTCACCACAGTATGCTTCACAACTTCATCCAGCAAATGTTGCACCTTATGCTCAGCCATCTTATTCTTCTTATCAAGAGAATGCAGCATATCCAACAAGCTACCCTGATCAAATGAGTATTCCTTCTACTGATTATGCAGCTTATCTAGATCAAGCACTTTATTGTGATGATGAGGAAGTCCCAGTTCCTGTATTCCAACAAGGAGCTGACCCAGTTGAAGTGCTAACTACTATGTCTGCTTACCTCACAAGAACTTTAAGCAAACGAGGATTCAGAGGATCAGCTCCTACCAACAATCAGTTGAGGAATTCATCCAATTCTCGCCAACAAGCTACAATTGAGAATGGCAGAGTAATGGTTCAGCCAATTCAGCCATATCAGGGGAGAACTTCCACATCAACCAATGTTCGCACCGCCAATCCTGCTCCTGCTCCAATGGTCAACAACCCTCCACGGACTAATACAGGCAAGTTGAGAATGATTACATGCTACAACTGCAAGGAAGAGGGTCATATGTCCAGGGATTGTAAGAAACCCAAGAGGAGAAGGGATGGACAGTGGTTTGCAGAAAAGATCTATCTGGTAAATGCTCAGGCGCAAGGAAGGGAACTTGATGAAGAGGAGCTTGCATTTCTTGCTGACCCAGGGATTGCTGAACAAGACGTTGTCACTACGCAGAATGCAGCTTACCAAGCCGATGATCTGGATGCGTATGATTCCGACTATGATGACTTTCAAACTGCAAAGGCTGCTTTCATGGCAACTTTTTCCAGCTTAGGGCCAGATAAGAAATCTGAGGTACTTATTAATAACACTGATAATGCCACTGATGCTAGTATTCAACCACATCAAGTTGGGCAAGAGAGTGCTGATTCGAATGAATCTTCGGTGGTGAGTCTTTCAAATGAGGAGACAAACAATGATAGCAATATCAATGTGAGTTCCCAGACTTTGAGTGAATCACAACCGGGACCCAGTTCGCATACGCCTACTCCTGCTCAACAAGATTTGGTCATGGTTCCTGCTACACTACTTAGCCAAATGAATGCTGCACTCTTAGAAACCTTAGCTAAGAATAAGAATTTGTCTGATGAGCTTGCCTTAAGCAATGAGAAAGTACAAACTTTGCAATTAGTGCCTTCGTCTAGTGTTCTCACAAATCTCGAATATGATCACTTTAGGAACAAACAAATGGGTCACTTGCAAGAAATCGAAAACCTAAGAGCAAATTTGTCTAGTGAACTTAGAGAAAAGGAGTTAGTGGTCACTAATTTTCAAAAACTTCAAACTGATTTTGAATTACTCGAATCTTAGAAGACTGAAATGGAGATTAATGCTACTAATAAGATTAGAAGTCTAGACTACTTGCTGTTAAGACAATACGCTGCTTCACAACTAGTTCACTTATTTGATGCTTCATTTAAAGAGTTTAACTTATCACGTCTAAAAGGCCTTCCCCCTAATCCACGATATGCAAAACAAGCTTTAAGACATAGTCCTAGACTTTATAATGCAACTCAATTAGGATTGGCTTTAGACCCGATTGTTTTTCCCAATGATCGAACAAGTAAGGTTCTAGTTGATGAGGATCGGTCATACAATTCAGCAAAATATCCCGATTGTGATTATTTTAAAATGAATAAGGAGCTTGCTAAAACTGATTTTAGAGTTCGCTTCCATATGGACAAAGATCTCATTACAGCACCAACCTACATGATAGAGGAAGAAAGCCCTAGTACATTTCCTACACTTGTCAACATGGAAGGTCCTAAGGAAATTCCAAAGAATCTTCCACTTGTTAGCACTGTATGGTTAAACTTGCAAGAGATTAACCGATACTTTACTAACTTTGACAAGGTCATCTTGGAATGTACGACTTCAAATGGCTTAAATGCCGGAGAATGGGCTTTCGAACACATGAACGAGGTGTTTAAAACTGAGATCAATCCGTTTGTCGAAAGTCTAAAAAGAAGTTTTGCATCTCTTAAGGAAAATCTTCAGTTTGAAATTGGTGAAGTTCAAAAAGTGTTTTATGAAATGGACACCGCTTACGAACTGCAACTAATTGAAAAGGAAAAGATTTCAACCGAATATGACCGATTCTTGTCCGAAGTAATCTCGTGTGATGTGCTTACTATTGTAAATGTTAAATATTCGAGTGAGCTTACATCCGCTATGATGAATTGTGATGCTGTGAATATTTGTGAGGATATTTGTGATGATGTTTGTGATATTTCTGTAAATGTTGCTGAAACTGTAAATGAGGTAGATAATCATTCTTGTCACGAATCTAACGCTGAGTTTTTAAAGCTACAAGATTCTTATAATTTACTTTCTCAACGCTTTAATCAACTAGAACAACATTGTATATCTTTAGAATTAAAACAACAAGCTCAAAATGAAAATCTTTTGATATCAAATGTTTGTGAAAACGGTGTTGAGACAAGTGACAAGATGATTGCAATTGTTAAGACATTAGAGGAAGAAATCATGAGATTGAAGAGAGAGATATCATCAAAGGAAACATTAAGAATGGAACTAGAGGCCGCAGAGTCTAAAAACCAGGTCTTAGAAATTAGACTATCAACTGTTCTAGGGGAGATGGATCGGACAAGGCAGGGACTATCCGCTCTTTATGGTTCACTAGAAGATCGATTCGCTTTTAATGCGACACAGCAACAATATTATGTTGAACAACTGAACCAAAAGTGCGAAGAAATCTCTGACTTGAACATCCTGCTCATAGACAAAAATATGGTTTTGGCTGAGTTAAAGGAGACACTTCTTCTCACCCGACAAGAAGTTGTTGATAACTTAGCTACCGACTCTGCACCGTCCACTAGTGCTCCAACAACCAAGAAAGTAGTGCTTTATAAGAATCCGCTTCATAAGAGAAACCAGCTTACCTATGATGATTATATGAAGAATGCCATTAAGCATGTCGATCTTCTTAGGGATATTTTAGACGATCTTTATGCCTTAGATCCCTCAAGTAGCGACTATTATTCGGCTCATGAATATGTTAAGCGAGTTCAATATTGCTTGGCTTATTTACAATACATAGGTACACCAGGTTCTGCACTACTTAATAATAGGCCCATTGCTGTCACTCCATTTAATAAGACTCCAGGAGCGAAACCGTCATTGGCACAATCGAGTAAGACACCTTTAAAATCTGCTGCTAATGTTCCCAATTTGCCTTCTACAGGATTAAAAGAGACTACTAAGGCTAAAGGATCGCCACTCAAGAAAGCTAAGATCAAGCCCGCCACTAGTAGTGCCACAAAGAAGAAAGTAGAAGTCCACAATAGGAATGCTAGTTCAGTTTTAAATAAAACGAATCATGTTAAGACTAAAAGCTCTGCGCCTGTGCAGCAGCCTAAACCATTCGTGAATTCTGATTTAAATTGTTGGAATTGTAATGAATGTATGTTTTCCCAGCGTCATGATTTGTGTCTGATTGATCACGTTAATGAAATGAATGCTATTAAGAATGGTCTTGAATGGAAGCCAACGGGTAGAACTCGTGCCCAAGTTGGCTGGCAATGGCGTCCCACTGGTAGGACCTTTACTCTCGATGGTAAAATGTGCCCTTTAACTAGGAATGCATCCATTGAGGTTAGGTCTGAGCGTCCTTTAGTTAGGAACACTCGCACTCAAGTAAGGAAACAGCGCCCTTTAATTAGGTCAGCCCCCACTATAGTGCCTATCAGTGTAGAAATACCTCAGGATTTGAGCCAATTAGAATCTACACCACTAATTAAGAAGAAAAAGGCTAGGAAATCTAAGAAACCTAGAGTTAGCAAATCTAAGATTATTAAATCTGTACCTGCTAATAACAAGGAACACTCAGATTCCGATACCTCTACATTGTCTTTGTGTGGTGATATTTTCAGGTGGTCCAAATCATCCTGTGGTATTTGGACTCCGGTTGTTCAAAACATATGACCGGAAATCGCTCGATGCTCCGAAATTTCGTCAGCAAGTTTCTTGGTACGGTTAAATTTGGGAATGATCATATAGCAAAGATTATGGGGTATGGTGAATATCAGATTGGAAACGTGACGATTTCTAGGGTATACTATGTTGAAGGTCTTGGTCATAATTTATTCTCAGTAGGACAGTTTTGTGATTCCAACCTTGAGGTTGCTTTTCGACAACACACTTGTTTCATCCGCAACTTGGAAGGAAAAGATTTGTTGAAGGGATCTCGTGGTGCAAATCTTTACACTTTGTCCTTACAAGACATGATGGCCGCTTCTCCAGTATGTCTTCTCTCTAAAGCTTCTAAGACCAAGTCATGGTTATGGCATCGCAGATTATCTCATCTTAATTTTGATGCTATTAATCATCTGGCTAAAAACGAGTTAGTTCGTGGTCTTCCCAAGCTTAAATTTCACAAGGATCATTTATGTTCCGCGTGTTCAAGGGGGAAAAGCACCAAGAAATCTTACAAACCCAAAGCTGAAGACACTAATCAAGAAAAACTTCATCTTTTGCATATGGATCTTTGTGGACCGATGAGAACTGAAAGTGTGAGCGGTAAGAAATTCATTCTGGTAATTGTGGATGATTTCTCAAGGTTTACATGGGTTAGATTTTTACGTACAAAGGATGAAGCACCGAAGGCTATCATTACTTTTCTGAAGTTCATCCAGGTACGTTTGAATACCACTGTCCGCCGTATCCATACAGACAATGGTACAGAGTTCGTCAACCAGACTCTTCGTGATTATTATGAAGGAGTTGGTATATCACATGAAACATCCGCTGCACGCACTCCACAACAAAACGGTGTCGTTGAAAGACGAAATCGCACACTTATGGAAGCTGCTAGGACCATGCTTATTTATGCGAACGCTCCATTGTTCTTGTGGGCAGAGGCTATTTCTACTGCATGTTTTACCCAAAACCGTTCTATCATTCGGAAACGCCATGGAAAAACACCTTATGAGCTTCTACATGACCGCAAACCCGATGTTTCATTTTTCCATGTGTTTGGTGCTCTGTGTTATCCAAACATCAATAGTGAGAACCTGGGTAAGCTTCAACCAAAAGCCGACATAGGTATTTTCATTGGTTACTCACCGTCCAAAAGAGCATACCGAATCTATAACCGTCGTCTTGGCAAGATTGTAGAAACTATGGACGCTGATTTCGACGAGCTGACAGCGATGGCTTCTGAGCAACACAGCTCTGAACCCGCGCTTCATGAGATGGGACCCGGTGCTATAAGTTCCGGATTAGTTCCCAACAATCCTACTTCTACATCATTTTTACCACCATCAAGGCCCGAGTGGGATAAACTGTTTCAACCGCTGTTTGATGAATTCTTCGATCCCCCGACTGATGAAGTTCCAGCACCTGCAGTAATTGCTCCAATACCTGAAGTGGTTGCTCAAGTCAATGAACCTTTATCTAACGCATCGACAATTCACATTGAACCGGATGCACCTTCACCAAGTGATTCTCAAACTACACCTGAATCATCACCCCTACTTGTGCCAAATGATGTAGAAGAGGATTCTACCGATCACGACTTGGAATATGCTCACTTGCAAGAGCTTCCTTTCTTTGGTGTAGCGATCCCTGAAAACCCTTCAGCCGCGTCTACCTCAGAAGAAGCTCCATCTATTGTTCACTCCAGACCACCTAGGATTGAAAACCATAGCACTAAATGGACAAAAGATCACCCAATTAGGAATGTTATTGGAGATCTAGATCGACCAGTCTCTACACGCCATCAACTACAAGAGAGTGCACTATATTGTTACTTTGATGCATTTCTCTCTGAAGTTGAACCCAAAAATTGGCAGCAGGCTATGACCCAATCATCTTGGATTGAAGCTATGCAGGAGGAACTCAATGAATTCAAACGACTAGAAGTATGGGAATTGGTTCCTCGCCCTGACAAGGTTAACATCCTTACTTTGTTATGGGTTTATAAGGTAAAACTTGATGAGATGGGGTCGGTATTGAAGAATAAAGCAAGATTGGTCGCTAGAGGATATAAACAAACCTTGGGTATAGACTTTGAGGAATCTTTTGCTCCTGTGGCTAGATTGGAGGCGATTAGACTATTCCTTGCGTTTGCTGCTCATATGAACATGATCGTCTATCAAATGGATGTGAAGACGGCATTTTTGAACGGTGAACTAAGGGAAGAGGTTTATGTTAGTCAACCGGATGGGTTCGTGAGTACGGAGTCTCCTAACCATGTGTACAAGCTTAAGAAGGCTCTCTATGGGTTGAAACAAGCTCCACGCGCGTAGTATGATCTCCTGTCAACATATCTCATGTCGGAAGGCTTCTCCAAAGGCAAAGTGGACCCCACTCTATTCACTCTCAAAGACGGCAACGACATGCTTCTGGTACAAATTTATGTTGATGATATAATTTTTGCTGCCACTAACATAGAATTGTCTAAACAATTTGAGAAGATAATGTCCACACGCTTTCAGATGTCGATGATGGGAAAAATCTCATTTTTCTTAGGATTACAGATTTCTCAGAATCCCAGAGGCATCTTTATAAATCAATCCAAATATGCTCTAGAATCACTTAAGAAATATAACTTTGAAAATTGTGACCCCGTAGACACTCCAATGGTGGAGAAATCCAAGTTAGATGAAGATAGGGATGGGATTATTGTTGATCCGAAACTTTACCGTGGAATGATTGGCACCCTTCTCTATCTGACTGCTAGCAGGCCTGATTTGCAATTTGCTGTATGCATGTGTGCCCGGTATCAGGCTCGGCCTACCGAAAAGCACTTACATGTCGTTAAAAGGATCTTTCGGTATCTAAAAGGAACACTTCATCGTGGTCTATGGTATCCGAAAGATTCCTCGATTGCTTTAATATCATACGCAGATGCCGATCATGCTGGATGTCAAGATACGAGGCGTAGCACTTCTGGATCTGTGCAACTCCTAGGAGATAGATTGATCAGTTGGTCTTCAAAAAGGCAGAAAAGCGCTGCCATATCAAGCACGGAGGCTGAATACATCGCCATGTCCGGCTGTTGTGCTCAAGTCCTTTGGATGAGATCACAATTAACTGACTACGGTCTTGGATTTAACAAAATCCCGATGTATTGTGACAACAAGAGCGCCATTGCCCTTTGCTGCAACTATGTTCAACACTCCCGGGCCAAGCACATAGACATTCGCTACCATTTCATCAAGGAGCAGGTGGAGAACGGAGTGATCGAGCTGTATTTTGTCACTACTGAGTACCAGCTGGCGGATATGTTCACCAAAGCCTTAGATCGAGGACGAATCGAGTTTTTGATCGACAAGCTTGGCATGAAATCATTCACCCCAGCGACTCTCAAAGAGTTGGCAGAAGAATCAGCTGAATAGTCGTGGTAAACTATTCAGAGTATCCTTTGGTTGTGATCATGTATATTATCGTAAATATATAAACCACAAAAAGAAAATACAAAAATAGAAAACCAAGAAAAACCATAAAAATTATAAAATCAAGAAAAACCAAAAATATTTTTCGTTTTAAAACGGGCATGTCTTTTAGTACGGTAATATTTACGGCCTTAGAAATGTCGATTAATATTGACACGGTGCCATAAATAGAGTCCGTATAAAAGTTGTACATTTTTAAAAAAACATGCCCATTATGGCTTGTAGTTATTTCAGACTGCAACCCGGTTTTCATATTAAAGTCACGTATTTCTTTGGAAAACGTTGGCTCAGAACGGGAATTAATTTTCTCGGGCGTGATTTACAAGCCAAATCATGCAAAGGGATCAAGTTTACTTTATAACTTGGTCTAACACGAATTTGTGTACGTCTCAGTGCATTAATTTGTTAAAATAAGAGAAATCTTATTAAAACCACGAATCAAAATTTTTCAAGAGAAATTGGAAATGCTTTCATCACTATTTGACTCTTTAAACAATGACTACAGCTCTTTAAATAGAAAACGGGTCATCGTTTAAGGGGGAGAAAATAGTAAAATCATCTTCGTCATTAAAATTAATTTTCAAAAGTGATTGTGAAAATTAAAGGGCTTCATGGTAATTGAGTGGTTTGTTTTAGAAAACGACTAGTGTTCGTTCTAAGTGATAGGCATTGCTTTTAGATATTGGAGAGATGCTAATAGATGCGTTTGCTAATTTGTGTGCAAGTTAAAAACAAAAAAGGGTTAAGTGATATGAAAACAGTTAGAAACAAAAAGAAAAAGGAGTAAAATTGGAGGACTTAAAGTGACATATTGTGAAAGTTGTTAGCATTTGACCTAAGTCAAACAAATCACTCCTCGCCCCCATTATTTCCATTCACTGTTTATCTAATAACTTGCCGCCATTGTTTACACACACAAACACGCATTCAAACCTTCGTCTGATCATTCCTTTCTGTTCATCTGCTAAATTAAGGTATATACATCAACATGTTAACTTCTAATCCACAGTTCTTATCATATTATTCTGTTAAACATGCTCAATTAATCAGTTTAATCCATTTAGGGTGTATGATTAAATTAGGGTTAATTAACTAAGGATTTGTGGTGGGTTTTATGCGGATTTGTATGCTATGATGTTTATATGCCTTAGTTTGCCTTAAAAACTCACAAACGCGCTAGAATAAATATCTGAGATTCGTTTGTAAAAGTTCCGGATGAACATGGTTTAGAACTTCCGAATGAAGGATTTCTTCTGAAAAACTTCCGAATGAGGAAGTTCCGAATGAAGGACTTCCGAATGAAGGAAGTTCCGAATGAAGAACTTCCGAATGAAGGAAGTTCCGAATGAATAACTTCCGAATGAAGGAAGTTCCGAATGAAGAACTTCCGAATGAAGGAAGTTCCGAATGAAGAACTTCCGGATGAAGGAAGTTCCGAATGAAGAACTTCCGGATGAAGGAAGTTCCGAATGAAGAACTTCCGAATGAAGGAAGTTCCGAATGAAGGAATGTTCCGGATGAAGGAAGTTCCGAATGAATAACTTCCGGATGAAAGAAGTTCCGAATGAAGAACTTCCGGATGAAGGAAGTTCCGAATGAAGAACTTCCGGATGAAGGAAGTTCCGAATGAAGAACTTCCGGATGAAGGAAGTTCCGAACGAAGAACTTCCGGATGAAGAAGTTCCGAATGAGAAGAAGTTCCGAATGAAGAATGTTCCGGATGAAAATGTTCCGAATGAGGAAAAGTTCCGGATGAGTTGTTTGATTATTTGCATGCTATATATGTACTTGTTGTTTTATGAAATGTGTTATGCTTAGAAGTAAGAATGATATAAATCTATATGTTTTTGTGCATCAACCTTTCATGTCTTATCTTAAGCAGATAAAATGACTAATCCAACAGTACAAGCTATCCAAGAATCTAGAGAAGCCGATATTGCTAAAGCCCGAACCCTTAAGTTTATACCCAACAACTATAGGCTGAAGCAAGTTTCTAAATCCACTCACCATGGTTTTAAGGTCGCCATAGCCATTCTTGATAACTCTCATTTCAAGAACGCCCTTAGGAGTACAGCCTCGGTGCCTTATGAGTATATGTTTGAATTTTGGGCAACCAAGGATTTCACTTCGAACAAGATCACCTTCACCATCGACAACAAGCAGCAGACACTCACCGTTTCAGACTTCCGTAAGATACTTGGTATACGGGATACACCCAAGGGCATGTCATTCTCAAGGGATCCCAATAAAGATGAACTCGCGGAATTATTTGACGCACTTGGATGTCCGGAAATACGAGTTGCGTCTGAGTTTACTACTGCTAAGGTAGGACAACCCTGGAGAGCTTTGATGGGTATTCTCAGTAAATGCCTTACACCAAAAACGAGTGGCCATGATGCTTTGCGCAGTCCGATAATGAACCTCTTCTATGGCATGTACAAAGCTGCGAATTCAGATTATGCTTTGTTGATATGGGAAGAATTCACCTTTCAACTCTTCCACAACAAGAAGCTGAAGACAGACTTCTTTCCTTATCCTCGGTTTATTAAGCTCATCATAAATTATTTTATGAAGCTTGATGCTACTATTGATAGGCGTGCAGGAGGTCGCTATCACACTGAAGAAGCTGATGATACTGTAGATCTGAGGCATGAAGGACCGTCTACTGGTGTGATTCCGGGTCCTGTTCCTGATTACCTTCTGTCAGACAAAATCAAAGGTTCTGCTGATTAAAAGCTACTGCAGCTAGAAATCCAAAGGCTGAAAGCAAACCTTCAAACTGGAGAAGACTCATCCACAACGGTTAAGAGTAAAGGTAAACACAAACAACCAGCTGCGTTACCTGAACCCGAACCAAAGAAGAAGAAGTCAGAGGGTAAGAAGGGAAAGGGTAAGGATTTGATGCGTCTACGTGATGAAGAAAATATTGTTGATCCTACTCTTGACAAATCCGAGCAACAAATGATGAAGATTGCTATTAAAAGGAGTAGGAAAGATACAGGCGGTAGTGGTTCAGGTGCGAGGGTAGATATCGAGGATGAGTACGAGGAACCGCATGATGTTGATGAGTTTGGGTCACCTGAAAACTATTCCACTTCGAAGGAGCCATCAATCCCTATTTCAACAAGTGTGGAAAAGGAACCTGTTGCTCCTACGATCATGGTGACAACTCAACCTTTGGCAACTCTACCACCACCAATCCAACCCTTAACAACCCGACCAACCCGACCGGCTTCCACACCATTTCTTCCACCACCCACAATCCCTATCCTTAGTACAGCAGTAACAACCGAGCCTATTCAGTCAACCCAGAGCAGCTCTGCAACATCTGCAATGGCTGCATTAGTGATGGCCGAAATGCTTGACAATCACAAACGCGAAATGGATGAACTTCGCCAAGAGTTGCAAAGACGAGCACAAAGGGAAGAAGTATCTCAGAAAACTCAAGAAGAGTTGATTGCCAAGTTCTCTGCAGACATGGAAGCGACACGTAAAGCTCATGCAGAGGAACTTGCTCGAGTTAAGCAGGCTGAGGCTGATAAGCATGCTGCACGCATTACCAGACTTCAAGCGATGAGGGATAAATATAAGGAACAAAAAGAAGCACTTGAAGCATCTGTGAAAGAAAGAGTGCAAGAATCCGTTGAATCCTTAATGCCTAAGCTTCGTGACGAGTTGAAGACACTTGCTGCTGACAACTTGATGGTCAAATCATCCAACCCTTCAGAAGCCGCCTATAAGATTGCTTATGACCTGACGGATTTTGAATTGAAGAAGATCCTTAAGGCTCGAATGGTGGAACTTGGGTCGTATAACAAGTCGAGGATTCAACGGGCTCTATATAAATCCCTGAATGATGCTATCATGGAGGATGATAGATTATTCAAAATGTTTGGAAGTGTGGTACCATATCACATCTTACCTGAGGAAGAAAGGGAAGAGAGTGAAGAAGAGGGTACGGGTGAAGAAGAGGAAGAAGAAGAAGAAGAAGGTGAAAAGGAGAAAGACGATGACGAAGGTGGTGATGATGATGAGGATGATGAGGATGATGACGAGGATGAGGATGATGATGATGGCGATGATGGTGGTGATGAGAATCAGGAGAGTGCTAGGGGTAGTAACGGGGATGACAATCAGGATGATGATGGGGGTGAACAACCGAAAAAGGGAGACAAGGTTACCAGCTCCAAGAAGACTGCTACTCAGACTGGAACCAAGTCCACAAAAGATGCAGCACAGAAGGACAAATCGACATCCTCGGAATCACGAAGAACGAAGTGGCGCCACGATGTGAATGCCACTACAGCGTCATCGGTTCCTGGTATCTCTATCGCTGTATCTGTACCTATTACCACTAACCCCATTAGTTCTGCTGTTGTTCCTCCTGTGATTGCAGAATCAGTGACGGAACCCGAAGCTGCACAACACTCTCCAGTTCAAGACACTGCTGAAATGCCTGAAACTGAACCAGTAGATGTTCGCACTTCCACTCCTCTACAACAAGCACAACAATCTACGGTTCCTGAACCAAGCATTCGTGCCTGGGAAGACACGTTGGAGATAGACGAGTCTGCACCACCACAAGCTTGGATCACGGCAGCAGCACAATATGATCCGATCACAGATGCTGACAAAGATGTGCTATATCTGCGTATCCGAAGTCCGATTGACTTATGTGCATTTCTTGCTCATGAGTATAAGACTTCGGTTACTCCATCCTTGGTGAAGAAAGCACTGAAAGATAAGAGACTGCGTGCCAAAACCCGATTACCCCGAATGGAGCTCGAGTACTATGCCGATGAGATCCTGAAGGCTTTGAAAACCGTTCAACAGCCTGGACTTCATGAATCAGAAAGAGCTCCACCTCCAATGGATCCTGCTCAAGATAATCAGATTACTCTTGACTTCTTCGTCACCAATGATCTTGAGTATCTTATGAAGGGGTCATCAAAGTATGCAACATCCCTGACTTTGCTGAAAGCTGCCAACTGGGGGACAATACCCTTCATCGAGGAAAAGGTAAATCGACTCTGGGTCCCAAAAATGAATCGTAATTATGATATGTATGCTGTCATAGGTGCATCTCATTGGGACGAACGAGTCCGAAGGGCGTACAGGGGTTGCTGCTTGGTCAAGTCTGGAAGCAATGTTAGATCTGACATCCGTATCTCCAGCATCTTAGGAATGAAAACTGAAGCTAAGAACGGCTACTATCATGTGACGGAGATTCGCTTGAAAAGGGAGGATGACAGGGAATACAAAATCCAGCAAGGAGATTTTTCCATCATTCGCCTTGAGGATATTGAAGATATGCTGCTTCTGATGACCCGAGATCAACTTACTCACATTCCTCGTGAAGACCTGATTGCTTTGAATACAGCACTTCGTATGTTCACACGAAGCGTTGTCATCAAGTCACGAGTTGAGGATCTTCAGTTGGGAGTCGAAAGCTATCAGAGGAGGCTCAATTTAACCCGTCCTGTGAATCAAGTGCTACCTCAACACGTAGAAAGATGTCCTTATACCGGCATTTCTGTCCCGAATTCCGGCATTTTCTACTTGAACAGTCGAGGTTTGATGAAGTTTATGAGGGTGGGTGAGCTTCACAAGTATAGTGATGGAACTCTTATACAAGTCAGAGATAAGTTGGAGCATCTGAACTCGGGTGGGACTTTGCCAGAGATGACGGAGGATTGGCATCCGGGTTACCGGCAGATGGCAAAGTATGTGATCAAAAAGATCGATCAAAAGCTCCGTGAACGTAGATTGATGAGGAGCTTGGAAAGATTCGTGGGTGGAAGACCGTATTTAGTGCACCACAAGCTACTGCAACGATCCATCTGATGGGTCGTACACCTCAGGTCACTTTATATTGGTTTTCAATTGTGAATATGTAAATTTGTGAATAATGTGCTTGAATGGCTTGGTGTAGTGTTAAGGTATGATAATTTTTCAAGAATTTCTCACGAGATTCTAAATCTTTCAAAATATGTCATACCAAAGCACTACAACTATCCCTTATTAACTTAAGGGGGAGCAATAACTTGTTCTATGGCCAAAACATCGATTTCATTTTTACCCAAAGACCGGTTAATCCATTCAATATCCCAAATATTAATGGTTAACATTTTGGATAAGGGGAGAAAATGGGATTAAGGAGACGTAAGTGATACTTGGCTAAAAGATGAAAAAGACTTAAAGATTATCCAACTTAATATGTGTAAAGCACGTGTTAAGGGGGAGCGTTTTTGATGAACAAAACACCTAAGGTACAAAACTTTTGATTTCAATATCACAAGTACTTTAGGTGATTTTCAATGATTTTTCATGGTGGCAATTCCTTCCCAAAACACGCTTAATTCACGACGGATGTGGTGACAAAAGGGTGGTAGGAATAGGTTTAGTCCAATGATTCATCAGAGCCGATGGAATCTTCCCAAGGACAATTCCCTAGATAGAATTAGAAGTCCTAGGAAAGATGGAGAAAGAATGTGAACGTAGCTGAATGCCGACCAAGTACTTAAGCTAGCACTGGAACAATCACAACAAGGTGCTAGTGATGACGTATTGGTAAGCATTGAAGGGGTTGAAGAATGAAAAAGAAATGTAAAGATAAAGGGTGTAAAGAAAGAAGCCCTCCTTACAACTTTAGGCAGAAACCGGGTCAATACATATGCTATTGAGGTCATTTTTGTTAATGATTCTCGGTATTGAAGAAAGACATCATGGACCCAGTGATGCAATGCACAACCCTTCCCCAGCTAACTCAAATATCTCTCAAAAGGTATTTGTTTTAATCACACGGAGATCAACACGTTATCTATTGGTTTATTCACTCCGAATAAACTGGTATTGAAAAGGTGGCACTCCTCTCCAGCCATCGCTCACTAAATCAAAACGCACAATCGAGTCTAGAGCCAAGAGATCATCAAAAGTCTCATTAAGACACTTTCCATTTATTCCTTGCTTTCTCACACACTGTGAAAAGTAAGAGATTTTCATGAGTCCTACGCAATATTCTTGTAATATTGCCAGAACATCCGAGTAATACGTAAGTATTACAATGAAGATGGAAATCCTGCTTGAGCCAACATCAAACAAGCTCATGGTAGGTTACACGTGCGGTTCTTTTAGAACCAATCTTGTGAAAAACTGGAAGGTAACAGTGGTTTAATTCTTAATTGAACTTAAACTCGTTCCAGGCCTCTTCGCATTATCATATGATCTTGCCAGAACACTCAGAGTGACTCTTTATTGACCACAGTGACGAGTGGAAATCCTTCTAGTGTCAACATCAAACAACACTTGGTAGGTAACGTGCAAGATTCTTTATGAATCGAGCTCGTGACAACTGGAAAGCAACGATGGTGAAAATCTTAATTGAAATTCACTTGTTCCAGGTTTCATGAATTGACGGCTTTTAATCACAAGGATAATTTATCCAAGTGATTCACTCTTTATGTTCGCAGTCAGCTTTGGACGGTCGAATAAAGAGAACGGGTTTACCCGCGAAATCCTGTCAGGAAGTTACTTAATTGAAACTATCCGTCACGGGTACGATATCTAATATCGTCCAACGGTCTTCACCGACCGGAGGTAAAATGCTACCGAATTAGAATAAAATGTTCAAAGCCATTTTATTCGTGTCGTTGCTGTGTACCTGCTAAAGACGGTGGCGTTGCTGAGTACCTGTTGAAGACGGTGGCGTTGCTGTGTACCAGTGAAGACGGTGGTGTTGCGGTGTACCTGTAAAAGTCGTTCCCACATGCTTATGTCTTTTGCAACAAAAATTCAAGAAAGTACAAGATGAAGTCTTCCGCTGTACCAAACTCTGAAGCTTTCAAGAATCCAACAAAAAGACGTAAGTGTGTGGAACATGAAGTCACGAGGAGGCAAAGTTCACAAGAAAGGCAAAGATCGCACGTGAAAGGCCAAAGAACAATGCTCTCAAGTCAAAGCCAAAAAGATCAAATCAACATATTCACAACAAAAGAAAGAAAAGAAGAAAAGACTACGAGCTAAAGAACGAAGACTTAGTATAGTATGCTAGGTTTAGAACTTTGTAACGTGGAGTGACCTCCCTTAGGGGGAGATTGTTAGAAATACGTTTTAACGTATATTAGAAGTATCGGTCACTCCACAATATGATTTATGTTGTAATAGCTCGTAGTTAGTAATTAGTTATTATTTGCTTATTAACTTAAGTAAGAACCGGTCCATGGGCTTGTCATGGACCGGCCCAAGCCCAATGTTTAGCTTGGACTATAAATACCCCTTTCCACTAAGGAAAGGGGTTGGTTGTTGTCATTTCTTTGATTCCATATTAATAAAATTCACATAGTTTCTCTCACTTTCTCTCTCTAACTTTCTCTCTCTAGAAATCAACAAACCCCTTCATAGATTCATTGATTATCAATATTCTACAAGAAGTCTCTTCTCCTCTCTCCACCTCTGTGGTTGAGAAGGACTCTGACAAAGAATCTGACGCATCAGCTACTCCCAAACTTGCTGGTGCTAACCCATCAGATTCCTTGCTTGGCCCAAAACCAGTTCTCAAAACCTCTGGGAACCTCACTTCCAAAGTTGCTGATAAAGCACACAAGAAGGTTTATGTGGCCAAGAACACTGACATACCCACTTCTTCCCCCGAAGAGTTATCACCCACCAAGAAACTTCTCCTTACCCTGATGGAAGAGGTAAAAGGGTTGAAAGAAAAAATCAACCCCAAGGATAACAGTCCTTCTGTTAACTCCCTTGGTGAAAGCTCCAGCAGCTCAAAGGGGAGAACGCTATTCAGGCCTTGCAAACACTGTGGGTTCAAAAATCATTCCTCAGATGATTGTTCCAAGAGACCCAAGTGTATCACATGTGAGTCCACTGAACACTCTTCTAGAGAGCATGAGGAGATCATCGCTGTTCAAAGAACTCGAACACAGCTTAGATCTAAAACCCCTCACAGGCCCTCTAGAAGACCTGAGCAACCAAAATCCAGAGAAAGTTCTCAGGGATACAGGCCTAATCCTCCCTGCAAATATTGTGGCTTTTATGACCACCACTCTGATGAGTGTGAACATTACCCTGGTTGTGACATCTGTGGCAGCATGCGTCATGAAACCAGGGATTGCAACCAAAGAGGGGGAGAAAGGCCCATAAGACCCAATGTCGCCAGTCAGCGACAGCATGGACCCACTGGAAAGTGGGTTCATCATAGAAACTAATCTGGTTTGTTATATCTATGCAGGCATACCTAAAGAAATCTGTTTGGTATTTGGATAGCGGGTGCTCCAGACACATGACAGGAATTAAACAATATCTACATAGATATAAGAAGGAGCCTGGTCCAAAAGTAGTCTTTGGGGATGACTCCTCAGGGGCCACTGAAGGATATGGCTTAGTGGATTGCAATGGATTAACCTTCACAAGGGTCGCTTATGTAAATGGTTTGAAGCACAACCTAATCAGCATCAGTCAACTCTGTGATGCTGGGTTCAAGGTTCTGTTCTCTAAGACCCAAGGAACTATCTTCAATCAGAACGATGATGTCGTTCTAATTGCACCCAGAAGAAGGGATGTTTATGTCATTGACATGACATCATCCCCTGAAGGAGAGAACACCTGTCTCTTTGCCAAAGCATCTGATAGCGAAAACTGGCTCTGGCATAAGAGACTCTCCCATCTCAACTTCAAAAACATCAACAAACTGGCAAAGAATGACTTGGTAGCTGGACTTCCCTCTCTGACCTTCAGCAAGGACAGACCCTGCTCAGCCTGCGAGGAAGGGAAGCATCACAGGGCTTCATTCAAAACAAAACAATCATTCTCCATTAACAAGTGCCTTCATCTTCTTCACATGGACTTGTTTGGACCAGTTAAACCTCAATCCCTCAATCACAACAAATATACCTTGGTCATTGTAGATGAATTCTCCAGATACACATGGGTATTCTTTCTTAAGAGAAAGAGTGATACTGCTGAAAGAATCATGTCCTTCATAAGAGAAATAGAAAACCTCAATGATTGCAGGGTAAAGGCTATCAGAAGCGACAATGGCACAGAATTCAAAAACCATGCCATGGAAGCCTTTTGTGATGAAAAGGGTATATCACAGAACTTCTCAAACCCAGGAACCCCTGAACAAAACGGTGTCGCTGAAAGAAGAAACAGAACACTCATTGAAGCTGCCAGAACGATGCTCAGCGAATCTAGACTTCCTAAACAATTCTGGGGTGAAGCTGTGTACACAGCATGCTACACACAAAACAGATCCATTATTGTGAAGAGACATGGTAAGACCGCTTATGAAGTGTATAGGAAGAGAGCCCCTGATGTAAGCTACTTCCATGTCTTTGGTTGCCCTGTTTTCATTCACAATTACAAAGATCACCTGGGTAAATTTGATGAAAAATCAGATGATGGATTCTTCCTTGGATACTTTCCTACCTCCAGATCTTTCAGAGTATTCAATATTCGCAGGCAAGAATTAGAAGAGTCCATTCATGTCACCTTTAATGAAGCTGACGCTGTCATTACACACACCAACTCAGAGGATTGTGACATTGACTTCAATGAAGTTAAATCTTATCCCAAAGATGACTTCTCAAATCCCAAGGAATCATCTCAAAGTCGTCACAAGGATCTTCCATATGTTCAAGCTTTTGATCCTCACTCCATCTCTGGCATCATTCCAGAGACTGTTGGTGTTGAATCTCTTACTCAAATCTCTGAAGAAAATGCTGATCCAGTCACTTTAAATATTCAATCAGATGAAGAGATCATGGACGAAGAGATTACATGTGATGAACCTCCATCACTCCCTGAACTTGAAGTGACTCCTGATCCCACAGAGACTCCTGCTCCACAATCCAAATGGAGTAGGAACCAAGATATTCTTCTAGTTAATATTCTTGGAGAACCCTCTGAGGGAGTCACCACCAGAGGAAAATTAAGAACTCTGGAAACCGCCTCTGCAAATGAATGCCTGTTTGCAAATTTTCTCTCTGAGGATGAACCTAAGAACGTGGCTGCTGCTCTGCTTGATGAAGGCTGGGTTGTTGCCATGAAAGATGAACTCAATCAGATCAAGAGAAACAAGGTGTGGACTCTGGTTAAAGCTCCAGCAGATAAGCAAGTGGTTGGAACAAAATGGGTCTACAGAAATAAAAGGGATGAAGCTGGTATGATAGTAAAAAACAAGGCTAGGCTCGTGGTGCTGGGATATAACCAATCTGAAGGAATTGATTATGATGAAACCTTCGCACCAGTGGCCAGATTGGAAGCCATCAGAATCTTCCTAGCCTTTGCAGCTTATATGGGTTTCATGGTTTATCAGATGGATGTGAAGAGTGCCTTTCTTAATGGGAAACTTGCAGAGGAAGTATATGTCAGTCAACCTCCAGGGTTTGAAAACAGTGACTACCCCAATCATGTCTGCAGACTTCACAAAGCTCTCTATGGGCTGAAACAAGCGCCCAGAGCCTGGTATGAAACTCTCTCAAAATTCCTTCTTGAAATAAAATTTGTCAGAGGTACCATTGACCAAACCTTGTTCACCTATAGGTCCAAGGGTGACGTCATTTTAGTACAGATTTATGTGGATGACATAATTTTTGGTTCAACCAATGTTATCTTGAGCAAACAATTTGCCAAACTAATGACCAAAAAGTATGAAATGAGCATGATGGGGGAACTAACCTTTTTCTTGGGTTTCCAAATCAAACAAAATTCCAAAGGAATCTCTATTTGTCAAGAAAAATATGTTAGAGATTTGCTCAAGAAGTATGATATGTCTGATTGTGCATCAGTGAAATGCCCCATGCTTCCTCCCAACAACTTGGGAGCTGATGACTCAGGGGTCTCTGTTAATGAGACCTTATATAGAGGCATGATTGGGTCACTAATGTATCTCACAGCAAGTAGACCAGACATACAATTCTCCACCTGTCTCTGTGCTAGGTACCAAGCTAATCCCAAGGAATCCCACCTTGTAGCTGTCAAAAGAATTTGCAGGTACTTAAAAGGATCTCCCTCATTGGGTCTCTGGTACCCAAATGGTTCAGGCTTCGACCTTAAAGCCTACTCTGACTTAGATTACGCAGGGTGCTGCCTTGACAGAAAGAGCACCTTTGGTAGCTGTCAAATCCTTGGAGGAAAGTTGGTATGCTGGAGTGCTAAGAAGCAAAACTCTGTGGCCATGTCATCAGCTGAGGCTGAATATGTTGCGGCCGCTGGTTGCTGTGCACAAGTTCTCTGGATGAAAAGTCAGCTGGCTGACTATGGAATTAATTATGAGCAGGTTCCCATATTATGTGACAACACCAGTGCCATATCCATCTCCAATAATCCAGTACCTCATTCCAGAACCAAGCATATTGACATCAGGTATCACTTTATCAGAGACCATATTCTAAAAGGTGATATTGAGCTACATTTCATACCCACTGAGTACCAGCTCGCTGACATTTTCACTAAGCCGCCGGCTGAGCCAAGTTTTACTATGCTTGTCGCTGAGCTGGGAATGCTCAATATTGGCAAATAAATCTGATGATGACCGATGTCTCTGGGCATTTAAGGGAATTGAATGTAACGAGGTAGTTACATTTCAATGGGAATGTGTATATTCTGATATTAAATTCAAATGATTGTCTCTTAATGCTACCAACTTTCCCGCTTTCCAAGGGGACAAGTATCCCATGAAAGGTCAAGGGGACCCACGTTTTTCTGAAAAGCTTAACTTTTGCATTTAATGCTAAAATTTTGGAAAACAGCTCAACCTTTCAAAACCCTTGACCCAAAATCAGTTTGTCATTTTAAAAATTTCCTAACACACACACTCACTTTCATCTTCTTTAATCCTCTCACCACCTTCAATCTCTCAACAATGGCGTCTACTTCACCAAACCAAACCTTCGTCGTACAAGCCGCCACAAACGTTGATTTCGAGGTCTCTGATGGAAAGATTGCACTCAATAACTGTGTAGCCCTTCTTGAACACAACAATCCCCTCTACCATCCACTTTTCAACTTCCTCAAGAACTCCACCATCCACGAAGCTATCACCAAGGAACCCTCCACCTGCTACTCCCAATACCTTCGCGAGTTCTGGTATAGCGCTGAAGTTGACCAAACCTCTTCACACATTACCTTCAACCTTTCCACCCATCCTCAACCTCTCACCTTTGATTTCCCAACCTTTGCTAAAGCCATTGGACTCCCTTACAACAATAACATGTCAACTTTGCCCACCAGTGCCACTGTGAGAAAAGCTCTGGCCACCCTTCAACCTCATGATGATCATGAACAACCTTTCACCGCTGCTGGCTTCCAAAGCAAATCTCTCATCAAGGTGAATTACTTCTCTCCCACATGGAGAACGCTGATGCTGTACATCGTAAAGTGTCTGGGAGGAAACACTGGATCACATGACCAACTTAATGGCTCCCAGCTAGCCATTGCATACAGCTTAATCTGGGGTTTAGATATTGGAATCGCTCACATACTGTACACCGATCTCATCGCTAAGTTGGAAAACAAAGGAAAGAAGACTCGTGGGGCCACCATCTGCTACACCAGATATCTCTCTCTCGTCTTAGAAGATATTCTTGGTGAATCTTACACCAATGATGCTTTACACTCCTTTCCCTCTCATCACATCACCGCAGCTTCTCTGAAGACTCCCATAGATAATGAAGTGCCCCTTACCAGGCATATGATGAGAGTTGCTGGGCTACTTGCTGAGGATGATGAGCCCTTGATCCCTCAACTTGAGGTGAATGCTGAAAGCGCGATTGATAAGTCTCTGTCCAAGACCTCTGTGCAATCTACTTCTCAGCCCAAGGTGCTTAAGGAAAAGAAGAAGAAGAGGAAAGACATCCCCCTTTCCTCTGAAACCCCTTCTGTTAATCCTTCAAAGAAGACAAAGACAAAGAAGAACCCATCCCCTTCTCTGGTGGATGTGGTAAAAGAGCCCATTGCTGACAAACAACCAGTGTCTAGTGTCTCCATGTCAGCAAAGACGACTAAGATCCCTCTCCACGCTGATATCACTCAGGTATTAGTCTGTCCTTTATTTTTCCTCTCAGAGGTCCACATACATTCACTCTCATTGTCTTTAGGAGAGAGTGATGTAATTTAGAGTTTGCCTCAACTCTTAGCGTGTCTGTGTCAGCACCTAGATCTTTTAGGACTCTCTGTACACTCTGTCTTCACTAGGAAATGATTCACTTGTGCTCCTAACGCACCCCGATGATCCTTCAACCTCTGGACTGTGCTCTTGGCAAACAACAACCTGAGCACATATAAGTCCCGACCCAGAGTCTCTGCACTTCTCACTGACTCTGGGTTCCCCTCATTATTAAAAGAGTCCCAAAGAATTTATTCTTTTGGAAAGACTGAATCATCACCCTCAGTCTTTCTAGGGGCAGCGATAAAAGGCGACCATCACCCTCATATTAATTCACAATCAAAAGAGTCCCAGGGAGTAATCCCTCAGGGGGAGCTGGATAATCACACCCAGCTATCCCAGGGGCAGAGAAAGGCGACCATTCCCATATCATGTTTCACAATAAAAGAGTCCCAAGGAGAAATCCTTCAGGGGGAGCTGGATAATCACACCCAGCTATCCTAGGGGCAGCGAACGGCGACCATTCACCTCATAACTTTCACATAAAAAGAGTCCCAAGGAGTAATCCTTACGGGGGAGCTGGATAATCACACCCAGCTATCCTAGGGGCAGCGAATGGTGATCCTTCAACATATCTGTTTCACATTAAAAGAGTCCCAAGGAGAAATCCTTAGGGGGGGCTGGATAATCACACCCAGCTTTCCTAGGGGCGGCGAATGGCGATCCTTCAACACATCTATCTCACATTAAAAGAGTCCCAAGGAGAAATCCTTAGGGGGGGCTGGATAATCACACCCAGCTTTCCTAGGGGCAGCGACTGGCGATCTATAACTGCATTATTATTTCACAACTGGTCAACTAATAACTCTTATCACAGGCTCACAATCTTCATCAGGAGCAACTTAACAATGATGATTACTCGATTGCTGATGACGAAACCGCTGAAGTTGCCACCATTGATATTGATGCCCTCTCAGACATTGAATCATTGCCTGATGATGAAGTCTTTGTTGTAGAGGAAGGCACCTTCACCTCTGACTTTGAGGAAATGAGCACTGATGATTACAATCTATCTTCCATTAAACTGAAGACTGCCTTTGTTCCATCACTACCAAATGTTCAGGAATTGGCTGCCAAAAGGCTATGGGAACAGAGATCTTGCTCACCTACACCCATTCCATTCCCCACCTTGCCAAACGTTTTGGAACTAGGGGCCAAGCAACACTTGGAGTATTTACAATCCCGCAAGTCAGCACAAGTTCCCAGAATGAAAAATGTACAGGAATTGGCTGCTAAGGCTTTATGGCAAAAGATAGGGGATATCAGCACCACAAAGCCCAAAACCACCAATGATGATCTCCTCTCTGAAATCCAAACCCTCACTCATGTTGCTGAGGAGCTCACCACCAATCTAGAGACTTCACTAACTTCATTAGTGGAATCCTCTATGACAGCTATGCTTCCACAACTGCTGAACGATGCTCTGAAGGCACAACTCCCTACTCTACTCAACCAGAGTCTTCAGCAGTATATACCCTCTATTCTCACCTCAGCGGTGCAGGCAAATGTTGCAGCTATAGCTCAGGCTGCTGAACCCTCAAGGCGTCTTCTTCAGGAACTTCTCCAAGGTGAACTTAAGAAAATTTGCATATTTGTTCACAATGAGTTCCTTCGTTTCAATAAGGCAGGTTCAGGCACAGCACCTGCTGGGGCTATGCCTGAGGGGGAGAATTCTGCCTCCTCCTTTGAAGAAGATGAATCCACAGCTGAAATTCCAACACCCAAACCACTAAGATCTTTCAAATCCGCTGCTGAATCTGCGAAAGATAAGGGAAAAGGAATTGCTGTTGAGCAACCTGAGATAACCTTACATCCCTTCAAGCTAAAGGTGGATCCACAGCAAGACCCTCCAAAAACTCTGAACTCAACAAATTTAAGAGCGCTGATGAACCACCACTCACCCCAGAGCAAGCAAAAGCCCAGATCATTGAACATCAAAGACTGGCAAACATCAGGGCCGATGAACTGAGAAGCAAAGAAGCCTTGGACAAGCTCTCTCCCACTGCTAAGAAAGCTCAGCTTGTCAAGCTCAAGGAACTGGAGGACAAGAGGAACAACCTCTTGAAGGAATATCAAATACTTGTCAACCAGAGAGCTGAACCCGGTCGTATCACCAAGTATACTTGTTTCACTGACAAAGACAAAAAGGTGGTAATGACTATTTATAGGGAAAATGATATACAGAACTACAAAGTCTCCAGTGACTTTAAACTCAGAGATCTGAGCCTCTCTGAGTGGTTGGAGTTGCTGGCTCTTGCCCAAAAGAAGACTGGGCCTGGTGCTGCCCAAATGATGAAAAACATACAAGCAAAACTTAATTGGGTAAGAGACACAGCAAAGAAGCTGAAGGCACCCCTGCCTCCTCAGCTTTCTTCTCAACCACCTCCTCAGTTGCAAAGGAAAAGGAAAACCCCAATGGGGCCTCTGATAGAAAGACTGGTCACTGAAGACATAGTGTTTGATGGGATGCAAAGGAACTTGGTCCTTCCCAAAGAAATCACCAAACCCATAGAAGGCCAAGTATACACAGAACCTGAGGCAGGTATGGTCTTTATAAATGGCAACTGTGATTATGCTTTTCAGCGGTTGAATGAGCTACCTCTGGCTTCAACCATTCAGCTAATCAGACTCAAGCAGGGCATCCTAAGGAATTGCAAAGAAGCTGATGAGTTCGATTTTGAAATTGAACTTGTCATTAACTCTAGGAGTGACAAAGTCGAAGCCCAGAGACTCTGTGATCAAGGCCTTGATCGCTGAAGAACCTATTTATTTTTGTTTATGTTTACACCCCAGGGTGTTCTTGTAATAGACTAGGTTCATTCTGTTTAATAAAACTTTGAGGTATGTTTGTTAAATTATGTGTAAGAAGAAGTTGTGTACTCACTTACAATAATTTTAGACTTAGTATAATTTATAAACAAATAGGGGGAGATTGTTGGGCCAATGAAAGTTTTAACTATGGCCCTGTCTAGATTTGTTTAAATTAGACTAAGTGTTGAAAGGTCGCTGAGAAGACCAACGACAGAAACTAGACCAGTGGAAGGCAAAGCCTCAGCTGGCACACCAGGATCATTCAAGTCAAAGACAACGTCAGAGAAGTCGAAGACAATCTGAAGTCAGACTCACCAGCGATTATGGATAGCTGGGATGTCAAAGGAATGAACTGGTGTTCAAAGATCTCTGAGTTGACAACACTCAGAGATCACTTAAGAACCCTAGAGACTTGGATTAAGCAAAGCTTATCCAACCTTTTATAGTTTAGGCGGGAGAATCTTACAAGTATTTTGAGCGGGACAAAACAAGAGATTCAAGTCAATGCCTAGTACGACCTAATGGACAAAGGTGAACAGTTGGCAGAACTGTTCACCTAAAGTAGTTAAAGGCATGTCTCGATTTGGACATGCATTTAATACGTTGTACTCTTCCACTCAGAAGATGACACGTATCAACTACCCCCACTAAGGATACAACCTCGTACCACTATAAATAGGGATGAGAAAGAAGTTAAGATTCAACCCTTGTGCTTGGAATCTTAATCTAAGTTCTTTCTCCCAGTGGAACCTCTGAGGCCTCAGCTGTCCATCAGCGACTCGTTGGTTCTCTTGTAAACTTGAGTCTCGAATCAAGTTTACTTGTTCTAGGGTTCATTTCTTGTTGTTATTCAACAGGTGTATTCATAACACTTTGTAATACTTTGTTGATAATAGTTAATAAAGGATTACTCGTTTGAAAAGTATATCTATTGTGTGTTATTGTTTTTCGTGACTTAGTTTCAACAATAGTTGTTATTTGGGACTTTCAAAGGGAACTATAGAATGCATTCTCTAAACTTGAAAAAGTCCAAGAAAATGCAAGATCCTATAGGTGGCTTGAAAACCTAAAACTTTGATTTGATATAGTCATAATGAAAGCTAATCCAAATTTGGCTTAATTTTGACTTGCATGGCTAATTATTCACGAGTCTCTTTAATTAGAGGTCTTTAAATGGTGAAGAACGAGAGATGATAGAGCTAGACAAGTGATCATGCTAAACGTAGAACATGAAAATGTCCTTTCAAAAACTTATATGTTTTTAATTGTGGCTTTTTCTCCCATAAGATCAATGCATTAGGAATAAAAATAATTGCAATAAGTAAGGTCGTACGATTTGAAAGGTTACTTAGCTTCTAGCACAAGATCGTTTAAAAGTTGCTCGGGGTTGAATAGAGTTCATAGCCAAGGCATAACTTATTGAAGTGGGACACGAAGATTGGTGAAGATCCAAAAAGGCCCTAACAAGGCATGAGGAGCTCTATTTTGTTGCTAAAGATCCAAGATGATGTGAAGTATCATTATTCCTAAATCAATATGAAGGATCAAGACACACGACGAAAAGCAATTACTCCCCTAAAGATCATGGAGAAAGTCTATCCAAAAAGACCCTTACAAGGTATGACGATAAATATATCCAAGTCCGAAAAGGAGGCGGATCGTTGTATATCAAAGTCCAAAATAAAGATTGAAGAAAAATGATGAAGTCGTGGTCCAAGTATGAAGAATCTCTCAAAAACGTCAAGTGAAGAAATTCCAAAATATGAAGAGAAGACCATAATTTCAAGAACGTCTTCCCAAGATTTGAAGTATGAAGTACATGCCAAATATCGGTCCGAGAAAGGTCTCAAATCGTGAAACAAGTTATGCCAAGATATGAACTTAAAGAGATACACGAGAAGCCGTTTTAAAAGATTTTGTCCTTCGGCTAACTATCGATTAAATCGTGCTGCTTTGCTTTCGGACTAATAAATACTCAAATAAGTCAATATGAATCACTTGTGATCCATGACAAATAGTTAAAAAATTCTAGAAACCCATTTCCTTTTATAATAACTAGGATTGCGGGGAGAAAAATATTACACAATTTGGACGTATGAGTAGTGTTAGCATTGTGAATTGTACCAACAATGATCTTGTTTTTGCACTTAGCATGGAATGTATGACAATCAAGGATGACGAAATTTACTCTATGGGACATTCACTTGTTTTTATTCATTAACCCTTAAAGTCACTTTCGTGATGAAAATCATACATTATGTCTTTACACATCTTCGTAGTATTGTTACAAGTATTTTACTTTTCAATAAAGGTTAATTAAATTGAATTTTGGTGATACTTAGATACTTTATTCTAGCATTGCGTGAAGGCACGACAATGGCTTAGTATGGGGGAGTGATGAGATGGATTTTATACATGATCTCATCGTTCTTTTCGGGCTTTAAATGCATAAAAATGTCATAAAATACCATATATATGCTTTTATTTGTTTACTTGTGTTTTAGGTATGGATATCGTGAAAAAGACAAAAGATCACAAGAAACAAGGAAAACGGACACGAGAAACGAAGCCGTACAAAGAACCGGGCCCTAGTTCATGAATTATCCAAGATAAAACCTTGAAGACTTGAAGATGTACAAGATTGATCCTTACAATATGAAGAAATTACACTTAAACCCCTTGTATATTCAAAATTACAAGTTTGGTCCCTTAAGTTTGTCAAAATTACAAAATGGTCCTTCAACTTTGAAGAATTGGCAAGTTTAGTCCCTCAACAATTCTAAATTGTCAATTATGGTCCCTCATGAAGTCAAAGATACAATGAAGACCTTTGAAGATCAAGAATGTCCAAAATCAGTCCTTCAAATAGGCAAAAGTGGCAAAAATAACCCTTGAAAACCTTTTGCAAAAGTTTGGTGGCCAAAGTGTGAAAATCAGAAGTTATTTAACAAAGGGAATGAGTTTTGTTGCTGAATAAACTATGTTTACAACTTTCACCAAAACACAAGGACTGCTATTGTCATTTCCCTAAGTTTAAACTAGACAAACACGCGCCAAACAACTTTATCCCACAAAATTCGGATCAAAGTTTCTACTGTTCACCATTCATCCACCCAGATTTACCACTCACTTAAACAAAGGGTAAATTGCAATTACCCATACCCACACTTGATTCACATGCCCAGAAACACATCCCACACACAAAACCCTCAATCCCACTACCCAAGTGGCCCCACGATCAACCTCGTCCACCAATAAAAACATAACTTCCTCTCCAAGGAATCTGACGTGGCCAAATCAACAGCTTAGACTCATAGCTTAACTACAAAGCATAAATGAACGGTATTGATCAACATGGACAGCTCAAACATCAAATGCATCTAGAAGATCTCAAGGGCATTCCTGGAAATTTCTAGCTAGGGTTTCTTTGTATTTTCCATTCTAGAATCGTCTACTAGTGCCTATAAAAGGAGCCTTAACATTTGATGTGCCCTTTGTTCTAGATTTTATCTTTAATTTTTGTAATTCCTTTTTATTAAAATAAAAGTTGATTTTCTGAAAATTATGATTTCTCTTTGTGTTTGATAAAAGTTTGGTGTTTGAGAAGATAAAATCTGAGTTCTACTTATCTGTTTGATGGTTTTTGAGGCAAGGTTTTAAGTAATAAAGCTTGTGTTTCAAAAAGATCAGGTTTCATATTTTGTGTTCTCCCTTTGTGTTTGTTGATCTTAGCAGGTACAAGGAAGCTGGTGCTTGTTTTGCTAGCACCTCAGCTCAAACATTCCAAGGCTTGGATGTAAGTCTTGGAGGTTTGCATCTCTTCCCTTTTCATTTTTCTGAATTTATTTTGAATATTTGGTGATTTTGCATGATTTTTTGGTTATCTGTGTTTTTTGTGGTTTGATCTTGTGTATTGGAGATTGTTGCATGATATTAGTTTGATTTGAACTTGATTAGTTGGTTAAATCTGAATAATCCTTTGAAAAATTTGCTAAATAGATTATTATGGGGTGTTTGGGTTAACAGCTTGATTTGGTTTTGTGTTGTTTTGAACAAGTGATTATAGGTGCTTTGTGTTTGTTCTTGTCTCACTAGTGTATTTGGTCTGTTATCTGCAAGTTTGGTAGCTATTAACACCTAGATCCAACAATAGGCTATAAAATCTTAATTACTTGGTAATATTGGCTGAAATTTAGAGGACACATAGATCTAATCATAGACTAGGGTTAACAAGTGTTAAATCTAAGTTAATACAACCAGGGAAGTAGGATTTGATTGCTGAATTTGGATTTGTGGTCATCTATATCAGAAAAAGTAATTGTGTTCTTGAAGTTCATATCAGCAACCTGCATATGCTTTGATCTGCTTGTAATCTTTGATTCAGTGATTGAAATAAGTTTGTTTGTGCTTATTTACAGTTATTATAGCTTGTGTATGCATTTGGTTCATTATGGTTTTCTTATTCATGCTAAAATTGCTTAAGATATCATAACTGCTTATTTGCTAAGTCTGTATCATATGCATTGTTGGCTTATTCTGTGCTTATCGGTTTATTGGAAGTGTGATATTTTACTTGATGGTGACTCCTTACAACTCACTGGTTGTAAGGGTGCCTTTGTTATCCATCAAATCATAGTAAATCTCTCACAAATCTCAAGTCAAAAAGTCAAAGCAGTGGGAACCAGTTCCTACTGAAAGTTCCCCCTACTAGTGTAATTTGGTGTTCAGCTTATCAATAAGCTATTCCATATTATTTAAACGTGCAACAACTTTAATTTTGTAATAGGTGCTCCTTATTTGACCCATTTGTTCATACTGGAGCATTTGGAGGGTTGACTTTAAGCTTTGACTAGAAAACCAACTCATTTGACTTTTTCATAAGTGCTTATTGGCTTATCAAGCTTATTTAGCTTTGCTTTTTTGAACTTTTTATTGATTAATTTGGCTTAATTAAGTTATTTAGAGCCTTTTGCAAGTTGAATCAAGTCCTGAGGTGGTCTAGAACTCCAAGTCGACTATTTTGTCCTTTTGTGAAATTTTTCTTTGCTTATTTCTGGCTTATTGAGTGTGCTTTTTCAAAATTTCTTTTCACAGATCTCTTAAGCATCTCAAAAGAAGGTTGTGTGTTTAAGCAGAGCTTATTGCATTGGCTTATTGCTTAATGGGCTTATTGACCCAATAAGAATAAGTTGTTGACATTTTAAGTTGTGATAAGCTCAAAACCAGCTTTTGGGCCTTTAGACTTTTGTGTTTAGAATTAAATTTTGAGTCAGATAAGGATTTTCCAGGTCATTTGGGTCTAGTTTGACTTTTTGGGCCCAAAAGCCCATTAAGGTTGACTGATTTTGGTTTTAGCCCATTAGGGGTAATTTGGTAATTTCACTTTCATTTTCTGATTATTTAGGTTAAAATAAACTAGTTTGCAAGTTTTTAGAATTTTTTTATAATTTTTGGATTTTTAATATTATTTTAATATTGTTTTATTATTAAATTTCAAATTTCACATTTTTGCATTTTTTATATTTTTCTTAGGTTTAATACATTAAAATAGGATTTTTGCAATTCTTAGATTAATTTTATCATCATTAGATTAATTTTTATGATTATTTTAAGTTTAAATAGTTTTTAAATCATTTTAAATAGTTTTAATTAGTTTAAAATTTTATAAAAATAGTTTTTAATCTTTTTAGGTCATTTTAGAGGTTTACAAAGTGAAAAGTTTTTATTTGGGCTTTTTGATAATTAATTTGATTTTTAGGGATTTAATAGCATTTAAAAATTAATATTTAATTAATTAAAAGGTTTGAAAAAGTTTTGATCATTTGTAAACTCTTAGTTTAATTAATTTGATTTTTGGGAATTTTTGGAATTAATTTTTATTTTAGCTCTTTTTACGGTTTTAAATTTTGTCGTCTTAGTAATAATTTTCACGTCTTCGTCATTCTATTTTCTCATCCCTTCTTTCAAATATTAATCTCAAATCAATTACGAATTATTCACACACATATACCTCCTTGGGAAACGAACTTTGTTGGGTCATTAGTGTTTGATTTTCCTAAATCATCACTTAATACTTACCGCTTTTACGCCTTTTTCCTAAAATGTCGTATTTTACCACAATCATGGTCCACAATTTATAAGACAAAGTTCCAACGGCTCTCTCTATGGGCGATTCCTTAAAGGTGCCCGCGGTTACTTCTCAATAAGGAACCGCATAGCCATTTGAGGAACCGCTGGAGTAGACTCCGCTCCCTTTTATCCTTTAGTGGTACAGTCACATCTGTGGAATATTTATCCCCAAAGGATATTCCTAAACCATATGGAATATGCTATTTTCAAATTTTCAAATTTATAATTTAATAAAACATTTTCTTAAAAATAAAGTTTAATAAAATCTTTGTCACATTTAATAAAAGGTGAGTTTTAAGAAAAATTAAATCCTTGATCACTTAGTTAGGTTGAAAACTTGTTTGTTCATACCTTAAGTGATAATAGATGAAATGAAAAATACTTGAACTCAAGAATTCATTTTTTGTTGTTTTTGTAAATGCTTGTTTTTATATATTGTCATAATCAAAACAAAGCGAGACCAAAAAATACAAGTAGCGTTTTTAGGTATCATTGCATTAACAATCTCCCCTTTTTTTATTCCGACAATACATAAACTCAATCATATGAAAAACAAGATTTTCGAAGACGAGTTTATTTCATTTCTCCCCCTTTGTCAAAGCAAAAAGGTTGCAAAAGTATTTGTAGAAGAGAAGAACAAGACTTTGCATGTGCTCCCCCTTGGTGCTTACTCCCCTTTGCTTGGGGCACCAAGGAATCAAGCTATGGTTACAAGCTACATAGAAGGGTTAGAAGTAGAAAAGAAACACCCAACAAGATATAAAAATGGTCACACAATAACAGAAATAAGATAAGAAAAGAGAAGTTAACCAAGATCCATAATAAGTCATGTTAAAAAGAAACATGAAAAAGATACAAGAAAACAAATCATACAAAGATGTATTAAATACAAGCCTAAAGAAAAGCATAAATCTAATCCTAGTTAAATTAGAACTCTAAGATTTTCTTGAATTAGATGTCTTGGAGATAAGCAATCCACATGCTTAAATAAAAGACAAGGTGGTGACGGAAGGAGGTGGTGGTGGCTTGGAAATTGTCTCATAGTCATAGTGAAGAGAAGGCTTGACTAGGAGACTTTTGATGTAGATCAATTCCTCATAGATATGAGCCATATCAAGATGTTGATATTGACAATAATGGCAATATGTCCCATGATGCATGACATTATCATGTGAGGGAGGAAGAACACAAAAGGATAGTGGTGGGATAGAATAGTTTCCAAAATCAATTTTCTTAGAAAGAGAAGAAATTTGATTGAATAAGTTCTTGGGTGAATTTGGGTTGAAAGCAATTGGGAAAAATGGAAGAGAATCAAGGCTTTCATTTGGTGAATAAGACATTTTGATTTGAGAAAAGATGAAAATGCTTAGGGTTAAGTAGATAAAGCACAAGATTATTTTAGGGTGGTCAAAGGTTTGAAATAAAGATTCCAAAAAGTGTTGGAGCAAATATGGAGTTACATAAAACTCAAAATCGTAGGTTGTTGCCCGCGGTTCTTTATTTCCACCTGCGGTTCCTTATTGATAGAGAACTGCGGGTTATTTAAAGAACCGCCCACAGAGGGTTGGTTTTGGGGGATAAGGAGAATTTTCCAATCCAGCAAATTCTAATTTTCTAGTCTAACTAACCATAGAGACATGCTAAAAATCAATAGTAGACAAAGAAACACACAATAACTCATCATACAAGACTTTGACCAAAATTCATAGATTCAAAAGAAAACTGATGTTGGAGGTGTGTTAATTTAGACATATAGTCATGACACAATGATCCTCCATAGTTAAATTTTGTTCTTTCTATATTTGAAAGACTCATACATATGAATTATATATGCTCTATATCAATAGCAAGAAGCCATGAAAAGCGTTTTTAGATTGAATTAACAATGCAAAAACATTTCTCGACCATTTTCGAAAGAACTTTGAGATGTTTGAAAAAGAGAAGAGGAATTTTTCAAAAAGAGTTTAAGAGACTCAATAACTCAAAGAAAGATAAGACTCAAAAGAGAAAAAGACTTGATTAAGAAAAAGCGCAATTAAGGTATATGTTCCATTAAACCTTGACCGAGACGCAAATAATTAAAAGGTTCCCTCTTAAGTGGCTTAGTGAAGATGCCGGCTAAGTTTTCTATCGAGGGTACCTTCTCAATTGAAATGTTCCCCATTTGAACATTATCCCTTAGGAAATAGTGGTAAATCTCTATGTGCTTAGTTCGCGAATGTTGCATGGGATTCTTACTAAGGTCTATTGCACCCTTACTATCACACATGATTGGAACATCATTGAGTGTAATAATGTAATCAACAAGCGCTTGCTTCATCCATAGAGCTTGTTGACAAGATTTATCGGCACTCACATACTCGGCTTCTGTGGTGGATATAGCAAGAGCGGTTTGTTTCTTGGAGAACCAAGAAGTTAAACAACAACTCATGAAGGTAAAAACTCCACTAGTGATTTTCCGATCTACATAGTCTCCCACATGATCCGAGTCCGCGTATACAATGGTTTCTACGCCGGTCCCTTTAGGATACCATAATCCTAAATGTATAGTGCCTTTAATGTATCGAAAGATACGCTTAACCGCTTCAAGATGAGAGGTTTTTGGAGCCTCTTGGAAACGAGCACAAAGGAAAACACTAAACATGATATCCAGTCGACTTTCCGTAAGGTACAACAAACTACCAATCATACATGTATATTTCGTGTTGTCTATCATCATCTACGGTGAGTTTACTATCCGAGGCCATAGGGGTCTTCATTGGTCTAGAGTCTTCTAATCCAAATTTATTTAGCATTTCTTTAACATACTTAGATTGATTAAAGAAAATACCATCATCCATTTGTTTAATTTGGAGTCCTAAAAAGAAGTTAAGTTCTCCCATCATGCTCATTTCAAACTCATCATGCATGATTTTGGCAAAGTAGTCACACATACTTTGACAAGTTGAACCAAATATAATGTCATCAACATATATGTGTACGATTATGAGGAGAGAACCTTTCTTCTTTTCAAAAAGTGTATTATCTACCATTCCCATGGTATACTCATGTTTTACAAGAAACGCTTTAAGTATATCATACCAAGCTTTGGGTGCTTGTTGAAGACCATAAAGGGCTTTCTTAAGCTTGTAAACATGATCCGGTTTCTCAAAATCAATGAAGCCAGGAGGTTGAGCCACATATACCTCCTCATTGATCAAACTCTTAAGAAATACACTTTTTACATCCATTTGTTGAAGCTTAAAATCTAATGCACAAGCATAAGCTAAAAGGATCCTAATAGACTCTAACCTTGCTACCGGTGCATATGTCTCATCATAATCAATCCCTTCTTATTGATTATAGCCTTGAGCTACAAGTCTAGCCTTGTTATGAGACACAACACCGTTCTCATCTAACTTATTCCTATACACCCATTTGGTTACTATGATAGTAGTACTTCTAGGTGGAGGAACAAGTTCCCAAACGTCATTAGAAAGGAATTGATTCAATTCTTCTTGCATGGCAATGACCCAACTCTCTTCCATCAAAGCTTCTTTAACATTCTTTGTTCAATCAAAGAGACAAAACAAAAGAAGTTACTTTGATCTTGGACTTGAGATCTAAGGGGCCGTTGATTAAGTTCGCCTATGATGTTTTAGAGAGCATGATCCTTAGATTCCTTAATGTTTACTCCCTTTTCAACACTAAGGTATTCAACTCCTATTTTTCTAACCTCTTTGGCTTTAACTATGTCTATTTCATCTAAGTGATCATCTACCAAAGGTGGTGTCTTAGATAAAGGTTGAGTTTCATCGAATGTCACGTTGAGTGATTCTTCAATTACACCCGAGGTTCTATTAAGGACTATACAGTCTTTATTAGTTTGTGAATAACCTAAAAAGATACCTTTGTACGACTTTGAGTCGAACTTAGTAAGGAAGTATTTGGTGTTGAGATTGAAACACTTGCTTCCAAACACCTTAAATTATTCTAATAAGGGTTTCTTACCTTTAAGAATCTCATAAGAGGTCTTACCTAGGAAAGGTCGAATAAGAATTCGGTTGAGAATATAGGTTGATGTGTCAACGACACTGCACCAAAAATTTTGAGGCAAAGATTGCTTGTTTAACATGGTCCTGCTCATCTCTTGGATAGTCCTATTCTTCCTTTCAACTACCTCATTTGATTGTGGAGTGTGAGGAGCCGAGAAGTTATGGGTAATACCATGAGCTTCACAAAAGGCACCAAATTGCACTTCATTATCAAATTCCCTACCATGATCCGTCCTAATAGAGACAATTGAACATCCTAGTTGATTTTGGATCCTTCGACTAAAGGTTTCAAAATGATCGAAAGCTTCATTCTTAGTAGCCAAAAATCCAGTCCAAGTGAATCTAGAATAGTCATCAACTATAACTAGGGTATAAAGGTTACCTCCATAACTCCGTATGGCAGAAGGTCCAAATAGATCCATATGTAGGAGATATAGGCACCAAGAGGTCGATACCAAATTCTTGGCCTTGTGACTTGAGTGAAATTACTTCCCAACTTTGCAAGCATCATAAAAGTGACTATCCAACTTAATCTTGGGGAGATGTCTTACCAACTCCTTAGAGACTAAAGATTGAATTAAACGCATATTAGCGTGACCTAATCTCCTATGCCAAAGATTAGAACTATCATCTAAAGTCGCTAGACATAAGTTTTCCTTTGACTTCCTATTAACCTTCATGACATAAAGCCCATGCTTTCTAACACCTTTTCCAGTGATCTTTCCATCTCTTACGATTTCGCTATCATATTCCGAAAAAAATGACCTTACACTTATTGTCACAAATTGGACCTATACTTAGTAAATTAAAACCTAAGTTATCTACGTGCTCAACATTTTCAATGGTCATAGTGTCAAGAGAAACCGTACCTTTGCCAATGATATTACCACGTAGTTTACTAGCGAAAGTGACGTTACCTCCATTATATGCTTTGTTAGTAGAGAACAAACTTCGATTACGCGTCATGTGTTTAAAACAACCACTATCCTTAATCCACTCATCGGGCTCCAAATCGATTCCCAAGCATATCTAGGTAACAACACACAAAATCAAGGGAAAATTACCAAAAAGGTCCGTTGCCCATTATTCTCTTCCCAAAAAACACCAAAAATTATCTCTTTCTAGAAATGGTCTATTTTTTGGGGCAATAGGGAAATAGGGCAACGGGTGCAGAATGCGCCACGTGTCCTCTGTTGCCCTATATCTTAGGGCAATCTGTCAGAATTGCCCTATTTCTTTGTACACTTGTCAAAATCTGAATGGTTGATGCCCTATATTCTTTGTTGCCCTGGACCGTATCAGAAAAAACATGTTTTTTGGACTCAATCACGAATTGCTCAAAATTGAAGGACTCTTTTGATAATTATCCCCAAAATCAAACATTTGGTCTCCAATATCTCATGGGTCCAAAGTTGTTAGTTCCAAACATCCCTTGCATTTGGTTGGGATGCATGAATGGAGGACACATGCCCCACGGAGAAAAACATTATTGAAAATTATTCCAATTCATATGAGCATTTTGATGTCCATTATTTTTCTTAGGATTATTTGATCTAGACCTAGAGTTATTATTGTTTCTAGGTTTTGGTGTTTAACTCCTAGGTCGTGACTTAGAGTGATCATTCCTTTTAGGTGTAGGTGTTCCTACTTCTAGGCCTTGAATCATTTCGTACTCTTGGAGGAGTAGATGATTGTCTTGATAAATTTCTCATTCCCATTAAAGGTTTACCCAAAGGCTTGTAGAATTTATCAAGTTCTATTTTATCAATTATAGGTAATTTAACATTATTAACCATAAATGTTTTGGCCCTTTACCTAAAATAGACTTTTCAGAAATTTGAGAATTTTCACAAGAATCATCTTCTGTCAGTGGTTCCTTATTGCAATCTGCGGTTCTATATTGATATGGAACCGCCCCATATTTTGGAGAACCACGGGCAGTGGGACGTTTTTCTGAAAACCTTACTTGTTTTGGTTCGCTAGTAGATGCTTCATTAGTGTTAAATCCCAACCCAATTCTTTCCCTAGAATGAATTTGCCTACTTAGCATATCGTCAAGAGCAGTAGTACTTTTCATGAACTTTTCCAAGTTATTGGAGGTGCTCTTGAGATCTTCATTCTCTTGTCTAATACTTTCACAACTTGGACAACCTAAATCAACTTCTTTATTTTTCTCAAGCTTAGGTAATTTATCTCTTAGCTCACTAATCTCATTTTCAAGCTTGGTCCTAGTTGATTTTAATGATTATTTCTTTTCAGTGAATTTTAGACTTAGTTTGTATAGGTTATTATATTGACCTTCTAATTCTAAATCATCTAGAGAGGAACTACATTGCTATAGTATTTGGTTTCCGAATGTACCTCTTTGGAAGAATGAGCCATGGGACACTTCACGTCTTTAGCATCGTCATCACATTCTTCACCACTATCGCTCCATTAACCTCCAACGAAATCCGTGTGATTCTTGTCGCGAAATGGCTTAGGACATTCACCGATGAAATGTGTAGAAACTAGAAACTAGAAGGGGGGGTTGAATAGTTTCTCTTCGATTTAGCTCCTAATTAAAATTCCTTTCAATTAGGTTTGTGTCAAAACTATATTTTACTTGAAAGCTAGTTTCATAATGATTAGGTTCAATTCTAATGCATTAACAATGACAAGTAGTAAGTGTAATGATAATGAAAGTAAGTAAAGAGTAAGGTAAGAAACAACCTAATACGAATACACCAATATTTATAGTGGTCCGGCAACGAAGCTCTATCCTCGTTCCTACTCCACTCCTCGAGTACACCTACTCGAGATTTCCATTATATTCACAAGCTCCCTTCTTGGCAGAGAAAACCTTACAACGTCGCTTACATTATTTTCTGACACTTAGCTAAATGTCGAGACCTAATCTTAGCTAGGACCAATCTACACAACGTCGCCCACTTCACCATTTAATGACACAAGGCTAGATGTCGAGTTCTAATCGAAAGATAGAACAAATTTTCACAACGTTGACTACTTCACCATTTTCTGACACAAGGCTAGATGTCGAGTTCTAATCGAAAGCTAGAACCAATCTTCACAACTCTTCACTTTGAAGCTAAGTGAGAACTTACACAACTCACACACAAATCACTTTGTAGTTTAGTGAGAACTAACACATAACACATTACAACTCAACTAAACATATCCAAGTACACACATGTAACTTGTATGTACACAAAACAAATGCAAGCTCACACATATGCAATGGATTTACACAACACTAATCCAAGTATTCACAAATAGCTTGGATGAACACAACTAGTCCAAGTATTCACAGATACATTGGATAAACACAACTAATCCAAGTATTCACAAATACATTGGATGTACACAAGACATAAATAAACAAATGATGAACATGATTAGATCTTTAGGAGAGGATGATCTTCATCAAGGCTTCATCTTTAATCACAACATAAGTGTGTGAGTGATCTTGTTAGCCCTAAAAATGTGAGCGCCATTTACGGAATTACATTAGATTCAGATAGGCAAAACATGGAGGGACTACTATTGCTAAGTTGTCAAAGTCACTCCTTGTATAGCCTATATATACCCCTCCATACTTTCATGGAGGGGTGAGGATTCTCATTGTTTTATTTCACTTTCTCTCTCTTGAAATAAACACTCTTCACTTTGAAGCTAGAACCAATCTTCACAACTCTTCACTTTGAAGCTAAGTGAGAACTTACACAACTCACACACAAATCACTTTGTAGTTTAGTGAGAACTAACACACAACACATTACAACTCAACTACACATATCCAAGTACACACATGTAACTTGGATGTACACAAAACAAATGCAAGCTCACACATATGCAATGGATTTACACAACACTAATCCAAGTATTCACAAATAGCTTGGATAAACACAACTAGTCCAAATATTCATAGATACATTGGATAAACACAACTAATCCAAGTATTCACAAATACATTGGATGTACACAATACATAAATAAACAAATGATGAACATGATTAGATCTTTAGGAGAGGATGATCTTCATCAAGGCTTCATCTTTAATCACAACATAAGTGTCTGAGTGATCTTGTTAGCCATAAAAATGTGAGCACCATTTACGGAATTACATTAGATTCAGATAGGCAAAACATGGAGGGACTACTATTGCTAAGTTGTCAAAGTCACTCCTTGTCTATCCTATATATACCCCTCCATACTTCTATGGAGGGGTGAGGATTCTCATTGTTTTATTTCACTTTCTCTCTCTTGAAATAAACACTCTCTTCTTCCTTGGTAGCTTTCTCTCTCTAAAATGTCTAACCATTTGTTTTATCCTCTCCGACCTCCGGATCACCTCTTGTTAGCTTGAATCTTATATGATAACAATTGGTATCGGAGCTAACCGGGGGTGTTTTGTGTTTTAGTTTGCTCATTTTTTGTGTCTGTGGTTTTCAGCTGCTTATCCTTTGTTAATGTTTTAAGCTAAAAAGTCAGATGATGGTTGGTTCCTGTTGAGTCTGCGTCCATTTTTTTAATCCAATTTGTCCACTTGTCTCATATTCTTTATCATGGAACTGTTCTGGCCAACCATTATTAATGGTATCTGGTTTTAACAGCTTTTCAAGGAGTTCACAGTTTAAGTGGTTTCTTTAAAACAGTTCATGATTTTCATGTTTTTTTGGGTTTCTGGGGTTTGGTTAAAGATGATATGAAAAAAAAAGTCAGATCTGAAAAAAAAATACCCAGATCCACCATTTTTGGTGATACCAAGAAAAAGTCAAAACCCTTTTGCGATGGGAGATTCAGATGGTCATTCCGATGGTCACATTCCGATGGTCACATTCCGATGGTCACATTGCGATGGTAACATTGCGATGATAACATTGCGATGGTAACATTACGATGGTAACATTGCGATGGGAACCATTGCGATGGAGTACATAACATTGCGATGGGGTGTGGAACTTATAGCGATGGAAACTCAGACTCTGAACATTGCGATGATTAAAGAACATTGCGATAGCATATTATTCTGAAAAACATTGCGATGACTAAATTTATAGAAAACATTGCGACAGATAAATGTAAAAAACATTAAGAAGAATTGTAAAAACATTGCGACACAAAAACCATCTATTATCAATCAAAACCAACAAACCCCGATTCTATCTACTCAATCCCATCACACTCATAACCAACTCCATCTCCATAATCAACTATCTAGACTCGAACAAAATAAATCAAAGATCTCAGAATCCCATTTGTTTCTGACATGCATGCCAAGATTCTTTAAGGATCTACACGAATTGAGACTTTATCATCACTGATCTCTAAAATAAATATTTCTTTATGTTCGATAATAAAGAAAGATTGTGAACAAGTTTGTTCAAATCTGTCCTTCGTCTCGAATTAACGACTCCACAACCACATAATCAAACCTACCTGAGATCTTTGTAAAAGATCTAGATGCCTCGTTCTTTGTGCATGTTTGAGATGAAATATGTATCAGCATAAAAATAAAAAAATAAAAAGGAAGGGTGCATGAGGAGACATGGATATTGTGGATCTTGATTCAAAAGGTGTGATTCGTTTCTCAATGTGATGATGAAGCAGATGGAGATTTTGAGTAGTTTCAATTGATTTGTGATGTTTTGATCATGTGGTTTCTGATAGTTTATGTGAGTGAGATTAGGTTTAGTGGTCTGAGATAAGTTTTGTGGATGAGGGATGAGATGTGGGCGGAGTAAACAAGAGATTAGGGTTGACTATGAATAAAATTAGGGACGTGTTCTCATTATATCCCAAAATCTCATGGACTGAGAGTAGAGTTTAACACTTTGAGGGTTCCAGGCCGGTTGTTGGCAAATGTTTTATAGGCCTCTAAGTTCGTGATAGTATATTGGAGTGATAAGGGTTGGATTATAATGATATTGTGTTGGAATATATTGGGCTACGAAATTTCAATGGGTACTCTGGCTATTCGAAATTTTTATTTCGTGATTTCAGTGATTGAAAGTTTTGGGTATAACTCAAACTATTGGGTCAGTATTTACTGACCATGAAGCAACTCTAGGATTTGAATATAAAATCTCCCTAAGTGTTTATGCTCAACAGTAAGGCCAGTCTGCTGACGGATGACCAGAGGAACAAAGTTCCTACTGAAGGCTTTATAGCTGAAGAAAGTTCAGCACTCCCCTTCCAGTGAATCCTTAAAAGACAAAGGAGTCTTCACTTCAAATAATAGGCGGTCTAGCTGCTGAAGAACAAGCACTAAAGAAGGACTTTCAGTTCAGTTTGGTTTGACAATACCAAACTGAATGATGTCGATCTCCTCTAGGATACTGAAGACTCTTCAGTATTCTGATGGTTTGCATTAGGCGAGAAAATATTACTTTAAGTCAAAGTAGGTTGCTTGTAGACTTAGATATAAGTACAACCTTTATCTTTTCCTTGAATTAATTAATATGTACTTTGTACTGTTTATCCAGCATGGTCAGTCAACCACCCACTGGATAAACCTTAACATTGAAACATGCAAAATGCAAACCCTAGTTTTACACTGCCTATAAAAAGAGTGTACATTGAGACGATAAAGGTAACCAATATAAGAGCTTAAACTCTGGAAAACCTTTCTCTCTCGATACCAACTAAACCATATAGCCAAGATGCATATGAACGTTTAGATTGGAGCTTAGACTTTAACTTTGGTTAGATGTCTAAGTAGAGGAGATCAAACCCCATTGTCATTCAACCACTTTGTTATTCCGCAAACAAAGCGGGTTATAGATTCTTTATTTGATTCTAATAAAAGTCTATACGTTGAAAGTATATTGGTATTGTTGTTTTAATCTTACATAGTTTTTATCTATTGTTAAAACAACACACTTGAGTCGAAGTAAAGAGTTATTACTTAAGTTGATAGGTAATAACGAATTACAAGGGACCAACAAGTAGTATCAGAGCAGTTTGATTAGCTAAACTCTTATTTTATTAAATTTCTCATTTAAAAGTTTTCAAATCAAGATCCAAAAATGGCTCAAGTTATACCACAAACCCTAAAATATAGGGGTGGCCAACTCAATGTTGCTCCTGTACTAGAGGTAGCCAATTTTACAAATTAGAAGAAGAGGTTTCTTGTCCACATGGTTGGAATTGAACCTTAATTCCTTGGAATCATTGAAAATGGTCCTTTTGTTCCCATGGTTGGGGACAATAAAAAACCTGAAGCACAATGGACCGCTGATGAAAGAAAAGCTGCTAACCTAGATCAGCGTCTAAAGAGTCTCATAATGTCTGTGCTTCCAGATGACCAAATGAATTCTGTTGTAAATTGCGAAACAGCCAAAGCTGCATGGGAGGACCTTATTCTTTACCATGAGGGACCCTATGATGTAAAAGAAACCAGAATCATGGATTTAAAGCTTCAATACAACACCTTCAAGCACAAAGAAGGGGAAACCCTCACACAGACATTCACCAGATACAAAGCACTGATGAATGAACTTGTAAATGATGGTGTTGAGCTTTCAAAACTTGAAATCAACACAGTTTTCGTTAATGCATTACCAAAGAAGTGGCTCAGTTTCTGTAAAAGCTTGAGAAATGCTAATCACATTAAAGATAGTGATCTAGCCTCTCTTTTTGGAAAACTTAAATATGAAGAAAACCTAGTTGATAGGATTATGAAGGCTCAAACAAGATTAAAGCATTAACCATTGCTACACCCTTGTCCACAGCCTTCTTTAGTGAGGATGTCATTCAAGACTACCAAGATAGTCCTGATGATGAGGAAGATACTAGATCTAGTGAGGAATATCTAAATGACCTCAAAGAGGAATTTCATGAAAGAGCTCTTCTGGCCAAGTCTAGAAGGTTCTTTAAGAAAGGAGGTAAGTTCTCCAGCTCCATAAAAGCTTCAGCTGACACTGAATGCTACAAATGTGGGAAGACTGGTCACTATGCTAGGGATTGTTTTTCTAAAACATCTCTCCCTTCATATTCCTCACCAGCTCAAACAAGACCATCTGGTCAATCATTGTTTCAACCAAAACAAATTGCTTCTTCTCCATTTCAGCAAAACAAAGTAGAACTCAGACCTACAAAAGACTTTGAGGCCAAATACAGAGAAATCAAGGCAAGATTAGCCTTAATGAGTGTTGAAAGTCCCTCATCCAAGACATCCAAGAAAGACAAGAATAAAGGGCTTATTGCTGAAGCCTATGAATGGGATGAAGAATATGTCTCTTCAGATGATGATGAAATGGTTAATGTAAAAGTGCTGATGGCACTTGCTGATGATGAAGGAGCTAACTCAAATGTTGTGTCCAGAGAAAATGCTAGAAATGGTGAATGGGTCAACATCATAATCAAAAAGGTATAAATCCTTCTTGAATTAGAAGATAAAAATGATGTTAAATTTGTCTTTGATTACTTATGCATTGATTTAAAATTTGTTGAAGAACAAAGATGTGGAAACCTTGGTTTCCGGATCTTTTAAGCTACTAGGAATGATCATTGTTCATATGATTAACATAATCAAAGCGGAATTAGAACAACAACCATTAACAAGGTGTTTAGGCACAATAACATGAATTAAAACAATAGGGATGTTCATTATATTAATAACAAACATCCACTAGACGTGTATACATTGAATCCCACGTCTAGTGCACACACACGTTTAGGTTTACATTGTGAATGAATTATATGAATAAAACCTAAGACCCTTGGTTCCTTTTATAGTGTAAGGATTAGGGTTTACAAGAGATAAGAATAAATAAACATGTGAATCTTCTATTTAAATAACTATATACATAATATATCCTGCAAATATATCTAAATAGAAGCTTCTAAAGGCTTCTTTGTCTACGTTTTGTCAATGCTTGAATTGCATGTGGCAATGCTTGAATTGCTCTTGACAATGCTTGCTTCCATCAACGCCTAATTTGTACATGTCAACGCCTGGAATACACATGTCAACGCTTAGACAAATACCTTCATGTTTTCTTCGTTTTTGAGTTTCTGCCACATCAACTTTTTGACCCAACAATCTTCCCCTAGTTGATAGTGGCAAAACTCTATGTGTATCTTCTTGTAAGTTGTACATGATCTTCAAATTGCTTCCCCTCAAGTGTAGCATGTATTTCTTCCCCTTTTTGTCACATCAACAGGAAAGTAAACAATGTTGCAATCTTTGAAGATTCTCCAAATGTAGCTCTATGTAATGATCTTGAAGAACAATTAATATAATATTTTTGATGTAGAAGAAGAATAACCCAACCTTGTGTTCCATGTCTTGTACTATCCATGTGATAAAGTACTTATATCAGACCAAGTATAAGTAGACCTCGATCCCTTGTCAATATTCTCATCCTATGTGAGACACTGAGCACGATAATGTAACTCCTTCAAGTGTTATGACAAGTCTTCATCACCAACCATGTAAAGCACGAACAAGTTATCTTTAAAGTCTATGACTGGGAGTCCACAACTTTAAGATATGATAGAACACAAACTCGCAAAAATCTTCTTCAATCACCAAACTTACCATAAGAATTCTTCCCCTTAAGCTAATACCTCTTCATGACGAATTTAACGGAATAACATCTTCATACCATATGTAAAAGTTTCGCAACGGATAACTCTTTTACAAGGCTATCCCGATTACATAGTTTAAAATATCCATCAAATTCCCATAAAAAGTTGCTAACTCGCTTTAAGATCATTAATCCCTTTCAAAAATATCCGAGCCATAAATATCAACATGATATTCTATATTAAAACGGAGATTTCATGTACCTTCGTGTGTAAATACCTCCTTTTTGTGTGCTAAAAACGTATCAATTTTCTCAAACAGCAACTATTCCTTTTGTTGTCCAATATCCTTCACTGTACAAGATATCAACACTGTGTGTTGTCCAATATCAGACAACACTTGTCAGCGTTTGAAAATGTATATATCGGACAACAAGTGTCAGCGCTTCCCAACAACGCTTAACTTATTCCTGTCAGCGCCAACTTTGTACCTGTCAGCGCCTGGCCATCAGCGTCTCATCCATGCCTTGTCAGCATCACACCAACATCTATCAGTGTCACACCAACATCTATCAGCGTCTAAATAACTCCCATCAGCGGCTAATTGATCTAGGGTTTTATAAACCCTAAATCATTATTTCATGTGAAAATCCATAAACTGCAGTGAACTTCGACAGCGAATAACTTCTTCATAAATGCTCAGATCGAAGATCCCTTCGGTGAGATCCTAGACATAAGTGTCAAGAACCTACAGATCAAATTTCACGACGATCCAATGGTTAACGAAGGAGAAATCGCGTTTTTACTATTACTGTTCACAGAAAACAGCATATGACCCCTGCTGACTTTGACGCTTAATAACTTTTTCTTGGGGATAGATCTCGACAATCCCTCCGGTGGATATCTAGATATATGTGTGTAGAACACACACAAAAAATTTCGTGGCGATCCAACGGTTCAATAAAAAATTTATGGCCTTCTGAATACTGCTGCGCACACAAAAACGTCCAGAAAAACCCTAGACGGATTTTTCTTCTTTTCACCATACACGAACACCTTGTTGGTCCTAGCATCACGAGCCACGAGGCTCTGATACCAATTGTGGAAACCTTGGTTTCCGGATCTTTTAAGCTACTAGGAATGATCATTGTTCATATGATTAACATAATCAAAGCGGAATTAGAACAACAACCATTAACAAGGTGTTTAGGCACAATAACATGAATTAAAACAATAGGGATGTTCATTATATTAATAACAAACATCCACTAGACGTGTATACATTGAATCCCACGTCTAGTGCACACACATGTTTAGGTTTACATTGTGAATGAATTATATGAATAAAACCTAAGACCCTTGGTTCCTTTTATAGTGTAAGGATTAGGGTTTACAAGAGATAAGAATAAATAAACATGTGAATCTTCTATTTAAATAACTATATACAGAATATATCCTGCATATATATCCAAATAGAAGCTTCTAAAGGCTTCTTTGTCTATGTTTTGTCAATGCTTGAATTGCATGTGACAATGCATGAATTGCTCTTGGCAATGCTTGCTTCCATCAACGCCTAATTTGTACATGTCAAGGCCTGGAATACACATGTCAACGCTTAGACAAATACCTTCATGTTTTCTTCGTTTTTGAGTTTCTGCCACATCAACTTTTTGACCCAACAAAAGAAACAATTTGCTTGAAAAATTTCATAACTTGTTCTAAAACTTGAGGATTTTGAAAGTAAGCAAATAGAGCTAAAAGAAGCCAAACTTGAAATTCTTACTTTTCAACAGTTGAACAAAGAAATTTTGGAAGAAAACAAATCCCTAAGAGTTGAACTAATTGAAGCAAAAGACATTGTTAAATCTTGGCTTAGGAACTCAGATAGGGTAAATCAATGCATAAGTGAACAAATACCTGCTCAAAAGATAAGAATGCTTGGTGCTGAAGGATCCTCCAGCACCAAACCTATAGTCTTTGTCAAAGCCTTAAATAAGGATGGTAGCTCGATCCCTGACTTTGAAAGGTCAGGTGAAGAAATTTTACCAAATCATGACACTGGACGAATGCTTCTCCCTGAGTTTCAAACTTGTGTTGACACTTCAGCACCTGTTGAGTCCTCAGTTACTGAGAGTGACTCAGATGATGACTTAGAAAATGAAGTAAGTACCCCACTTCCTCCTTTGGAGAAACTGGCTGGTGCTGAACCATCTACTGGACCTAAGTCTATCCAGTCTATCATCAAGTCACACACCACACATAAAGGTAGTTCTTCCAAACATGTCAAAATTGACACTTCAAAAAATTCTTCAGCCCCGCTGAAGATTCGCACATAAGAACTACCTCTTCAGTTTCAACTCATGAACTGAAAAATGCCAGTTCTGAGGAAGATGAGAGAATGTCTCTTGTCATGCAAGAGATCAATGATCTTAAGCTTCAACTCAGACAGCAGCAAACACCAACACGATTCAGAGATGAACCTTCAGATTCTCCTCATTTTAAGTACAAGACACAATTCAAAAGAGCCTGTGACTTATGTGGTCTAAACAACCATCTCACTGAAACTTGCCTAAAAGTGATTTATTGTACAAAATGTGAAAGGACTGATCATCGCACTTGTGAACACACTCAGTATATGCTGGCAAAAACAAGTGTTGATGCTCATAAAACTGAAGCCTCTCTTTCCAGGCGTAATATGCCTTTCCCACCATGCATTCATTGTGGTATGGGCAATCATCACTCTGATGACTGCCACTATTACCCTATTTGTAGTATTTGTGGAAGTTTTGACCATGACACTCATGGACATGATCAAATCATCTCACTCAGAAGAGGTATCAAACCAAGAAATCCAAACTCTATTACCAAAGGTTGTGAAACTTGTGGTAGCAATGTCTACACTACCTCTGATCACAACCATATAGAGTGGTTCAGAAGAGGTAAATCCCTCTAGGCTAGAAAAGCAAAAGCTGTTCAAACCTCTTCCTTTTATGAGGAGTCACACATAGTCTCGACTAGAGGATCCTTCAGATCTAGAACTCCCTCTAGATCTAAAACCCCCACCCAACAAAGGTGGGTTTCAAAACGAAACTGAGTATTTCCTTTACTTGTGCAGTAAGTCTTTTGGTACTTAGATTATGGCTGCTCAAGACATATGACTGGCACCAAAAGATATATGCACAAGTATAAGGAGAAGCAAGGTCCTATAAGTTGTTTTTGATGATAACTCATCAGTCACTACTGTAGGATTTTGTTCAGTATATATATATATATATATATATATATATATATATATATATATATATATATATAAATAAAAAAGAGGAGAAGCACCATAGGGCCAGTCTCAAAACAAAGCAAACTTTTTCAATCAAAGAAAGCCTTCTTTTGCTTCACATGGACCTTTTTTGTCCCAGTTTCTCCCAAGGCCATTTGTCATGAAAAATATACACTTGTCATTGTTGATGAGTACTCTAGGTTCACCTGGGTATATTTTCTGATAAAGAAAAACCATGCACCAGATGCCATTATGTCTTTCATCAAAAGAGTTGAAAATCAAACTGACACTCATGTCAAACAACTCAGAACTGACAATGGCACTGAAGTTAGAAATCACTCTTCGATCAAATTCTGTGATGACAAAGGAATTTCTCAAATTTTCTCATCTCCTTACACACCTGAACAAAATGGTGTGGCTGAAAGAAGGAACGGAACTTTGATTGAAGCAGCAAGGACAATGCTTGCTAGATCTGCTCTCTCTAAGCATTTTTGGACTGATGCTGTAGCAATTACCTGCTACACTCAATATAGATCCATCATTGTGAAGAGACACATGAAGACTCCCTATGAAGTATTCATGGGGAGATTTCCAAACATTTCTTTCTTACATGTGTTTGGGTGTCCAGTACTCATTCACAATCACAAAGATCACCTTGGGAAGTTCGATGAAAAATCTGATGATGGTTACTTTCTTGGATACTCTCTAGTATCTAAAGCATACAGAGTCTTCAACTCAAGACGACAATGTATTGAAGAAACCTATCACATCACGTTCAATGAAAGTTCTAAAGCTCTTACCTTTTCAAATCTATCAGATGACGAACTTCATATTCATGAATCTCAAAATTATCCATCTGATGAATCTCAACATTATGAGCCTTCTCAAAAATATCAAACAAATTTAGTTCCTCATATTGATCCATTTGAAGATATGACAAGTCCTACAAAAGGAAATCCTTTAGTATCACATACTGATGGCTGTCAATCAAATAATGATCAGTCTGAGAACAATCAGTTTGCTGACACACATGACCAAAATGAACAATCTGAGCCCCTTGCTCAAAACTCTATTATCATCTCTAGGGAATTAGGTCTTGGATATGTTACTTCTGGTCAAGAAGGTAGCCCTTCAATGATTGAACCCTTGTCCACTGAATATCCTTTAGTAGACACTCGAGACACTCCAAGTTCAAGTCCATGTCATGAACTTCCAAGCTCTAGCTCTAATCATGATACCAGTACCTATTCTCCAGCTCCACAAAAATCTTGGACTCAAAATAGTCATATACAGCTGGTGAATATAATAGGTAATCCTGGTGAAGGTAGAGACACTAGATCTATGGCAAAGAAACTGAGTGCTGCTTCATTTGGAGAATGTCTCTATGCAAGTTTTCTCTCAGAAATTGAACCTACAAAAGGTTTCTGAAGCACTCACACACCCTGGATGGGTTGATGCCATGCAAGAGGAACTCAATCAATTTGAAAGAAACAAAGTCTGGAAATTGGTTCCTCTTCCATATGGTAAATCAACCACTGGCACCAAATGGGTTTACAAGCTCAAAAGAGATGAAACCAATGCGGTGACCAAAAATAAAGCTGGGCTGGTAGCCCAAGGATTCAATCAGGAGCCTGGGGTTGATTTTGATCAAACCTTTGCTCCAGTTACACGTATGGAATCCATACGTATTTTCCTTGCTTATGCCACATACATGAACTTCATCATCTACCAAATGAATGTTAAAAGTGCATTCCTAAATGGTGACCTAAAAGAAGAAGTTTATGTTATGCAGCCCCCTAGCTTTGAGAGTAGTAAATACCTAAATCATGTCTACAAGCTTTACAAAGCCTTATATGAACTGAAGCAAGCTCCAAGAGCATGGTATTAAACTCTCTCAACATTTCTCATTGAACATAAATTTGTCAGAAGAAAAATAGATAGCACCTTGTTTATCTATAAATCTAAAACTGACACCATTCTGGTTCAAATTTATGTGGATGACATAATCATTGGTTCTACAAGCTTGAAACTTTGCAAACAATTTGCCAAGCTTATGAACAGCAAGTTTGAGATGAGTATGATGGGAGAACTCACATACTTCCTTGGTCTTCAGATTAAACAATCTGACCAAGGCATCTCCATCAACTAAGAAAAATATGTCAAGGATCTGCTGAAGAAGTATGATATCAATTGTGCTTCGGTAAAGACTCCAATGGTACCCCCTAACAATTTAGGACCTGATCTCAATGGATAATCAGTCAATGAGACTCAGTATAGAGGTATGATTGGATCACTCATGTACTTAACTGCAAGCATACCTGACATTCAATTCTCTACATGCCTTTGTGCAAGATACCAAGCAGATCCAAAGGAATCACACCTTACTGTTGTAAAGAGAATCTTCTGGTAACTAAAAGGTACACCAAGTCTAGGTCTTTGGTACCCCAAATCCTCAGGTTTTGACCTAAAAGGGTATTCAGATTCTGACTATGTTGGATGCAATTTGGACAGAAAAAGCACTTCTGGTGCATGCCAATTGCTAGGTAGAAAACTTGTGTGTTGGAGTGCTAAAAAGCAACAAACTATTGCCATGTCTTCAGCATAAGCTGAATATGTGGCAGTTGCTGGATGTTGTGCCTATGTTCTTTGGATGAAAAGCCAACTGGCTGATTATGACTTATAATATGAAAAAGGTACCAATTTTTTTGTGATAACAATAGTGCTATTGCAATTTCCAATAATCCAGTCCTCCACTCAAGTACAAAACACATTGATATCAGATATCACTTTATCAGAGATCACATTGTGAAATGGGACATTGAATTACATTTCATCCCCACTCAATACCAATTGGCTGATATCTTCACCAAACCACTGGATGAACCAACTATTAAAAAGATTGATAATGAAGCTTGGCATGCTGAACATTGATGATACAAAACCTGAACCTTCAGCATTCACTGAAGAAGCTTGAAGGTTCAGCATTTCTTAAAAGTTTTTGATCTTTTATAAGTAGCAGTGTCTGAGTAAAGGAGTGTGCAATGTCATGTATCTATATCACAAATGTGATTGTGTATATGATGTTTTGTCACCTTATCTGATTCACTGAAGCTGAACAAATGATCATGAGTCATCAAATAATTTCCTCAACAAATGCTGAAATAAAGTTTTTATATACAACTGAGCAGCTAGGCCTGAGTAGAGGAGCGTGCAACGTCATATGTCTTGTTCACTCATGTGAGCATGTATATGGGGTTTTGTCGCCTCATCTGACGCACTGAAGCTCACAAGTATTACCATCAGCTTCAACATATCTGAGCAACAAATGATTTCCTCAACAAACGCTGAACAAATTTTTAATATAACCGAGCAGCTAGGCCTGAGTAGAGGAGCGTGCAACGTCATATGTCTTGTTCACTTATGTAAACATGTATATGAGGTTTTGTCGCCTCATCTGACGCACTAAAGCTCACAAGCATTGTTTTCAGCTTCAGCATATCTGAGATACAGTTTTTTTATATACATAAATCATTCATGTGTCTCAATGAAGTTAATGGCATTAAATTTATTTAGAATAATACAAAACATTCTTTCAAAAGGTGTCAGTTATTAATTAAGGAAATTTCAAACGTCTCCATCCACAGTCAACAACTTTCTGACACAATGAAGCGTTTCACTGTTCAAAGCAACAGGAAATCATCACCTTTTTCAGAACATTAATGAGAGAGTTTGGGCTATTTGTTCAAAAGAAACCCTCAAAGTTTTATTTTCATATCTTACAAACTTCGACAATTCAGTTTAAAGGAGTTATATATTTTTGAAGAGTCAAGATTCTTGCCATTTGCAAAAGTTTTTCAAAAAAAACAGACAACTCTCTCTCTCTCTCAAAACACACACAAAAAAACATCAATATCTACCAAATCTTCTTCACAATCACAAGAGGTTGAGATCATCCTCAATCCTTCCATCCATGTCAACTTTCCTATTGAGGACATAATTTTTAAACCCAACAACCTCACCTTGATCAAACCAGAAACCCTAATTTCTGAACCTGGAAAACAAGTGCTAAACTTTTTGTCCAAATGTGTGATTCGTAATGCCTTGTTTAAAGATCCAGGAGTTATGTTTGAAAATTTGTTAAAAGAGTTTTGGTTCACTGCACAAGGATCAAAGAACAAGAAATCGATCAAGTTTGTTTCTACAACCTTGGGTGTTCATGGGAAAATAACTTTAAAGTTATTTAGGAGGGTTTTAGGGTTAAACTATTTGGAGGATTCCAGTCAATATGAAGCAGTACCTAATGATTTCTCTGTTGTCAAATCATTTTTTAAAGAAATTGGGTACACTGAAGAAATTGGTGATAAAGGAGGTTTAAAAATAAGTTGTTTACCACCTAAGTGGAGACTGATAATGTCTATCTTAATTGAGTGTTTGGGTGGAAAAACGGGTGGGCTTGATCGAATCAACCAAAAGGATGCCCTGATTTTATATTGTTTGGCAAAGGGCATCAAAGCTGATTTTGGGAAATTAATCTTTTAAGATCTCCATGGAAAAATGGAAAAGAAAACCAGGGAAAAGAATGTGGTCTACACCAAATTCGTATCCCTCATTTTTGCTGACCACTATGGTGAAGAGTATTCGAAAAACCAAGGAAAAAAATTGACTTTTCCAATCTTTGATACCAGTCGCTGGAACATTCCAGACCTCACAACTGAACTCCTTTCTCACAGTCCATGCTGGACATTTGCTCAACAAATGCTCTGGTAGTGTTTCAAGCTCCAAAAGACACTTCTCCAACTAGAGAAGGCGATCTAACGGGCACAAAGTCTGGAGCTTCTTCTAAACCACATCAAAAGAGAACGTCTGTGAATACTCTTAAGTGTAGACGTGTGTCTAAGAAAAGGATGCACCCCACAGAATCTTCATCAAAGAAGCATTCTGATGATCTCAAAGGCCAAGCTTTGAAGAAACAAAAGTCCTCGGCCAAGGACAATGACCCAAACCAGCCACCACCTTCAGCCTCTGCTGAAGGTGGCATGCATAAAGCGGCCCTGAAGGCAACCCATCTCTCAACTTCTTTAGGAGAGATGGGTGAAGATGGAGCGCACCCTCAGCTCAATAGTGTAAAGTCAGCATTGGTAAGTTCTATTATTTTGAATACAATTCATACTTCATTACCAATTTCCTTCACTTGTCACTCTGAGTCTGCATTAGGGAATGATGTGTCAGCATATCCAACAGCTGATGCTGACCCTGGCCTCTCTGTTCCTCATGATGTTGTTCCCTCACAACGGGGTTCGACTGAAGGAACCAAAAACATTATCATTGATATAAACTTATCAGTGACTTTTTCTCAGGATCCATCAGGTAAAACCAACCCTAGTGGTGAGGAACTTGAAACTGACCTGCACACTAAAGGTGGCGATCAACATAAAATGAAGGATGTGCCTCTCTCCACTAGCGTCAAGGAGGGACACTTGCCTACATTCATATTTAGCATGTCTGTTGATGACTTGGAAAAGGAGTTGGGGCTAAATGAAAGGGCTACAGTTAATCTAGATGATAGCGAATCTGACAATGATGTTGATGATCAAACTCCCAAGCCTCCATCTCCCAGAACCATTCAGGTACATGAACTAACAAATCAGGTGTTAGTTCTACAATCACAGGTATCCACTCTCAAGCAGAAAAAGGTTGTGGCTGACGCTGAACTAGCTACTCTTAAAGCAAGGCCAGTTCATCCCACTGCTGAACAAATCAAAGATGCCATTATCACTGCTCTAAAGCCATTGGTGAAGGATGTTGCCACCACCACTTCAATCAAAGATAAAATCACCTCCCTCGTGGACTCACTTAATACTTCATCTTTTGACCTTCCTGTGGAATTCAAACCGATTCCTAGTCAACTTAATGAGCTTTGTGATTCAGTCTCCAAGATCAAGGATAGGGTGAGTCTGCTGGAACACCAAAAGTTGAGCTTATCAGATGAAGTTCAGCAACGACTGAATGCTCTTGCTAATATTCCAGAAGTCTTAGTCAAGGTATCATCCACCTTAGATACTTTATGTGCATGGTTACCTGTTGGGGTTTCATCAGAAGTTGCTAGGCACTCTTCTACTGAGGGGTAGAAAGTCACAATTCAACAACTCTTCAAGAAAAATGCATAGAAGAAGGCCCTAAAACAACCTATTGTGTATACATCCCCCTTAAGTGAAGGAAATCCAGATAAGACTAAGGAGGAGTCTTCAGCAAAAGACAGTCATATTGATGGCCTTACCTCCAGCAATGAGTCATCTAGGGTGGCCACTCAAGAAGAAATTGATAAAGCCCACAAGCTTTAAGATGAAGAAAACCTCAGGAATCTGAAGCTGAGCCTGTATGAGAAAACTGGAAAACCAGAGGTGGAAAGTCTTTTCAAGAACAAGATGTTATACGAAAAATACTGTATAACTAGACTAAACAGAAGAGATCTCTCATAAATCACAAATGTTGACATGTTAACATCTAGGGGAGACATTCACCTAAAGTTCTATAGGTGGGGTGGACCTGAAGAGGTTCTCGAAAACTTTCTAGGAAAGGAGCTCTCCTACACTGAATGGGTTGAAATGTACAAGATTATTGAAAATAAAAAAGGGAAGAGATGGGAGGAGGTCCGCACTAGAATAGTCCACTTCATGAGAAATCATGAAGCACTTGGTAGGATTCTTCACATCAGCAATCAAGTTTCACTGGAGGACCAAGACCCACTTTTAGAACTGAACAAAAGAGCCAATCTGGTTCAACCTGGTGTTGGTGACATCTTCGCCACCACAAAGAAATATAAAGGCCTTGTTCAGTTTCAAAATCATCTCCCTGGGCAAGTACTTGAAAACCTGAATTGGGGATGATCATGTTCAACCATCGTGAAGGACAAGACTATGTGAGCATTAGTGATCTTGATGATCTGAACAATGAATTCCTTGGAAATATTTAGAGAATCTTCTTTGCTCACCATGGTGGTCCAGGACTCACTGAAGCTGCAAGAACCTTCAGCATGTACCTTCTATCGATACTAGACATAAGGAATTCAGATGCATCCATTCAGACTCCAGTCATAGAAGAACTTAGGCCTAAGGAGAACTGAATAATCATTTGTACTATTTTGTTGTAAGTTGTAATATTATAAATGAATGATTATCTGATGTTTATAAGTTATTAATTGTTCAGTGAATGTAAGAAGAAGTTGTTATGCTCACTTACTACCGACATTAGACTTAGGCTATTTGTATATCCAAATAGGGGGAGATTGTTGGGTCAGTATTTACTGACCATGAAGCAACTCTAAGATTTGAATATAAAATCCCCCTAAGTGTTTATGCTCATCAGTAAGGCCAGTCTGCTGAAGGATGACCAGAGGAACAAAGTTCCTACTAAACACTTTATAGCTGAAGAAAGTTCAGCACTCCCCTTCCAGTGAATCCTTAGAAGACAAAGGAGTCTTCACTTCAAATACTAGGCAGTCTAGTTGCTGAAGAACAAGCACTGAAGAAGGGCTTTAAGTTCAGTTTGGTTTGACAATACCAAACCGAATGATGTCGATCTCCTCTAGGATACTGAAGACTCTTCAGTATTCTGATGGTTTGCATTAGGCGGGAAAAGATTACTTTAAGTCAAAGTAGATTGCTTGTAGACTTAGATATAAGTACAACCTTTATCTTTTCCTAGAATTAATTAATATGTACTTTGTACTGTTTATCCAGCATGGTCAGTCAACCACCCACTGGATAAACCTTAACATTGAAACATGCAAAATGCAAACCCTAGTTTTACACTGCCTATAAAAGGAGTGTACATTGAGACGAGAAAGGTAACCAATATAAGAGCTTAAACTCTGGAAAACCTTTCTCTCTCGATACCAACTAAACCATATAGTCAAGATGCATACGAACGTTTAGATTGGAGCTTATAGTTTAACTTTGGTTAGATGTCTAAGTAGAGGAGATCAAACCCCATTGCCATTCAACCACTTTGTTATTCCGCAAACAAAGTGGGTTATAGATTCTTTATTTGATTCTAATAAAAGTCTATACGTTGAAAGTATATTGGTATTGTTGTTTTAATCTTACATAGTTCTTATCTATTGTTAAAACAACACACTTGAGTCGAAGTAAAGAGTTATTACTTAAGTTGATAAATAATAACGAATTACAAGGGACCAACACAAACAAATTGAACCGAGTATTTATTAGTCCTTGATTCACGCATCGGTGCTTAAACGACAAAGAAAATGTTAGGTTTCAAACCTAATATTTTCGAAAATTTTAGGTCGATCCGCGCATCAGTTGAGAATTTGACTGACGCTAGGCTTTAACGACAAGTTATCTAGACAAATTATACTTTAATGATATTTTATCATTTGTTCTAGAAAATGACATTCTCAAACACAACACCAAAGCAAACAAAACACTTAACGCTAAAACGATCTGATATAAGATTCACTTAAACGAAAACGGCTACTTTTGATTCTTCAAAGACAAGTGATCACGGAGTGGATTTGGTATTCTTTATTTGAAGTTGAAGTGTGATTTCATGAAGGCGTCTACTTATTTCATCATCGAGCCTTCCTTCTATTTTTCTACCCCTTTTCTTCAAACCCAGTCTATCGATTGATGACTTGCTTGGGTGATAAAATTTATGATTGAGACTTGATTTATCTAGTTTCCACTGTCAAGGGGTGGATGGTCGACGACATGGATAACTATCATTTTTGGGAGCTTTGTTGCAGTTCTCAGTGTCACACGCAGTTGCTCGTGTGGATAACTTCAAGAGGTATAAGAGACTTGTTTCTGCATCGTTCTTCAATCGACATAAGTGCAAGCTTAAATAACAAATTTGGGGGATTGTACTTCAGTTTCAAGTTTTGGATATCGGGTTTACTTCACATATGGTCAAGACAAATAGCCGAAAGAATACGAGGTTGGTAAGTTAGACAGAGAGATAGAATCAGCAACAATTCTCACGGGATTTTTATGAGCTTCATAACGACAATGGTACTTCGTAGTCTAAGCAAAATTTTCAAAGTTTCTCAATGACTTTCAAAACTTTTCAAGACATTTGCTTAAGACTAAGAGCTTCTCGAGTATATGGACGTCCACGATAATGATGCTTCCGAGAGTTCGAAATCATCATGGGGAAGATCGTGTACTTTGAAGTAATCGGATCAACTTCTAGGGGAAGTAGTGTACATGGAATGGTATCTACTTCACTTTATATGATTTTTATGAAGTATTCTGCAGGCGTGAGAAGAATTGTTGCTGATTTCCTGCATGTTACCCCAAACGGATTATCACCAAAAACTAAACGACATGAAACAATATTGAAGCAATATTATTTGGTGTGGTTCTTCTACAAATTTCTGCTGTGCACTTAAACCGATGAGCTAGAAGATTGTTCAAACTACATCAAAGTGTCAGAATCTGCTTAAGATAAAGATATTGGTTTTGGGGGAAGCTGATTCAGAAACTTCGTCAAAAAGAAGTCTGTGAAGAAAGTTTTTTTAATACATGATGCGTGAAATGGGGGGAAGTTAATCCAAATCATGCATATTACAATTGTTCTACAACAAGCAAAGACAAAAAGCATTCAAGCTGAGGTACAAGTTATGAAGACAAGAAGAATTAAAAGACATCCTCAACATTGGAAGCGCCTTGGAAGACTTTATTTTATTGTATTTTTACTTTTTAGGAACATTGTAAGTAATTTCGTATGTCTCCACATTGGGGGAAGATTGTTAGCCCTAAAAATTTGAGCGCCATTTACGGAATTACATTAGATTCATATAGGCAAAACATGGAGGGACTACTATTGCTAAGTTGTCAAAGTCACTCCTTGTCTAGCCTATATATACCCCTCTATACTTCCATGGAGGGGTGAGGATTCTCATTGTTTTATTTCACTTTCTCTCTCTTGAAATAAACACTCTCTTCTTCCTTGGTAGCTTTCTCTCTCTAAAATGTCTAACCATTTGTTTTATCCTCCCTGACCTCCGGATCACCTCTTGTTAGCTTGAATCTTATATGATAACAGATCTTCTCTTTGGACAAGGTAAAGAAGGGGATCAAGAGGATAAACATAAGTAAACACACTTAACACATTAAGTGATCATTTACAAATGATTAGGATTGAGAAAAGAGAAAGAAGGCTGATAGAAATGTCCAAAAAGGGTTGTTAAAAATGCAGATTTGATCAACTATTTATAGGAGACAAAAACCAACGGCTATCTGTGCGTGGTTCCTTATCTCCCTAGGCGGTTCCTTATCAATAAAGAACCGCATAGGTACTAAAGAACCGCGGATGTAGACTCCGCTCCTTTTTGTCTTTTAGTGGGGTAGAAATATCTGAGGCAGTTTAAAACCTTCAAATGATATTCTTATGGCATTTGGAATATGCCATATCCAAATTTACATTTTTATTTTAATAAAACATTTTCTTAAAAAAAGTTTATTAAAATATTTTGTCACATTTGACAAAAGTGAGTTTTAAGGCTAATCACTTTTATGATCACTAAACATGATTAAGATATGTTGGTGTAATGATTATTTCCTAGATGATAGTGTTTGTTGAATAATTCATTTTACGATTATATTTGACGATAAATGTCTTTTTAATTTGTCGTGATCAAAACTAAGAAAGATTAGTTAGCACTAACAATGCTTTTGGGCATTGCTTTGCATTAACAATCTCTCCCCTTTTTATTACGACAAACTATAAACTCATTATGTAAAATACAAGATTATTCGAATTACTAACGAGTTTATCACTATCATTTCTCCCCCTTTGTCGAAGCAAACAGGTTAGCACAAGTATTTGAAGAGGAGAATCGACTATGCTAGTAGCTCCCCTTTGGTGCTTACTCCCCCTTGCTTGGGGCACCAAGTGAGTGAGCTAAGGTGACATGATACACAAAGGTTAGTAGAGAGAAAAGAAACACCAATGTATATATGTGCACTACCTATTAAATAGCTTGAGAGGGAGGAAAGAAAGAAATCTCAAATTAGAAGTAAGTATTTGCTAAGTATGTTCAAAGAGTGTGTATTGACAACATCAAAGTTCAATTGGTGGAATAGAGGAAGAAAAGAAACATCCAAACCAATTGAAATGATTAACATGTCAATAGGTTAAAAGTTTAGAATTTATGGAATCACCCATAAGTAATTTTAAATTTTAACCATGATCAATCTTTTAACAAATGTGTGAAAAGAATTAGCGGGAAAAGGATAAAACACATAACATTGATATTACACGAATATGAAGAAACATATAAAAGAAATATTCATACACACAATATGAATATTTTAATAGAAACAAATATGGAAGATAAACCACAAAGCATAAACTACTCTAGTAGTGATAATCTTCCAAGATTGCTAAAGTTTTATTGACTCAAACAACTAAAGTACAAAGTGTGCCTTAGTTGTAAAATTAAGACGACGAGGCATCATTCGAAGTTTTGTTCATGCGAACGAAAACTTTGAGAGGAGGTCGAGTGAGAAAGAATTTAAGGAAATTTAGCTTGTCATAAACATGAGCAAGTTCAATTTGTTGAAATCGACAACAAGCACACGAGGATCCATGATGCAAAACAAAGTCGTTAGATGGGGGAGGACCATCAAGATGAGAGTTTGGTGGAGAGGGAGATAATGGATAAGAAATGTTTTCACAATGCATAATGAGGTTTGGGAAAGAAGATAGGTCATTTAGTTGTGGAGAGTTGAAAGGTTTAGGTGGTGGTGGAAGAATTTCCTTTTCTTCGGTAATTGGATTTATAACTAAGTCTCATTCCAATATTTGATCAGAGAGAAAGAAGAATTCTTAGAGGGTTTGGGAGAAGAGGAATCATGAGGATTCTTGTTCTTCTTGATCAAAATAAGGCGAACCGAGATTTTCGGTTTCTTGGAAAGCTTAGAAGAAGAAGCTTTAGGTTGAGAAGATTGTGACAAAGATATGTCAATGTTAGAAATTGAGGAATTAGACATTGTGAGGGGTGAAGGAAAGAACTCTCAAAAGAGAAGAATTTAAAGAAAGTAGACAAGGCAAATATTTGAAATAAAAATAAAAGGTTTTAAGGAATGTTTAGCCAAAATGGGTAAACAAAAAATCTTGACAAAGACAATGGTCAAAGGAGAATGACCAAAAATGACCAAAAAATGGGCTTGTTGTCCGCGGTTCCTTAAAGGAACCGGCGGTTCCTTATTGATAAGGAGCCACACACATCGGACGTGAAACAATAATTTTTCAAAGTTTTGAACAAAAATAAGATTTTTTTCAAAATTTTGCAAATCTTGGATTTTTACCTCTTTTAGCACTAGAATATGATAGGGTTGCATAAAAGCAACACACTCACAAAGAGTGTCTTGACAAAGGGTGACAAAATATTTAGATAACATTTTGATCCAATTTTAAGTCAAGTTTTAGAGGTTGTGATAGATTTAGGTTCAGTTTTAAATAAATTGAGGTTGATTAATGTGAGCACATAAATTGAAAAACATAAAAGCTAAATCCATCAAACATCTTCATGAAAAACTCATGGAGGAAATACAAGAAAATAAATACCAACTAACTAATACAAAGTTAGCTAAACTAGATCTTGATAAGATAGTCTTCCTTAGCTTGATTTTCTTTAAAAGCATTTATTTTTGAAAATCATCATTCATCTCCTAGGAATGGAGAAAAAGGTAAGCAAGAAATCTTGGAACCTCCTATGGAGTCCAAAAATCTCCATCCTTAGGTTTTAAATGATATAGTTTTTATAGAGGCAACATGGAAAATTATTGCCATGAGCTTCTAGAAAACCAAAGAAGTAAGGATCACCCATGAAGTGAGAAATGGGAACACCCAAAATCGGAGTGTTTGAGAGAGGAGGAGGTGGTAGAGGCATAGTGTCCAAAGGTGATATGGGTAAACTTGGTGGGGTAAAAGGATAGGTAAGCGTGGGCTCATCATTCACAAAAGGAATGCTTTGAAGAGGTTGAGGTTGAGTATTCACATCCAATAGAGGACTAGGAGTGAAGGGTGATGACAACTCATTCATTCTAGATTGGAATGAGGAAGAGGTAGAACCATGTGAATGGTTGGTACCATGAGTTAAGCTGGTCTTGCATGGAGCAAGAGGTGGTGAAGGTGATGAAGAAATGAGAATAGGAGAAGTCTCATTCTTGGGTGTATGGTAAGATGAAGAACCAAGTTTGGGTAACTTAATCTTGATCTTGAGGTTTCTTTTGGAAGAGGATAGTTTGGGAGATTTGGATGTTCTAGTGGACATCATGGTTGTATGTGGAGGTTTAGAAAGAAGTTTAGGGGGTGAATAACAAGATCAACAAGGAAGGGTTTAAGAAGAGTAAGGGATGATCCAAACTAGTAATGGGTTAAAATCATTTTAGGTGAATAATGAAATTAGGTAGCCTAGTTTAGGAAAGTGCAGGTTTTTGCAAAAATTTCACCAATGTTTACACATATTATGAAAAACAGTGTAAATCAAAGATTTTGTCAAAACAGTAGCTGGCGGTTCCTTATAGACAGACGCGGTTCGTTATCGCTAAGAACCACAAGGAAGATAAAGAACCGCCACCAGAGGGTTCGAAAAATTGCACTTTCAGAAATTTTTGCTAGCCCAGATTTTACACAAAAGATTATCAAGCCAAAGTGAACTATTAATCAAAATCTAGGAAGCTAACTAACACATAAGATGCAAAAAGTTATGTAAATCGAAAGATCGATCACATAAACACCTAGGATTAAAATGGTAAATAATCCAAACACATAGTATTAGTTATTACACATAATATCCTAATAATAAAGAGATACAAAGGAAATAGTAGGATCATTCAAGAGTCATGTAGCATTCATCCATGATCATTTCCTCAATTCCTTGATTCACTTCTTAGACGTTCTCGAAGAAGGTGGATGAGATAAAAGAGATAGTCGGAATCAATGTCTAGAGAAGAAAATTGAGAGACAGTGGATGACAAATTATAGCTAGAATTGAAAGAAGTGTCTTAAGAGACATGTCCATCTTCATTTGAATCATGCTTGGTTTCAAGTGAGATGTTTCCTTCAATGGGAAGCATAACTCGATCCATGAAGTGAAAGGAAGAAGCATTTAGAGGAGGAAAGTCAAGAAGGATTTTTCTAAGAAGACAAGAGAGAATCATAGCAAAAGGAAGACTAGAGCGAGACCCGTTGAGAACATATCTTATTCTTCTATCCATGAAAAATGAAAGGTTGCATGGAGTGGAAGTTGCAACACAATACAACATATGTGCAAGACAAGCAGGCACATGGTTGCGATCACCATCAAGACACATTACATTTTCCCTAATGATTTCGACCCAAGGGATCATAAAATCATTAAGATCGCTAGTACGTAATTCTCAAGGAGTGAGAGCACGAACAACTCCTTCAAGTTTACCAAGAATAAAATGTTTACGAGGTTTAGAAATAACACAAGAAATGGCCGAAGCCAAGGGTAGCTCGGTCGCATAATGCACATCAGCCGATTCTAAAGAGTCTAAACTCCAAGTATCGGTGAACCTACATTTACCTTTGTATGGAACATTGAGAATTTCACCAAATTCTTCAAGAGTAAGTACAAAGGTTTTCCCCTTGATGAAAATCTTATAGATAGACCATTATTGATGCGTATTAATGTGTACGAGCTAAAGAATTCCAAAAGGATGGAAGGAAAGATTGGCTCATTAATATCAAGCGAGCAATCAAAGCCAATGGATTTGAACATGAATCGAATGAAGTCAAGTCCAACAAAGTTAGAAGGAACAATGCGTCCTTCATGAAAACAACAAGATTCGAGAGATTGAAAAGTATTTTGAAGGGAACGAGATTGACATTAAGAAGAAAGATTGGGAATGTATTCTCTAGTTTTCTCATGGTCTTTGTGAGTTTCTAAATGCATGATTAAGTACCTAAATACAACAAACAAAAATATTTCTCCAATCACTCATATGTTAAATATAAGCCAAAAATCCAAAAAGATGAGAATTTGTTTCATCAATTTCTTGACAAACAAAGGATTAATCCTTATCATTCTCATGTTCACAATGTACCCAATTCATAATTGACAATAACATATTAACTATGTAAGATCAATAATGAACTTGAACATTGGTTTTTTAAAACAATGTTTTTGGGTAAGAATTTACAATGCAATTACCAACTTGTTCATGGGTTCATATCAATTCCATCAATTAACCAAAATAATTTAGTCAAAATTCGGATTGTTCTACAAGTGAGTTTTAGTGAAATCTCAATGAATATGAACCTAAGGAATAATAGTAGAATAACTATGTCAACTCTTATTCCTAGTAAGGTTCTAATTCAATCTCAATTTTAAAAATCCTCAATTATGAAAGTATGAGCTAGAACAAATTGGATGAAATTGAATGAAATAACTTATAATTAATTGATCTTGGATGAAGGATGAGTGAAACCCACAACTAGGAATCAAGTAATCTTGAGTGATTGAAGGTTTAGAAGATTCAACAATGGAGGAAAGAAACCGTTGGCTCTATTGGAGAAGAGAGAGAAGGTTTGTTTGAAAAAATGATATTTAATAAAACCTGGCGCTTTAGTTCAAGCTCTGGCCGCGGTTCCTTATCGATAGAGAACTTCGCCTTTGAGCCGCGACAGATAAAGAACCACATATAGTGGCGACTTTTTATCAAAGAAAATCAAAGAATTTTTCAAAACCAATTTTTTCTAAAATACTTAAAATACGTCTCAAGCCTTTATGAAATCATGTGACCATTTAAACCCTAGGTAATAATGCCTTTATGAAGGATTACGAGTTGAATCGAGATTGAAAAGAACAGAAACGGACAAACGACTACTCATAGCAAAGAAGCAAAGAGGAAGAAGTCAAGGGGAGTGAATCAAGATCAAGTATAATGCTCAAGAGAGAAATGACAACCTTCAAGTTGAGGAGATGAAGAGCTTGTGTCATATATAGTGGTTTGGACGTGCCTTTCCGGCGAAAGTCTACACGGCTTTGGTAATGAACTATACCAAGTAATTTTGATACATAGAATAAGATCACTTTCAAGAATAGTCTTACTCTACTTCAAAATGTGAGCAAAGTATAAATTCACTTTCTCTCCCACATGATCGGACAATTATTATTGCTAGGATTTATAATAACAACATCCTTGGGATATTTTAATTCCAAATGTGTAAAATCCAACTACAACTTATGAAGTAGTTAGGTATCACAAGGGATTCATCAATCATCCTATAAATGAGTTCAATTGCACAAGTTACACATGATATAGGGCCTACTAACCGTAAAGTTTCAAACCATGAAATCATGATTGATACTTTAAGCTACTACTAACTCACTCTAAATCCCTATAGTGAGTCAAGTATCCAAGCAATGAAGGTTTGAGAGGGTAAAAGGAAAGAATCACAAACCACAAACAAATGTCAAGGAAAGGATGCCAAGAACAAGCATATAGTCAAGTAATGATCAAAAGAATGATCAATAGGGCTTGTGGAAGAACGAAAACGTACCTTAGCCACAAAGTGCATTCCAAGCCTTCAAGGGCTAAATGCAAAGCCCAACCATGACTAAACTGACTACTAAGTCTTCAAGGACTAGTATCACTCTCATCCGTCTTGATATCATCATTCAATGATGTAGGAAATCAAAGAATATGAGTCTTCTACAAGTGTAAGTGACTCAATCCACAATTAATTGAATGATTGATCTTCATGAGTACCTACACATAACAAGATGCAAACTAGTAGATATATTTCAAGAGTAAATCTAAAATGCTTAGATACTACTAATCTAAATGAGATGCTATATTACCAATTAAAAGGCCTATTTTCAAAGAAAAAATAGTTTTTACCAAAGAGAAACTTTAGTATAACTTAACCTTATAATTTGAGGAGACAATGGATCGATCCAAGTTTTAAAGTAAAATATACTTCAAAGATCTTGTGTGACCATCGCTCTGATACCAATTGTAGAAACTAGAAGGGGGGTTGAATAGTTTCTCTTCGGTTTAGCTCCTAATTAAAATTCATTTCAATTAGGTTTGTGTCAAAACTATCTTTTACTTGAAAGCTAGTTGCATAATGATTAGGTTCAATTCTAATGCATTAAAAATGACAAGTAGTAAGTGTAATGATAATGAAAGTAAGTAAAGAGTAAGGAAAGAAACAACCTAATACAAAGACACCAAGATTTATAGTGGTTCGGCAACGAAGCTCTATCCTCGTTCCTACTCCAATCCTCGAGTACACATACTCTAGATTGTTGGGGTTTACTTCGTTCCAACAGGGTGAAGATAATCAATAGCCTAACTACGTACCAATGAATGGTTACCGGATATCTCTTGGAGTCGTGTAATCACTTTCCAAAGAAGATTATTCGACCCTATGCCTGGGTTAACACGAATACCTCCTTGGGATAATACCTCCTTGGGATAAAACCAAGAGTTAGTTCTTGTTTTAGGCACAAATCAAGAACTCTATGCATTTCTGTGTTTCTTGTTTCTATATCTCATCATGCAAAATATGATCACTATTTATAGTGATCCTATTCCTTTAAGGAATGTAACTCCTAGTCAAAGGTATTAAGAGCATTAATCGGCCTATTAATCTCATAATAACCTTCATAAAGCATAGTGGTTACATGACCAGAAATCTGGTCATCAAGTCAATATTCAACCCTCATTAACTGGTCAAAGAGGTTACAAAGACTTTGTGCATCACCAGGAGCAACGTCCTAACCAGGAGCAGCTTCCTGACCAGAACTTCCTGACCAGGAGCAGCTTCCTACTGATATCACAACCACTATATTGAGTCCAGGGAGGTAAGGGACTTAATGGGTGTACACTCCGTACCTCCAAACCCATTTACAAGTATTACCCGTTCCCACAATTGCACTAAATTTCCAACAATCCTCCCCAATTTAGTACAATTCCTTTTTGCATGAAAATCAACTTTAACAAAACCAGTGCATAAATGACAATGTCCTGAGGATTGAATTTCCATCTTAGTACATCACTCCAAATATTCGAGAATCAGGGTGTTCTAAGAATTGAACCCTTCAACTACTTTGAACACCTGAAGATAACATACACCCAAGTTTTCAAACACTTAAAACGCTCCTGACACCATACAAGCCATGTGTCCATATCCAATTCATAAATGTTGTAAGAGCCAAAGTCCATGCTCCTTGAGGCGGCGAAACCTCAACATTTACATAGGTGGTTCCTCTTTAGTTCATGCTCCTGCTTAAGCACTTTTTCAAAGAAATTAACCATTAAGAAGTTTATAACTTCATCCTCCTTTCAGCAGGTACAAGCACATCCTTGGGATGATATGTAAAACATGTGCTTCAGTCCCCTGAATGTTCAGCTTTCCACATTGAACTCAGCTCCCAAGTTTCCTCAGGAGGGAGTTGGGTGTCCTAGCATTCAGTGACTAGAGTGGACTTTTAAACCCATCCCTTTACCAGACTTTATAACCAAGTCTCTAGCCAATCCCTTCGTCAAGTGATCAGCTAAGTTTTGTTGAGACCTCACAAACTCTAATGAAATCACCCCATTCGTGATCAACTCACGAATCATGCTATGTCTAACACCTAGGTGTCTAGACTTGCCATTGTACATCTGGCTATATGCCTTAGCCAATGTAGCTGCACTATCACAACGGATAGAAATGGGTGCCATAGGTTTGACCCACAATGGAATCTCAAGAAGCAAGTTTCTCAACCATTCAGCCTCTTTACCAGCAGCTGCTAGAGCCACAAATTCAGATTCCATTGTTGAACCAGTAATGCAAGTTTGCTTCTTGGATGCCCAAGAAATTGCACCACCACCAAGAAGGAATACCCAGCCACTTGTGGATGAATTATCCTCAGTATTGCTGATCCAACTTGCATCAGTGTAACCTTCCAACACTGAAGGATATCCAGTATAAGACAAACAATAATCCATTGTTCCTTTCAAATACTTCAGTACCCTCTGAATTGCTTGCCAATGCTGAGTACCAGGATTACTAGTATACCTACTCAGTTTACCCACAGCAAATGCAATGTCAGGCCTAGTACTAGTCATGGCATACATCAAGCAACCAATAACCCTAGAATACTCAAGCTGGGAGACAGCCTGACCATTGTTAGGCATTAGTTTCTCACTTGTATCCATAGGTGTACTTACTGGAGTACAATCAAAGTGATTGAATTTCTTTAGCACCTTCTCAATGTAATGAGACTGAGAAATTACAATACCATCACTTTCATGTTTAATCCTTATGCCAAGGATAACATCAGCCTCCCCCATATCTTTCATGGAGAACTTTGATGACAAAAAATCCTTTGTCTGATCAACCTTAGCTTGGTCAGTACCAAAGATTAACATGTCATCAACATATAGGCAAATGATGACTCCTTTACCAGATTCATCAAATTTGCTATATACACATTTGTCAGCTTGGTTAAGTGAATAACCATTAGACAAAACCACTTCATCAAATTTCTGGTGCCATTGCTTAGGTGCCTGCTTTAGTCCATATAAGGACTTAATCAGTTTACACACCTTACCTTCATGACCAGGCATGATGAAGCCCTGAGGTTGGTTCATATAAACCTCCTCATCCCAGTCACCATTCAAGAATGCTGTCTTCACATCCATCTGATGAATAATCAGATTGTGAATACTTGCTAGAGCAATCAGCATTCTTATGGTACTGATACGTGCTACTGGAGCATAAGTATCAAAATAGTCTATCCCTGACTTTTGTTTAAAGCCCTGAATGACTAACCTTGCCTTAAACTTTTCAACAGTTCCATCTACCTTCATTTTCCTTTTGAAAATCCATTTGTTACCAAGTGGATGGCAACCAGGAGGTAGATCAACCAACACCCAAGTGTTGTTGCCCATGATGGAGTCCATCTCATCATTTATTGCTTCTTTCCAGAAAGCAACATCCTGGGACTTCATTGCTTCATCAAATGTTTTGGGATCATCCTCAACATTAAAGCAATAGGAGTATTGATCAGAGACCTCATCCCTTGTTCCTTCAACTAAGTATAGTTGAAACTCAGGCCCAAAATTCTTTGGAGTCCTATGCCTTGTGCTTCTTCTAAGCTCAGGCTCAGGTTGCTGAACCACAACCTCATCAGTGACCCTTTCAGGTTCCACTGAAACACCAGTGTCCTCAGCTCCTATAGGAGTCCTAAGGCTTGGTCTAGGGACTGATGAGAACCTAGTCTCATCAAAGTTAGCATCCCTTGATTCAATGATTGAGTTTATTGAAACTGAATCATTAGGTTCAATAACATAGAACCTATAAGCCTTGGAATGCTCAGCATATCCAACAAAAATGCATTCAATGCCTCTTTCACCCAAGGTTTTCACCTTTGGATCAGGGAGTCTTACAACAGCCCTACAACCCCAAACTTTGAGATAGTTCAAGTTTGGTTTCCTTTTAGTCCAGAGTTCATAAGGGGTAATTTTGTTCCTTTTGTTGGGAACCCTATTTAATAAATAGCAAGCTGTTAACATAGCTTCTCCCCAAAACCCTTGACTCAGTCCTGAGTAGGACAACATGGAGTTAACCATCTCTTTTAGTACTCTATTTTTTCTTTCTGATATACCATTTTGTTGTGGAGTATAGGGGGCAGTTGTTTCATGGATTATTCCAACAGACTGAAAATACTGAGTATTCTATCAGTCCTAAATCTTTTGATTTGGACTCCTTGTTGTAATTCAACTTCAGTTTTAAATACTTTAAATTTATCTAATGCTTCATCCTTAGTATGTAACAAATAGACATAACAAAACCTTGAAGCATCATCAATAAATGTTACCAAGTATTTCTTATTCCCTAATGAGGGAGTAGCATGCAAATCACATAGGTCACTATGGATTAGCTCCAAAACTGTAGTTACACGTTTTACATCCTGAAATGGTTTCTTAGTAATTTTATTCAGCATACAAGTCTAACACTTATCAGTGTCCATGTCAAAAGCTGGAATTAACCCATCCTTAGACATAGCTTGCATCCTCTTATAGTGGACATGGCCTAGTCTAGCATGCCATAGTGATGAATCATTTAGTTTAGTGGTAGTCATCAGGACAGAATCAACATTTATACTAGAATCAATATTAAGCCTGAACATTTGATTACTCAAATAGCCAAAACCAATAAACACACCATGTTTTGATAAAACAAATTTATTAGATTCAATCACTTGTTTATAACCACAATTATTCAAAACACTACTAGAAACCAAGTTCTTCCTAATATTAGGAACATGCAAAACATTAAACAAAGAAACAATCTTTCCAGAACTAAATTTAAGATCTATACAACCACGTCCATGCACTAGGGCTGTTGACTCATTTCCCATGTGAAGAATAGATCCATCATTCATTGACTCATAAGTCTTGAACCAGCATCTATCTTTACACACATGTACTGTTGCTCCAGAGTCAACCCACCACGCAACATCATCATCCTGCACAAAGTAAGCTTCAGATACATATGTAACATAATAAATCTGGAGAGATTCATTAAACATATTCTGACCTTTTGTGCCTGATCCATTAGCTTGGTTGCCAATGCTAACACCTTTGCAATCCCTTTTGAAGTGTCCAGGTTTCCCACACTTCCAACAAGCCACTGATGACTTCTTGTTAGATTAGCCTTGGTGTTATCATGATGCTTACGTTTGCCCTTGTTGTCATTGTACCTGGTGGAGTTGTTATGCTCCACCATATTGACAACAGATGATCCAGCAACATTGTTGCTCTTTGGCTTATCACTTTCATGCACCCTGAGGGATTCCTCAATGCGCAAATGACTGCCCAACTCAACAAGAGTTAACTCCTCCTTCTTATGTTTCAAGGTATGCTTGAAATCTTTCCAAGAAGGAGGTAGTTTGTCAATGACACACGAGACCTGAATGGTCTCATCCATGTTCATTTTATGTTGTGTAAATCTGCCAAGTATTCCAAGAAGTTCATTGTATTGTTCCATGACTGGTCTTGAATCAGTCATTTTGTAATTGGTGAAATCACTTACAAGGAACTTCTTACTTGATGCATCCTCAGCCATATATTTGGCTTCCAAGGAATCCCATAGTTCTTTAGCAGATTCAACATTTTGGTAAATATCAAACAAAGAATCAGACATACCATTGAGAATTATGCCGCGACACACATAATCATCATTTTCCCATTTGCTCCTTTTCCGCATCTCCTCCAAAGTAGCATCATCACCACCATCAGGAATAGGAGTGGTCAGCACGTACACCACGTTCATGGTAGAAAGAAGAAAGTGCATCTTCTTCTGCCATCTCCTAAAATCAACCCTTTCAAACTTGTCCAGTTTGGAGAAGTTAGCCACCATATGCTTCATTGCCGCCGCCATTGATTATCACAAAATGATCTTCTTTGATTGTTGGGGTTTACTTCGTTCCAACAGGGTGAAGATAATCAATAGCCTAACTACGTACCAATGAATGGTTACCGGATATCTCTTGGAGTCGTGTAATCACTTTCCAAAGAAGATTATTCGACCCTATGCCTGGGTTAACACGAATACCTCCTTGGGATAATACCTCCTTGGGATAAAACCAAGAGTTAGTTCTTGTTTTAGGCACAAATCAAGAACTCTATGCGTTTCTGTGTTTCTTGTTTCTATATCTCATCATGCAAAATATGATCACTATTTATAGTGATCCTATTCCTTTAAGGAATGTAACTCCTAGTCAAAGGTATTAAGAGCATTAATCGGCCTATTAATCTCATAATAACCTTCATAAAGCATAGTGGTTACATGACCAGAAATCTGGTCATCAAGTCAATATTCAACCCTCATTAACTGGTCAAAGAGGTTACAAAGACTTTGTGCATCACCAGGAGCAACGTCCTAACCAGGAGCAGCTTCCTGACCAGAACTTCCTGACCAGGAGCAGCTTCCTACTGATATCACAACCACTATATTGAGTCCAGGGAGGTAAGGGACTTAATGGGTGTACACTCCGTACCTCCAAACCCATTTACAAGTATTACCCGTTCCCACAATTGCACTAAATTTCCAACATAGATTTCCACTATATCCACAATCTCCCTTCTTGTCGGAGAAAACCTTACAACGTCGCTCACATTATTTTCCGACACTAAGCTAAATGTCGAGACCTAATCTTAGCCAGGACTAATCTACACAACGTCGCCCACTTCACCATTTAACGACACAAGGCTAGATGTTGAGTTCTAATCGAAAGATAGAACCAATTTTCACAACGTTGCCTACTTCACCATTTTCAGACACAAGGCTAGATGTCGAGTTCTAATCGAAAGCTAGAACCAATCTTCACAAATCTTCACTTTGAATCTAAGTGAGAACTTACACAACTAACACACAAATCACTTTGTAGTTTAGTGAGAGCTAACACACAACACATTACAACTCAACTAAACATATCCAAGTACACACATGTTACTTGAATGTACACAACACAAATCCAATCTCACACATATGCAATGGATTTACACAACACTAATCCAAGTATTCACAAATATCTTGGATGAACACAACTAGTCCAAGTACTCACATATACATTGGATGAACACAACTAATCCAAGTATTCAAAAATACATTGGATCTACACAAGACATAAAAAACAAATGATGAACATGATTAGATCTTTAGATGAGGATGATCTTCATCAAGGCTTCATCTTTAATCACAACACAAGTGTGTGAGCGATCTTCTCTTTGGACAAGGTAAATAAGGGGATCAAGAGGATAATCATAAGTAAACATACTTAACACATTAAGTGATCATTTACAAATGATTAGGATTGAGAAAAGAGAAAGAAGGCTGATAGAAATGTCCAAAAAGGGTTGTTGAAAATGCAGATTCGATCCACTATTTATAGGAGACAAAAACCAACGACTATATGTGCGCGGTTTCTTATCTCCCTAGGCGGTTCCTTATCAATAAAGAACCCCATAGGTACTTAATAGGGGTGCAAACGAGCCGAGCTTTTATCAAGCTATTCGAGCTCGAGCTCAAACTCGGCTCGATCGAGCCGAGCTTTTATCGAGCCCAAGCCCGTGCTCAAGCCCAATGATACGGCTCGAAACATATAATGAGCCGAGCTCGAGCTTTTAATAGCTTGGCTCGAGCCCTTATCGAGCTTTTCGAGCCTTAGTATAAATTTATTTTTATATAAGTAAGCAAACGTTGATTTGAGTATTAGCCTTATTATAAAGAGTAACTATATAGAGAATTAAATAATTTATTGATAGTCGTTATCATATTTTACTACAAACATATAAAGTGTGGTGGTGTGTAAACGATAGTTATATATTTGTTTCGTATGTATAATTTCGATCTTTTCAAGCTAAGCTCGAGCTTTGCTCGAATACTTATCGAGTCGAGCTCAAGCCTTAAAGGAAAGAGCTCGGCGAGCTATCGAGCCGAGCTTGAGCCCACTATTTATGTTTCGAGCCTAGCTCGAGCCCTGTTGAGCTCGGGCTCGAATCGGCTCGTTTGCACCCTTAGTACTTAAAGAACCACGGCTGTAGACTCCGCTCCTTTTTGTCTTTTAGTGGGGTAGAAATATCTGAGGCAGTTTAAACCCTTCAAAGGATATTCTTATGGCATTTGGAATATGCCATATTCAAATTTACATTTTTATTTTAATAAAACATTTTCTTAAAAATAAAGTTTATTAAAAATCTTTTGTCACATTTGACAAAAGTGAGTCTTAAGGCTAATCACTTTTATGATCACTAAACATCATTAAGATATGTTAGTGTAATGATTATTACCTTGATGATAGTTTTGTTGAATAATTCGTTTTACGATTATATTTGACGATAAATGTCTTTGTAATTTGTCGTGACCAAAACTAAGAAAGATTAGTTAGCACTAACAATGTTTTTGGGCATTGCTTTGCATTAACAAAGTGATTTGGGTCACCACATCTAAAGCATTTCCTAACACCTTTGTCATTCTTGACAAATCGGTTTTTAAAGAAGGCTTTCTTGTTGTTGCTTGGTTGTCTCACGTGTTGACCTCGACTTTTAAAGAACTTCTTGAAGTCTCTAACTGCCATAGCATATTCCTCATCATCACTATCCGAAGAGGAGCTATCATGGTCAATTTGCACTTTCTTGGCCTTTAGTGCTAGAGAATTTATTTCACTATTGGTTTTCACCATTTTCGAGTCCTTCAAAATTATCATTTCATGAACTTTTAAATTACCAATAAGTTCATCAAGTAATAATGTAGTGAGGTCCTTTGATTCTTTAATCTCCGTGACTTTAGCTCTCCACTTTGGATGCAACGCCCTTAGAAACTTCCTAACATTGTTCATATTGTTGAACAAGAAGATCGATTTTACTTTCTTTGAATTGGTTATTACCTTGGTGGGTTACTAAAAGAGTGTTTCAAATATCTTTAGCGGTTTTACACATAAAAATCATTTCATACTCTTTCTTAGGTAAGGCATTATAAATCACCATTTTAGCCTCATTATTTTTAGCAAGTTTATTCTTAGTGTCATCATTAGAATTGTCAAAAGTAACTAATTCTTTCTTTTTAGAAACTTTATCATATTGATAAGTCAAAAATTCACCAGTGGTAATAACATGCCAAAGATCTAAATCGTTTGATTTCACATAAGTCTCAAATCTATTTTTCCAATAAATAAAACTATCGGTTTCAAAAAGAGGTGGTCTTCACATAGATTTCCCTTCTAGGTACTTGTTGGAATCTATAGATCATGTTTTAAAATACAAATTGTTTTTAAAAACGTTTGAGCAACCATGCTCTGATACCAATTGTAGAAACTAGAAGGGGGGGAGTTGAATAGTTTCTTAAATTTACTTGTTAAATATGAGTTTTAAAAAATCCTTTTCAAAAACTTAAGACTTAAGCAAATATGTGAAATCTTCGTATACACTATATGAACAAGGAACAGTACACCTAATTAATAATCACAAGTATATGCAAGTAAAGAATAATGAATGTAAAGAGATAAGGAAAAGAAAGATCAAACCAAACACCAAAGATTTATAGTGATTCGACAACGAAGCTCACTCCAACGAATCCCTAAATATAACCGACCTAAAGTAACCTAAACCCCAAGGAATCCCCATTCATTTCCAAATAGCAAATGAAGAAGAAGAGAAGAATGGACGGGTATGTGAGTAACACATAAACATGAGTGAAGTAGGATATATGTGTAACTATTTATATAAACCAAATATATGGATGGGATGGGATCATAGATGCGTGGTTGAGATACCACTGGCACCCGACCAACAACCACGATCATGTATAACTTCATCTAAGACTGAGATGCATTCTTAAACCAGCGGCCAGATGGTATGACACTGTTGGAACTTTTGATGGGTTTGGTAAGTTTTAATATACTGATGCATGATGTACAAATGGTCTATACAGTGACACATTGCACAATAGTAGTAGCTTGTGATACAAGCTGAACTACCAACAGATAGTATGTGATATAGATTTGGTCAAACAATTCAGATAATTATAAAAAAACAAACAATTTTATATCATTCAGATTCAGACTTTACCACCTGGTAGTCAGATTCAAACCTATAACATTTTAATGAAACAAACGCCACTTTAGTATTTATAACCAAGCATAACAAAATGTGATGGCGCGACAAAAGTTCTATGAAACAACTCCTGCAGCCGTGACACTGTGTCTAATCTGTGATGCTATTGGTGTAGCCATACCTCGGGAATTCTTTGACACGACACGGGTTTGAATTATGCTTGGCTACCGGAACTCCGGAAGATATTCTACTTCGTATGGGTACCACACTGATGATACTATGAAAGTACCCAATTATACCTATCAAAGTTTTAAATGTTTGCGGTATTGAATTATTTCAATAATTTTGGGTTAAAGATCATATAAACATCATTTTTATTATAACTAATGTGTATTTAATTTATTTTAATATTAATTTAAAAATTTTGTATTCATTTATTATCCACTAACCTTTGCTAGTTAGCAAAAAAAAAATATATCATCTTCCTTCGTAATACCTCCCATGTTTTCATATATTCTTTAAACGGATCTAACTACACAAGATAACTTATATTTTGAATGAATCACTAATATTATACGTTCTGAAACACTTTGTCATAAGTTATTGAATTAAAAAAGAAAGCTCATGTGCACTTGATCATTCTGCACTCGCTAAGATCCCTCCGCGCACCTTGCCAACCCACATGTGGCACGTGCCACAGGTAGCCGGGCCTTAGCTCCGCCCTACCTATGGAGAGGACAGTCTAATGTTTGAGAGAGATTGAATGGGTAAATGAAAGAAAGAAAAAGAAAAAATCTGGTTTGATCTCACAGTAGCCAATTATTCCCATCACACGTGTCTCTTAGGATCAATTGCGTTAACTTCTCTATCGCCATCGTCTTCGTCATCATCATCCAAAAAACTAGCCATGGGAAAAAGCAACACAAACTATAAAAGAGAAAAGAAATCGTTAAGAGACCTGGTTGCCTCCTTAATCGTAATGTTAACATTTTCGTCCATCACAGCCAGTTTGCCACTGATACTTGAAACAATAGATTTGAGGTCCCTTCGATGAGTCACCCCTACCACACGATCACCATCATTAACAATTTAACACAAATGCAACATTATAAAGATTTTAATTATTTTTTTATAACAAAACTGTGTATTCATAAAAGTAAAGCAAAATCAACTACCCGTTGGGGTTGAAGTGCTGTCGCAAAGCATGAGAGAAACAATGGAAGGAGACCAAATATGTTGTTTGAGAGAGGTAAACTGAAATGAGGGTGAATGAATCAAGGGGATAGTGCAGGTTAAGTAGTGAATTTAGAACTGACGTGAATTTTACAAGCTTTTCACAGTATTTCACCACCTGTTTTTATAATACAGGAAGAGATATAAAATGAGTTTTTGTAAGAACCTTTTAGGACAACGAACAACCATCATACCTAGTCGCCATGACCAGTAGTGGTAGAAACGGTTTCAACCAAAAGAGTTAAAAGACCCATCATTCCAGTATTTCCTGGAAAAAACAAGTGCATCGCCAATTCGCCATCCACATACCAAAACAACCAAGTAATCATAATATGACTTTACAAATTCCCTTGCTGCAGATACAATTTTTGTCCTTTACACATTCATAACCTAATAACTCTTTAAATCATATCAAAATTCACTTCTTTCCAATAAGTTCAGCCATCAATTCTTCCTGCAATTTTGCACAAACCAAAACATAAGTATAACAGAATGTTGTTATAGTCATGCCAATAATTGTTTAATATGATTATGGAAAATGTCCAAATTAGTCAAGTCAAGGTTTTTTTTTGGGGTAAAGGGCTTTTTCCCCGGTAAAATAAAGTCAAGTTACTTGCCAACTTTGCTTCACTTCCCTCCATATCCACTTTTGCTCGTTCCTCCTTCCAAGAATTCTTTGCTTCTGCTTCCTTCATAACCACGTTCAATTGTTTCTTCCAAGACATGCTTTTCTTAATGAGAGCTTCACGCTGTTCCACCAGATCCATGTATTCTTTTTTCTGATGTTAATAGTTTGAAATGCATATCATAGGAATAAGTATTCCATGTTCAAAAGATACTATATTTAGTGATTTACACACATACTCTCCAATGTGAGCATCATTTGTACTTTTTTGCACTAAAATAGTGCAAAATGACATAAAATCTTGCACTACTTTAGTGCAATGTATAGTAAGCATTGGAGACAACTAGAGGTGGCAATATGCGCCCAAACTCATAAAGATGGGCTAATTTTGCCCGTTCTTATTAAACAAATGGGCCAAATGGGCACTCATTTATTTTTGGCGGGGCTTAATGGGCAGTCAAAGTTTAGTCAATGGGCAAAATGGGCGGTTAGATTTTGGTTAATGGGCGAAATGGGCGGAGCCTATATACGTTATCACAAAATGTTGCAATAAAGCACTAGATGACAAATTCCATATAAAATCTTCAGATATCTCATAACTTATTTTATTAAAAAATAATTAATAAATTATTTAACATTCAACTCATATTTTTTCAATTTTTCACGTACCAAACATGAAATCACTTGTGCTCGAGTTAATATAACCAATTTCTTTCTGGACTATATTTATTCGTATAACGTACACTTACGTATTAATTTTTTGAATCATTTCCTCATTGGTATCACAATAAAAATACATATGAGAAAATTTTTTTGACTTATTTGTCATTTTTCTTAAGGAGAGCCCGTTTGAGCCCGCGCCCGTTTAGGCTCCCGTTTGGCCCGTGCCCGTTTGAGCCCGTGCCCGTTTGTGCCCGCGCCCGTTTGGCCCGTAGCCCGAGCCCGCCCGCCCGTTTTGCCACCTCTAGAGACAACCTCATAAATAAATTAGGGTGTTTCCTTTTAACTAAACGCACCTGCATTTTCTCTTTTTCCTGCAAAGCCCCAATTTGTTGCACGACAGTTTCACATGCTTTTATCAAAACCGCCTTATCTCGCATCTGAGCTTCACGTTCCTTCAGAACCACTTTTTCCATCATTAGAATAACACGTTGTTCTTTCAAAGCATCATATTTCTTGTCCTGATAATCCGTGTTCAGATGATACACACATATTGTCATTTACACATATACACATCGATAATAAACTCTACACCAACGCAAGAGAAACTCTTCAATGTGAGCATCAGATGTACCTTTTTGAACTAAAATAGTGCAGAAGACATAAAATCCAATCCAATGTGTATCACTAAACTCGTGCACTATCTTAGGGGGTGTTTGATAACCTCTTAATTGACTCGTTCAGAGCACATTTGATTCGGTCAGCAAGGTAATAATGTTTGATAACTTTTTTTTATTTCACTTGATTATTCAAATAGCCTTTGAATCGGTCTGCATCTGCCACATGCAAATTCATTCAGCAGCTAACTTTTTTTAAATTAATCCTATTTGACATCTTTTAATAACTCATTTCACCTTTACATTCGTGTGTTAAAATAAACTTTACATTCATAATAAACATTTTCACATATAGCTAATTTTATCAAAAAAAAAGTCTTTTTTTATTTTTCATTATCTAATTCCATTGCGATTTTTGTTGTATTCAAGTCATGCATGACATACACGTTTATCTAAAAAAATTGTTAACAGAAAGTTAACTAGTACTATTCTTATAATACGTTAAATAGAAAAATGAATATCATTCAAAATGCATATTCAGAACAGCCGCCAAACAGCTTTTGTCATTCAGAATTCAGAGCATTCAAATCATTCAGCAAGTCAAATCAATCAGCGCCAATTTATCTTGTTTTATCAAATAGCCCCTTAGTGCAATGAATAATAAACGCCCAAATTACACAAAAGTACGAAACATATTGCATTACTATTGAGCTAAAACTTCAAATGTCTCTTTCAACTAAACAGAAACGCACCTGTACTTTTTCTTCTTCCTTCAAAGCCATGATTTCTCGTAAGAGAGCTTCAAGTTTCTGGTTTATTCCCTTTAAAAACTCGCATTCGTACTTGAGATCTTGTCCTCGCGCCAATGCTTGCATTGAAGCGTTATCTTGTTCATAACGTTCGTCAACTTTAGTACACTCACGAAAATCGAGTAGTAGTTGTCGGTGTTCCTTTGAAAGAATGTTTTTTGACATGACAACTCCCATTTGTTCCTGTGAATAGTTTGTAACAGGAATGATGGCAAGAGCTGATAAGTTTTCTGCATGTTCTTCAGTAGTGGCTGCCAAGCACAATTTTGGATACGTCAATAAAACATTGGTTTAGGAAAATAACTACCAAAATATAAAATACAAAATTACAATAACTTTAGCAAGTTAAAAGTTTTTATGCACCAAAAAATAAAATACAAAGTTTTTACATGGAACAGCAAGAGCTAGCTACTTTCCTTCCTTTAAATGAATGATAAACATAAACATCAGGTTGTCTTAACTTCACACGGTTCTTATAATTTGTACTCTCTTATAAGCATTTGATCATCCAAAGCATTGATTGTTGCAAGTACATAAAGTATGTAAGATGAAACGTACAAAAACAAACTGAACCTTCAAAGAAGGTATTACGCATTATGAACACAGAGAACATGTGGTCTTCTCAAAGATGCAAATACCCAACCACGCTAACTATTCATAAAGGTGTGGCGAACAAAAACTACCTAGAACACGTATAAACGCAAAATTTAACAAACACGACAATATAACCTCCAAGCTATCACATTCAAGTATTTAACACCTTAATTACCAATCATTTACCTTAATTTTTATACAAGTAACCCACCTGTAGATATTAAAACAAATATATAACTATAACACCTATTTTCCAATATCATTTTGCTCCAATTTTAATTTACTACATAATACTTAAAAACATTTTAAATCTAAAAAACTAAACATATATCAATTAAATAAATATATATATAAATGAAGAGCTTACATTTAGGGGGGTTTTCTGGTTCGTCGGAGTGTTTCCCCTGAAATCAATATATAAAAACAAGTACAGATTAGTAGATCAATATATAAAAACTTTACACAAAGTCGCAAATGCAAGAGGAACTCTCCATTGTGAGCTTATGTACTTTTTTGCAATAAAATAGTGCATAAGGACATAAGATCTGCTCCAGTGTTATCAATAAACTCGTGCAATCTTAGTGTAACGAATACTAAACGCCCAAATTGCATTACTATTGAACTAAAAATTCCAATGTTTCCTTTCAATTAAACGCACCTGTTTTTTCACTTCTTCTCGCATCATTGCCTGCTGGAAAGCTTCCAGCAAATTTATGTTTTCCAACTTGAGAGCTTCTTGTTTTTCCCTTAAAGCCATGTTTTCCATCATGCCAAAGGCAAGTTTGTCCTCCAAAACGCGTCCAAAATTGTGTTTGGCAGTCACTAGTGAAGACCCACTCGAACAAAATGTAGCTGCCATGTTTTTAAAGGAACAACAAGAAGCTCCCAAGTTGGAAAACATTAATTTGAGTGAAGACTGTGTGCAACAACTTGAAGGTTTCCTGCAGGCAATGGTGCGAGAAGAAGCTCTCGCGAGAGAGCGCGTTGTTTTGGATGACAGAGCTTCTTCTCGCACCATTGCCCGCAGGAAACCTTCAAGTTGTTGCACACAGTCTTCACTCAAATTAATGTTTTCCAACTTGGGAGCTTCTTGTTGTTCCTTTAAAAACATGGCAGCTACATTTTGTTCGAGTGATTCTTCACTAGTGACTGCCAACACAATTTTGGACGCGTCAATAAACATTTCTATCAGTAATCCCTAACTGCCTATTATGGATTTAGAAAAATAACTGCAAAAAAATAGAATACAAAATTACAATTACACAACTTTAACAAGTAGAGAAGTTTTATGCAATTTGATTTTGACAGAGGGGCATGAACATATAATATCTCTCAATCAGACTATCAAGCTCAGAGATTCTTCCCATGGATTCTAAACTTCACAGGCTCTTTTAATTTGTAACTCTTATAAGCGTTTAATTATCAAAATCAAAGTACATATAGTATTTGAGATGAAACATACAAAAGCAAACAGAAGTCAGAGGAATATGTATTACGCATTATGCACACAAAGAGCAACACGTGGTCTTCTCAAAGATGCAAATACTCAACCATACTAGCCATTCATAAGGGCGTGGCGGACAATAATATAACCTCCAACCTATTGAAAACACACATTTAACACCTAAATTCCAAATCATTTACCCTTTAATATTCATACAAGTAACCCACCTATAAACATTTTAATGGTAAAGAAAAAGTGTCAATAGATATTAAAACAAATACATAACTACAACACCTAATTTCCAATATCAAGAAATGGCACACTAAATAATTGTAACAAAAAATAATTTTGTATTCGTTATATAATGTTTCCTGAAAGCGCAACCAGACCCGGACCAAAAGCTGCCCGTGTCTGACCAACATTTTGTACAGCCAAGAAAGCTAATAACTTAACCATATAAGTGAGGAAAAATCCATTTACTCAGCTGACTATCAGATAGGAAAGTTTAAAGGAATCCCGTACGAGCATAGTATGGGGGGAGACATATATCACATTGTTTAACAAATATCTTGTAGAGCTTTAAGATAGAGCCTGGGCGATATGTTACATAATTTCCTTAAAGCTTAAAATGCAACCTATAATACAGAAAAGGTTCATCCCCAATCCCGACCTAAATGCAATTAGGTACCATAAAACATCTTGTACAGTCATGATAGGTAATGACCTAACCATATAAGTCCATACCTATCAATAATAATAGCTAGAGTCACAAAAGTGGAGGCCCGAGATGGTACATTTATTGAGTTGACTGATGTATAAATGTTAAGGGGGTGTTTGTTTAAGCTTATATGTGGGCATATGAGCTTATTTGATTTCGGCGTATATCTCGTAAGCCGGATTATTTTGGGATTTACGGGTGTATATAGGCTTATCAAATCACAATAAGCTTATATAACCCCAAAAGTCTCAAAGAAGCAGAAAAAACGAGTGTTATCAAATATAAGCCCAAACACAAATAAGGTCATAAGCCACATATAAGCTTAAACAAACACATCCTAAAATTAAACACCTCTTAACAACAAGGCAAGAAAGCGAGACTTGTTAAAACTAGAGGTGGCAAATCTTGCACATTTTGATAAATATGGGCACTTTTTGCCCATTTTCAAAAAAGGATGGGGCACTTTTTGCCCATTCTTTATTATTAATGGGCTAAACGGGCGTAAGAAACTAAAAGGGCTTAATGGGCGCACATATAAAATACTTATTAGGCTAGTCGATGGATATTTTATACCTAATTTTTTATCCCGGCTTTCAAATAAGGATTTTTATTCTTTGATTTTACGTTTTCATATGTTTTTTTTTTTCTTTTTTTAGCTTGCGCCCGTTTAGCCCGCCCGCTTCGCCCGCCCATTTCACCTGTGCCCGTTTAGCCCGCCGGCCCGCCCGTTTTACCACCTCTAGTTAAAACAATCCTACCAAACATCAATCCTACCTAACATCGATAGCACATCAATATACTCAATCTGTTACTACTACGCTAAAAAATTACTAAAAATACAGACACAGTATACAATCATCCATATCCGCAAACTAAACATATATCAATTAAAAACTTTAAAAAAAAATAACTATAAATGAAAAGCTTACATTCGTTTTCAGGTTCGTTGGATTCGTTTTCTGGTTCGTTGGATTCGTTCACCTGAAATCAATAAATAAAAACAATTGATATATAAAAACTAACAATAAAAGATGTTTTTATTAGTATAACGTGATTAAGTAACAAACCATTTTTGCAGATAGATAGAAATGGCGGCGATGATGAGGAAATGAAAGGGGTTTCGTTGGGGTTTAGGTTATTTTAGGTCGGTTATATTTGGGGATTTTTATTGCAATTTTTATTTTATTTTTTTTTTCTTTTTTATTACCGGGTACTATGTTTTTTCCATATATATATCCCCAATTTAAACGTATAAATGTCACATTTGCCCAACAAAGGTGGTGTTTGTGGTTGCGTTTTGCAACAAATTATCTGATTATCACGGTTTGTAAACGGATATAATCAGAAGTGAGTGTTTGAGAAGCAGAACTCGAAAAGCGCTTATTTGCGTTTTGATGGCTCATTAACGTGGTTTTGTAAAAGCACCAATGGGGGTGCAGCTGCAAAACGGAATAAGGATTCTTTAGCCACTTTACAAATTTGCCCTCAATTGTATCCTTTTGTAAAACTTAAATAATGTAACACAATAGAAAAGAAATGTCTTTTTTAGTCATTTTATAATTTAACCACCAAATAATTTAATTTGTCAAACACTAAAAAAACAGATTATCTGATTATTACGATTTCAAACAGCATAATCAAATTCAAACATTATTTTTTAGAATAACATTTTTAAAATGGTGCTTATCTGATTATTCATTTTCAAAACGAATAATCCATTTTCAATAAGCAACCCCAAACACCCCCAAAATATCATAAAGACATATGTCCAATTTAAACACTATATTTGTCATATTTACCCAATTTATTATAAAAATCATCTAAGAGTAAATATGCATCCTAAAATCCCTATATTACCCTCTCCTTTTACATATTCAGAGTATCTTGTGCACCATATACCGTTTCACTCTATGAAACATAGTAAGAATTATAAAAGTAAGCATTATAGAGAAAGGAAACACATGGGGAGCACTAGAAGATACCTATATACCGTATGATCATACCCAATCGCTCCACTTGATGTATATACTTCATGGAAGATTATCAACAAACCAAATTGAATTCATCAAGACTCAATAATAAACACCAATCTTCCACTATAACAATATATGTATGACACATGGAACATGACGATAAAAGACACAATGGAACGTTAGTTATGATCAACACACGTTATCTGTACTATAAAATTTTAGATTTAAAAGAAAAGCAAATGATATTCGAATGATTTTAGAATGATTTCATAATATACTGTTAAGGATATTATTGGAGGAACATAATGTGGAAGTTATTTTTAATTTATTTTTTAATAAATTGGGCAAATGTGACAAATATAATGTTTAAATTGGGTATATATGTCTTTATGATATTTTGTTGGGTACATATGACATTTATAGTTTAAAGTTAGGTATATATGGAATTACCTCTTAATAAAAAGAATTTATAATTATTCATTATCCCCCTTGTTTTTGTTCATTTGGGTATTCTGGATTTTTAAAGCATATTAAAAAAATTACACATGTTTCTAGTGTGGTTTTGACCTGACTTTCCTGAGCTATTTAATAATCGAGATGGTTATACATATATATTTACTTGAAAAACCTCATTAATACATCTCAATACACACGCATTGAAGCTCCAAATAAAGTGTCTAAAACTCACGTTTAGAACCCATTCAAAGCGCGTTTAAAATCCTTTAAGAATGTTGATTCAAAGCATATGCTTAAGATTATTTCTCAAAACCTTATTGGGATGTAGATACATAATAGAATACAACTTCTGTAACACTTAATTTATGGACTACAAACATTATAGATAACACACAAATAAGTGACTGTGAAAACCTGAAAATTGACTGTAATGCATCTTATTTGTTCACAAGTAACAGCAACATAACCTTTACCCCTTTAATAACAACACCAGCTTCACATCATCTCTATCGGCATCAACACGAATGAGAAATCGTCAAAGGGTCTAGCACGGGAAGAGGTTCCCTGTCCTTAAAGGATTTTACGTGCTTTATACGTTATGAGCCTCATTACGTAAAAGCCTCAGGATTAATGCAGACCCGCGTTGTATGTCGCCACCAAATGAGCACAACGCAATGTTAATGGTGATAGCAAGAAAACTCGAGATGGCAGAAGCAAAACGTAGTAAGACTATGTGTGTGTTATATTTCATTGTATTAGATGTCTTTCTTCTACTTTTTCAAGTGACCACAGAATACACATATTTATATCGTGTCAAAAGAGATAAGATCATGGGCTAATGGTTGCAGTTATGAATGCCCTCGTAATCAACCCACTCTCCCTTGTTTCTCTCATTGACCAAATCAATATCACACACATTTTCTCTACATATCTGTTGGTAGTTCAACTTGTATCACAAGCTACTACTATTGTACAATGTGTCACTGCATAGACCATTTGTACATCATGCTTCAGTATATTCAAACTTACCAAACTCATCAAAAGTTCTAACAATCCCCCACAGGTTGGAAAGTTTTCTACTACTCTAATGGGTTATGTCACGAAGGTATCATTACGATTAAACCCCGTTTACTCGAAGTATGTACGTGAAACCGATTCTATGGTGTCCAAAGGAATTAAACCAAGAATATTGTAATTTCACCGACATGCCTCTACACACTTCCTATCATAACCATTACATTCTCACTGAGCGTGAATATAGCCATGCGCTTAAATCCTGATTCATAACCCTTTAAGAGAGAAACCACACCTCTCTATTCAAGGCGGCACCACCTCTAGGTCATATAGACAAAGCTACTATAACATCCTCGTTGCTAAGACGCCTCAAAAGCTTTGTTAAGAGAATAATCTCATCCTTTCTCGGCAACGTCGTGCTAACTAAGCAATACATGGGTTAATTTGTTGATAGCACCTTCTATCAATTATTGACTTGGTTATTACCCTTTAAACTCGTAATGCAGGAGCACTACAATCGAGTTAGGTTTCCATCACTAACCGATTCTCAATGGTTTCAAACCCATGTCACTAGCACCTCTCTATTAGTCTCTCGTCATAGACTTAATAAAGATATTGACAAGTCTACGCACCACTTGTAATTCATAAAACACTCACCAAGTCTCTCGTCAGAGACTTAGCAGTGTCAATGTCAAATTTTTAGATTACTTGACAAACATGTCACTCATGGCCATTCTCAAACATTCATATGCATTCCATCACAATGGAATAATGAGGTATTAGATAACTAATCCTCTTAACCTCTTATATTGCCACAACGAGGCAATGAGCTCAGCTTACATTCAATAAACGCTTTATTGAATATAATCCAATCCACCTGCTTGTGAATTTAAATTAATGAAGCAATCAATCTGAGTTATACTCATTCCCTCACTTAATGCTTCTTGTCTCACTTCCGGTTTGTTTACATATAAACATATTACCTGTTGACAATAAGGCAGACTTGGCAAAACATATACCTCACCTCAAATACCCCCACCATTTGACGTATCTTGGTATAATCACTATTGATCACTATGGTTTACAACAAGCGTGCTTGCTTGGTCGGTTCATGTATCATCAACCATTTACTTTGATTTGCTTTGGTTGAGTCAAACTTTAGTTTTGGTTCAACAAACACTAAAAAGGTAAAATAGCTCATGTTAACTTGTAATTTGAAATACCCTACTCCTACCCGAGTGAGTATTCCAAATAAAACCTCAACGGATCGTTTCTAGCAAGAACATAAGTTACTGGTAAATCTAATCTCAAAGTGAGACTTGTATTCTTGAGACCTGGTGTCTGTTAAAGTCTTCCAAATCAAGTAATTTATTGCGCAAAATTAATTTACATAACATCTTACTTGAACACTTCAAAAATAGAATAAAATAAGAGATATCATAATAAATAATCAATTTTGTGTAAAAAAAATAATTAGATTAAAATCGAAAGATTAGCCACCATGCTAATGGTTGTATTTTGCTAGACGTCGCGACTTTATACTCAGTTATGTAGCGCCATTCTCCGTGAGCTTGGCGATACATCCCTCTTTGAATGTATCCTTCATCGGTAACACTACAACAAAAAGGCGAATGCATGACGAGGTTTTCACTTGTTCCCATTGTCTTCGGGGAAACCCCGCTACACAATCATAGCTTGTGTTCTCAATTTCAGTCACACCTTCTCGGTGACTTGCGCCTCGTCTATCAACCATGCAATAGTTCAACCCTTAATAATTTTGTGAAAACACTAACAAGTCATGAACACAAGAACTATCCATCCTAATGCAACATAAATTTTCAAAGCACTGGCTATAGCAGATATAACAGTTATGATTCCCTTTAATAGATATCGTGGTCCACCTTAAGAACTTTCAACACCGAGCTCTCGTCTCACAATATCATATTTTAGTGTTTGTTTACCTTTTGTACCTACTTGTACAATTTGACTACAACTCAAACATTGAAGTATTGAAATAAATGGAACAAACATAAATATATATCTTAGAATAGTTTTCTACTTATCTCAAGATTAAGACATATATTACATATCTTATGCAATACTATCTTATATTCTTATACATATATATTTACTTGAAAAACCTCATTAATGCATCTCAATACACACGCATTGAAGCTCCAAATAAAGTGTCTAAAACTTACGTTTGGAACCTATTCCAAGGGCGTTTAAATCCTTTAAGAATGTTGATTCAAAGCATATGCTTAAGATTATTTCTCAAAACCTTCTTGGGATGTAGATACATAATAGAAGACAACTTATGTAACACTTAATTTATGGACTACAAACATTATAAATAACACACAAATAAGTGACGGTGAAACCTGAAAATTGACCGTAATGCATCTTGTTTGTTCACAAGTAACAACAACATAACCTTTACCCCTTTAGTAACAACACCAGCTTCACATCATCTCTATCAGCATCAACATGAATGAGAAATCGTCAAAGAGTCTAGCACGGGAAGAGGTTTCGTGTCCTTAAAGGATTTTACGGGCTCTATATGATGTGAGCCTCATTACGTAAAAGCCCCAGGATTAATGTAGACCCGCGTTGTATGTCGCCAGCAAACGAGCACAACGCAATGTTAATGGTGATAGCAAGAAAACTCGAGATGGCAGAAGCAAAACGTAGTAGGACTATGTGTGTGTTATATTTCATTGTATTAGATTTCTTTCTGCTACTTTTTCAAGTGACCACAGAATACACATATTTATATCATGTCAAAAGAGATAAGATCATGGGCTAATGGTTGTAGTTACGAATGCCCTCCTAATCAACCCACTCTCCCTTGTTTCTCTTGTTTTATGTTTTTAAATATATTAAAACATAAAGATACAATGTATCTTTAAAGACGAATATTCGAGTTAAAATTTTATTAGGTTTGGGTAAATAATTTTTACCAATCAATATAATATGTAAAAATAAAATTCCGTCGCATATATATAAAATTTATATATTTAAAAAAGAACTCGAAAAAATCGAAATCCGACCGGATTTCGAGAACCGTGTTGACGCGGGTCACCCCAAACCTGGCGGGTCTAGCCTAGTTTGGAAAATGTGAAACCTTGATCAATGTGATCCGTTTTTCGGTCGAAACCAAATCAACCGTTCGACCTATACCCGGTTTAAAAACATCGCCGTTTACTTGTTATTGCAAAGAGTAAAAATAAAAATTGATGTATTTCATTTATGCATGTACTAGTACTAGTTTTACTTTAATAATACTATACTTATCTTCCCAATAAAATCAACTAATCTCCTTTCATATTTTCATCTTCTGTCATTTTTATCACTCAAAAGATTCAACATACGCATGCTATCTATGGTTATCGTCGTATCTTATTCATTTGATGCCTAATAACAGGCATTCGGACATGACCACCGCCTCTAATTGTGTCAGAGCTTTCACATCTATCCGTCTCAGAAAAAAACAAACACACCAAAATCTGGATGAGGTCTGACTGCGTCTGACTCAATCCGTTTTCAGAGGTAGTCAGACATTTTTACAAAAAAACAAACACAGTCTAAGGCCATATTTGTTTTTGCAAAAAAAAAGTTTGACCGCCTCTGACGTCTTAATAGTCAGACGCGCGGTCAGATGTCAAAACTGTTTGTCTTTTTCGGGTGAGTCAGATGCATCCCGGGGTTATACGTCTGACTGAGTCAGAGGTGGTGATTCGGTCTGACCGGCTCTCAACAATGCAAAAGCACCCAAAATGTTTCTGCCATCACACAAATTTGACTGTTTTTGTTTTGTAAAAAGATAGAACAATGCAAATTTTTTTTTTTTGAACAACGCAAAACTAAATCTGCTAATTTTGAAGAAGAAAAGTTTCAAAAAGAAGATGCATTGAAAAATGTGAGAAAATAGTACAATTATATATTTTCATGTGGGGTGAGAGAATAAAAATAAAATAATGCTTAAAAGCTAGATGCAAATATTTACTGTGTAGTATTATATCGGATAAAAGTTATAAAATACCATCTTACTTATTGATTTGTGCCGACTTTAAACACTTATTATTTAATATCGTGATTTTACCATTCTACTTGTTGGTTTCGTAACAATATTACCATTATGACCGATTACTTTTACACGTCATTTTATAATTAAAAAAAAATCAAAAATCAATTATTATATCTAAAGTTAAGAGTTAGCTTTTGACCCAGCTACCTTTACCCGATCTAAAACCAAACCCAACAACCATTATCCTAAACCTACATGCCCTCCTCCCCCTTTCACTTTGTTCATTCCAACATCTTAAAAATATAAACCTGGAGATTATCCTAAACCTAGATACCTAAATTTCTTTGCATCCAAAAATCAAAAATGGCAAAATTCGTCGGTCCCATGTAGGGGTGGAAACGATCCGAGCCGAGCTCAAGCTCGCCAGGGCTCGAGCTCGGCTCGTTTAAGTTTTACAAAGATCGATCTCGAGCTCGGCTCGTTTCGAGCCTTATTATTTAGGCTCGGGCTCGGCTCGTGGTATGATAGACAAGCTCGGGCTCGGCTCGAGCTCGGCTAGTTTATACGATTTTGCAATGTAAACATAAAATTTGGCTCGAGCTCGGCTCGTAATATACCTAAATTAGGCTCGTTAATAAGCTTGTTACTAAGCTCGTTAAGAAACTCGTATATAAAACATTAGGCTCGTTTAGGCTCGCGAGCCCAAACGAGCTTTGTAAGTAAAGCTCGGGATCGAGCTCGTTTAATAAACGAGCTGCAACTTAGGCTCGAGCTTGGGCTCGAGCTCGTTTAGGCTCGGCTCGTTCGAGCTTTTTACCGATCCGATTCCGAGCTTTTCACGAGCAGCTCGGCTCGTTTCCACCCCTAGTCCCATGTGTACACAGTCGACACTATCAACCGCCAAAATCTTCTTAACCTCCTCTTCAGATTCCACCTGACAATAATTATACGAAAGATGTGAAGAGGTCAATTAAATACCACATGTTGTGATTAGGTACCAAATTTGTTATTTTGATCTTAATGGGGTCTTCATCTTCGCATATCAGTAAAACTTGAGATTTTGTAATTGACCAATCAAAACAAGCAAGGTGAGCAAAAAAGTGGAAAGTTATAGTTTCGGTAACTGTTAGTATCATGAGATGCAAAATCAAACAACTATTGACCAAAACATTTTCCAAACAGATGCAAAATCTTGTGTCACTGTGTATTATGCGATGTGTTTTTGTTGGTGTGATTGGAGAAAAAGATGGATGAAAAAGTCAACTATCCAATTTCTCATATATACATAATGGAAATCAGACGTGGACGTAATAAAAAGAAATTAAATAATGATGTGGATATTACCGTGCCAGCGTGTCGGTAACAAGTTACCATATTGGTGACTTTGGAATAAATTTGACAGTAGAATGGTAAAGTCACGAGATTAAATAGTAAGTGTTTAAAGTCGGCACAAATCAATAAGTAGAATAGTATTTTATAGCTTTTACCCTATTATATCTTACTTTTTGTAAACTGCGAAAAAAGGGAAAAAAACCAATGTTTTGAAACTCGGGTCGACTTAGCCGGGTTAATCGGTTAACCCATTTTCGGTCGAAAAAATGTCACTTTAACCCGGGTTTCACATTTCTTTGCGCGTACAAGTTTACAGATAAATCAAGATATCAATCTATCGTATTAACATAATTTAATTATAAACTAAGAAAAGGAAAACTGAAAAAAGGATAAATAAAACCATTCAAACAATTATAAAAACAAATAACATTATTTCATTCAGATTCAGACTTTATGATCATCTCTTACTAGTAATAGACGATAGTCAGATTCAAACTTTAAACTGTTAGACATTATAAACCCCCATGAGTACTATGTTTAGTATAAATCCTGGAAACCCTAATGGAACCGAACCCACAAGCCGGACCGGGCCATATTTATCCACTAATACTCCTCCGCAGTTCAAGCGACGAAATCACGAAAGATCGAACTGGAGTAGATTACAAGAAGAAGGAAAAAAAACATAACCTAACGAAACATAAATGTAACCCTAAACCCTAAACCCTAAACCCTAAACCCTAAACCCTAAACCCTAAACCCTAAACCCAAACTCATCAAAAGTTCTAACAATCCCCCACCAGGTTGGAAAGTTTTCTACTACTCTAATGGGTTATGTCACGAAGGTATCATTACGATTAAACCCCGTTTACTCAAAGTATGTACGTGAAACCGATTCTATGGTGTCCAAAGGAATTAAACCAAGAATATTGTAATTTCACCGACATGCCTCTACACACTTCCCATCATAACCATTACATTCTCACTGAGCGTGAATATAGCCATGCGCTTAAATCCTGATTGATAACCCTTTAAGAGAGAAACCACACCTCTCTATTCAAGGCGGCACCACCTCTAGGTCATATAGGCAAAGCTACTATAACATCCTCGTTGCTAAGACGCCTCAAAAGCTTTGTTAAGAGAATAATCTCATCCTTTCTCGGCAACGTCGTGCTATCTAAGCAATACATGGGTTAATTTGTTGATAGCACCTTCTATCAATTAATGACTTGGTTATTACCCTTTATACTCGTAATGCAGGAGCACTACAATCGAGTTAGGTTTCCATCACTAACCGATTCTCAATGGTTTCAAACCCATGTCACTAGCACCTCTCTATTAGTCTCTCGTCATAGACTTAATAAAGATATTGACAAGTCTACGCACCACTTGTAATTCACAAAACACTCACCAAGTCTCTCGTCAGAGACTTAGCAGTGTCAATGTTAAATTTCTAGATTACTTGACAAACATGTCACTCATGGTCATTCTCAAACATTCATATGCATTCCATCACAATGGAATAATGAGGTATTAGATAACTAATCCTCTTAACCTCTTATATTGCCACAACGAGGCAATGAGCTCAGCTTACATTCAATAAACGCTTTATTGAATATAATCCAATCCAACTGCTTGTGAATTTAAATTAATGAAGCAATCAATCTGAGTTATACTCATTCCCTCACTTAATGCTTCTTGTCTCACTTCCGGTTTGTTTACATATAAACATATTACCTGTTGACAATAAGGCAGACTTGGCAAAACATATATGTCACCTCAAATACCCCCACCATTTGAGGTATCTTGGTATAATCACTATTGATCACTATGGTTTACAACAAGCCTGCTTGCTTGGTCGGTTCATGTACCATCAACCATTTACTTTGATTTGCTTTGGTTGAGTCAAACTTTAGTTTTGGTTCAACAAACACTAAAAAGGTAAAATAGCTCATGTTAACTTGTAATTTGAAATACCCTACTCCTACCCAAGTGACTATTCCAAATAAAACCTCAACGGATCGTTTATAGCAAGAACATAAGTTACTGGTAAATCTAATCTCAAAGTGAGACTTGTATTCTTGAGACCTGGTGTCTGTTAAAGTCTTCCAAATCAAGTAATTTATTGCGCAAAATTAATTTACATAACATCTTACTTGAACACTTCAAAAATAGAATAAAATAAGAGATATCATAATAAATAATCAATTTTGTGTAAAAAAATAATTAGATTAAAATCGAAAGATTAGCCACCATGCTAATGGTTGTATTTTGCTAGACGCCGCGACTATATACTCAGTTATGTAGCGCCATTCTCCGTGAGCTTGGCGATACATCCCTTTTTGAATGTATCCTTCATCGGTAACACTACAACAAAAAGGCGAATGGATGACGAGGTTTTCACTTGTTCCCATTGTCTTCGGGAAAACCCCGCTACACAATCATAGCTTGTGTTCTCAATTTCAGTCACACCTTCTCGGTGACTTACGCCTCGTCTATCAACCATGCAATAGTTCAACCCTTAATAATTTTGTGAAAACACTAACAAGTCATGAACACAAGAACTATCTGTCCTAATGCAGCATAAATTTTCAAAGCACTGGCTATAGAAGATATAACAGTTATGATTCCCTTTAATAGATATCGTGGTCCACCTTAAGAACTTTTGTGAGACCCCCAAAATCTGACATGGAACAACTAGGCAACGAGGGGGTAACACGTCATAGTACAAGAAACAATGAATTACAGTTGACACAAAGCTGACATAATAAAAGCATATATATCACATCATAAATGATCAGAGTTTTAAACATAGGTCCCATAGTTTTATATGCGGAAAGATATATTATTTCATCATGATTTATAACATAAAGTTGCCCAAAAGATATAATAAATTTCTGACAGTTTATAATAAAACTAGTCTTTTAAAAGTATCACAGAAATCTCCAAGCTGCGATAATATCTTGCGGGCTCCCATCCAAGCAAAGCTAAGTAATAATACCTGAGATTAAACATGTAAAATCGTCAACACAAAGTTGAGTGAAATTCATAGGTTTAGCAATAAAGGTGTGGAACACAAGCATTCTTTTGTAAAACAAGTAAATAGAGAAAATGGTTATGATCAACCAATATTATTGCTGTTTAGTTCATGAACCGAAGCTTAACTCAAAGTAAGTTCCTCTAGGGAGTATTCAGCCTAAATACTCAAGTATAAACAAATGTAAGTGCGTCAAGGTAATCGGGACGGGGATTGTCAATCCCGATGGATCCACCCACAACATTCGCGCTTAGCGCAAAGCATACGGGACAATTAACGGTTCATGATCAAGAGAGGAAACTTAAGGCTATTAACTATAAGCAATAATATCAATGAAAACTGTTGGAAAGCATACAAGTCTGAATAGCATACAAGTTCTGAATAGCATACAGTTTTTAAATGGATGTGTTCCACCATGTAAAATCTCACCCCGCGTTTAGAAACAATGTACAAGTAGTAAAAGGGGCTATGAACTCACCTTTAGTAAGTAATCACAAGGTAAAAGGGGCTGAGCAAAAAGAAGTCTTCACGGACCTATGCAATGGTGACGCGTAATAAGAATGCGTTCAATGAAGCAATAACGTTTTAGAAGTGGTGGGACATAGTATGACTAGGTAACTTGCGTGCGATGGCGAGACCTAAGCTTAAGTTAAAATTTTGACCCAACACCTTGAACCTACTGTAATAACCTAATATCAACCTTGTATGATGGTCCAAGCATTTATGTGTGGGTTCCGAACACGTTTAAGACTCGGTTTGAAAAACCAAAACAAGGGACTGCATTCAGTTTTCTGAAAAAGGTTGTGAAGATTTGGTCATATCTAAAAATCTATAATAGTACAGGAGGTGAAATTTCTTGACATGTATAGGTATTTCTCTTACCTTTAAAAGTTGGGAAAGAAAAGCCCTAGAACTATTTTCAATCAACGGGAAATGCACTTTTAGTGACAGACTATCAAAACAGAAAGTTGTAAACGTCTTTCGTACCTTACGGTAGATTAAGCATAAATCCCAATCGGTAAAAGATTTTGACACGAAACCAAAAAGAGAAGTTTTATTATATTTGTAGCTACTGTAAAAAGTCATAAAATCATAAATTAATCTTTTTTACCCAAGTCAATTTACCCACGTTTTAAGCATAACATTCAGATTTGACCTAGTTTAGTAAAACGACCGTTTGGGACTCATCCGGACACTTCCCGTTTCCATCCAACTCAACACATACTAATCACATCAGTGGGTATCCATTTTTCAAATAAAAACAAGGTCATATGTTTAAGAAAATTTTGCCATGACCTGTTTGTTTCTGTGGTGATTTCCATACTAGAAAAACAACTCCATTTAGCTACCTAACCTCAATCAAGCAACACTTAGGCTATACCAAATCGCCACGCAAGTGTCCTAAGTCCTAATATGCCCTAAGTATCTATAATCTCAGTGGGTTTCACCCAATGAATTCAAAATTCATGAATAAAAAGAATCAAAGTACTAGTAACATCAAAACTAAAATGCTAGGAGTGACTACCTTCATAACAAGTAGGAATTAATCCAAACACGTAAATTAAACAATTCCTCCTCCTTGATCCTTAGAAATTTCGTGGCCCTTAGCCACGTGTTAAGTCAATCACGGTACTCAGCAATTGAGTAGAAATAATGTAGTGAGACGATCACCGACGATATGGATGCCCGGGGAAAACACGAAAACCGCAACCTATCACAATAAGGCGCGCGTTAAGACTCGAACTCAATATCGATATATATACCAAATATAACATGACTCAAATGTTTTCAAAGTATACACGTTTCAAAACCATTGACACGAATCAAAAGAATTCATTTATCCAACGTTACTCGTTATAACACTTGAACACTTGAAAATGACTCGTCATACGACGCCAAGTCAACGCAAGTCAAACTATCCTTTACCCTTATTTGGACCAGTAGCTAAGTCATTTATATAATGACTAAGCACTTGAGTAAGTCACCATGTCCGATAGTGAACACTCAAACTCACGCAACACAAGCATTTGAACTACGTGTCCAAAATAAAAATCAGCAAGTACACCCCGAATGCACACCGATCTACCCTATCTAGACATGTCCGTTTTACATGAAAATTGGTTTCAAGGTCACTTATAACCTGTATAAGACCTCACCAAAATTTGAGCTAAAGTTCACACTTTAAAATCCATCAGCTCGACACTTTACTCGACTCCAAATTTTAGGACAGATTTGTGCACTTGTTTTGTAACACCGTTTGGACCACTTTAAAAATACTATCTCGACAATCCGTCTTTTGAAACCACTACTAGACTCATCAAACTCAGTTTGTAAACTTTGAAAATCAGTAGTATCAACTATCTAACCAAGCCTAAAGTCCCCGAGAGTCGACCCAAAATCAGCCACAATTTCGGATTGTGCCGACTTGCGTCTCCCGGTACACGAAAACTAAAACTAGCATAACTTTTGACTCGTAATGAGTTATAGGCTCTATCTTATATCGAAACGAGCGTCTCGGAAAACTCTACAACAATTTCAAATAATTTCAGTCTTTCACTGACCTTAAACCCACGAAACAATCTGTTTAAAGCTGCTGTCCCAAATTACCTTTTTAGAAAACATGATAAACCAATTTTCCCACCAAAGCTAATCATTCCCATACCTCTAGGATCACTATACTATCATACCCATCAACCAAACACTCCTAAAAACACTTGTATGAAAAATCTAACAAAAATCAAAGATTAAAAACAAGACTTTTAAGGATCAAAACATGATAATCTTACCAAATATAACATATGCAAGATGATTAAATCATCATACAATCATTGAAATCAAAAGTTCTTGAAATTTTGATGCATGTGGGTGATTTTAGTATCAAAAGAATCACCATTGAATTTTATGAATGGGTCTTTATTTTGTTTTGATCAAATCATATGGAAAATTGATGAAGTGAGGTGTTTTGTATAATGGTGGTGATGGTTTGAAGAGAAAAAAATGGGGAGGGAGAGAAATTTTACTAGTGTGTGTGTTTTTTTTAGTGGAATGAAGTTAGTTGGTGAAAAAAATGTATATATAGTAAGGTTAGGGTAAAATTTGCAAATATTGAATAGTTTTGGCCTTAAAAACAATTAATAGTTTTAAAGGGTAGAAAATGGTTATTGGTAAATATTGAAAATATTTACGGGGCTCGGGTTTCGTAAAAATACTTTTCAAAAGTTACAATGCATCATAAAAATGATTATATGATTTCCCGTCACGACTTAATACGTAATTAAAATGAAATCGTCTAAAATATTAATTATCGAAACAATCGATAAATAAATGTAAACTTTTGGGCATCCGTCGGTATCGCGATCACTAGGAAATTCTCGTTGTACATTGATTTGAATAAACTCGTTGTAAAACGCACACGGGTGATTTTAAATCAAAAACATTGATTTAAAATAAATATGGAAAAATAAAATGAAAATTTATAATTCCATACAAAGTATTTATCGATAATCAGAAAAATACTTAAAAAAAAGTATAATTTAAAAATCTCAGGATTTACATATAGCAATACAAGAAAACGTAATACGTTGGAAAAATTCAAGAAGCACGAATAAAAAGAATAAAATAATGTTGGGAAAGTACGGGTTCTCACAACTTTCAACATCGAGCTCTCGTCTCACAATATCATATTTTAGTGTTTGTTTACCTTTTGTACCTACTTGTACAATTTGACTACAACTCAAACATTAAAGTATTGAAATTAATGGAACAAACATAAATATACATCTTAGAATAGTTTTCTACTTATCTCAAGATTAAGACATATATTACATCTCTTATGCAATACTATCTTATATTCTTATACATATATATTTACTTGAAAAACCTCATTAATGCATCTCAATACACACGCATTGAAGCTCCAAATAAAGTGTCTAAAACTTACGTTTGGACCCATTCCAAGCGCGTTTAAATCCTTTAAGAATGTTGATTCAAAGCATATGCTTAAGATTATTTCTCAAAACCTTCTTGGGATGTAGATACATAATAGAAGACAACTTATGTAACACTTAATTTATGGACTACAAACATTATAAATAACACACAAATAAGTGACGGTGAAACCTGAAAATTGACCGTAATGCATCTTGTTTGTTCACAAGTAACAGCAACATAACCTTTACCCCTTTAGTAACAACACCAGCTTCACATCATCTCTATCAGCATCAACATGAATGAGAAATCGTCAAAGAGTCTAGCACGGGAAGAGGTTTCGTGTCCTTAAAGGATTTTACGGGCTCTATATGATGTGAGCCTCATTACGTAAAAGCCCCAGGATTAATGTAGACCCGCGTTGTATGTCGCCAGCAAACGAGCACAACGCAATGTTAATGGTGATAGCAAGAAAACTCGAGATGGCAGAAGCAAAATGTAGTAGGACTATGTGTGTGTTATATTTCATTGTATTAGATTTCTTTCTGCTACTTTTTCAAGTGACCACAGAATACACATATTTATATCATGTTAAAAGAGATAAGATCATGGGCTAATGGTTGTAGTTACGAATGCCCTCCTAATCAACCCACTCTCCCTTGTTTCTCTTGTTTTATGTTTTTAAATATATTAAAACATAAAGATACAATGTATCATTAAAGACGAATATTCGAGTTAAAATTTTATTAGGTTTGGGTAAATAATTTTTACCAATCAATATAATATGTAAAAATAAAATTCCGTCGCATATATATAAAATTTATATATTTAAAAAAGAACTCGAAAAAATCGAAATCCGACCGGATTTCGAGAACCGTGTTGACGCGGGTCACCCCAAACCTGGCGGGTCTAGCCTAGTTTGGAAAATGTGAAACCTTGATCAATGTGATCCGTTTTTCGGTCGAAACCAAATCAACCGTTCGACCTATACCCGGTTTAAAAACATCGCCGTTTACTTGTTATTGCAAAGAGTAAAAATAAAAATTGATGTATTTCATTTATGCATGTACTTGTACTAGTTTTACTTTAATAATACTATACTTATCTTCCCAATAAAATCAACTAATCTCCTTTCATATTTTCATCTTCTGCCATTTTTATCACTCAAAAGATTCAACATACGCATGCTATCTATGGTTATCGTCGTATCTTATTCATTTGATGCCTAATAACAGGCATTCGGACATGACCACCGCCTCTAATTGTGTCAGAGCTTTCACATCTATCCGTCTCAGAAAAAAACAAACACACCAAAATCTGGATGAGGTCTGACTGCGTCTGACTCAATCCGTTTTCAGAGGTAGTCAGACATTTTTACAAAAAACAAACACAGTCTAAGGCCATATTTGTTTTTGCAAAAAAACGTTTGACCGCCTGTGACGTCTTAATAGTCAGACGCGCGGTCAGATGTCAAAACTGTTTGTCTTTTTCGGGTGAGTCAGATGCATCCAGGGGTTATACGTCTGACTGAGTCAGAGGTGGTGATTCGGTCTGACCGGCTCTCAACAATGCAAAAGCACCCAAAATGTTTCTGCCATCACACAAATTTGACTGTTTTTGTTTTGTAAAAAGATAGAACAATGCAAATTTTTTTTTTTGAACAACGCAAAACTAAATCTGCTAATTTTGAAGAAGAAAAGTTTCAAAAAGAAGATGCATTGAAAAATGTGAGAAAATAGTACAATTATATATTTTCATGTGGGGTGAGAGAATAAAAATAAAATAATGCTTAAAAGCTAGATGCAAATATTTACTGCGTAGTATTATATCGGATAAAAGTTATAAAATACTATCTTACTTATTGATTTGTGCCGACTTTAAACACTTATTATTTAATATCGTGATTTTACCATTCTACTTGTTGGTTTTGTAACAATATTACCATTATGACCGATTACTTTTACACGTCATTAAATTTATAATTAAAAAAAATCAAAAATCAATTATTATATCTAAAGTTAAGAGTTAGCTTTTGACCCAGCTACCTTTACCCGATCTAAAACCAAACCCAACAACCATTATCCTAAACCTACATGCCCTCCTCCCCCTTTCACTTTGTTCATTCCAACATCTTAAAAATATAAACCTGGAGATTATCCTAAACCTAGATACCTAAATTTCTTTGCATCCAAAAATCAAAAATGGCAAAATTCGTCGGTCCCATGTGTACACAGTCGACACTATCAACCGCCAAAATCTTCTTAACCTCCTCTTCAGATTCCACCTGACAATAATTATACGAAATATGTGAAGAGGTCAATTAAATACCACATGTTGTGATTAGGTACAAAATTTGTTATTTTGATCTTAATGGGGTCTTCATCTTCGCATATCAGTAAAACTTGAGATTTTGTAATTGACCAATCAAAACAAGCAAGGTGAGCAAAAAAGTGGAAAGTTATAGTTTTGGTCACTGTTAGTATCATGAGATGCAAAATCAAACAACTATTAACCAAAATATTTTCCAAACAGATGCAAAATCTTGTGTCACTGTGTATTATGCGATGTGTTTTTGTTGGTGTGATTGGAGAAAAAGATGGATGAAAAAGTCAACTATCCAATTCCCCATATATACATAATGGAAATCAGACGTGGACGTAATAAAAAGAAATTAAATAATGATGTGGATATTACCGTGCCAGCGTGTCGGTAACAAGTTACCATATTGGTGACTTTGGAATAAATTTGACAGTAGAATGGTAAAGTCACGAGATTAAATAGTAAGTGTTTAAAGTCGGCACAAATCAATAAGTAGAATAGTATTTTATAGCTTTTACCCTATTATATCTTACTTTTTGTAAACTGCGAAAAAAGGGGAAAAAACAATGTTTTGAAACTCGGGTCGACTTAGCCGGGTTAATCGGTTAACCCATTTTCGGTCGAAAAAATGTCACTTTAACCCGGGTTTCGCATTTCTTTGCGCGTACAAGTTTACAGATAAATCAAGATATCAATTTATCGTATTAATATAATTTAATTATAAACTAAGAAAAGGAAAACTGAAAAAAGGATAAATAAAACCATTCAAACAATTATAAAAACAAATAACATTATTTCATTCAGATTCAGACTTTATGATAATCTCTTACTAGTAAGAGATGATAGTCAGATTCAAACTTTAAACTGTTAGACATTATAAACCCCCATGAGTACTATGTTTAGTATAAATCCTGGAAACCCTAATGGACCCGAACCCACAAGCCGGACCGGGCCATATTTATCCACTAATACTCCTCCGCAGTTCAAGCGACGAAATCACGAAAGATCGAACTGGAGTAAATTACAAGAAGAAGAAAAAAAACATAACCTAACAAAACATAAATGTAACCCTAAACCCTAAACCCTGAACCCTAAACCCTAAACCCTAAACCCTAAACCCTAAACCCTAAACCCTAAACCCTAAACCCTAAACCCTAAACCCTAAACCCTAAACCCTAACTCATCAAAAGTTCTAACAATCCCCCACCAGGTTGGAAAGTTTTCTACTACTCTAATGGGTTATGTCACGAAGGTATCATTACGATTAAACCCCGTTTACTCGAAGTATGTACGTGAAACCGATTCTATGGTGTCCAAATGAATTAAACCAAGAATATTGTAATTTCACCGACATGCCTCTACACACTTCCCATCATAACCATTACATTCTCACTGAGCGTGAATATAGCCATGAGCTTAAATCCTGATTCATAACCCTTTAAGAGAGAAACCACACCTCTCTATTCAAGGCGGCACCACCTCTAGGTCATATAGACAAAGCTACTATAACATCCTCGTTGCTAAGACGCCTCAAAAGCTTTGTTAAGAGAATAATCTCATCCTTTCTCGGCAACGTCGTGCTAACTAAGCAATACATGGGTTAATTTGTTGATAGCACCTTCTATCAATTATTGACTTGGTTATTACCCTTTAAACTCGTAATGCAGGAGCACTACAATCGAGTTAGGTTTCCATCACTAACCGATTCTCAATGGTTTCAAACCCATGTCACTAGCACCTCTCTATTAGTCTCTCGTCATAGACTTAATAAAGATATTGACAAGTCTACGCACCACTTGTAATTCATAAAACACTCACCAAGTCTCTCGTCAGAGACTTAGCAGTGTCAATGTCAAATTTTTAGATTACTTGACAAACATGTCACTCATGGCCATTCTCAAACATTCATATGCATTCCATCACAATGGAATAATGAGGTATTAGATAACTAATCCTCTTAACCTCTTATATTGCCACAACGAGGCAATGAGCTCAGCTTACATTCAATAAACGCTTTATTGAATATAATCCAATCCACCTGCTTGTGAATTTAAATTAATGAAGCAATCAATCTGAGTTATACTCATTCCCTCACTTAATGCTTCTTGTCTCACTTCCGGTTTGTTTACATATAAACATATTACCTGTTGACAATAAGGCAGACTTGGCAAAACATATACCTCACCTCAAATACCCCCACCATTTGACGTATCTTGGTATAATCACTATTGATCACTATGGTTTACAACAAGCCTGCTTGCTTGGTCGGTTCATGTACCATCAACCATTTACTTTGATTTGCTTTGGTCGAGTCAAACTTTAGTTTTGGTTCAACAAACACTAAAAAGGTAAAATAGCTCATGTTAACTTGTAATTTGAAATACCCTACTCCTACCCGAGTGAGTATTCCAAATAAAACCTCAACGGATCGTTTCTAGCAAGAACATAAGTTACTGGTAAATCTAATCTCAAAGTGAGACTTGTATTCTTGAGACCTGGTGTCTCTTAAAGTCTTCCAAATCAAGTAATTTATTGCGCAAAATTAATTTACATAACATCTTACTTGAACACTTAAAAAATAGAACAATTATAAAAACAAATAACATTATTTCATTCAGATTCAGACTTTATGATCATCTCTTACTAGTAAGAGACGATAGTCAGATTCAAACTTTAAACTGTTAGACATTATAAACCCCCATGAGTACTATGTTTAGTATAAATCCTAGAAACCCTAATGGACCCGAACCCACAAGCCGGACCGGGCTATATTTATCCACTAATACTCCTCCGCAGTTCAAGCGACGAAATCACGAAAGATCGAACTGGAGTAGATTACAAGAAGAAGGAAAAAAAACATAACCTAACAAAACATAAATGTAACCAAACATCATCAACAGAGCAGTCTCATTCTTCTTCTCTTAAACTCCAACCACACCAACAAAACATGCATAAAGCCCTCCACTATATTCGATTCATCTTCATAAACACCAATTGTGAATTGTGACCTTCGTACAAAGGATAAATACCATAAAAAGGTACTCATCTTATGTCAAAATTCAATTAAAGGTACTCAACTTTTTTTTTCTCAATTTAAGGTACCGATTTTTTTTCTTGTTGCAATGTTGGGACAATAACAAATTTAAAGGTTATATGTTAACGACCGCTTACTTTATTATTGCATCGTTAGTACTTTATATTAACGACACTTTATAATAACCTCAAAATTCGTTTTTTACAGTTTTAGACCGTTTTCTATTTTTTCGTTTGATTTTTACCGGTTTCATTCAGTTTTTAATCGTTTTAGTCCGTTTTTTTCGTTTTCTCTGTTTTACCGTTTTTGACCTTATTTAATGTGTTTGATATCGTTTTCGACCCTTTTTTTTACTGTTTTCGCTCGTTTCTTGTCGTTATCGCCTATTTATTTTATGGACGAAAAAAAGTAAATAAACCTAATAAAAACGTTCAGAAATTGTAAAAAGAAGCCGAAAACGAAAACAATTAAAAGCCATAAAATGGACACAAACGGTCTGAAGGGCTCGAAAACGTATAAAAATGGACGAAACGGTTGAATACGGTAAAAGAACGACGAATGTTGTAAAAATGGACCAAAACGATTAAAAACAAACGAAAACGGTAAAAATCAGACAAAAAGGGTGAAAACGGTCTAAAACTGTAAAAAAATGAATTTTGAGTTTATTAAAAGTGTTATTAATATAAAGGACTAACGTTACAATAATAAAATAAACGATCGTTAATATATAACCTTTAAATTTGTTAATTGTCCAACATTGCAACAAGAAAAAAGATCGATACCTTAAATTGAGAAAAAAAAAAGGTTGAGTACCTTTAATTGAGTTTTGACTCAAGATGGGTACCTTTTTATGCAATTTGCCCTTGTACAAACATCCAACCAAATAAACAACTATGTGGATTTGTGACCTTAGCACAAATCACCAACACACGAAGATGGAATAAACGAGTTTCGTTATTGTGTATGGTTGAGCGAAAGATCGAAAATTTTAAGATTGTTAGATGCAAGAAGCAGTGCAAACTATTAACCAACACAAATAATAAATCACCAACACTAAATCATTGAACAAAAACATTCTGCCATTATCCATTCAACATAAAAGCAAAATTTAATTTTTTCTTATCGAACCCAATGACCTCAGAAAAAAGAACAACGAAGGGTAGCGAAAGGTTTTTTTTTTTTTTTTTTAAGAATGGGACCGGGATTAGAATGATAAAACCCCATGAGTATTATGTTTTATTCATCAGGTATTTATAGAGTATAGATTCTGGAAATCTTAATGGACCCGAACCCACAAGTTGGGCCGGGCCATATTTATCCAATAATATAAACATCCCAATGAAACAAACACCACCTAAGTATATGACAACAATGAAAAAAAAAACTTATTACAAATAGCAGAAAGCATATTACACACAGGGGCTGATGCATGTGTTAGGTATGTGGTGGCTGCGCCTCATAGCTCGACCGAAAAGACGAGATTTTAGTATAATTTTGACAATTTTCTTTTAATCCCCCCCCCCAGTAAAACACAAATTGACTTTCATTCACACATTGAATTTCGACATTTAACACTCTAAAACCTTGAAATCTTTCATTTTAAGTTAAAATACTCGATTTTTTATTTGAATTTTAATTTTTTTTTTTTTTGCTATTGTCAAATTTTTTTTTACCCCCCACTATTCAATATCATGCGTCTGCCGCTAATTACACATGTAACTACATTTGCTAATGCAATAATCAAAAAGAGCAAATCATGTAGTGGAAGATAAAGTTAAGCCAGAATCATGCCTAAAACTAACCCTAATTAAGTTCCAGTTAATCCTATATAAGAGCTTAGAGCACTGGGTATCATGGTGCCGTGGGGTGCCAAACCCACGGCGCGAGTCGCGTGACCACTCCCCAAACCCAAAAAACCCACGGCGTGGGGCTACTGCGTGACCCAACTCACGGGGCGTGAGTCTTTGTTTGTGATTTTTTTTTTCTTTTTTTTGTGTGTGTGTATTGGGGAAGAAGGAAGGGGTATTGTGTGTATTGTGGGACCCACATTCATCCATCACTTGGAGTGATGACTCCCCACTTTTTTTCATGTGAGTGAGTGGGTGAGTTTCGATTACGTGGCACCCGAAAAACGGCTCACTTAGAGCCATGACTCCCTGCCCTCTTAGAACATATACAATGGCAAAGTCATTCATGACTTTTTGTAATAAATTTATTTAATGCATGCCATATAAATAAGTAAAGACTTTGTAGAATAACTTGGTATTACCAAATCATATCAAAAAGCTTTTTATAAAATAGTTTATGCAAACTACTTTTAAAAGATTTTTGATTTTATGAAAAGCTATATTTAACTTGAGTCATTGAAAATGCTCAACACAATCCCTAATAGAACCCGGTTTAATAAGGAACCAAAGTTTATTAGTGAAAAAAAATCTGGATGTCCACATAGAGCCTGTTTTTCTGGCCCTCGTCATATATTTATAGTTAAGAAATCTGTATTATAAGTCAATAACGATCCATGCGTCTTATGCTGCAATGTACCGATCCATGTATCTTATGCTTAATGCATGACTCTATTAGACTTTCGATAGCAGTGACAACAAGAATCTTCAAGGAATGTATCGTGCATATAAACACGTCATTTGTTGTTTAGACTTAACCGCCATCAAGTTTCACGCCATGGCCTGTATCTTAACCGATTGTCTTCTAGCTCATCCACCTTTTATTAGAACATACCACAGTGGCGCCGCCCAGGCATAGAGTTGCCTTTTTGTACTTCCTTTTTTGCAAAGTCTCTTTGTAATCTATGAACCATCAGCTGCATACATTATATTAAAACATCAATAATTATACACATACTTTTGTTCTTTTACTTCGGAGAAAAAAAAGTTGTTAGAACTTTCCTCCAAATACCCATAAAAATGAACAAAGAGTAAATAAAAAAGGGACTTTCTTTTCCACAAAAGTCATTTGTGAATTTTTTGCACACCTAATAGCAGATTTTGTTATAAAAAAACTTTTTTTTGCTGACATTTTATTGATTATGCCATGTTTGAGATAAATATTTTGACTAAACTACGTGTACGAAACAAAATGGTAGCAAAAGTGTATAAACTGACCTGCAAATAGGACACCTTCTTCTCTGAATCTTCTAGCTTCTTCGTTAAATCTTTCACGTGTTCACGTGTAGCAAGTACACCAACTGTCAGTACATTAACTTGTTTCTGCAAAACCACATTTTCCCGTATGACAGCTTCATATTGTTCCTTCAGAACTACATGTTCCTTTTCCTGATGTAAATAGTTTGTAACACACATCTTAGAAATAAATAATCCATGTTCAAAAGATACATACTTTTATCAAACATGCAAGAGGAACTCACCTTGGAAATAAGTATTGTGTTTTGCTCCTTTAAAGCCACTTTTTCCCGCATGAGAGCTTCAATTTGTTGCTGATAACAGTAGGTGTTGCCATGAGCTTTTGAGTTTTGCGCATGTTCTTCAGTCGTAGCTGCCAAACACAATTTTGCATAAGTAAAAAAAAAACATTTGTATTAGTATGCCTAATTGCCTATAATGCTGCCTTTTTTATATGGAACAGCATGCGACTACTTTCTTTCTTTTACATGATAAACCTAAATATCTATCAATCAGACTGTCCAGCTCTGAGATTTGTCCGATCTGGTGAATTCTAACTCCACAGGGTCATATAAAAGTAAACTTACAAACACAAACTTAAGTTAAAGAACTATATACGTATAGTAATAGTCATTATGAACACAAACGAGCAACATGCGGTTTTCTCAAAGATACAAATACAAAACCACACTATTCAGTATTCACCACCAATGTTGCAAAACAAGGTCTACAAGGCCGATTAATCGTCGTTTAATCGCTACAAGGCTCTCAACCTTGTCGATTAATGAAAAGGCGATTAATAGAGGTCAACTATGATCAACGACAGTCAAGGGATGTCAAACTTGCCGAAAATACCAAAACCTCACTATAAAAACTTGGGTCTATCACTTATAGTAACTACTTTTATGTATGATTCGTTGTATTTTACGAATAATGTTACCGAAAACACCTAAAACTCTTTAAAAATACCCAATATTTGTCGAAAATAACAAAAATATGCTAAAAATGTCAATCCGATTAATCACCGATTAATCCCGCCTAAAACGATTACAAGCTACAAGGTGGTCGACCGACCGGCTAGCGATTCGTGATTTTTACAACCTTGTTCACCACTACTTTAGTAAAAAAAAAAAAAAGTATTCACCACTACTAATTAAACATAAGGCCACCTATGATAAACGAGTTGCAATTAAAGATTTACTATGTAGCTATCAATTCAATATGAAACCTGCAAAGCAAAGTAATTACCTGTAGTCGCGGAATGGCCAGAATTCCCGTGTGGAAGATGCATTTGGTCAAGACTCTTTGTGACAGAATCAAGAGGAGAAAAACCACAACGAAGCTTCTTAGTGACCACCTGCATAGACTCCCATTCTTCTTCAAAATAAGATCTCTTATTACCACACACCATTGCAGCAGCCATTTTAGGTTTTCTGATGCGAGAAGTGGTTGAAGTTATATCATGTATTTGTGTTTGCTACGATTTATATAAAAGTTTGTAAGCCCAATGCAAGTTTAGTTTTTATAGCCAAGTCCATATTTGATAAAAGGAAACTAAATTTACTCCAAACTTTCTATATTTGTTTTATTGAAGACCCAAATTTACACTTTGGTAACTTTATTATCTTAGTTCTTTTTTTCTTTTGTCACAGAACACGTTATACTTTGTTCGTTTGCACAAGATTATAAATTCGGCTATCGAGTCCCAATCTTAATATATGAATGCATATGCAAGTCGGAATTTAAACAAGTTAAACATGTATTCAAACGATGAACTTGACAGCCTGCACAACCCATCCGATTCACGCCAGATTCACATAACCCTTAGTATAACCGATATCCGGACCGGAAGGGGTAGAAGACCGATGTCCAAATTGAAAGTTTATGGACTTAAAATTAATAGTCGTGAGATAGGATCGAACTCGGGATCACGGGATTGCACACATAACGTAAAGGGTTAATTTATTTATTAAATATATTTTATATTTATTTATTAAATCAAACCAAAGCTTAACTAACGATCGTTGATAAATAAAAGTTAAGTTATAACGACCGTTATGGAATTAAATAGAAGCTAAAAGAAGGAAAACGGAAAAGTTCCGGAAGCCCTAATTGGGCCTTATGGGGCGTCGGCCTAAAGGAAGAAAAGGAAGGAGGAAAGATTTTCTTTCCTAATTGGTGTTTAGCTTGGAGAACAAGTTTTGTTAAGCCTATATAAACATCCAAAGCCTTCATAATTTTTCACCCATCCCTCTCCCTCTCTTCTCTTGATCGCCGGCCAAACACCCTATTTTAGGGTTTTGGTTTTCGATTTTTCTATTTAAAATATATCTAGTCCTAGCCCCTATCTAGGGTTGTTGGGTAGATATTCCATAAGCGTTGAAGCTCGGTTTGTTCGTGCTAGACTCACGGTTAACTCGTTGTATTACGTGTGTACAAGAGCGTGATATAATCTTCCTTTAGATTATATTCTTGGTGGTGTTCATGATAAACCCTAGTTGCTGTTCGTTCCGTCGTCTTGTGGATCTTGCTAGGATAAAGGTATGTAACCCTAATGTTGATTAATATAATTATGTTAAATTAATGATCTTGTTAATCGCTTCCGCTATGCGTTCTTTGATCCATATTAGGGTTTTAAATAATTGTTATGAACTATATAAACCAACAGTGGCATCGAGAGCCGTTTTAACATGATTATAATTATCAAGATCTAAAGTTTTTAACTAATATTGATTTGTGTTAAAAATTACATGTTGTTTTTTAGGTTTATAAAAATTAGGGTTTTGTTTTTTATTGTTTTTTTTAAATCGGTTTTGGCCGAACTTTTTATTTAAAAAAAAAAAAAAATTTTGTAAACCCTAAAATTACATGGTAATTGACTTTAGATGTTTTGCATGAATTAATTGTTATGTCATGTGTGGTTATGATCCGTAGTTTTTTAATTGTTAAGAGAATGTGGGAGATCCATAATGAACGTGCATGTTTTTTACGGATCATATAATTTTGATTGCTATTTGCTTTATTTGATTTAAAGTTTTAAAATTAGGGAAGACTTTTTATGTTTATAAAAACCCTAGATTTGATGTTCTTTGAATAAATTGGTTTGCATGTGGTTTTTTGATTTAGTTTTTTTTTGTACTACTTGTTTTCATACGTTTTTTTTAATTGTATGTTGTAAACAAGGGTAATTTTTTCTAAGAAAAATAATATGGACTAAATCTTATCAAAATTAATGAATGTTTTGAGATGTAAAATACATATGATTTGCGTTGATTAGAATTGCAATAGCAACTTAACGGCCTACTCAATTTTGGCAAACTATAAAGTAGGTATAACGCACCGCTGGTCATGTACCCGGTTAAGGAAGGAGGTGTTATGCTTCAGCGCTGACCAAATTCCCGGCTCGCCTGTGCATCAAAATTGGAATTACCTACGGTTGTTATTGGTACAATTCTTTAAGGTTGATTTAACTACATTAGTTCACATCCGAAACACAATGAATAAGGTTATTGCTTTGTGCTATAACTAAGTTCTAGAAAAAGTACGGTGTGAATTTAGTTGTGTGTAAAATCTTTAATTGGTTTAACCAATACCTCAACTTGCAAGTATATGATGAACTTTTAGTCTCACCAAAAAGTTTACTAAACGTTTTATTAAACTTATGATATGGAGATGTATGCATGCTTCTCCGTACATGATTTTGACACCAAAATCTATACCCTAAATTTAAGTCATATGCCCTCTAATTGACGAACACTTGAAGTTACAATTGTCGTCATATAAGATATCGGACGATGTTGTAACGGAGAGAAAACTTCATGACTGAATAAGATTGCACATGAAGGTTTTACGTTCTTTAGATTAGTCGACTTAATTGAGTTACTCAGTGAGAACTGGAAACTTAAGGCATAAAGTTGGGATAAAACATGTTTACAATGCAAATGATTTTGGCAATGTAAATCCCTAACATATCTAGAAATTGCAATTTGATTTGGCAATTATTGTTCGACAAGTTACTGTGTTGAATACATTTGTCACTAGCAGATCAACTGATGTGATGAATCTATGTCAATATGGGTTCTAGTTTTTCAAGGAAAATACTATGGTTTTATTACCGGGGTAATTTTATTTTCTTGAATTGTATTATCGAAAATACTAATGTTTGAACTTATTTCTGTAGAAATGGCTCAACCCGAAAGTAATCTGACAATAAGCTCGGCGTTCAAATCTTTCTTTGAACGGCCTGAACTTACTGGCCCGAACTTCAATGACTGGTACCGCTCACTAAGAATTGTTCTGAGAGCAGCGGGTACTATCAATATCTTGGAAACTCCTTTTCTGGAGGATCTTGCTGAAGGAGCATCTGATGCGGAAAGGTTTCAACACGCTGCTAACGTTAAGAAGCACCATGAGGTGGCTGCTGTAATGTTAGGGAGAATGGCTCCATCACTTCAAAGGAAGTATGAGCTATTTCCTCCTAAGCAGATGCTTGATGAACTCAAGGCAGTGTATGAAACGCCACAAGCTATAGAGATCTATGATCTGGTTGATGCTCTACATAGCTGTAAGCAAGCTCCTGGAAAGTCCGTAAGTGCACATTACATGGAGATGAGAAGTTATATGGAACAGCTCATCGCACTAGGACAATCCTTCGATCATAATATGGCTATTAACTTGATCAATAGGTCCCTTAATAAGGACTTCGGTGATTTCGTTCGTAACTATAATATGCATTGCACGGGGAAGACAGTTAATGATTTGCATGCAATGCTCATTGACTTCGAAAAGGGTTTGAAAGATAAGGCATCCACTGCTACGCCTCAAGTACTGTATGTACAAATGGGTAGAGTGTCTAAACCTAAACCGCAAGGGAATAAGAAGCAGAAAGGCAAAGGCAAGGCTGATAAGAGCAAGCAAGTTGCGACTACATCTAAGCCGAAGCAGAACTTTGCTAAGAAATCTCAGAAAGATGAGACTTGCCACTACTGCAAGATGACTGGACACTGGAAGAGGAATTGCTCTCTCTATCTCCATGAAATGGCAGAACACAAGAAGAAGGCTGAGCAAGTTGTTGCAGCACCATCTTCAGATAACTTATTTATGATAGAGTTATTTAATCTTTCATACAAATCAAACTCCTGGGTATATGATACGGGATGTGGTATTAATATTTGTAATACCCTACAGGGATTTGAGTTGAAGAGGAGACTTTCCTATGGGGATCAATTTTTGCAAATAGGCAATGGTGCACAAGCAGCAGTTGAAGCTATAGGAATATTTAAATTAGTTTTACCTTCGGGTTTAGTACTGTCTTTAAATAATTGTCATTATGCACCTACAATTGTTAGGAGTGTTATTTCCTTTTCTTGTATGTTGGATCTTAGATTTACTCACACGATTGATAATAATAGAATTTCTGTTTTCAAAGATGGTCTATTCTATTTTGATGCAATTTCTGTGAATGGTGTTTTTGAAATTAACATGCATGATAAAAATTCCAAGAGGAAAAATAATTCTGTTTTTAGCATGAATAAGAAGAGTAAGTTAGACAAGAACTCTTCTTATCTTTGGCATTGTAGGCTTGCCCATATTGGGAAGACTCGCATACAAAAGCTGCAACGTGATCGGCTTTTGGAAAGTATCAATGATGAATCATTTGATAAATGTGAATCTTGTATCTCTGGAAAGATGACCAAGAAACCTTTTAATAGCAATATTGAAAGGGCTACTGAAGTACTTGGTTTGATACATACTGATGTGTGTGGATCACTTAGACATGTGTCAAGGAAAGGTGCTAGCTACTTCTTAACGTTTACGGATGATTATAGCCGTTATGGTTGTGTTTATTTACTTAAGCATAAACATGAGGTATTTGAAACATTCAAGACGTTTAAAGTAGAAGTAGAGTTACAACTAGGAAAGAAGATTAAAGCTCTTCGTTCTGACCGTGGTGGTGAATATTTAAGTCAAGAGTTTAAAGATTATTTAAGTGAGAATGGAATTGTTCAGAAACTTACTTCTCCATATACTCCACAACAAAATGGTGTATCCGAAAGGAGAAATCGTACATTATTGGATATGGTACGATCTATGTTTAATCTTACAACTTTACCATTATCTTTTTGGGATTATGCTCTAGAATCTGCTGTTCGTATTCTAAATATGGTTCCCACTAAGAAGGTTGATAAGACACCATATGAACTATGGCATGGCAAGAAGCCATATTTGTCTTATTTGAAAGTCTGGGGTTGTGAGGCGTATGTGAAACGTGACTCTGGAGATAAACTCCAACAACGCTCAGTTAAATGTATCTTTGTAGGTTACCCTAAGGAAACTATGGGTTACTACTTTTATTATCCAGCTGAGAACAAAATAGTTGTGGCTCGGTATGGAGACTTCCTTGAAAATGATCTTGTAAATCAAGAATTCAGTGGGAGAAATTATGATCTTGAAGAAATTCAAGAAGATACATTGCCTTCTGAAAATACTAGCGATGAAATTCCTGTAGAACCAGAAAGTCTGAGTGTTCCACCGGAATTAATTCCTTCACGTAGGTCTCAAAGGACTATACGTGCGCCGGACAAACTATGTCTATACATAGAGGATGATGAGGAGGAAGTAGGGGATCTTGGTGAACCTGCTAACTATCGATCCGCAATGTCTGATCCAGAAAAGTCAAAATGGATAGTTGCGATGAATGAGGAAATGAAATCCATGGAAATCAATGATGTTTGGATTCTTGTAGACGCGCCTAAAAATGCTAAAGTAGTGAAAAATAGGTGAATCTATAAGAAGAAAACTGACATGGATGGTGATGTACAATCCTATAAAGCACGTTTAGTGGCTAAAGGTTTTACTCAAACTTTTGGCATAGACTACGAGGAGACATTTTCTCCTGTAGCAGACTTACGAGCTATTAGGATTCTCATAGCTATAGCAGCATACTATGACTATGAGATATGGCAAATGGATGTTAAAACTGCCTTCTTGAACGGTCGCTTAGATGAAGACATCTATATGCAACAACCGGAAGGATACGTTGATCCTAAATATCCAAAGCGCGTGTGCAAACTTCAAAGATCTATTTATGGTTTGAATCAAGCATCACGTCAATGGAATAAGCGATTTGATGAAGAAATCAAAAAGTTCGGATTTATTCAAAATCGTGATGAGCCATGTGTATACCGCAAAGCTAGTGGGAGTAATGTAGTGTTCCTAATTCTATATGTCGATGACATATTAATCATGGGAAGTAACATTCCAAGACTTAAGGAAGTTAAGGATTATCTTGGTAAATGTTTTTCTATGAAAGATTTGGGAGATGCTGCATATATTCTGGGAATTAAAATCTATCGAGATAGGAGTAGACGGTTGATTGGTCTTAGTCAAGATGCTTATATTGATAAGATATTGAAGAAATACAACATGCATAACTCTAAGAAAGGTTTCTTACCGATGGAGGTTAAGCATGAGTTAAGTCATGAGAAAGATGCATCATCACCTGAAGAGGTGGCTTACATGAAGAAGGTGCCTTATGCTTCGGCTGTAGGATCTATTATGTATGCTGTAAGATGCACAAGGCCTGATGTGGCGTTTGCTCAGAACTTGGTCAGTAGATACCAACAGAATCCAGGAAAGTTCCACTGGACTGCTGTTAAGCATATTCTAAAGTATTTGAGGAGTACGAAAGATATGTTTTTGGTATTCGGGGGTAAACCAGACACAGAACTGAATGTAACAGGGTTCTGTGATGCGTCCTGGCAATGTGATAAAGACGATACGAAGTCTCAGACGGGTTACGTGTTTGTCATCAATGGAGGAGCAGTTGATTGGAAGAGCAGTAAGCAGAAAACCATTGCTATGCATGCGACTCAATTTGAGTACATGGCCGTTTCAGAAGCAGCAATGGAAGCTGTTTGGATTAGGAAGTTTATTGGAGATCTTAGAGTGATGCCTTCAATTAAAGAACCTATTGATATATATTGCGACAATTCTGCTGCAATAATATTCGCCAATGACCCTGGAGTTATGAAAGGCGCCAGACACTTTAAACGTAGATATCACTACGTTCGAGAACAAGTGGAAGCTCGAGAAATAAAATTTATAAAAGTTCACACAGATGATAACGTAGCTGATCCTTTTACTAAGGCTTTATCTAGGCCAAAGGTAGTTAAGCATGCCAAGGCAATTGGGCTGCAACTAGCTAGCGAATTCATGCAATAAATTTGTTGATTAGTATTTGGATAAAAGATGTAAGACATTACTGAATTGATGAAATAAAGAATGGATTTCGTTTATTTTTCTGTTATTTGATTTTGTATCCTATTTTACATGTTTTAATCCGTGAGCATTTTGATGTTTCTTAAATTTCCGTTGTCGATTAATAATATGGGAGTATTATTAAACTAAGACAATTCGAAATGGTGACAGAGTATACTTGAAAGTATATTGGTCACTTTTGGATGATATTTGATGGATCAAATATTAGACTTATCCCAACTATGTGATTTTACTTTATGGATCTTTGTCATTAAGTAAATCATAAATAGTTATCCTTAGACCTGAGATACCAGAAAACTGCATTGAATGTAGTGCATTTCTGTAAGGTAACCTAACGCTAAACGTAACTGGTAGTCATAAGGGTTATTTTCAGAAGTGTTGCGAAGTTCATGTGTTTTGCTTGTAGTCGAAATGGGATTCGTTTCCTTCAAATTATATTTGAAGCATAAATACAACTGGGCCCCTCGGGGGAGTAGTAAGATGTTTGTGTGGCCACACCCAAATGTGTTTTGGTAATCTTGCTATATCCGTAAACGAGAAACAAAATAGTTAATGAAGGAATGACTTAGATCCATATCCTTATTAACAATGTATTTGAAATGAAAGGATAATAATAATGATGTAATCATTAAAAAGTTCTTGTACAGGAGACCTTACCCGGTTTGTACTAGTGACATTGCTAGTGTAACTAGACGCTAGTCAATGTGATCACGATATTAGAATTTTGTCCAAGTGGGAGCTGAAAGTTTATGGACTTAAAATTAATAGTCGTGAGATAGGATCGAACTCGGGATCACGGGATTGCACACATAACGTAAAGGGTTAATTTTATTTATTAAATATATTTTATATATATTTATTAAATCAAACCAAAGCTTAACTAACGATCGTTGATAAATAAAAGTTAAGTTATAACGACCGTTATGGAATTAAATAGAAGCTAAAAGAAGGAAAACGGAAAAGTTCCGGAAGCCCTAATTGGGCCTTATGGGGCGTCGGCCTAAAGGAAGAAAAGGAAGGAGGAAAGATTTTCTTTCCTAATTGGTGTTTAGCTTGGAGAACAAGTTTTGTTAAGCCTATATAAACATCCAAAGCCTTCATAATTTTTCACCCATCCCTCTCCCTCTCTTCTCTTGATCGCCGACCAAACACCCTATTTTAGGGTTTTGGTTTTCGATTTTTCTATTTAAAATATATCTAGTCCTAGCCCCTCTCTAGGGTTGTTGGGTAGACATTCCATAAGCGTTGAAGCTCGGTTTGTTCGTGCTAGACTCACGGTTAACTCGTTGTATTACGTGTGTACAAGAGCGTGATATAATCCTCCTTTAGATTATATTCTTGGTGGTGTTCATGATAAACCCTAGTTGCCGTTCGTTCCGTCGTCTTGTGGATCTTGCTAGGATAAAGGTATGTAACCCTAATCTTAATTAATATAATTATGTTAAATTAATGATCTTGTTAATCGCTTCCGTTATTCGTTCTTTGATCCATATTAGGGTTTTAAATAATTGTTATGAACTATATAAATCAACACAAATGATGTAACCCACAGAATCAGAAGTATTATATGTTAATCACACACAATACTTTTCTCTCGGTCCAATCTTGGAAGATATGAGTTGAACTCGTGTTCAACCATAAATTTAACAGGAGACACATCCCATCTGATGCACGCGCAATCTATATAACCCTTTATATGCACTTCTTAAAGCAAATTTATATAATTGCATAGCATACAAATTTTTACATATCGAAATTTTAACGCAACTTTTAAGGATTACCCCCAGCCCATAACTGGAGAGCCTCGGAAACTTTTTTATTTTCGTAATGTGGTCAAAATCAATTCAAATTTGAAATTTACCATAAGATTGTTAGACTATAAAGCCTTTTGAGGGGGTGTTTTTGGGACAGCTTATTAAACCTTCTTGCATCTAGATTGCTTTATAAAATAAGCCACTAGCAATAAGCATCTTTAAGCTGCTTATTCAAAATAGCTTGTTTCACTTGCAACATCAAGCTGCTTGTTCAAGATTCTTTTCACACAGAAAGCAATCCCTAACGGCTGATCCTCTTATGTTTGGAGGAAAGGAATGGAGTCATCATAAACACGTAAATTAATGTAAGGACTTGCAACAACATCATGAAACTCTTATTTTGCATTAAATAACGAGATCGATTTATATATATATCATACTATAAACAAATTAAAGAACAAGAACATAGTTAAACACCCGATAATCCATAAATAACAAATGGAACAGTAAAAACATTGAAATTAGAAAACACCCAGGCAGTACGTAATTAAACATGAAACCGCAATCCCTACTCATCATCAGAAGCTTCATCATAATCATCACCATCATTACCATCTTCATCATCACATAGTACTATCTGGATAGATCCGGGAGCAAAGGTTGGGGTGTAAATATTAGGACCGGGATGAAAAACTTGGGGAGTTGGACGATAAACTTGTAGAGGGTACGTGCACTGAGAGAGGGGGAGGTAACATTGGGTGATTAGGGGTATACCGTGAACCTGTTTGACTATCAAAGAACTCTAAAAAGTCGTTAAAGGCTTTTTGGGTATCTTCAGCTGCCTCTCTTATCTCCTTCCCATGTTGACAGTTAAAGAACACCAAAAAGTCCTTTAAGGCTTTTTGGGTACTTTCAGCCATCAGTCTAGCCTGCTCAGCTTCTAAATCTCGCCCTCTTTAGTTTCCTGATGTTGCTTCATCGTCTCATCAACTTGTTCCTTAGTGTATGATCCTGGGCTAGGTTGTGACCTCATGCCCACTCTAACCTTTTTCATGTAATGTTCGTAACATCATAAAATAATTTGTATTACTGACGTTTCTTGAATTTATGGTATATCAAACCGTGGTATGGTCTGACACCATGTGTAAGCTTTCCAAAAATAGTAAAAGTTAGTACTATACTATATCAATGCAATGTAGATTAATCATCTTGTATCATCAGTCACTCTGCAAAAATGATTTTGTTTTTCAATCATAAACAACAATCAAGGTAGAGAACTTATATAAGTTCTCTCACTTGACCTTATTGTAGTTTATGATTGAAAAAAAAAAATCAATTCCGGAGATAGAAGACAATGAGAATGCGAAATAGCATCATGTTAGATACGATACTGTATTAGGCTGCATTTACCATGATATGAAATTGGATGCTGATTAACTGGTTAAGTCAAACGACAAATGATGACGTGTTTAACATGGCATATCTAATCTTGTTGAGACATGATAAACACGTCATCATTTGTCGTTTAATTTAGACTTAACCGGCATCCGATTTCATATCATGGTAATAAATGGAGCCTAATACAGTATCGAATCTAACATAATGCTATTTCGCATTCTCATTGTCTTCTATCTCACACACCTTTTTATTAGAACACATATGGGTTGGACCTCGCAGGCATAGAGTTGCCTTCTTCTGCTTGCTTTACACGAATTGTCAATGCATATTTTTCCTTCTCCAACCTTGACGCCTCCTTCTTTAAATGTTCAACCTCTTTGGTTTTCTTGTCATAATCTTTCTGGAGTTCCTCATACTTTAAAAGCATCTGCTGCAACTTCCAATGATTACAAGCTGCACCATAAAACAGGTTTCTATTTAGTTCCTTCAATTTCACGTTTTCCTGTGCAAGAGCTTTATCAGTTTGTTGCTGTTGTTCCTTCAAAGTCACGCTTTCACGCATGAGAGGTTCAGTTTCTTGCTGTTTTTCCTTCAGAGCCACGTCCTGCGTGAGAGCTTCAATTTGTTGATGTGAACAGTTGGTAATAGGGATGTTGTCATGAGCTGATGAGTGTTCGGCATATTCTTTACCCGTGGCTGCCAAACACAATTTTGCATAAGTTAAAAAATGAAAAATCATTTGTATTAGTAAGCCTAATATCCTGTGATGGGCTTAGGAAAAAACTACCAAGAATTAAAATACCAAAATTACAATTACAGAACTTTAGCAAGTAGAAAAGTAGTTTTTATGCATTTGGATTTTGACAGAGAGGCATGAACGTAACATATATATAATCAGACTGTCCAACTTAGAGATTCCTTCGATCTGGTGGATTCGAACTTCACACCGTCATATAAATTTTACACTCTTAAAAGCTTTTAATCATCCAAATCATTCATTGTTGCAAGTACAGAAAAAATATGAGATGAAACATACAAAAGCAAACTTAATTTGAAGAACTACGTAATAGGCCTTATGAACACAAAGAACAACATAAAAAATAAACCGTGTTTAGAAACCATGTCCTATATAATATATATAGTAAACCAAAGTTGTTCTATAAAAAGCTAAAAACCCTAAACTAGTTGTAACTAAAGGTTTACTACCTGCAAAGCAAAGTAACGTATATATACCTGTCGTAATCGCATAACCAGAATCCCCGTCCGCATGTCGAAGATGCAGTTGGTCAAGCCCCTTGGTGACATAATCAAGCGGAGAACAACCACAGCGAAGCTTCTTAGTGACCACCTGCAAAGACTCCCAGTCGTCTTCTTCAAAGTTATAACATCTTTTATCACCACACGCCTTTGTAGCAGACATTGTGTTTTTATATAATCATCGACAGTGTTTGAGGAATTTTAGGTTTACTTTGATCGATCGTGTTTTGAGGTTAAATAAGGAATATTGATTCCGTATTTATACACTTATGTTTGGGGCCTTAGGAAAGTCTGTGGAAAAAAAATTCTTCTATTTAGTTTCACTTATTTTGATTTTTTTTTCTTTGACTTGAATACGAATTCATTTTTTTATCAACGAATATAAAGTTTTATGTGTTGTATTATGTTGTTATTTTGCTTTTTTTTTTTTACTAGAAATTAAGGGATAAATTCTCACATTCCATTTATTTTTATCTAATAATGGAAATTAACATAAGATTAAAAAAAACACGAAGATGTCATTTTTATCAAAATGTCCAAAAGTTGTAAATATGGACGGAGATACAAAAGTTATAAATATGACGAAGTAATAATTTATCACTAGTCATATTTCACTAGCGAAAATCAATTAAATATCATTACTGATGAAGCAATGAAATATCACTGGGATTTTAAGCAGTAACTATGTTATTTAACATTACTATTGATTTATCAGTAGTGATATTTCATTGATTTATTGTTTTATCACTAATGATATTTCATTGTTTTTATCATTAGTAAAATATTACTTGTGATAACCATTTTTTTGTCATATTTACAATTTAGTCATTCCTTCGTTTTTTTACAACTTTTGGACCTTTTGGCAAAAATGGTCCCTCCGTGTTTTTTTTTAATTGTAGGTAATGGATGGCTAGGATTTGTTCCTTGAATTCCACTAAAAAATAAGTTTCCAAAATAACTTTCGTCTTTGTTGGAACTAGTTTAAGAACCGAGTAGTGTGTATCGGATTGTCTAATATAGTTTTGTTATAATTAAATTAACTAAATCATGGACATTTTTTGCGGTATTGGGGAAATCGAGCAATAAAAGTTTTTTACTATAACTTGAAACAAGTTAGGTCATGTCATGTGTGGTTAATAGCATAAGGTGTAGTGGCGAGAGAGTTCGTTGAAGCTTAGCTGACACTCTCGTTGATGCTTGCCGAGACATGGCATCACACCGAACCTCAACGTTGTCCTATTTTCTTGTCCATTTCGTCTGATTTGCGAGTCAAATGAGAAAAAAGGAAAGTTGCTTATGTCCATTTCATTAATATTTTCAGAATTATTTTTATTTTTATTTTTCTACCTATTTATTCCCTATAAATAATACCTTGTACTATCAAAAAATTTACAGTCTTATTAAAAACCATTATTCTATATCAAGAAACCTTTCTAAAAAATATTACTCAAGTTCTTCCAATTCGTTCGATCACGATGATATATCCAATTTTGAAACTATTATGGGGATTAATGAAGAAAATGAATTCGAATGTGCTCGAATACGTAGATACATCAACTGTGAACGTGATGCTGCTGAAACATGTTTAATGATGGATTATTTTGGTGATTACCCAAAATATCTGAAGGAGTGCTTTATACGTCAATATTGCATGAACCGATCACTATCTTATAGAAATAGTTCAAGGTATTAAAATTATATTCAAAATATCGATCCTCTGCCAAAGCATTTTAAGTTTTTACTCCTAGAAGGTCTAATGAAATAAATTTAATTTGTGTAAAGATTGAAACAAAAAATAATATTGTTAGTGGGTGGTGCCCAAATGAAAATGAGAGAGTATGTTATGAGTGATGAAATATTTTTATGTATCGTGATGAAATGAAGTGACACTCAAGTGATATAAGTAATGCCCAAAGGTATAAGGATATCACTACACCTTAGAGTAAAAGGTGTCACGGTTAAGATTTTCCTCTTCACTTGTGTCACCTCAGCGCCACATCATCTCAACTAACCAAAACAAAAAATCAACTAAACACCCCATCACTCACAACTAGTCTCTCTCCTCTTCACATGGGTCCCACCACTCACCATTTTATTTCTCTTTTCATTTTCCACACAAAATAAAATTCATTTCACAAAATTAAAAAGTACAAATACTTCAAATAAAAATACAAATACTTAAAAAAATAAATACAAATACGAAAAAAAGCACAATACGAAAAAAATACGATATAAAATACGGTCGATTATTCATGGTTGCTCTTGTGCCCAGAGATGCTCAATGAGGTTTCGTTGAAGGCTTGAATGTACTTCTCTATCTCGAAGTTCTCTTTGTTTCTTACGACGGATTGCACATCGCTCGACCCATGACCGTAACAAATGGTTCTCAGGAGGGATGTACATTTCAGCTGCTTCGGATATCGCAAACCTTTGATTCTTCAAAATCATGTTATGCAAAATGATGCACGTGTACATGATTCTGCGTAGCTTGTTCACAGTCCAAGCACGCGCTGGTTGAGCAATTATATGCCATCGTCCTTGTAGGACACCAAATGCCCTTTCAATATCTTTCCGGGCACTTTTCTGACGCTGTTTAAATAGAGCGATTTTGTCATCGCGTGCTTGGCTGAATGACTTAACAAAACATGACCATTGAGGGTAAATACCATCTGTAAGGTAGTACCCTATTTCGAATTGCTGCCCGTTTACAATATACGGTGCCACTAGTTCGTTGTCAGCCAAAAGGTCGTCGAACAATGGTGAATGATGCAGCACGGTAATATCATTATTCGCACCTGCAACCCCGAAAAATGCATGCCAAATCCACAAATCGTATGATGCAACAGCTTCTAGAATGATGGTTGGGTGTTTTTTATCACCTCTCCCAAATTGTCCGTGCCACCCTTTGGGACAATTCACCCATTCCCAATGCATACAATCAAGGCTACCTAGCATCCCCGGAAACCCATGAATCGTATTATGTGCGTTGTACAACCTTTGAACGTCAGTTGGGTTAGGCTTTCTTAAAAACTCGGGCTGATACAAATCTATGACACACATATAAAAAAAGTTCAGACAATCGCGCGCACAATGTTCCCCCATTTGCAAGTACTCGTCTACCCCATCCGCCACTGTGGCGTTTGCCAATTGGCGAAGGGCGAATGTGCATTTCAAGATGACACTCATACTTTTCATACCTGTAGCATCATATCAAATAGTAAAAAAGTGAAAATGCTTGGGTAAAGGATTATTTGTTGCACAATAAGTTTCAATACCTCCAACTATTTCCAAGAATAGTTCCCGTCTCATGCGATATCGTTTTCTGAACGTTTCCTCTGTATATTTCGGATTTGGACTAAAATAATCCTCCATTAAATGTTGTTCGGCGACTTCACGTTCACGCCAAATGTATCTACGATGCTGCTGAACTTCATCTTCTTCATCTTCGTTAATCTGCATCACCATTTCGTATTCTTCCATATCTTCGAGATCAGACGGATTGGAATAATCAGACGAGCTACTCATTTTTTTGAAAGTTTGATTGAAAGTTTTTGTGAAAAGATTTGATTGAAAGTGTTTGTTGTGTGTGTGTGTTTTAAGATAAAAATAAGTGGTATTTATAAAAAAAAGTTATAAAAAAAAAGAATTTTTTTTTAAACCGTTGCCTAACGGATGGTTTTGCAGGTGGGGCCCAGTTTTTCTCTTTTTCATCTCGTTGAAGTTTGGCGAATGGGGAGCGGCGAGGGTTGGGACGGTGTCACGGCGAGGCCCGGCGATGGTGCCACGCCGTGACACCGTTTGCTCTTATGCTCTAAAGGTAACAAAAATACTTTACTTCAATGATTAAAAACAATCCCCTCTCTCTCTCTCTCTCTCTCTCTCTCTCTCTCTCTCTCTCTCTCTCTCTCTTCTCTCTCCTCTCTCTCTCTCTTCTCTCTCTCTCTCTCTCTCTCTCTCTCTCTCTCTCTCTCTCTCTCTCTCTCTCTCTCTCTCTCTCTCTCTCTCTCTCTCTCAAAAGCAAGGGAAAAAAAACATTATACCAATAGCATAACACACATGTGTAAGGGTGAGCATTTGGACCGTCGGACAGGACCGGACCGAAAAACTGGACCGAACCGGATCGGACCGGACAATTTCGATCCGGTCTTCGATCCGGGGTTTTTGCTAATTTTGGTCTTTGGTCCGGTTCGGTCTTAAAAAAAACATGTTGATTATGCTTAATAGGACCGGACCGAACTGAATACCGAACCGGACCGGACCGACCCGAACCGGACCGGACCATTTCGGTCCGGTCTTAGGCCGGGGTTTTGAACGATTTCGGTCCTCGGTCCTCGGTCCGATCCAATCTTGATCGATGTGGTCCAATCCGAACCTGTTGCTCAGCCCTACACATGTGTAACTCTTACCATTCATATATATATAGCTTGTCGTAATTCAAATGATGAAACCACCAAAATAATAAATAATAATAGTATATATTATTATTATTATTATTTTGTTACCCTCAACGTTAAAATAAAGCTATAATTAATATTAATGCGCTTTGTATTTTTATTTAATAGTTATAATTTACATATTATGAGAAGGAGAAAGGGTACCAAACTGCGCCGCTAGCCTTTTTTGTATGGTAAAACCAAGTCTATTAAATATAATGTTTGTGGACGTAATAGTTAAAACATTACTATTCATAACACGTTATATTCTGTTAAGTAGCTTCACAGACTCAGGTGTAAGGAAACCAAATGTATCAAACGCGAAAGAAATATTTTGAAAATAAATATCGAGTCTTACAATTCAATCAGATTACCACTAATTCAAATTATAATTATAATTTGTTTGATAAATTAGAATTCATTCATGTTATATTAAAATCCTCTCGACGTATTACAATATATTTTTTCAAAAAAAATAAAATATATATATTACAATATATAAAGCCATGATGCAAAACCAAACATTCTCTTAAATCTATACTATTTATAATGGAGGGATAGCAAATGTTGAAAGTTGAAAAAATTCAACAAAGCTTCTCATATAAGCTTCATTGCTATCTATATATGGTATTGTTGAATATAGATGAAAACTGTTAAAAAAAACGTGTGTTCCTCAAACTTATATATAGCAAGGTTGAAATTTTTATAGTTGGAAACTATCTATATCATGGAATGTATTAAATGGTGCTCCTTTATCTCTGGCAATGATCAGACTCACACGCATGGTTGGCTGGAAATTTTTAAGTAGTTTTAGAGCTGAATATATAGTAATTTGAAAATTTGATAGACATTCCATGTTTGAAATATGTAATTTGAAAATTTTCTAAACGCTGAATATATAGTTTTGTGCAGTAATTTAACCGCGTTTTATTTTAGTTATGTATTTAAGTGTGATTTGTTTTATTCATCTCATTATTTGAAACGTATAACAATATTTTCTGCTTGATTAAAAATTTACAATCCCTTCTATAAATACATGTAGGGAGAATTATGTTAATGAGGCTTATAAAAGCAAGGATTTATTAAAGTGCGAGTCCACATTCACAGCAGCCCCAAAGTGATTGATCTAGAGATAATCATAATCGATTAGAAGGTATATCGTTAGTATATCAATACGTCATTCTGAATTGTAAAATTGGTTATTAAATTCGAAACGTGTTCTTTATATTTTAGAAGTCTTTGATATGATGATATGTTTATTTTGCAATTTACAGGGCGCCTAAATATAATGTGTCTCTAATTCCACCACCAGCTTATTGAAGGTGATATGATGCATATATGTCTTGGAGTGTGAAACTGAAGCCCTAGAACAATTCGGTAATTTTTTTACTTCTTATGATTCTTTTTACCGGTTATGAATGCAACACGAAACTTTTGTATTTTAGACGGGATTGGGATAAATGAGACTTTCTTATATGGCCTACTACTATTTAAACAGTACACCAGTAATAAAAGAAACTTTCTAACTCATAAAAGTGACACTGTTATTGTTAACCTTGGCAAACTTTTAGTGACCTACTTTCCTATGTATAGGTTGGTAAGAATTCGACCATTTGAAAAGAACCAAGAAACTAGGAGGGAGCTAGATGGTGTGGTGGAGGATTTGTAAGCTCAAATGGAAGTCGATTGACCAAGGTCAAGATGAATTGAAACCACTATTAAGACCTATGTCTTAATAGATTAAACAATCATGCATCTGTTCTGACAGAAACCAACCAACTCAAATTAAAGGTATCACAACTAATGCCTGTACAGATTTTTATTACCTTTGATGTTATTTTATGTTTAGCTATTGGTGTAATATCTAGCAGGAGTATGCCTCCAGTAATAAATATGTACTTTAAGCTTGCTGGCTGGTCATGATATATTATCTACCAACAACAGTTCTCACTTGAAAATGGTTTTGAGTTATTGATTCATTTGAGAAGCTGTTTAAATGAGCTCCCAAACACCCCGTCAAATACTAAAAAATAAGCTTTCACTCCTTATATTATTATCACCATGATCAATATGATATGAAAAATTGGTTTAAGTGGTGTATAAATATATGATAAACATTATTATGAACTTCTAATTGCTTTAATGTTTTGGATGCTAAATTACAGATGTGTGCTTTATCGCAAACGAGCTGATATTCTTGATGCTAAAGAGGTATAACTATATATGTAAATTTTGAGCCATGATGCTCGAGATCAAGAAGTTATGCACTAAGTTCTTAGTTGCGTTTCCAGTCGGTTAGGTTAGGGTGATTGAATTTTTCAACAATGTGTATACTATCAGGAATGGATGCTTCTGGTGTGGCAGTTGTCGTGATTCGAACTGGTATTGTTGATCAAGTGTGGATATACTCTTTGGTGTTTCTTGATCATATGGATATAGTTTGAAGCTGAGAATGATCGAGCAAGTGAAGCACTCGTTACTTGAAGTTCGAATGAGGTTCGCTTTTGAGCATATTTATCATTGTCTACAGTAATACCCTTTAATAGCGACAAACTCAATGAATTCGGTGGTAACAATGAAAATGTTCTTATATGTTCCATTATAGTACATGGTAATAATTATTGCTTGAGTTAAATTAGCGAATGTTTGATCAACAATATTCAGTTACATTTTGATCTTTCACGTTATGTATTGAACGTTGCACGAAAAGCTTACCATAATATCATCGTTAACTATACGCCACTAGAAATTTCCGCCGCTATGCACGGGTACTCGTCTAGTAATAATTTAATGATATCATTTTTTTGTCACAAACATTTATTTAAGCGGTCAACAAAACATCTGTTGCTTATTTCCTAACACATGATCCGCATTTGCCAAAGCCCTTCCGATTTAAACGCTCTCAATAACCAAAACCAGAGGTGTTCATTGGTTAGGTTATCGGGTTGCTCGACTTTTTTCGATTAATTTTTTGGTAAAACAAGAAAACGAAAGAATTCAAGTTATGCTTAACCCAATCAAAAACCAAATGTAAATTCAAATTTGTTTTTAGCTAACTCTAATAATTATATGTAATTTAAGCTACATATATAATTTGTTTTTAATTGACTCTTTTTTTTTGAACAGATTTAATTGACTCTAATAACCTAAACTACATCATTTACATTTTTTTAAAATTTAATTATATGTAATTTAAGCAAAAAGTTTAGTTTCTTGCTTAAAAGGTATTTTTTATACTCTATTGTCTTAAAATAGAGTAAATTGCATGTTTGCTTCCTGTGGTTTGCCAAAATTGCATGTTTGTTCCCCAACTTCATTTAAATGCAGGCGGCCTCCCGGAGGACGAAGGTAAGTAGCAACGAGCCTCCCTGGATCTAACTCTCGTTAAAAGGTAATATTTCTGTGGGGGTATATTTGGTAATTCGCTTATTAATTATATTAGACCCGCTTTGGTACATGGGTTTACCCATATCACTCGGTTATAACCCATTTCATATTAAACGGATTGCACCAAGCTTTTCATATTCCAGTTTACCATTCTCAAACCTCCCCAAACTTTGTTAATCATGGAGGATCCTGTTCCAGACTTCTTCATAAGAGCCGAAGGTGAAGAATTTGACGTTGCGATATATGGTAAGTTGTTTATTCATTGTTTAATTTCAAGATTAATTACCAAAAAAATTTTATTTCGCCCTAATTATTATGTATCCAATTCTGACCATCGTTATTTTCTATGTTAACAGATGTGTATGAACAATTGTTTAGCATTAAATGTCACTACTATGGAAGGTTTAGTGATGTCCCGAACTTGGAATACATTGAAGGTGAGATTTGTTTTGTTGATATGGTGAATATGCATGACTTTAGTGATGCTATTCTGAATACGGTCATGAATAGTTTAGGTTATGAGATGGACAATCAATTACTTTTCTACTATAAGGTTCCACTTAAGACTTTAGAAGTTGGTGTAAAGCCTTTGGTTAGTGATGCTGATTACCAAAACTTTTTGAGTTATGTTCATTTGCACAAGGTTATGTATGTGTATGTTGAGGTAGTTGAGAAAGAAGATGAAAGTGAGAGTGGGTCTGAAATGGAAAATGAGCCTGATAATGACCTTGTAGATGATGAACATGTAGTTGAGGATGTAGAAGTTAACATGAGTGAGTTCCATTTTGAAGTAGCTGACAATGATCCTATGGTACCTAAGGTTACTTTGAATGAAGATACCTTAGAGGTTTTAGATTTTGATTCACTGGAAAGTGACATAGAGGATGTCCCAGAAAATGCAAGAAGACTAGGTCTTAGAAAGTTAAAGAAATTGCACTCATCAGCCAAATTTTATGTAGGAAGAGAGTTTGCTAACAGATATGTTGCTAAACAATTGATTAGAAGCTACGTTGTTGAGAGTAGGAGAAACTTGCATTTTAAGAGGAATGATCCAGTAAGAATTAGGGTAATTTGTAATGGTAAAGTTCCTAGCAAAAACCATAAAAGTGAGAAAATACAAGGGGTAAATGAGGACAGTGGTATAAGTTTTAATAAGTTAAATGAGCTTTCAGAAAAGGACAAAATATGTTGTCCATGGTTGTTGTACTTATCAAAAGGTGAAAAGGGAAAGTGGGTCATAAAAACATTCAAAGATGATCACCATTGCTTGCAATCTAGAAAGATAAAGTACTGTACATCTACTTTTCTTTCCAAACACATCACAGATCTGCTGATTATGAATACAAACATCCCTGTTAAAGCTGTTCAAGAACAAATGCAGAAAAGGTTTCATGTTGCTATTTCAAAGGATAAAGCCTTTAGGGCTAAGGCAAAAGCAGAAGTTTTTTTGAGAGGTGATGTTAAGGTTCAATATTCTTTATTGAGAGACTATGTAATGGAGTTAAAGAGGTGTAATCCGGATACAACTTGTAAGGTTGATGTTTATGGTAAAGAAAATCATGAAAGTCCAACTAGGATGTTTATGAGAATCTATGTGTGTTTAGGTGCTCTGAAAAGGGGATTTAAGGAAAGTGGAAGGGAATTACTAGGTTTAGATGGTGCTTTCATGAGAGGACATTATCCAGGTCAAATATTGACTACTGTGGGGGTGGATGCAAATAATGGCATCTATCCTGTTGCTTATAGAATAGTTGAATCAGAAAACCAACATTCATGGACATGGTTCTTAAAGTGTCTAGCTGATGACTTGGATCTCTACACCAACTCTAATTTCACCTTCATCACAGATAGACAAAAGGTAATGGTTTACCTTAAAAATTTCTTGTAAGTGTTTAGTTTATTTGTGAGTTTGTTTTATTTTTAATAAATATGATGATTCTTGTAGGGATTGTTACCTACACTTGAGAAGTTGTTTCCTAGTGCTGAGCATAGGTACTGTGTTAGGCATATATATGAGAACATGAACCAGACATGGAAAGGGGTTGAGTACAAGGAAATATTGTGGAAGTGTGCATCATCAACAACTACTGTTTTGTTTGAACAAAACATGAAAGAGTTGAAAGATTTCAACTTAAAAGCATATCAATGGCTTAAAAAAATACCTGCTGAGCATTGGAGTAGAGCTTATTTCTCTGGTAAGTGTCATATCCTTTAAATTTTAAACATTAAACTTATGTAACTTAATTAGTTGTCTAATGAATAACATTTTCCAAAAATTATAGGTAGAGCCCATTGTGACCTGTTAATAAATAATGTTTGTGAGGTCTTCAACAGACAGTTGTTAGATGCTAGAGACAGCCCTATAATTACAGCCTTAGAACATGTGAGGGGATATCTTATGAAAAGGATTGTAATTGTGCAAAAAGTTATTGAAAAAAGTGATGGCCCATTGACCCCTGCTGTTGCTAAGGTGTTTGAAAAGATTAAGACTGCTGCTAGTGAGTGCAAAGTTGATTGGAATGGGTCTGATCTTTACCAGGTTAAGGGTTTCCTACAAGAACAATATGTGGTTAACTTGCCTCAAAAGACATGTTCCTGTAGGAAGTGGGAGATATCAGGAATACCCTGCAGGCATGCAGTTGCTGCAATACATGATATGATAGACAATGGTTATGATGTAGGCATACCTAAGGATTGGGTCCATGAATCATACAAATTGGCCACTTGGAAAGCTGTGTATTCACACAAGGTTAACCCTGTTAATGGCAGAGATTTATGGGCCAAATTTGACTGTCCAACCACTCTTTTGCCACCAAAAATTCATCCACAGATTGGGAGACCATCAAGAAAAAGAAAGAAGAGTAAAGGAGAGATTGTGTTGGTGAAAGGTAATAAACTAAGCAGGGCTGGTAAAGGGATTACATGTGGTTTGTGTAAAAGTGCAGGGCACACAAAAGAAGTTGTGATATGAAGAATGTTGCTGTTGGTGCAAGTAATGCAGGGAAAAGGAAGAATGATGCCGTTGGTATAAGTAATTCAGGGAAAAGAAAGAATGTTGCTGTTGGTACAAGCTCTGGTGCTGGAACAAACAACACACAGGCAACACAACCAAGCCAATTTGCTGCTGTTGGTACAAGCTCTGGTGCTGGAACAAACAACACACAGCCAACACAACCAAGCCAATCTGCTGTTGTTGATACAAGCTCTGTTGCTAGAACAAACAACACACAGCCAACACAACCAAGCCAATCTGCACAAGCAAATAATCAAGGATCACAGGCTCATACTCAACCTTCACAAACTGATATGATTAGAAGCCCCAGCAGAAGAACAAAAAAGAGTGCCTGCAGACTTAATCTTTAATAGTCATGCTAATGACTTATGTTGAATGTTTCATGTTATTGACTTATGTTATTTCCTTGTTTTCATGTGAGGCCTTTATCCAGGTCTAGACTTATGTTATTTTTTTTTTTTTGGAAAAACAGTTGTAAGACTATTGCAGTTTGCTACAAACCTTATGGTATGCATAATATTTGATGGTTACATTGGTCTTTCAATTTTCTTGACCCAATTTTCTAGTCAAAGTCATGCTAAGATTTGTATTCTTTTCACTTAGACCCATTGTAAACCGTGTCACATTGGTCTTTCATTTTTGTTGACCCATTTATATTATCTGACCAAGTAGTTGAACAGATGGAGTTAATTGTCACATTAACTTTTCTACTTACCACACAACATAAATACTACCAGGGTAATGCCATTGTTTCATCAGTTATTTTCTAAACACCACACACAATGTCACACCTTCCACCTTTTGGATCAAAAGAAAGACCAAGACCATGTGTAACAGCAAGTGTTGCAAGAATGTTTAAGGAAGGGGATGTCACAGATGAGTTGATAGAATGATATGGCTATGTGGACTTCTATGAGTATCTTGATGATGATTACTGGCATAACTTTAAATATCACAGTAAGTCTGCTGCTATAACTTTAGATGACACAAGTACTGAAACCTTGGATGACACAAGTGATGAAAGCTTAGATGAAACAAGTGATGAAGGCCAATCATCAAAGCCTAACATACCTGCTGCTAGCAAATCCAGTGATGTACGCTTAGCTGGTAAGTACGTTCCTCTTTGCAAAAGGACCTCATCAAAGACAATCATCAAAAGCCCTAAAGCCATCACTGGGGTCGTGCTAGGACTACCCTGTCAAAGGACTTGGTCTTCCATTGAAGAAAAACTTAGGAAGAGGCCTTTGAACAACAAGGATGGAAAGGACAAGGGAAAAGGCAAAATCTAATGTGCTTTGTTGCTTGTGTTATTTCACTTTTATTTGTATGCTTATTGATGTAGGTTTTTATATACAAGTCTTAGGAAAGACGAGTATAAATGCGGTAAGTATTAATCGACACGATTTAGGAAAACCGTGAAGACGAATAAAGTCCAAGTTCGTTCTCGAAGGAGGTGTGTGGATTAATGTGCCAATATATAAAATAACAATGTTTGGATTAGTGACGTTTTTGGTTTAAAGAGAGAAAAAGTAAAGACGAGCTACGACTACGATTAAACTACGACGAATTAACGTAAAACGCGAACGTAAATACGTAAAACGTGACGAAATTAAAAATGAAACCTAAAAATTAATTAAAATATTAAACTAAGTCTTAAATAATATAAATAAGAATAAAAATCCAACAAATATATTTTAAAACCTTTTATTAATTAAATATTCAATTTTTAATGCTAATTAAAGCCCTAAAATTAAATATAATTAACAAAATACCCAAAATATTATTTTATTGAACTAAGAATTAACTTATATTATTTAATGACTAAAAAGTATTTTTCCTAAATTTTTAAAACTATTTTTCTATTTTTAAATGACTAAAAACAAATTTTAAATTAAAATAATCCTAAAAAATAGTAAAATAATGCTAAAATTAATTTGACAATTTTAAAAATCCTAAATTATCCTATTGAACAGTAGAAAATTGAAAAAGTTTTAAAAATGTAAAAATTTGCACTAAAAGACAAAACAGTTTTTTAATTAAACCCTAATTAACTTAAATTAATTATAAAAAATAATTAAAAAGGTGAACAGTAACTAATTTTTAAACTAAAAACCTTAAATTAATATTCTAAATCTAGGAAAAATTTTAAAAGTGAAAAATATAAGTTTTTTACACTAAAAGACGAAAACAGATATTTAAAAAGTAATTAAAAATAACAATAAACCCTAGAAAATACTTAATGAACAGTAAAACAAAAATTAATTAAACTGAAAAATCAAGGATAAAATAAGAAAAATATAGAAAAAAGAATGAAGTCCTAACACTTGAAAAAGTTCACAAAAGACAAAATTATAAGATCTGTGAAAGTGACATGTGGAGAACTTCTGTCTTTTTGTGTAGCAGTGGGAACACCAAAGCTATCAGTGGGAAAGGAGTTCCTACTGACAATGAAAATAAACAGGTCTGTGGACCTTTGTGGTTGTAGCTTGTTTGATTTTGAGTTTTGTTGGGAAACAAAGGCACCCCCACACTCATGGAAGTGTGGGGAGTCAATATAAACACAAAAACACACAGGCACAATGCAAAAATCACACACAAAGGACCAAATATCAGTTGCTGTGATGACTAATGGGGCTGTGCTACTTTTGCTGGTTCAATTGACACTTGGACGAATTTTAACAAGCCAAAACTAGCATACAACCTATCCAACTAGCATACAAACAATTAGCAATCCTAAGTAGTCCTATAATCTATCAACCAACAAGCTTTGAGCAACAAATTTACACAAAACAAGGCAATAATCCTACTTACTGATTTTTAAGCTTAATGCCAATTTTCTATCATGCAATCTACTTGTAACTCTTACTGAACTCAAACCAAATATCCTATCTGATAACACTACTGGTATGGAGTGTGTCTAAGCTATTTTTAAGCTAAAAGTTTGTCAAGATCCTAGCTTAACAAGCAGACCCAAACACTCCCTTATAATCTGAAACCTAATATTATCAAACCAAAAGCAAGCCAAATCAGTTTGAACACATTTCAACTTAACCTAGCATGTATGTAAGACCTAAACTATCTTGTTAAAACAGCTAGAATAACATAAAAAACAACTCTTCACAATTCACATACACATCAAAATCACATCACCATTAAAACATTCAAATAAGCAAAATTTAACAAGGAAGGGTTCAAGCCATACCAAGGGCTGATGCCATCTTCAATGCTTAATTACAAGCTTATAAGAAGGAAGGAAATGTTGATGTAGAGAGAAATGGGTGAGGACTACTGCAGTCCCAAACACCCCTATATCTTCAAAAAAAAATGAAAATGCAATGAGAAGGATGGAGAGGACTGGTTCCTTTTGCCTGCACAAACACCACTCAAGCCAAGAAACAAATTTAAGTAGCAATAGACCATAAGCTTTAAGCTTGTGGCTGTTGCTACAGTGAGGGATAGTAAAAAAAACTGAAAATAAGATTTTTCTTAAAAATCTTTGAAAAACTCAACACAAACCTTGCTTAAAAATCTTTTGAATGTTAAAAGCAACTTCACTAAAACAGATTAAGAACCAAATCCAGCATCCACTTTCACTTCCACTGGATATGGTTCAAAACAGATTTTTCAAAGGTAAAACTTGTAAACTGAAAACCTTTTAAACTAAACTTGCAATTAATCTCAAATTTGTTTACACTAAGAAAGCAGTAAAAATAGAACTCAGTATTGCATAATTAAAACTTTCATTTTCATTAATGATTTTAAGAAAATACAAAAACTGGAACAAACTTAAAATGGGTACAAGTCACCCATTTTATACTAAACTAAGGATTATTCTAGATGCTGAATAAAATAATACATAGAAAAGAGAATCCTAAACCCTAATCCTAGAATTTCCTTGTTTGCCCTTGGACGAATTCAGTCAAAGTTCATCCCATGTGATGCCAGCTAGCTTGAATTGATCTTGGTCGTTTGTTTGGTCCTTTGGGACCAAGTAATATCCTAGGGAACGTTGGATGACTGTAAGATACTTTTGTTGCCAAATATGGAGAAGCAGGGGAGCATGGGGGACCACTTGTAGTCACGGGGTGAGTAAAGTGAGTGGTGGGTTTTGGTTGTGGTGGGTTTAATTAGCATCCTGGAGCGAATCGGGTCGAACCCCTTTGTTTTGGGTTTAATTCACCCTGGGTAAACTTAGGGTTTATGGAGGTAATGAACAATGGATTAGGGGATTTAATCCCAACAGTGCACGTTTCCCTCTCCTATTTAATATATAAAATCCCGTTTAAAAAGTTAATGGGGTTGACTTGGTGACTGGGTGGTTTGACTTGGGTCGGGTATAGGGTGATTGTTTGGGCTATTGGTGGGTTTTGTGGGGTATTTGGTGGATTTGGGTCGGGTTTGGGTTTGGTTTATGGCAAAAGTGACCCCCTGTCTTCCAGATTTGTGTCACTTCATATTTAAACAGCATATTAGTACTTTCCCTTTGTTAATAACTTTAGCCATGTTGTCAAAAATGGCACAAGTAATTTCCAAACTTTGTTTAAAGGGCTTTTAATGCACATTATGCATTCTTCAAGGACCAAACTTGCACATAATCAACATTTTAAGGACCCTAATGCAATTATGAGTTTTGCAAGGGTATATAATGTCAAGTCTTCAAAAGTTGAGGGGCCAATCTTTCCAATTCTTTAAACTTCAAGGACTTCAAAGGAAATTTATGATTCGGGTCCGGTTCTTTGTGCGGCTTCGTTTCCCGTGTTCGTTTTTGCTTGATTCCTTTGATCTTTTGGTGAATTCACGATATCCGTACCTGAAATACACAATGAACAAACACAGGCACATATATGGGTATTTTGATGATATTTTAAGCGTTTTAAGCCCGATTTGGACGATGAGACTATGTATAAATACAGTCTCATCACTCCCCCATACTAAACCATTGCCGTGTCCCCACGCAATGCTAGAATTAAGTATCATAGCACTTCCAAAATTCATTTTATGATGACTTTTATTGAAGACATTAAATAAACTACTACACGTGTTTTAGACATAATGTATTGTTTTCATCACGAGAATGTGACTTTTAGGATCATAGAACAAGAACACGCGAATGCTTCGTTAGAAATAATTTCGTCGTCCTCGATTTTCACCCAATTCCATGCTAAGCGTGTAACGAGATCATTGTTATTATAAGTTAGCAACACGAACACATCTCATGAGTGTTAATTACGAACCTAAACTCCCTTATTCCTAAATGGTATCTCTTATATTTTATTTTGTCTTAATGATCACGAGGATACATCATCGACTTATGCGTGAATAGAGATTAAGTCTAAAAATAGAAACTTAACGGTGTAACCAAAATCATTAAATCAATAATTCATCCCAATAGACAACGATGTCAAAAAATTAAGTCAACAAGAAGGATCGATAAACACGGTTTTATAACGGTTTTGAACATGAGACTTATTACCAAGACTTTTATACGCCCCCTAACGGAAGGGCCTTATTATCTTTGGTTTACCTCCATCTTTTATTCAACTTCGCCATGAAGCTTTTATTATGACTTCGGTCTTGCCTTGCCTTTTATTATCCGCCTCATCGGTGGTTTTATTAGCCAAAGACGTATATCCTCACGCTAAAGCGAATTTTGGATCTTTAAAGGTTCGAAGATTAAGGCTTGATTCACTTTCAATTTGGGCATAGATTTTTCGGCCTTGTGAGCTTCAAATTTTTGCTTAATTTAGGTGAGCACTTGAAATCTTATTATTAGGTGAAGCTTTCGATTATTCGGGTGCCAATACTTCAAAACCGTGACGCTGGCGATACCTTAATGTTTTCCCAATTTAATTTCATGGAAGCTACCAAAACAAATTAGAAACCCAACAATAGTGACTAAACCGCCAAATCAATATTTATTAACAATTTATTATGCAAAAGCGTTGGGAGAATAAGCTAATAATTACTACACATAAGATCGTGACGATTACGAGACTTATAAATAACTCTATCATTTCTCGTCCTCATTTAAGAGACTTAGCCTAAAAAAGTTAAGGAATCGAGCTAAGTGCTCAACACGCACGGTCGAGTCAAAAATTAATCTCGTTCTCACCATCGGAAAACCTACATTCGTGTCCTAAACACTTATGAAAAACAAGAAAAAATTTAAAATTTGGCCATTTTTAGCCTTATTTTGCATAAAAAGATAACAAAAAGATGAATATTGGATAGCGTGTTGACGTAAGCACGGTGAAGTATCTACTCACCCCCCATACTAAAACTAAACATTGTCCTCAATGTTTCGAGTCTAGGGGTGTAAACACCCCCATACTAGAGACGAAGTCGAATGCTTAATCTCGAGCATGGAAAGGGTAAAACGAATAACCTAAAAGCCGTTTATGAATTATGCTAATAAGATAAACGTTAGAACATAAAAGGATATCATCGGATATCGGAATCTCCAAAGGCAACGATCGAAGCTCGAGTGATCCATAAAACGAACACGAGAGGCTTCAATGATGACGATGAACCTAATAGATCACAATCACAAACAACCACGAAACAAAGGTAGGAAGAGCACAAGTCCCCTCGTTACGTTAAACTAAGAAAGCAATAATATGTACAAGGATAAGCATGAGTATCCCCCACGAGGCACCTTGTTTTTGATAACCGAGTCAAAAGCTCAACTCGAATCCCCATAAATGTGATCATTTAGGGATAATCTTAGTTTGGTCATTTTTGGTGGGACTTACATGATGAACAAGGCCAAAAAGTACATGGAGTACTTTAAAAACCCGATAAACGTATACCGGGGTCAAAGATAGCGTCCTCGTTTTCGGATGAAAGACGAAACAACGCCACTCCAACACAAACCCCAATGGGGTAGAAGAAAAGAGATAAGAAGTAGAAAGGTGGGTCAATGGGTAAGTCAAACTTATGAGCTACTCGAGGTAGACTCACACCAAGCAAACGAAAAGATTTTCCATTTATTGCATCGGTGGAAGACCGAGATTTCCCTTTACAAGCAATTCCGGGATCGTAAATCTCGTTCTCGGTGGAGAAATGTGAGGGAACATTTGGGACTTCCCCCACACTAGATCCACACCAACCATCGTCAAAAGGAGTAGACGAGGTGGTAGCACTCATAAACGCGGTGATGACGGAGTTAAACTTGTAGAAAAATCTTTTAAAACATTTTTAAAATCTTTTCCTTTTTCATCGTTCAAAAATTCTTTATGAAAACCCGATTTGATAATGTCGAAAATATTTGGCGTGTCAAATTCAAAATTAGTCACGCTAAAAATTCTCACATTTAAGTCTTTGCCGGGAGGGGGTGGCGGATTATATAAGTTCTCAAAACGTTTGTCAATAAAGAACACCGCCCCCTCGGGGTCAACATACTCGTCATCCTCATGAACGTCGATCTCATCGATTTCTTCATCAAAGATAGGCTTATCAAACCAAGGTTTGTCATTCCCCTCCTTGAGTATCTTAGAAACTCTCTCGAAAAGATCACGATCAAGCACGAAACCATCATTCTTTTGTGGGGATCGTTGATAAGTTAGATCCTCACGAATGTGGTAAACGTCATTCTCAAATGAGGAGTGTTGATTAGGTAACTACTCGAGAATGGGATTTGTGGTCACATGAGTTGGTTCGTCATCGAAAATAAGACGTTCCAACTCATTAAGTTCATCCTCGATTTTGGAAAGATCGACCTCACTCGTAGGTGGAAGTGAAGGCATAAGAGCTAGCTCTCGTTCAATAATTTCCTCAATCTCGGGATCAAACTCGTAATCATCGTACTTCACATGTTTCTTCTTAGGAGAATCAAAAATAGCATGTGGATGTCGAAGTACGTGATCAAGCTCGGCAAGATCGCCATCGTCATCGTCAAAGAAAGAGTCGATGTGAGCACTCACAACCATGGACTTACAAGCACTAGGGCTATGCTTAGGTGACTTTTCTAAGACGAGAGGATCGATGTCGATAAACCCTTTAGCCTCAACGGGTGTTGGGCTAGGCAAAGGAGGCACTTCAATGGAGTTAGAAGTTGAAGCCTCAAAGACGTGGTCCTTCGAAGGTGGTGAAGACGAATCCATTTTGGTCATCGTCGTGATGGCATTAACGTCACCCTTCGGAATTGGTGGTTCACTTGTTTCGCTAAAAACATCCCAAAGTGAGTTTTCATCCATGTATTTACACATACCCTTTTGAATTAGGTACACGTATTCTTTATCATTAAAATCATCATCTTTAAAACCGTTTTTCTTAATTCTTTCAAAACATGCATCAAGCTTCATTCTTTCCGCTAAAGTAAACATTTTGAAATCATTAGAATTTGAATCATTAGGTTTTGAAACCTCGGTTTTTTCATTCTCATTAAACCCTTGGGATTTTCTAGCGAAAAAGTCTATTTTCTCATCCCCATATCTCATAGTAAGTCTCCCCTCGTGAACGTCGATTACGGTTCGAGCCGTCGATAAGAATGGTCGGCCTAAAATAATGGGACATTTAGGGTCACACTCGTAATCGGATATAACGAAATCCGCGGGAAAAACAAACTTTCCAATCCTAACATAGACATCCTCGGCTATTCCAATTGGTATTAAAGGTGTACAATTTGCAAGCTCGATTGTCATGTTCGTGGGGGTAAGCGAAGGCAATCTCATCAATTTCCAAAGAGAATGAGGCATGAGATTGATGCTAGCACCTAAATCGGCAAGGGCTAAACATCCCTCAATCTCGGAAAAATCACAAGGTAGTAGAAATTGGCCCGGATCCTTTTCCTTTCTCGGCATACGCCTTTTGGGTTTTTTAAGAAGGATCGATGCACAAGTTTCTTCAAGGGTTACTTTGGTAAGGTCGACAAAGCTCTCTTTTTGAACCGTGGATGGAATTTGAGGTACACGAGGGTGTGCACTCTTTTCCTTGGTCGCCACGTTCACCCTATCGACTTTAGAACAAGAAGACGTCTTAGAAGTCGAGGGTTGAGAGGGATAAACAACACGGAATCCTTAAAGGTTAGGGGTAATCACACGACCTTTCTCACGAGACGAGGCGGCTTTGCATTGTTCTTTCGGATTAGCAACGGTGTCACTAGGTAACGAACTTGATGATGAACCCGAGGCCTTGTTCATTATAGCCGAAAACATCTTTTTTATGTCAATTTGCCCTTGCTCAATCTTCGTGTTTTGCAATTTCAAAGTATTTGTAAAGTCGTTTTTCAAAGTACCAATTTCTCCCTCTAATCGTCTCATATTAGCCTCATTCGTTTTCATGTAATTTTGAAAATCGTTTGACGAACTATTTTGATTAGAATTAAAGTTCCCTTGGTTTTGATTACTTCTTTGAAAATTGTTTTGATTCCCACTTGAAAAATTGTTTCCTTGATTGTTATCTCGATTTTGCCAAGTTATATTACGACCTTGATTATAACTTCCTTGATTTTGATTCGAAAAATTTCCTTGTTGATTATTTCCTTGAAAATTGTTTCGATTTTGAAAATTGTTGCCTTGGTTATAATTGCCTTGTTGTGATGGACCCGCGTTATTTTGATTAGAAAAATTGTTGTTTAACGCACTCACATTCGACGTTTGGCCATCCGTAGCCGCACACTCGTAATAATTATGAGGTCCACCACAAAACGTACACGAAACCTCAACCGCTTTCACCGTAGCGGGAGCGTTTTTCTTTTGCATCTCAATGAGATAAGACGTGAACACATTCGTAAGCTTGTCGACTTTAGCATCAACTCTCTCAATGTCGCGATTAGAACTACTAACATTGGCGACATTGGCAACACTCGGTGCATTGCGGAGTTGGTAAACCTTGGATCGGTTCTCGATAATTATCAAAGCTTCTCTCGGAGTCTTACACAAAAAATTGCCACCGGCGGCGGAATTCAACGAGTCTTGTTCGTGAAAATTAAGACCGTTGTAAAACGTATCGATTTGGTGCAACTCGGAAAAACCATGGTGAGGACATTGCCTAAGCAATTCCTTAAAGCGATCCCACGCGTCTCTAAAAGATTCATTCGTTTTTTGCTCAAATTTCGTAATTTCATTCTTGAAAAACGTCGTCTTAGACGGTGGGAAAAAATAATTAACGAACTTGGAAACGAGATCCTTCCACGTAGTTATCGAATTAGGTGGCTCTTTCTCGTACCAATCCTTGGCGGCACCATCGAGCGAGTAAGGAAAAAGCATAAGCTTAACGACATCGGTGTCGACGTTCTTAAACTTGCTCGTGGCCAAAAGACGATCAAAATTCCGAATATGGTCGTGAGGATTATCGACTTCACGACCTCGAAACTTCGTAGCTTGGATCAACGAAAGCATTCCGCTCTTGATCTCAAAATTCTCCGCCTCGATAGCGGGAATTACGATCGCGTCTCCATAACCCTCGGTGGGCGCTTGGAGCAATTCCATCATCGAACGATTGTCGGCCATCTCCTCTACGGTTTCTTCAACAACGATATTAGGAACGTCGGTTTCTAATTCTCGTCTACGTCGTCGATTCCTTCGATTACGATTGCGTCGATTCGAAGCTTCGCTAGAATTGGAATAATCCTTCGATCGAGTGCGCATGCACTAAGCGTAGAATGGGTGGTAGCAAAGAAGATTCTTTTTGCGGTTTTTCGATTTTTTCAATTTTTTTTGGTTTTTGATTGGTTTTTTTTAATTTTTTTGGATTTTTGAATGTATTACGTAGACAAAAATCTACAAATCTCCCCTCGAATCAACTTTCTCGATTAAAGGAGCCTCAAAGAATGAAAACGATCACGTGGAGTGAACGCCTTCGATGACTTTAGAACGTTGGTGGAACACCAAAACGTTCAAGAGGGTTTAATCTTGAAAACACAAGCAAATATAATATACGTAGATAATACTTGGGCGGCAAACCCTCGATTAGCCCTCTTTCTCAAAACACGCACAAGCAAGCGGAGGAAACGAGGCGGCGCGAAGCACTTAAGAGCCTTTTTCCTTTAGGTCGTGAAATACAACCGCCTTATACCCACCTTATAGTTTGTGTTAATTGAAATTAAGCCTCACGAAAGTATTTATCTATTTTGCCTTTAAACTTTTGCTTTGGATTTGAATACAATGATCGAGTGATGAAATCCCGAATCAAGGTTGTGATTTCTCACGTATTTGGAGTACTTGTATATTTATTTGTTCTTACGTAGATACAATATAGTAATAATATATTCACAAGAAAAACGAAAACCAATATATCTACAATACAGTAAAAGATTTTTGTGTGTTTAACTTAGGAAAATTAAACACGATTTATTTGGATACTATAATATAATAGATAAAAATAACAAAAATGAGTATGTACGATATTCACGCTTTCCAAAAATGAAAAGCAAAAACGCACTACTCACACAAACACGATACTAATAGTAATGGCACACTAAACACCTCCCCGGCAGCGGCGCCAAAAATTTGATGTTGGTTTTTATATACAAGTCTTAGGAAAGACGAGTATAAATGCGGTAAGTATTAATCGACACGATTTAGGAAAACCGTGAAGACGAATAAATTCCAAGTTCGTTCTCGAAGGAGGTGTGTGGATTAATGTGCCAATATATAAAATAACAATGTTTGGATTAGTGACGTTTTTGGTTTAAAGAGAGAAAAAGTAAAGACGAGCTACGACTACGATTAAACTACGACGAATTAACGTAAAACGCGAACGTAAATACGTAAAACGTGACGAAATTAAAAATGAAACCTAAAAATTAATTAAAATATTAAACTAAGTCTTAAATAATATAAATAAGAATAAAAATCGAACAAATATATTTTAAAACCTTTTATTAATTAAATATTCAATTTTTAATGCTAATTAAAGCCCTAAAATTAAATATAATTAACAAAATGCCCAAAATATTATTTTATTGAACTAATAATTAACTTATATTATTTAATGACTAAAAAGTATTTTTCCTAAATTTTTAAAACTATTTTTCTATTTTTAAATGACTAAAAACTAATTTTAAATTAAAATAATCCTAAAAAATAATAAAATAATGTTAAAATTAATTTGACAATTTTAAAAATCATTAATTATCCTATTGAACAGTAGAAAATTGAAAAAGTTTAAAAAATGTAAAAATTTGCACTAAAAGACAAAACAGTTTATTAATTAAACCCTAATTAACTTAAATTAATTATAAAAAATAATTAAAAAGGTGAACAGTAACTAATTTTTAAACTAAAAACCTTAAACTAATATTCTAAATCTAGTAAAAATTTTAAAAGTGAAAAATATAAGTTTTTTACACTAAAAGACAAAAACAAATATTTAAAAAGTAATTAAAAATAACAATAAACCCTAAAAAATACTTAATGAACAGTAAAACAAAAATTAATTAAACTTAAAAATCAAGGATAAAATAAGAAAAATATAGAAAAAAGAATGAAGTCCTAACACTTGAAAAAGTTCACAAAAGACAAAATTATAAGATCTGTGAAAGTGACATGTGGAGAACTTGTGTCTTTTTGTGTAGCAGTGGGAACACCAAAGCTATCAGTGGGAAAGGAGTTCCCACTGACAATGAAAATAAACAGGTCTGTGGATCTTTGTGGTTGTAGCTTGTTTGATTTTGAGTTTTGTTGGGAAACAAAGGCACCCCCACACTCATGGAAGTGTGGGGAGTCAATATAAACACAAAAACACACAGGCACAATGCAAAAATCACACACAAAGGACCAAATATCAGTTGCTGTGATGACTAATGGGGCTGTGCTACTTTTGCTGGTTCAATTGACACTTGGACGAATTTTAACAAGCCAAAACTAGCATACAACCTATCCAACTAGCATACAAACAATTAGCAATCCTAAGTAGTCCTATAATCTATCAACCAACAAGCTTTGAGCAACAAATTTACACAAAACAAGGCAATAATCCTACTTACTGATTTTTAAGCTTAATGCCAATTTTCTATCATGCAATCTACTTGTAACTCTTACTGAACTCAAACCAAATATCCTATCTGATAACACTACTGGTATGGAGTGTGTCTAAGCTATTTTTAAGCCAAAAGTTTGTCAAGATCCTAGCTTAACAAGCAGACCCAAACACTCCCTTATAATCTGAAACCTAATATTGTCAAACCAAAAGCAAGCCAAATCAGTTTGAACACATTTCAACTTAACCTAGCATGTATGTAAGACCTAAACTATCTTGTTAAAACAGCTAGAATAACATAAAAAACAACTCTTCACAATTCACATACACATCAAAATCACATCACCATTAAAACATTCAAATAAGCAAAATTCAACAAGGAAGGGTTCAAGCCATACCAAGGGCTGATGCCATCTTCAATGCTTAATTACAAGCTTATACGAAGGAAGGAAATGTTGATGTAGAGAGAAATGGGTGAGGACTACTGCAGTCCCAAACACCCCTATATCTTCAAAAAAAAATGAAAATGCAATGAGAAGGATGGAGAGGACTGGTTCCTTTTGCCTGCACAAACACCACTCAAGCCAAGAAACAAATTCAAGTAGCAATAGACCACAAGCTTTAAGCTTGTGGCTGTTGCTACAGTGAGGGATAGTAAAAAAAAACTGAAAATAAGATTTTTCTTAAAAATCTTTGAATAACTCAACACAAACCTTGCTTAAAAATCTTTTGAATGTTAAAAGCAACTTCACTAAAACAGATTAAGAACCAAATCCAGCATCCACTTTCACTTCCACTGGATATGGTTCAAAACAGATTTTTCAAAGGTAAAACTTGTAAACTGAAAACCTTTTAAACTAAACTTGCAATTAATCTCAAATTTGTTTACACTAAGAAAGCAGTAAAAATGGAACTCAGTATTGCATAATTAAAACTTTCATTTTCATTAATGATTTTAAGAAAATACAAAACCTGGAACAAACTTAAAATGGGTACAAGTCACCCATTTTATACTAAACTAAGGATTATTCTAGATGCTGAATAAAATAATACATAGAAAAGAGAATCCTAAACCCTAATCCTGGAATTTCCTTGTTTGCCCTTGGACGAATTCAGTCAAAGTTCATCCCATGTGATGCCAGCTAGCTTGAATTGATCTTGGTCGTTTGTTTGGTCCTTTGGGACCAAGTAATATCCTAGGGAACGTTGGATGACTGTAAGATACTTTTGTTGCCAAATATGGAGAAGCAGGGGAGCATGGGGGACCACTTGTAGTCACGGGGTGAGTAAAGTGAGTGGTGGGTTTTGGTTGTGGTGGGTTTAATTAGCATCCTGGAGCGAATCGGGTCGAACCCCTTTGTTTTGGGTTTAATTCACCTTGGGTAAACTTAGGGTTTATGGAGGTAATGAACAATGTATTAGGGGATTTAATCCCAACAGTGCACGTTTCCCTCTCCTATTTAATATATAAAATCCCGTTTAAAAAGTTAATGGGGTTGACTTGGTGACTGGGTGGTTTGACTTGGGCCGGGTATAGGGTGATTGTTTGGGCTATTGGTGGGTTTTGTGGGGTATTTGGTGGATTTGGGTCGGGTTTGGGTTTGGTTTATGGCAAAAGTGACCCCCTGTCTTCCAGATTTGTGTCACTTTATATTTAAACAGCATATTAGTACTTTCCCTTTGTTAATAACTTTAGCCATGTTGTCAAAAATGGCACAAGTAATTTCCAAACTTTGTTTAAAGGGCTTTTAAAGCACATTATGCATTCTTCAAGGACCAAACTTGCACATAATCAACATTTTAAGGACCCTAATGCAATTATGAGTTTTGCAAGGGTATATAATGTCAAGTCTTCAAAAGTTGAGGGGCCAATCTTGCCAATTCTTTAAACTTCAAGGACTTCAAAGGAAATTCATGATTCGGGTCCGGTTCTTTGTGCGACTTCGTTTCCCGTGTTCGTTTTTGCTTGATTCCTTTGATCTTTTGGTGAATTCATGATATCCGTACCTGAAATACACAATGAACAAACACAAGCACATATGTGGGTATTTTGATGATATTTTAAGCGTTTTAAGCCCGATTTGGACGATGAGACTATGTATAAATACAGTCTCATCACTTATCTACCTTTAAGTTCATGTTAGTATGCTGATGTTTTTCTGTTTTGGGACTACAATGTAATGGCTTTTATGGAATGAATGAATGCATTAGCTTATAATGAATAACATAACATTAGATTATAAACAACAACATAACAAAAGTCATGACATATCATAATATGAACTTCATTAAGGAAAATTATTGACCAGTACAATAGCTGGTCAATTAGTTCAATACAACATAATATTGGTCAACCATTGAAACATTACATCAAGTAGCATAAACAAAAAAAACAACCAACTGCAAATCAAACAAATCTTCAACCTTCGATTACCAGCCTCCACTGCATTCAATGATTCTTCAAGTGCATTTCTTGATCTTAACAACCTTGGAATAATCGCTACAGCTCGAGCACACATTGGGGGATCAACCCACGAAAAAATTGACAAGTATTACAAAGACAACAATGAAATCTTCTTCCAGGATTAGTGTTTGTCCATGATGTACGAACAATAGATTGGTTCCCACAAAAGCAGTTCATATTTAGGGTTTGTGTGTTTTTTATAAAAGGGGATTTGATCTATGCGTGTGTTTGTAAATGTGTTAAGGAAGGTTATTTAATTGCAAACCACATGGAGTAACAATGCAATGAAATTAAGCTAGGTTAAAAAGAAATTATGAAAGGACATCAATATCCTTGAACAAAGAAAAGTTAACTAGCAAAAAGTAACGAGAGTTAGATCGAGGGAGGCTCGTTGCTACTTACCTTCGTCCTCCGGGAGGCCGCCTGCATTTAAATGAAGTTGGGGAGCAAACATGCAATTTTGGCAAATCACAGGGAGCAAACATGCAATTTCCTCCTTAAAATAAGTGTCTTATTTTAATTTTTAAATTTTTTTTATCTTTAACCTTAAATATATTATTAGAGTAATGCTATTTAGACCTAAAAAGCATGCCTAAATACATGCCTAATGCATAAATCACTTATACATGTATGTTGTACATTTTCTCTCTCTAAATTCCCACCAATCATTTATTCAAACCAACCAATCAAATCATTAGGCACATAAGTAGGCACCATTATTAGGCACAAAAATTATTTTTCATATTATTATTATAACTTAGTAATTGATGAAAATTCTAAAAATAAAAATACAATAAAAATTTAATAGTTGAGATCAGTTTATGAGTCCGTTTGGTAAGAGCTTTTCAAAAGTTTTTATAGAGCTGTTAGCTTTTATGTTAAAAAAATAAATTAATAGCTTTGTTTGGCATAACATTTTTTTAGAACTATTAGTTTTTTATTTTAACCAAATAACTCTTAAATAAAAAGCTGTTCCATACAACTTTTTAGATTGTTGAGAGTTGTTAAAGCTGTAAATTACTGATATAACCTCCAACCATATTATAATTTATTAAAAGATGTCCTTTTAAGTTATATTACATCTTACCTTTACCGTTAACAGCTAATATACCAATCACTTTTATTAAAATTAACAGCTTTTTAGCAAACAGCTTACAGCTTACAGTTAACAGTTAACAGCTTAGAGCTAGTTTTGCCAAACATAGCCTATATCTTTAATGATCCAACGAACCAATCATAATGGTTGATTTTTCATTAAAAACCCTACTTTCTATCTTTTTTGAAAATTAAATATTCTATAAATCGTTAAGTAAAAAAAATGCACATTACAATATTTTTTTTATCTTTTAGTAACAAGCACTTTAACATACTTTCGATAATTTTTTAAATATTTTAATGTTAAAATTTGCAACTAAAAAAATCAATTGTGATTTGTTTTTTTTTAAATTATACGTGATTTTAAAGATTACATATCATTTTTATAAATCATATGTGATTTTTAAAAGAACAAATCAACTCAGATATTATAAATCACATGTACTTTGTCATGGCATAAATTTTATTTGTCAAAACAAAATTCGAAAAAAAAATCGTCGAAAGTATATAAAAATATCTCAGTACCCTCTCTAAAAAGATGATTTTGTAAGATAATTAATTACTTTAAAATGACGAAAATGGATTCTTTCGGTTTGAAAAAAAAAGTTAATTGTTAAATAAAAGTTTTAATAGCCACTTATTAGATTAAATCTCTTAATAGTTAGAGCTTTTACATGTTAAGTGTGTTTGTTTTTTAATTTTCGTTCAGAGGTAGAAACATCTAGATGGACCAGACATAGAAAGAGGATCTTAATGCCTCTGGTTGTGCTAATAACTATTAAGACGTTTTAAAAAAAAACAAACAATATTAATTTCATTCAGATTCAGACATTTCCGCCACATATTTAGATTCAGATGTGCGAATCAGATTCAGATCCAGGGCCTCTTAATAAACAAACAACACCTAGAAAACTTTTGTGGGATTAGACTTTTCTGTAAGGCTGTGTTTGTTTTTTTCGAAAACGTCTGAACCTCGTCTGAGTCTGACCAGTCAGACGCGGTCAGACCAAAACGTCGTTTGTTTTTTCTTGACGAGTCAGATACGAGCGGATCTCATATCTCTGACCCAGTTAGAGGCGTTGATCATGTCTGAGTATCTTTTATCCTTATAAAAAACCTTTCAACCTACAAAGATACTCAAAACACTCAATTATCTAAAAGTGTCTTTTTATCGAAAGATATTAAACAAAGCCTTACCTAGGATCTTATTATAAAGATGTTTGCGGTTCTTGTGTAATTTGAGATTAAAAGAGGTAGAAAATCATATGTTTTCTAATGTTTGTGGCTAAGTTTTGGGAGAAAGAAGCTACTGATATTGTGGTTATGGTTATGAAAGGTTAAAATGATGAAAATGACTTGACTGCGTTTATGATTATAACTAGTGTTTTCGGATCCGGATCGATTCAGACGGGTCAACCGGTTGACTCGGTTCTGGTCGCAAAAAGGGTTATATTGACTCGGGTTTTAAATTTTCGAAACTCGGCTAGATCCGCTGGGTTTGGGTGACCCGGGTTAACCCGGTTCTCGAGACTCGGTCGGGTTTTGATTTTTTCGGATTTTTTAAATATATGTAAATTTTACGTATTTGCGACGCAATTTTATTTTTGCATATTATATTTTTTGGTAAACAATTTATATTTTTAATATACGAAAAATTTAATAATTTATATATATAATTTATGTTAATTATTAAAAACAATAAAATATATATTTTTTTAAAATCAGGTTAAACCGAGTCGATCCGGATTAACTTAGATCCGATGACTCGACCAGTTCATAACTTGATAAGTGAAGTGAGGCGGTGAGTTTGGTTTGAATGGTTTCAATTCTCAAATAGGGTTGTTATTAGGCTTATTATAATTAGGTTATTTTGAGTCAACTTTGGGCTAAAAAAATAACTTTTTTTTTCTTAAAATATCAATCTTAAAATATATCTTCAAGCTGTTTATTAATCATACTTTTATGGTTTAATATATACTAACAAAATAGTAATAAAACTATTCAGACAATTATAAAAAATAAATAATTATTTTATTCAGATTCACACTTTATAAACATCTTTTATCACAATAAGAAGCGATAATCAAATTCAAACCTAAAACATTTTAATAAACAGACACCACCTAAATCTCAATTGATTCATATACATTTTGCATAAAAATTCTATATATTACAAACAAAAATAAATAAACTATATCATTGATTGAGATACTATCAAGGCACCCAACTGAGGAAGTTTACCTTGGGCAAAGAGAGTGTCCAGAGTGGACTATGGATTTGGAACCATTGATGGCATTTAAGAAATTTGGCACAAAACATTTTGCTCTGGATTTTCGATTCGATTTTCAGTTTTTTTTGAATAAATATACTTTTAAGTTTTAATAATCATTTTATGTATAGATATGTCTAAAGTAAAAGTTAAAAAAGAAAGACATTCATTTTATGTATACACATATTTGTATAACTCAATTTTCGATTTGGTTTTCAGGATATAAATTAATGAAACAATATCAAAATCAAAAACCAAAAATTTAACTTCGACTTTCTTCGTTTTGTTTCCAGCTTTGGTTTCGGTTTTTGAACACCATTAAACCAGACTCGAGTGTTGATGAAAAACCAATATTTTAGAAAACCAATCTAGGTTGAGCGGCGGACCTAAACCGATAAAAACCGGATTAAGATCGGACTAAAATGGTTCGAGTTCAGTCTTAATTAAACAAAATAAACGATTTTTTTATAAGACCTAACTGAATCGAACCGGACCGATCAGATCAAAGACCGAAATGATTTAAAATTACAGATCGAAAACCAAACCGAATTTTTTTGATCCTGTTTGATTTTCTGATCCTGTCCGATCTGAGGGTCCAAATGCTCAGCCTTAAACCAAAACTTATACTCGGTCTGACCGAGCTTTTAAGTTAGAACCAAAATTTTAGATGTGACAAATCTTACCCATTTTAATAAATATGAGCACTTTTTGTCTATTTTCAAAAAAGGATGGGGCACTTTTTGTCCATTCTTTATTATTAATGGGTTAAACGAGCGCATATATAAGAAACTTATGGGCTTAATCGGCGCACATTTAAAACACTAATTAGGCTACTCGGTGGATATTTTATATTTAGTTTTTATCTCCCGCTTTTAAACAAGTATTTTTATTTTTTGATTATACGTTTTTATATATTTTTTTCTCATTTTAGTTTGCGCCCGTTTAGCCCGTCCGCTTTGCCCGCGCCCGTTTAACCCGCGCCCGTTTAGCCCACACCCGTTTAACCCGCACCCGTTTAACCCGCCGCCTGTTTTGTCCGTCACCAGTTTAATCCACCGTCAGTACCCGCCCACCCATTTTGCCACCTCTACAAATTTTAATGACTCAATAGAGCCACCTCTAAAACGATTCGCCGAGTCGACACGGATTTTAAAACACTTACACTATGTTTTCGAGTTATTATTAAGTAGAAAAGAAAAGAAAGAAAAACTAGAGAAAAGAAGAGAAGAAAATCATCCTAAAAGTGGGAAGAAGATTTTGTAGCCAAAATGGCTTGAATTTTTCTTTCTCTTCTTTTCTTTTCCCTTATTAAATAATCTTAAGAACGCAAATAAATTTTAATTTCTTTTCCAAATCATTTCTTTTTTACCCAAACTAATCTTGAGAACATAGTGTTAAGGCTAGGCGCAACGCGACGGATATTTGTCGATCGCCAGTCGGTCGCGACCGAATCGTCGCGTTGCGGCGATTCGGTCGCCGGAGCCGATCGAGGGCAAATCGACCTTAGTCGCGACTTATTTCGTGTGTGCATGTTTTTGTGTAAAAAAAAAAAATGGTTTGTTTGTTTTAAAAAAAAAATATATACTATATATTTATTATATAATTAATACTATATACTGTAAAAAGAAATGTAAAAATCTTGTATTTGAAAGTTAAAATTTTATTCAATACTAATAAAACTTGAAAATACTGAAATACAATAGGAAATGCAATACAATACTAAAAATAAAATTACATAATACGATTAATCAGTTCCCGGATCCGAATCCGATAACAGACCACAAGGAAACTCCCAACGCAATGTTTCTTCTTCATCTTCTTCCGCCATGCGTTGTGCCTCCCGCTCCCTTCTTTCCCTTTCTTCTTCTTCCTGCATTTGTCTCAACACTTTTTGATCTAGGTATTCTTGATACACCTCAATGTCAGTCATTCTGCCATCTGTGAGGTTTGGAATTGGAAAGGGTAGATCGGGCGACTCATTTCTTATTCGTTGTTGTTGCGACGAAGGACCGATATGTGTTGTTTGATATCGGGACGAAGAACCAAAGTTATTCAACCATTTAGTATTTTCTTCAATTCTGGCCTCAAATTTTGTCGCCTTTCTTGCGCAAGATCTCCGGAGGCTGAAATCCAATTCAGCTTGCTTACTAAAATACGTGTCGATAAACTGACGCTCCTGTGGGGAGAGATCACGGCATTTCTTACATGCCGAGCTCAATTCCCTATTCTCTTCGGACGCAGCATCGAAATCATCACCTAACTTCGTAAGCTGCTCGAAACGGCGTTGTTGTTGAAGTATTTGTCTGTTAACTATAGCCTTAATCTCGGCTTCGGTATGTGGGAATGAGCATGCCATTTTTGATTTCTGAATGTGTGTGTGAAAAAACAGAGTTGTGTGTTGAGTTGTGTATGAAATAACTGTGTGTGAAAATATGGTATTTATAAAGAAAAAATATTGATTTTAAAAAAAAAAAAAAAAAAAAAATTTTTACTAGGTCGCACTAGGTCACCGGGTTGTGGCAAATAGGTCGCACTAGGTCGCCGACCAAAAAAACTAGGTCGCGACCTATTAGCGTTGTGCCTAGCCTAAAACAACTTAAAACACTGTTGAAGACTTTTATAAATAGAAAATAGAAAGAAAGAAAAATCCATCAATTTCCGGGGATCACACACATAGCATTGACGAGAAGACTCTATTTCACCCGGAACTGTTACAGGTAGTAGTAGTAGATCTATTCAATACACTAATTTATGTTTCTGGATCTTCATATAGATCAGGTATTTACTATACTTAGATCCATGTTCGTTATGATTCTGTTACATTTTAATTTGTTGTTTTTTCCTAGGTTGTTTTGATTTGCCTTTTTAAGTTACATTTCCCAGAATTAGTTGGTACCCACCTCCAAAAAAACCCATGGGCCCACCGGACTACCGGAGAGGCTTGGTGGATAAAAGGTCAAGGGTTCTAGTTGGTGCCCCACTGGGCGAGGAGAGTTGCCGGAGCTATTCCTTGTCGGGTGGACAATGGCTGGTGCCAAAAGGCACCCGCGGTCATATAACTTATGGAGGGATGGTGTAATAGGTTGCGATAACACGAGCACTATGGCTTCGAGACACCTTATGCTCTTAGGATTGCTACTCTTCACCTAAGCCCAAATGGTGTTTACATCCAACACTTGTGTATTACACATTTACACACCCGCACGCACTATTTTAGATGATGTTAATTCATAGAACCAGAAAACAGCTCATACTAACTCAGAATATACTTGCTTCGTTATGGCACTATGTTGAATTGAGATGCAAGGTTATATGACACACATGTTTGGGATTTTTAATCAAGATTCTTCGAGGATCATGTTTTGTTTCTTTACCGTGTTGAAATTATGATAATTTCTTACTCATTCTAAGCCGCTGAGAAATGTTTTATGAACAGATGCGGAGGTTCTACTGGATCAGTTTCTTTTTGGCCTTCTCTTGTTCTTTGGGTGTTCTTCATGCTAGTATTGGTGATGCTGACCCCGCATATAGGTATTGTATTTTGCCAACTTAATGAGTATTAAGTCTTACCTATGCGAGGTTTGCTTTCTTTATTTATGTGGGAGAGGGGTCTGTTTGTAGTTTATTAAATTTATATACAGTCTATGGAGTAAATACAAATTATGCTTTCATTGTGAGGTATAAGCAAACTAATACATATTTGTCCTACCTGATTTAGGTCTTGCCTAACAGAGTGTGAGACAACCGGATGTGTGGGTAGTTTGTGCTTTTCACATTGCAACCTCTCATCTAATGGTGCATCGGTTGATGGTCCATGGTATATGCAAGAACGTCTGTATACTAAATGGAAACAATGGGATTGCCAAAGCGATTGCCGGTACCATTGTATGCTGAATAGGGAGAATGAGAGAGCAGCATCTGGTCACGAGCCTGTCAAGTATCATGGTAAATGGCCCTTCAAACGAGTATTCTGGAAAATTCAGGTTGGTTACGTTAATCTTATGTCTCATAATCCCTTTACGATTTAGTAGAAGTTGATTTGAAGTACCTTATCTCATCTTTTTTTCTTAAGTATTGATTCGAGTAATGTCATCTATTTTTTCCAGGAACCTGCTTCTGTGGCATTTTCTGTACTCAATCTGTTAATGCATTTTTTTGGGTGGCTATCCTTCCTCATCTTTTTGCGTAACAAGAAATCAGATAACAAACCACACTATGATTACGCTGGTCTATGGCATCTGTATGCTCTCCTAGCTTTGAACTCGTGGTTTTGGAGCGCTGTTTTTCACAGTCGGTAAGTTTTAAGGCATTACAACTTGTATTAGAGAATATGTTTGTGTTTAGGTTAATTCAACAACTTTGTACCTAAAGCAAAACAACAGCCTGTTCATGCGACTAAAATACACGACTTCCAATAAGGTTCAGATAGTCAGTCTGATAAGCCACTAGAATGTTGGTAAAGGGCACTAGAAAATTCCTGATCTTACCGGTTAAAATGTTTAAAAGCCTATACTAAGGTCCACAAACCCAAATTAATTTCTCACTTAAAGCTGATGAACCATGTGGACAAAGCTGGCATCCCATTAAAATGTTTAAAAGCCTATATATACTAAGGTCCACAAACCCAAATTAATTTCTCACCTAAAGCTGATGAACCATGTGGACAAAGCTGGCATCCCATTGTTGCACAGTTTTGTCATGCACATTCATGTCCTACTTTGTTAGTAAGGTAGATGATGTTCTCTTGATCATACTGCATATTGTTTAGAACTAGTTTACTGATTGATCAATACGAACCAAGTGTAACCATATTTAAAACTGTTATCAAACCTGTATCACAATTGCTTTGTATATCCGAACGGAGCTGACATAATAATGCTTGTACATTTGTTGATATACAGGGATACGGAATTGACAGAGAAGCTAGACTATTTCTCTGCAATTGCATTGCTTGGATACTCGCTCATTGTAGCCATACTAAGAAGCTTCAATGTTAGACTGGAAGCTGCTAGAGTCATGGTTTCTGCTCCATTGCTTGCATTTGTTACTACCCACATATTGTACCTAAACAATTATAAACTAGATTATGGTATCTTTTCTCTATCCATATAACTAAAACTTATTGTGAGTTATCATTAAACTCGAATCATTCTAAAGCCCGTCAATAATCTTAACGTCTCTTATTTGTGAAAATTGGTAGGGTGGAACATGCAAGTGTGTGTAGCGATGGGCGTTGCGCAGCTACTCATATGGGCGGTATGGGGTGGAGTCAGTGGTCATCCTTCTCGTTGGAAATTATGGTTTGTGATAGTGGCAGGTGCGTTGGCAATGCTGTTAGAGATATATGATTTCCCTCCATATGAAGGATTTCTGGACGCACATGCTGCTTGGCATGCGACTACTGTTCCTCTCACTTATATGTGGTGGAGTTTTATTAAAGACGATGCTGAGTATAGATCATCTATCCTACTGAAGAAGATAAAATAGAGTATCTTGAAAGCCTCTGACAGGTAAGAATGTGTAGCTACTGATTTTTTGTTGTTGCGGATTTATTTGTACCTTGTATTACAAACCTCATGATGGAATCATTGCTTCCTCGTTACTCTTCTTGTTTAAGCCACACATACTCTTTGTACGAGATCGGATTAGTAAACATGTCAAAATGGACAGATTTAAATGGACTGATTAGGTGGGTAACTTTTCAACAGCTGTATGATAACTCATTCTACTCGATGTCAATTAAAGATTTTATTCATTTGATATCTTATTTGACCCTTTCTAGATTATTACATATCTATACATCAGAAACGAATGAGTCGAACAGGACCAGTTTACATGCTGGTTGGACGACCTCTGTATTGAACACATGAGCTCAAGTCTAGAAGTTAGATACTTAGTAATAGAGTCATTATTGGATCACTTAGTCTTGTATATAAGCAACGCCTGTTAATATATGTTCTTCAAGTGTCACATTAGAGTATTAGACTTTTATGGAGATGTTATAAAATATTAGTAGCTCAATTCTGCATGCAGTAGTATGCACATTTGCTCAAGCCAAAACTACTTATTGACATATTCAATAAGTATTACATATAGGAAGAAGCATTACAACTTTTACCTTTCTGAAAAGAACCCTTTTTCGGTCTTAATGTCCTTCAATTGTCTCTGATTGGTGTTTTCCATTTTTGGTTTTGTATCTCTCCTGGATGCTTTCCTGTTTTTGGCTCTGGCTTTTTTGTTGCCACCTTGTTTAATGAATTCCAGCTTTTCAGAAAGAAAAACAATATTTGCCTAACCTGCGAATCTTTGACTTAAAACACTAGCTGCCATCAGACCCCCTTGCAGAACAGCAAACCTCTGTTTTTGCGAAGCATTTCCTGAATACTTGAACATAGCTTCTCTTTAAATACCTGAACATAGCAAACCTGTCTTAAAGCAGTTGTATCATCATCCGTGTAAGTTTTTTTTTTTTTTTTTTCCTTTTCTTTTATTCTTAACATAACTAGAACAGGCTTGTCATGTCGGTTTCTTTGACCTGGGTCAAAGACTCAAAAAGCGGATGAGAAATTTGGACACTCTTTAAGAATGGTCAAATATGTCGTGAGACCAATGGTTACAGGACTTTGTGTTGGATCTGCATATTCATTTTACTATATATACTGGTACTATTTTTCTCGAGGCGAGCAGTTTTTGTTGATTTTAGGCAAAACAGAAACGGAACTGAATTGTCCGGCCTGTACAAAATTTTAACCGAAATGGGTTGGTTTTTCCGGTTCGGCTTTGTTGTGGATATGGCACCTGTGGCACCAACAGTTGCGGAAAGTAAATACACACTAGATATAACGTGTTATCTACGACTAGGTGTATATATTCATAGAGAGAGGTGGGTAAACCGGTTCAACTTTTAAACTGAACTCCAGTTCGTTAAAACTGGTTTTTGGTTAGATTTAACCGGTTTTAACAGACGCGTTTTGGTTTTAACCGGGTTTTAAACCGGTCTGGGATTTTTTAAAACCGGCTAAGAACCGCCGGTTTGGTTGGAGAGAAACCGGTTTCATGTTTTTTTTCAGTTCATAAACCGGTGTTTTTGCCCACCCTAGTAGCAGTTCACCGGAAAACTGAAATTTTAACCCTAACTTGCTACCCAAGATTACATCTTAAACCCCGGACTAACTACATATGGGCTAAACTGATAGACCGCTTGTCAAAGTCTTTGCTCGATGTCTATATCTCGGAGACTAGGAATGGTTGGCATCACATGTACCATTGAAAAAAATTGTGCAACGTAAACTATTACATTAGAAACTTTTTGACATCACATTCTGGTGAGGAGTGGTTGGCACCAAAAATATGATGCCGTTAGTATATTTTTTTTAATTATATAAATGAAGTTTATTAAGTAAATGCAAAAATTTTATTTAAAAAAAAAACATTACAATAATAAAAAACATTACATAAAAATAAAACAAATAATGTTAACTAATCCTCACGGTTGTTTAGATGCTCAGTAAGGTCTCGTACAATTTCGTTGTGCACTTTTCGGTCTCGAATTTTTTTAGATTTCCTTGCATGTATTTTATATCGTTCAATCCAAGATCGAACTAAGTTCGGTTATGGATCCACGTAAACAGTGGTGGAATCAGGATATCGCAAAGTGGGGAGCAATTTTTTTTTTACCCTAACTACATAACAATCGAAATAATAAATCAAGAATTATTACTTAGAGAATGAATGATTTATAAAATTTTAGAGCGTTGAAAGTTTTAGTGTGTTAGTAGGGGCCAATTTAAGTTTTCAATGGGGTGCATTAAAAAAACGCTCAGAATTTTATAAAAATTACATTAAAATCTCGTCGTTTTTGTCTAGCCATGGGGGGCATCCTACCCTATACTTACTAAATGGATCCGCCCTTGTACGTAAATATCTCTAAGACTCAATACAAACTTCTGATATTCTAATATCATGTTATGCAATATTATACAAAAATACATGATTCTTCGCAACCAGTTTATTTCGTAAGCACGCGTGGTTGTCATATAATGCCTGAACGACATTGACACTGAAAACGCGTCCAATATCTTTTCGAGCAATTTCTTGTACTAATTTAAACCTCGAGGTTTGCTCATCCCTGGCAACCGAAAAGGTTTTGACAAATGTAGTCCATTCTGGATAAATACAGTCGGCTAAATAGTAACCCGATCCCGATCCTGAACCGTCGTCTTGTTGATTACACAAAGGTAGGTATTTTTCGTATTCTTGGGAACTCCGGGCGTATCACTAAACATCGTCTTTGAAGTACGAATCGTAAAGGTCATAGGTCTTAGGAGTGGTTGGATTCATAATGGTGTTTTTGAAAAAAGAAATATGTATTGATGAATTAGAAAATATAGTGAAAGTGATTTAAAAATAGGAAAATTCACTTAAAAATGTAGTAAATTTACCACTTTTTATTCTTGTGTGTACTAAACTATTTTTTTCTCATTGTGTGTATTAAACTTTCAAATTCATATCATTGTATGTATTTTACGACCATTTTACCCCTACTTTTTCAAAATTTGAAGGGCAAAATGGTCATTTTACAAGGCAAAATCGTCTCAAAATACACAAAATGAGAAAAAAATAGTTTAGTACACAACCATAAAAAGTGGTAAGTTTCCTATATTTTTAAGTGATTTTTCCTATAAAAATATGGTGTGATAGGTGGTTTTAATAGTTTTTGCGGGGTTAAAATTTGAAAGAATATAATTCAAACCTAACGGTTCTATTTGCTCCAAAGTTTGAATTTTTGAAGAAATAAAAAAATTTAAAAAATCGAAAACGCGAAGGAGGGTTGGTTGGTCGCCACGACGTAAAAGCCGACGGTTCCAACGTTAGAGTGGTGCATCGTGGTAGGTCAGACGCCAAAGCCCACTAGCCACGCCACCAACCCACCATTCCGAAGGCTCCATAAAGGTTAATTCACATGTAACTTTTATATTGATCCATCCTCTATGTTATTATTCAAGATTAATTAATCTAAATAAAGTAAACTGTAAATACATCTTTATACTTTATATTTTTCAAGGTCTTACATTCATGTCAAAAACTATTGTCATCATACATAATTCGTTAGCCAAACGTTAGACATAATAGATTTCTGAAAACGAATGGTGCAAATATTTTCCGTTATTCTCTAACGAGGAATTCATACAATTTTAACTTGTGTTGATTCATTTTTATACGTTTTTATCAGTTTTTCTGTTATATTTTTTTCATTTTGTTCGTTTTCATAGTTTTATACGATTTATACGTTTTTTACGCTTTATACGCGTTTGAACATTTAACACGGTTTCGTACGTTTATATGTTTTTGTTAGTTTTTTTAGGTTTTTTTTTCTATTTTATCCATTTTGTATGTTTTCAACGCTTATTTACTTTGATACGTTTTCTCCGTTTATGCATTGACGAAAACGTATACAAACGAAAAAAAACATACAAAAATGGATAAAAACGTACAAAACAACACAACCGGAAGAAGTACAAAAACGAATAAAACGGATAAAAACATACAAAAATGAAAAACACCATATAAAAGTGTAAAAAAGGAAAAAAAGGAATAATAACAAATAAAATAATAATAGTAAAATAATAATAATGGTTTTCTCCCCTTCTCGTAAACGCGACTAAATGTTCAGATATTGGATATGGTTTTCTTCCCTTCTCGTAAACGCATCAAATACGAGGCTAAATGTTCAGATATTAGATATGGTTTTCTCTCCTTCTCGTTTTCTTCGTTTAGGGAATTATGGAAGGATGTCGTGGATTTACTGAAGCGGGTTCGGAAGTTCTCTGTAACTCAAGGCATCGGAGCATGCATCGGTGTTCATATTTTTTGTAGGATTGGTTTTGCTATAGCTAAAGGAGTGAGGGCTCAGATAGTATCCCGTCTTCCCACTAATCTTTTGTAAAATCCTTTTATTCTAATTCGTCTCAATAGCAGTGGCACGTTTCTTGTGTATTCAGAACAGTAGGTTGTTTGGCAGTGGTCGTTTCAGATTGGGGTTTTTGAGTGGTTGGTTGTGAGTGTTGGTTTTGAGTAAAAAACCTGCAAATATCCTACAGGGGTGGTATTACAGGTAGATTTGCGGCATTTGGTTCGTTCATTTACTAGTTGTTCGTTTGTTGGTTTTTTTGGGGTTGTGTTGTGGGGTTTGCGCGTACTATTGGTTGTTTTGTGTTGGGTTTTATTGTTTTGATTATGGGTGATTCGCTTAGAATTTCTTGCCCTTTGCAAGGGGGAGAAGGGTGTGGAGCTGGTAGAGGTGGGCGGGGGCATTCTAAAAAGTATTTTATCGACCACTTGGGTACTCGCCATTTTAAGACGGATGTGTTGAAGGGAGTTTACAAAGCGCGTATCGCGAATTATTTTTCCTTGTTTTCGGCCCTTGATCTTGCTTTGCATCAAGCGGGGATTTGGTTATGTGGTGAGTGTCTTTGTACGCATACTTTTGGTAAGAATTGTAGACATATGGATGGTGTTGTGGTTGAGTCTCCAGATTTTGAGGATTGTGCGATTTGGGGGATTGTTTTGCCGGTTTGTTCGCCTAGTGCGGATGTTGATGTTGATCGAGGTCAGGTTTCGTTGTCAGGTTCTGGGCCTCCCACAGATTGTGACGAGGGTTCTGTTAGAACTGGCTTAAGGGTGGGTTCACTTTGTTTAGATGTTGACCTCCTTGACCGTTTCTTTTTGACGCGCATACACACGGTCAAGTGTATCCCGCCTAAGTTGAGGCTTGGTTTTGCTAGGATTTTTCTTAGTGCTCTTGACAAAGTTTTATCTAGCCCAAGTGATATTGCAGCGTGGGTGGAACTTCTCATCTTACCGGGTTGTATTTTGGCGGTGTTCGTACCGTCTTGCAGGGCTCAGCGTCGATCTGGTGAGAGGGAGCGTGGTCAGTTTGTTAGTATTTCTAGTGCCATTGCTCGGTGGAGGGATCCTGGGGAGAGGATTGGTTTGATTAGAGATCGTTTAGGCGGTCTTTCCTTTTCTTCGCGTAGGTACTTGAGGTCGAAAGATGCTATGGCGGCTAATATGTCTCAGTGCAAGCGTAAGCTGAGTGATGGCCACTTTTCAACTGCTATTAAGGTCCTCACTTCTTCGGGTGTTGCCCCTGATTCTCCTGACACCCTGGGGGATTTGGAGGCTAAGCATCCCTTTGCTTCTCCTCCTGTTGTGCCTTCTTCTTCCTGTGGGGTGGACACGCTTTTTGTTCGCAAGGATCTGGTATTGAATCGGATTCGAAGTTTTCCCAAAGGTACTTCTTGTGGTCGAGATGGGCTTAGAGCTCAACGTTTTTTAGATGTTTTGGGAGGAGCAGCTTCTGCTGTGGCTGATGATCTTTTGGTTTCTATCACTGGTGTGGTTAATCTGTTTCTTTCTGGTAAGTGTCCTAGTCTGCTTGGTGAGTTTATTGCCAGTGCCCTGACTCCGCTTGTTAAGCCTGGAGGGGGCATTCGGCCTATTGCTATTGGTACTGTGTGGAGGAGGCTTGTCTCTAAGGTTGCATCTTCTTCTGTTGGGGAATCGATGACCTCTTATCTGCATGATTTTCAGTTTGGTGTGGGGGTGCCAGGTGGGTGTGAGGCGGTTCTTCATTCTGTCAGCAGGTTTGTGGAGGAGAGAGGGGATGAGGCCGGACTTTCTATGCTTTTGGTGGATTTTCAGAATGCCTTTAATCTTGTTGATAGGAGCACCATTATTCATGAAGTTCGGCTGAGGTGTCCGGCTATCTCGCCTTGGGTGGAGTTTTGCTATTCTCGGCCAGCTCGGCTTTATTATGGGGATTCTATTCTTTGGTCTTCTCAGGGGGTTCAGCAGGGTGATCCATTGGGTCCCTTATTATTCTCTCTTGCTCTACATCCACTTGTTCATGCTATTCATCAGGCGTGTGAGCTCTCCCTTCATGCATGGTACCTTGATGACGGCACTATTATTGGTGATACTCTTATGGTTGCTAAGGCTTTGGATATTATTAGTGTGGAGGGACCGGCTCGTGGGCTACATCTAAACGTTGATAAGTCTGAGCTTTTCTGGCCGGTGGAGGATCCTCGGGGGTTGGTAGATGGCCTCTTCCCTGCTTCTATTTCTCGTCCGAGGTCTGGTGTCAAGCTTCTTGGTGGCTCTATTAGTCGTGATTTAGGTTTTGCTGGTAATTTTGTTGCGCGTCGGGTTTCTAAGGCTATTTCTTTGTTAGAGGCTATTAGGGGGCTTGATGACCCGCAATGTGAACTTCTTCTCCTTCGTTATTGTGCTGGTGTTTCAAAGTTGGTGTATGCTTTGAGGACTTGCCCCCCTGGGTTTCTTGAGGGTGTTTTCTCACAGTTTGATCAGGCCTTACGCGCGTCTTTGGAGTTGATTGTTACGGGTTCAGGGCCTGGGTTTGGTGATTTGCAGTGGCGTCTTGCTACTCTTCCTATCAGTATTGGTGGCCTAGGGGTCTTATGTGCTGAGGATGTCAGGTGCTTTGCCTTAATTGCTTCTCGTTTACAGTCTGGTGATTTGCAGGATCGGATTTTGGCGAGGTCTGGGATTGTTTCGCCGAACCCTATTTTTCAGTCTACTCTTGATGCTTTCTCGACCTGTTGTGATGCCGATCCTCTCTCTGTCACCACTAGCTCTCATGTCCCCCAGTTTATGAAGTCTTTGGCAAAGAGTTACTTTGGTTTCATTGATGGTTGTTTGACGTCGCGTTTCGGGTTGAGTCGTCGTCAGGAGGCACTTCTCAGCTGTGTGCGTGCTCCTCATGCGCAAGATTACCTCTTCACTATTCGGATTGATGGGATGGGACAACGGATGAACCCGAGACAGTTTCGTGCGGTATTGTGTTATCGTTTGTCGATTCCTTTATTTCATGATGGTTCTTTGTGCTCGGGTTGCCATGTACATCGGATGGATCTGTGGGGTGATCATGCTGTTCATTGCGCTAGTGATTTGGGGGTTAAGTTTTGGCACAATCTTGTTCGTGATGTGTTGTTTGATATTTGTTCTAAGGTTGGTGTGTCGGTGAGGAAAGAAGCTGATATGGGTTTTGTTTCTGATGGTGGGCGTGATCTTCGGCCAACAGATTTATTGCTACACAATTGGTCCCAGGGCAAAGATGCGTGTTTAGATGTTACAGGGGTTTCTCCGTTTGCAGGGGCGGGGTTGGATTCGTGGGTTCCTGGGAGTGCTTTGCAGTCGGCTGTTCAGAAGAAGAAGAGGAAGTATTCTTCTATTTGTGCTGAGCATGGTTACTCGTTTATTCCATTCGCCTTCTCGACTTTCGGGGAGTTTGAGGAGGAGGCGATGGGTACTCTCTCGCGTCTTAAGCGGTTAGCTGGTTGTCATTCTAATGACGCGAGGAGTGGTGGTTTTTTGATGTCTAGACTTAGTTTTTGTATTCAAAAAGGGGTGGGCGCGCAGCTTGTTTCGCGACTCCCTTCCAATTTTGTGTGATTAATAAAATTGGAATTTCGATAATAATAATAATAATAATAGGATGCTGTGTAGACCTTGATTTTTGTAGTCAGCTTGTGTTGAATCGTGTGGCTAAGACTATTGAGCTTATGGATGCTGTGGCCAAAATTAATGACCCTCAATGTGAGTTGCTGCTTCTTCGTTCTTGTGCCGGTATTTCCAAGTTATATTTTTCTATGCGTACATGTTCACCCTGTGCTTTTAAGTCTGCCCAAAGTTCTTTTGATATGGCACTCCGTTCTTCTTTGGAGCGTATCGTTATTGTTTCTCGACCGGGGTTTGGTGACTGGCAGTGGAGACTTTCTACGTTGCCCTTTACCTTTGGAGGGTTGGGTGTCTATTCTGCGGGTGATGTGTTGCATTATGCTTTTCTTGCTTCTCGGTTACAGTCAGCTGATTTGCAGTCTAATCTTCTTCAACACACTGATATTAGAGCTTATAGACTTCAGTTTGATGATGCCTTATATGTGTTTAACTCGGTTATAGAGATCGATTTTCTAAGTAATCCGAGTGAAGTCGCTGCCCCCAAACTCATGAAGAAAATGGCAGATGTAAAACCCGCAGCAATACCATGTTTCATTCGAGGACGAATTATTTTTTTGAGGAAAAGAGGTGTAAAACCTGTTTTAAAAATACCATTATTATGGGATGATCACATTTTGACGTAACATTTTATAATACGATCTAAATTTTGATGTCAAATTATCTTTAAAGATGGTAAACTTATAATAAGTTGTGCATCATGCAACTAAGTAAATTGGTCTAGCTTTACACGTCAAATACATAATTGATCAGACGAATTTGTAAACAGTTTAGACAACATAATAAGATTACTTATTCTTAAAGTAAATTAGTAAATTCAATATTTGAAATCATTTATTTGTGGAAAGAGCTGATTTGAAACTATCAAACAATCACATCTAAAATCACGCCAATGGTCATGGTGATATCTCCATATCTCAGCCCGTGATTAAAGTCTCATTCCCTAATAAACTACATGATTCGTATAAAAAATAACCTACACCGTACCATTGCTAACTAATGGCAGGTGCCTAAAATGATATAAATCATATATAAAAAATGAAGCTACAAACTAGAAAAGTTAAGGGAGATTGCGGATCGAGATTCTGCTAGAATTCGTGTTCCTGTTGGTTCCAAATTTTGTTTACGTTCGGTTCGTATTCGTGCCCGGTTTTGGTTTCGGTTTCGATTTAGTCTCGTTAGCTTCTGCTTCGGTTCAGCTTTGGTTTCGATCATATATCTTGTTAGATTCTGGTGTTAGTGTAGTGTCCGGCTTCGATCCGTCGCGTGGTCTCGGTCTATCATATCGTTTGAAGGTATATCTCGAACCCAAATCTTAAAGTAGGAAACCGAAACTCTATGTAATTCAAACGATTGAACTGTGTTCTATAGTAATATGGTAACATGACCATGTATATATATAAAAAATCATAGTCGAGATGTCTTGTTCGAATTACTAGCGTTGAAACAGTCTGAAAAAAAAAATATTGAGTATGGCCAGATGTGTAACATATAGAAACAGAGGGTAATAACTCACAGCAGGGGTGTTTGGGATTACCATTCAGTAAGGGCTGTTTGGGAATGCAAAACGGTGGGAAATATTTACACTAGCAGTGGAAACAAATTGAACAAGCAGTGGGAATAACATAATAACACTAACAGTGGAAAACCATATAACTAAGCAGTGGGAATTGTTATAACATAAGCAGTGGGAAATAAAAATGAACCAGCAGTGGGAACAGAATTGGAGTAGCAGTGGAAACTTGTATAAGTTTTGGTTAAATTAATTAGAAATAAGTTTTAAAAATAAAGTTAAATAAAATTATTATTTGATTTATTTAATTAGTAAGACTAAATTGACCTTAAATTGTTCTTTTAATTAATTAAAAGTCGATTTAACTTATGATTTAAATTATGATTATTTCAGAAAACTTATTTTGTAATCTTTCTAAATTTGGAAACTTTCTATTTATAGCAGGTTACTATTTATAGTAATATTATTATATTGGAGTACATATTTTACGGTAATCAGAATACAAAGGATACGTTAATCAGGAGTAATAATATGAGAACAGTCAGAATTTACCAGTTTATCCATAAATAGTAATACAAGAATAAATTAAATTAAATTTAGAACATATAAGAATCAGTAACAGCAAACAGTAATCAGACGACTTATTTTCCGTCCATTATTTATGTAGTATCCGTGAAGTCAGAGTCGATCCTTCAGCTTTCATTCTGATTTCATTACTGGACACGAGGTACGGATTTCCGTCCTTTCAGTAAGGACTTTCTTTCTATGCATGATTAGGATTCCCCGTCTGCAGCCAAATGTTTTTCCCCAGTATATGTTTAAGTTTATCAGTAATCATGTTAATAACTAAATAAATTGCCTGAGCATTATATACAAGCACGACCAGTTTATGTACTAGTTACGGAGGTACCGTAACCACGACACTAGAGGCACCAGTGTCGTGACTCACATGCAGGAGAGTGATATCCTGCATCGTCCCACTCATGTTCAGGTTGGCCATTTTTTATATGTATGTTTAGTGGGGCGTATGGATGCATCCTAGGCTTATCAATTTACAAGTTATCAGGGTGAATGTGGTGTGTGCTCTACATCCTTCACATTGGAGCTGATCCCTCCACCCAGCACAGTATTTAGAGGTCACCCCTCTACAGCATGACGAGGTCACCCCTCCAGTTATTCATGCACGGTTGTTACAGCACGTGACCTATATAAGCTCTGGCAATTAAAATACAGTAAATGCATGTTTTCAGATTTAACAGATAAGTTCAACTTTATTATTTATAAATCAGGCTTTACAGACTATACACGGATTTCCGCTGCAACTTTACTTATCAGTCTTACAGCTCCAGTATTTTATCATATGTTTCATTTCAGTAATTCCTTATCATGATTTATATCCGTTCACTGAGCGTTATGCTCAGCCGTAGTCCCTTTCATGTTCTAACGGCAGGTACACCAGGACGCTCTTAGGATACTGAGAGCATGTGCAATTGGATGGAATCTATCCAGACTTCTTACTTTATGTACTTACAGTATTATGCTTATTTGGACATTGTTTAGTCCTTTCCTTCAGTATTTTACTTTTCATGTTTTGGGCTTATGTTTGGATTGCCGATGTTTGATTCCGGTATTTCCTTTATGGTCTGTTAATGTTTTAGGACATTTCCTTATGCTTTGATGACACGCCATAATTACACGTAACGGTCCACTTATCCAAGTGGGGTGTTACAATTATGGTATCAGAGCGCAAGGTTCGACCTGTAGGCTCTAAAACTTGACCTGTGACTAGTGGGTAGTCACCAGGAACTTCCCAGATTTTGGCGTTGTTATCTTTCATGTTTCTCATGCATTTATTAGTCAGTTCTCTTCAATTATCAGTCAGTTTTATTAAGTTTTGACTAAGTAAAAGGTTGGTACAGGACTGGCCATATTTAGTCACATGTGCTTTTCTACGAATTTTGTTTTGGTGAACCGACCCATAGGCGTTCACCCTTGCCCGTTCAGATTTTTGTATTGGTGAACCGACCCAATGGCGTTCATCCTTACTCTTGACAGATTCATGCTTTCAGTCGAATATTACTTGGTGAACCAGCCCATATACGTTCACCAATATTCAGATTAAATTTTTATGCTATTCAGTCGAATGGTGTTTTGTGAACCGATCCATAGTTATTTACCTTTGTCGTATCATGACATTTCATAAGCTTTGACAAGTATGGATTGGAATACAGCCAACCATATTTAGTCCTAGATTATAAATTTCTATACTTGACTGCTCTAATAAAATTTTGACAAGTATGGACCGAACCAGAATCGCCCATACTTAGTCACATGTTTTCTTCTTTGAATTCTGTTGATTGAACAATAGCCGTCCACATCAGTTGATATTACACCTCAGTCGACTAGACTTTTTATGTTCCTTGTAACAGTCAAATTTTCTTACCCTCACGTTGATGTCGCCTTCAGGCGGATTCAGTTTCATGTTTCCTTACAAGGACTATGTTTTCAGCAGATTGATAATGTTTCATATTAAGATACAGAAGAACTATAGTAAAATCCTATTTCATGATAAATCATGTTCTGGTCTTTACCAATCAAGTCCTTATACTAAACATTGATGAAACTCCGTTTAATCATACTTTTCAGCCTCTATACAACCAACATTAAGTCTACATAGAAATTTTCAGCCTATGATGTTAACTGTTTCGGTTCAGTTGCTAACCAGTTAAATCAAATTATTTTCCGTTGACCGTGTCAGACGGTTTACGCCAGTATCGATCATATCAGCAAACCTTCAGCGGTACCACATGAATAGTATTCATCGTGTACTTCACGTACAGTATTTCAGGTGTACCCCACGCACCTTACACCATGTGTACCGTTAATCGATCCTTAATCACCTCGAGCATTTCTGCTTGTCGATATTCTACCAGATGCTGATGCTGCTCGTGAGTTGAAGATTTTGCCAGATGCTGATGCCGCTAACACTTAGAAGACCTCACAAATGCTGATGCTGCTGATACTTGGAGATTTCTCAAGATGCTGATGCTGTTTATACTATGAAGACTCTGCAGAACAAGGACGAAAACAATAAATTTGAAATTTCTGACAAGAATAAATTCAACCATCAGACACTACCATTCCATTCAATACTTTTACATTCTCAGCTAGATGTCACACTTCACTCAGCTAACCGTTCATTCAGAAGAGTGGGTACCGGAACCCAGCCGACCACTCAGCATAATAGTTACATGAATCACGGTCATGATAATGACCGTCATTGAGTGACAGACAAGGCAGTAGTGACAACCATCGTACTTATAATTAATCAGCCAATAACCATCAAAACTCCGCCACGGACGTGACCAGAAATACAAGAGGTCAGTAGTCTAACCAGTCCGCCAATCCTAGCAGTTACCAGAAATTCTTAACCTTATTCAGACTCACCCATTAAAATACATGTCTAGACAACAGGCAAGACACAGGTCCCAAGTATTATTTCGGAAGACACATGTCAGGACACGAGTCATAGTACACGTCATACGAATATCTTCTCAAAGTACGAGTCAAAACTCATAACTCCGTATGTTTCTAAACCAGGCCCTCAATGATTCAGGGCACCCTCCAAGGGGGATACACTCGTTCTATTATGCCACGCATAAATCAGATAATTTGAAAAATTCAGTCACCACCACTGGATTATTATTCAGGTTAAACACGCAGTATTCACTCTGTGAGGTTACGGGCGAACACATTCAGTGAAAAGTCCCCATGTTTACTTCACGTATTCCTATGTCAGCTTTATCTTAAATCAGGTAGTCACCTGTCTCTCAGCCAAAAAGGACTCAACATTATCACCATATTTATTAAAGTTTTATTTTCAGTTAACGACGAGATCCGTCTTACTAACCATGAACATATTCATTTTACTCCTGCCAGAAAAACCAGTACAAATTGTTCCAGCTTTACGAGCACGTGAATTTTTATCTTTTAGCTGCGAAGACTTCTGGTCACCATTCATGATACGAATTTTGAAATTCCTTAAATTCATGATCAACAGATTATCCTAAAGTTCCAGATGTAATTCTGGAAGGTTTTCCAGAAATTCATTCCTAACCACAAGACAGAATTTAACATCGAGTTAGTCTCAAGAACGGAACCTGTTTTCAAAACTCTTTATTGCAAGGCTTCAACTAAGTTAAAGAGTTGCAGCTTTTGCTGTAAAAGTTACCGGAACGAGGCCTTATTCGCCTAACGCACCACCAAGAAGTGCACCGTTTATGTCTATCAGGAAGAAGGCCGATATCATGAGATCATGTATCGACCACCAAAAAAAAAAAAAAAAATTTACAAGATCCACCATTCTTAATCAATATTCATTCCATAAATAACAGGTTTATCTGACCTGCTATGATGTCTTAAACATTTTCCAGAACAAATTTTCGATCATGCTACCATCAGTGGTGAGAGAAAGAACATGACGTTTCTAGACTGCTGTTGCACATATTACAGTCTCTCTAAAAATTTTGATTTTATACTTCTTCCAACTATATTATGAAATTATGAATAATTTTTTTTTCATGACTCTCAGGCAATAGCATCAGTATATTCATTGATCACATTCTGATCTGCCTAATGCTAGAGAAGAACACGAGACTCATCATCTCACAGTTGTACAGAATCTTCAGTAGGAGTTATTTTTATACATAACTTTCCATATATAAATCTCACTTGAACAAAGTAGCATTTCTGAGCCACCATATTTCAGCAGAAAGAAATTTCAGACAATCCTGCGCAGGTGAAGTCCATCAGCTGATGGTCCCGACCGACGCCTGTGAGCGAAGTACAAACATTTCTAGAACTTAATTGACTGCTGCCACACAAATTGCTGACAGTTCCCACTAAAAATTCTTCCATAACTATTCAACCAGATTTCCACCAGAATGCCCAATAATCCCAGGCAGAATTTTGATAGAAGCAGTATCACACATTGATGCAACTATGTTCATATCTCGATGCCTGACATACTGCAGGTTCAAGATAGAATGACGTCATGCTAGTGAGTTACTACAATCCTTAAAAGAATTTTCTGAGCAGAAATGAGACGAAATCTCATGAAATTGTTATCAGTTACCACAGACTCAGAAAAGTATGATACTATCTAAGTCATCGTCAACCATGTAATCAACCTGCACGTTTTCTTTCATCCGAAAGGATTACGCAGTAGTGGACCTACAAAAAAAAAATTAGCAGTAAATTGTACGAATTCAAGGTATTCCATCGACCATCATATCAGACAGAATTCATGTTCACGATCACTTGTATGTTTACGTTCACTTACGTTCACATTTATTTTCACTTTCACGTTTACGTCTCATTCACAGTAAGATGTTGTTTCAGTTCATGTTTTGTGATATCTCATGATTTAAGTTCACGTTAGCGTTAATAACATTTTCCACGTTCAGGTTCGTGTTCCATCCCGTGATACGCGTTTCAGAGTTTATACCGAATACGGTTACAGGTAGCTTGAGAAAACAGACCCACGTATAGCACAACTATTCCATAACCAGGCAGACGTTTCACGTATCAGGTCGTATCGTTTGGCATTCTTTCCTCAGTCAACATATGTTCATGATATGTCCTAGCATCACGTCCACAGAATATTCATGTATTTTTGTGGACAATATATTCCATGCCCAACATTCCTCATATAATCGTGAACCACGTTCACAATTGCTCACGTAGCACGTTCAAAATTGTTCATGTAGTTCGTCCCTATATATTTGCAGCAGCTTGCTTAGACATATAAATGTTATCTTTCAGGATATTTATACGTACCGTTTCATGTATCCTACATGCTATAGCTTATTCATTTTATCAGATTCAGAAAATCCATCTTAAGTATGGAACCAGAAACTAATCAGCATCATCAGGACAGGGTCATCAGGACCAAGATTTTCATTATGCTTAGACCTTCGAAGGAATCGTTTCGAGCGGGAAGCCACTCGAAACGGAGGAGTCCATCCGGACCTCTCATCCATTTTCCTTCAATTAGTTCAGTTAAGCTCTTTCAGTCATATTACGTCCCATGTTCGATTCAGCCATGTCACGCTACATATTCACTTCAGTCATGCCATGTTATACCTTTCAGCAGTACTTTGTCTTAATTAGAAGACGAATTATCCTCTCAGCTTACACGTCTTTCAACTTATGAATACTTTCAGCTTTTATTTTGATCAGCTCAGATTTCCTTTAATTCGAGGACGAATTCTCCTTGTTAGGACCATTGTAATAGTTATATGTAATAGGTAGACTAGGAGGTATGTAGTTCCTCCTGGTCCTAGTCGTAGTAGGAGCAAGTCCTGCTCCTGGTCCTAGTCGAAGTCAAACTTTATTATTTACTTAATATTCTGTTAGGATATGCATGAGATATGTTAGGAAAGGATATGCATATCAGTTTTACACGTTTTCTTTAATGATGTATTAGGGTTTCCTTGCAGTATAAAAGGAACCTTAGGCAGAAGGGTTAGACACACCTTCACAAAACGTAGTTCTAGTCATTATCAATATTAGAAATCCTTAGAAAGGATCAAGTCTTTATAGTTATTATGTTCTTCTTGATTATATTTATATTCTACATTCATATTGTGTATAGAGTCTCTTTGTGATTTGACTTGTGATTACAGAAGTCATTCACCGGTCCTGACAGGCTGCAAGATCTACATCTAGTAGACCCAACAAGTGGTATCAGAGCCTGGAAGGGTCTCTATACAAGAAGAATCAAGTTCTCTTATTACTCCCAATCTGTTTATCATGTCTGCCTCAACTTCTACTCAAACAGGAGAAGAAAGCACTCCAAAAATTGTGCAACCTCAACAGATCCTGGCTACGGTCTCCAACACGAATGGAAAATTACCTCTTCTGAAGAAGGGTGAATATGATAACTGGGCAATGAAGATGGAATGGTGGATCACCAACACTGATCAAGATCTTTGGAAGATCATTCTGAATGGAAACAGCAGGAAGCTTACTGGACGAGACAAGAACGGTAATATTACTCTTCTTGACCCTAAATCTCATGAGGAAATCATCCCTATTCAGAAGGAGGTAAAAGCAAAAACAATTTTGCTTCAATCTCTTCCTGAAGATCACATTGGTGACTTCTACCATTTGGATGATGCCAGAGAGATCTGGAATGGCATAAAAGCAAGGTTTGGCGGGAATGAGGAGTCAAAGAAAATGCGAAGGTCCATGCTGAGAGATGAATTTACCGAATTCAAAATCTCAGAAACTGAAGGTCTAAATCAAGGGTATGATAGGTTCCAGAAGATCTTGAGCCAGTTGAATCAACTTCGGTCAAAACCTGATGATGGTGACATTAATGCAAGGTTTCTTAAAGCCTTACCCTACTCATGGAACCAGGTGGTGATCTCTCTCAAAGCCAAAGGTGGGCTTGACTATCTCACCTTTGATGATCTGTTTCATAGGCTCAGAACATTCGAACCTCATGTGAGAGGATATCCTAGTGACTCTTTTCCCACCCCTGCTAATTCAGCCTTTGTGAGCTCTATGGCATCTAGTCCCATGTCATATGCAAGTAGCCCAAGCAATACTGTCTCCCCCCAGCATACTATTCAGCATACTTCTGCTCCTGATCCTGCTGCCAAGTCTGGTAGTATGGTAGAAGCTGTTCTTCATTCTTTTGTGGCTGATGTTAATGCTGAACAACAACTTGCTTTTGATGACTTCAAACAGGTCGATAAACTTGACCTGGATGAGATGGATCTTAAATGGCAGATGGCCATGCTTACTCTTAGGGTTCACAAGTTTGAGAAGAAAGCAGGAAGGAAATTTAATTACAACCCTCGGGAGCCAGCAAGATTCGATAGAAGCAAGGTACGATGCTATAACTGCCAGCAACAGGGTCACTTTGCAAGGGAGTGCCCTAGCAAGAATGATCAGGAGAAGAGCAGGTACTCCGCTTTCAAGGTTCAGGAGGTTAAAGATGACAGGAAGGCATTGGTATCTATTGACTCTATGGTCAACTGGAATGATCATCAGGCTTCTACTCTGGAATCAGCTGAATCCTCGACTGACGTGTTAGCAATGATTGCTGGGAATCTCTCTGATGCAGAAGAAGCAGACGAGTTTGCTCTTATGGGCATCTCACTTCAGGTACAACATTGTCCTCTTGGTTGTCATGATAAATACACAGAATTGTTGTCCCAATTTAATGAAGTAAATGATCAAAATGATAAGTATTTTTTAGAGGTACAAGCCTATAAGGCTTCATTAAACACATTGGAACAACAAAAGAAGTGGTTACAAGATACACAACGTGCATATGAGGATAAAATCAGGATACTAAGCATTGATTTAGAAAACACTACAAATATGCTTAAATATACAGAAACTGAAAGAGATGCTAGTATCAAAGAAAAAGAGGAGATGCAAGCTAAATTAGATGCTACAATGTTAAGATTTGACAAATGGCAAAAGGCACCTAAAAATCTTTCAAAATTAATTGATAGTAGCATGTCTGGCAGAACTAAAAGAGGCTTAGGATTTGAAAAATATATTGATTCTGAAGATGTATTTGATTTATCTTTCTCAAGTGTCTTTGATGCCGACAAAGAGGATGAGGGCAAACCTAGTTACAACAGGTTTAAACCAGCAGCAAAAATGCATGCTGTCCCTCCTCCTCTTACTGGAACTTTTATGCCCACCTCATGGCATAATGACTCGGATGGATCACAGATGCTTGAGTCCCCAACAAGTTCTACTAATACTAATGACTTTGTCTCATGTACTTTCAGTGACAAAGCCGGTGACTCTGCATCTAATGATTCAAGTGAAGAGTCAAGACCTACAAGTTCCAAGTCGAATGAACATGCTGCTACTGGTGCTAGGAAGTGTGAAGAAAAAGTTGCTGTCAAGTCAAGTGTGTCTGGTCCTTGTTTATTGAGTCCTAGGAAGAATGTTTTTCCTAGAAATGTGTGTAATAAAGTAGGCAGTATGAAACAATCTCATTCTAATAAAAGGTCTTTCAAAACATGTTTTGTTTGTGGCAGTTCCTTTCATTTAATTAAAGATTGTGATTATTATGACACACATGCATCTGTTAATCATGCTTTTCCTGCTCCTGGTTCACCAGGAGCTGCTTCATATGCTTCTAGAAGACTTAATCCTAGTGCTCCAATGTTTAATACTTCTAGAGTATCCTCTCCTTTCACGTCTGATTATTGGAGAGATAGTGGATTCCAACCAACCAGTAATTTTTTTCAAAATTTTAATCCAATATATCTGCATCATTTAGACCACATATCCTCATCATTTAGACCACACGTATTTTGGTTTGGGAAATTTGGGAACTGCTGTTAAGCCCTCAGCAGGTTGTTCTTGGTCAAATAATAATTCCCATATGATGCATAGGCAACCAAGGAACAATGGTGGATCTCATCAATCTTCTTGGCATTCTTCTAATGATCCACAAGGCAGGCTCAAACCTGAAAAGGTTTGGGTCCCCTTAAGACACTAATTTTTGCGTTTTTTATTATCTTGTTGTTGTAGGTTACTCCATACCAGGATCCTAGTCTAGGCATTGTTGATAGTGGTTGCTCCAGGAGCATGACTGGCAATAAAAGTCTTCTCTCTAACTTTGTACCATTTCATGGAGGCAAGGTCTATTTTGGTGGAGGTGAAGGCAGAATCACTGGCAAAGGAACGATAAAGACTCCAAATCTAAATTTTGAGCAGGTCTACTATGTGGAAGCACTTCAACACTTCAACTTGATATCGGTCTCTCAGATTTGTGACAAGAAGCAGTTTGTACTCTTCACCGATACTGATGCACTTGTGCTTTCCAAAGATTTTCAGCTTCCGGATGACTCACAAGTTTTACTCAGAATCCCTAGAAGACACAATCTATATAGCATCAAGTTGAATGAAGTCAACCCTACTGGTCAACTAGCATGTCTGGTTGCAAAAGCCTCAGAAGATGAAGCCACTAAATGGCACCGAAGGATGGGACATGTGAACTACAAGACCATTCACAAACTTGCCAATCTGAATCTGGTCTCTGGTTTACCTCCCAAGACGTTTAGAAATGATATAAATTGTATTGCCTGCAGCAAAGGCAAACAACACAAAGCATCCTTCAAGGCCATTACTGCTTTAAGTCTTATTACTGAACCATTGCAGCTTCTACACATGGACTTATTTGGTCCTACTTCCATCAGAAGCATTGACCACAAGCAATTCTGTTTGGTGGTGACTGATGGTTATAGCAGGTTTACGTGGGTGTTCTTCATGGCTGCCAAGAGTGAGACCTACTCAATTCTTCGAGATTTTCTTACCTTGATAGAGAATCAGTTGTCCAAGAAAGTTAAAGGTATTCGTTGCAACAATGGAACCGAGTTTAAAAATAGAGACCTTATCGCACTTTGCAATGCTAAGGGCATTAAAAGAGATTATAGTGCTGCTCGGACTCCTCAACAGAATGGTGTGGCAGAAAGAAAGAACCGGACACTAATAGAAGCAGCAAGAACTATGCTTGCCGATTCCAAACTTCCGACCATGTTCTGGACAAAAGCTGTTAATACTGCAAGTTATGTTTTGAATAGGGTTTCTATTACCAATCCTCACAAGAAAACTCCTTATGAGCTGCTCACGGGCAAAGTTCCAAATATTGCTCATTTGAAGCCTTTTGGGTGTCCAGTCACCGTTCTGAATACTAGTGACTATTTGGGGAAGTTTGATGGCAAGGCAGATGAAGGATACATTGTGGGATATTCAGCTCATTCTCGGGCGTATCGTGTCTACAATCTTCAAGCCAAACGGATTATTGAAACTATTAATCTCAGGTATTTTGAGGTAAAGTCAAACATCCAAGGCCAAGGTCCAGAATGGTATTTTGATCTTGATTATCTTAGTGATTCGTTAGGATATTTTCGTTTCAAAACTAACCATGATGCAGGACCACAAGTGTTTGCAACTTCTAGTACTGGTGTTCCTTCTAGTCTTTCTGATTCAGATGATGAGGATGACATTTTTGTGGTTCCATCCTATTCCACCACGGTTTCTCCTACTCCTCCTAGTGATGCAACTCCATTGGATGTACAGGATTCCCAAGCAGCTCTTGACACTCTTCTCAAGCAACAACAAGAAGCTACTAAAGCAGCTGCTCAAGGTAGTTTTGAGTTTCCCTTGGTTGAGCCTACTGACAAAGTTGCTCCTGGTACTCCAGCTTCTGCTCCTAGTGCTAGCTTATCAACTACTGGAACTCCGGCTAGTGAGTCTGCTTCCAATACACGTTTCTCCAGTCCTTCTGATTTGGGGAACCATGAGCAGAAGTCTTCTACCGAGCTGGATGATATTCATAAAAAACTGGTAGATGGGATTTTCCAAAATGCTTCATATGATGCTGACTTTGTTGTTGATCTCAATAACTTGGCACCAGAAGTGGAGGTTTCTTCCAATCCAGTCTTGCAATCACATAAAGATCATCCTACCACTCAAATTATTGGAGATCCTGGTTCTACCGTCAAGACACGCAGAATGCAGCAGAAGGCCTCGTCTGATCATCATGCTCTTGTGGGCTATATTGAGGATCAAAAGCGTAATAATCATACGGACTTTCAACACTGTTTGTTTGCTTGTTTTCTTTCACAGGTGGAACCTAGGTCTGTTTCTCATGCACTTGAGGATCAAAGTTGGGTGGAGGCTATGCAGGAGGAAATGCAGCAATTCTTGTTTCAAAATGTTTGGGTTCTGGTTGACTTACCAGATGGGAAGACAACTATCAATACCAAATGGATTCTCAAAAACAAGAAGGATGCACGGGGAATTGTTGTCAGGAATAAAGCTAGGCTTGTCGCACAAGGACACACTCAAATTGAGGGCATTGACTATACTGAAGTCTTTGCGGCTGTTGCCAGGATCGAGGCCATTCGTCTGTTTTTGGCCTTTGCTTCGTATGTTGGCTTTACGGTGTTCCAGGTGGATGTCAAGAGTGCATTTCTCTATGGAAAAATTGACGAGGAAGTGTATGTTACTCAACCTAAGGGGTTTGTAGATCCACTTCATCCCAAGAAAGTCTACAAGGTGGTCAAGGCTCTTTATGGGTTACATCAGGCTCCTAGAGCTTGGTATGAGCGTCTTTCCACTTTCTTGTTAAAGAATGGCTATAGAAGAGGTACTATTGACAAAACACTATTTCTTCGGCGGAATTCCAAGGATATTATCCTTGTTCAGGTTTATGTGGACGACATTATCTTTGGTTCTACAAGGAAGGAGTGGTGTGATGAGTTTGAACACTTGATGAAAGGCGAATTTCAGATGAGTGCCATGGGAGAACTGTCATTTTTCCTTGGTCTTCAGGTCAAGCAACAATCGGATGGGATTTTCATCAGTCAAGATAAATATGTTCATGAGATTCTTCAGAAGTTTGACATGGATCCTCTTAGACCAGCAGCAACTCCTTATGAAGTTGCTAAAATCAAACTTAAGAATGAGCCAGATCCCCCGGTAAATGTTCACATGTACAGGTCTATGATTGGCTCTCTCATGTATTTGACTGCATCACGTCCGGACATTATGTTTGCAGTAAGTGCTTGTTCTAGACACCAGGTGACTCCAACGGTTTCGAACTTAAATGCAGTGAAGAAGATTTTCAAGTATATCAAGGCTCAACCTAAATTGGGTCTATGGTATCCTAGAGAATCTCCCTTTGTTCTTGAAGCCTATAGTGATAGTAATTATGCTGGTGCTAATAATGATAGGAAGTCTACTACTGGTGGTTGTTAATTTTTGGGTCATCGGCTTATTTCATGGCAATGTAAGAAACAGACAATCGTAGCTACTTCTTCAACAGAAGCTGAATATGTAGCTGCTGCTAGTTGTTGTGGACAAGTTTTATGGATCCAAAATCAGATGTTGGACTATGGTTTCAATTTTATGAATACCAAAATTTTTATTGACAATCAAAGCACTCTTTGCATTGTGAAGAATCCTGTATTTCATCAGCGGACGAAGCATATTGAGATTCGGCATCATTTTATACGCGATGCCAATGAGAAGAAGCTGATACAGGTTCTTAAAGTTCATACGGATGACAATGTTGCTGATTTGCTGACTAAAGCTTTTGATGGTCCTCGGTTTAACCACTTGGTGGTTCATATTGGGATGGTCAATCCTTGAGGTTTAGGATTGAGGGGAGGCAAAGCCTAAGGGGAGGCTTTGTGTACATATTAGGACAGTCTAACGTATTCATAGTATTTAACAACATAATTTCTTGGTTATGATGGTGTGTGGTGCTTCTGGTGGAGGATTTTTGCTCTCTTCTGGTGGATATGGCCTTACATGACTGGCTTCTGGTCCTCTTTGGTCAGCTTCTAGTTATGCTTGGTTGCCTTCTGGTGGTTTAAAATCCTTCCATGTCACGAGGTGTTTGGCTCCTGGTACTGGTCTAACATACTGTTCATTCCTTTTGTCCTTTGTTAATCACGTCTTGCTCCTGGTCTGACCATTGTGTGCTTTGACTTTTGGTCAACGCTCCCAATACTGGTATTTACAAGTTTGAATTAAGCAAGTTAATTGGGAGTTGGTTATTATGTTAAAAAGGGCAAGTGGTTATTATGCCATTATGGTTTAATTTGAAAGGGCAACCCCCATTAATAGGGGTCAATGAACAGTTACTAGTTTTTTTATATATGGTCAACATACACCCTTGACTCACTCATTGCAATTAACACACACACAAAACCGCTTCTACTCTCTACACCCCAATCTCATTCCTTCTTCCATCAATTCATCAAGATCCATGGCTGCTCTTGCTTACCAACCTGCTCACAACCGTGTTGCTTATCTGGGTGATGGTCCAAATCGTGAACATTTTGCTGACATCTTGGATTTCATTGAAGCTTCTAACTTAAGGTTTGCATTTACTGTCTGTCCTACCATATATGATAGTGTGATACGTCAATTTTGGGCGTCTGCTCAGCTTGTGAATGTGGCTGGACGTCCACGTGCACTCCATGCTACCATAGATGGACGTGCATATGTGGTGACTGAAGCGTCTATTCGCTCTTCTCTTCATCTTCAGGATGAGGGGGTGTTGAATCAATCCCCAATTCGGAAGTCTTGGAGGGAATGGCTGCCATAGGTTATGAACATGGGGGGAAGTTTAACTTCCAGAAAAATAGGTTTTCCTCCCAATGGAAGCTTCTGGTTCACTTTTTAATCCATTGTATGAGTCCCAAGTCTGGGAGTTGGGATGCTTTCCCTACTCCTTTGGCTACTGGTCTTATTTGTTTAGCCCAGGGTAGAGTGTTTAATTTTTCTCATTATCTATTTGAGGGGATGGCTAGTAATTTGTCTACTGCTGGTTCGAGGAAGAAATTTCTTAGGTACCCTAGGTTTCTTCAACAAATCCTTGTTTGCATTCCACGTGATAGGACTGAGCATGTGCCATCTAAACTTACAGCTAAAGTGTATTACAATATGATGAATGGGTTTACTGGGGATTGGAGGCCCCTGACTGAAGCCATGTTAGGGTTGGCTCAGGGTCCTATGGGTCAGGAGGAGGAGGCTCCTGAGTTTGTTGTGATAGATGATGACCCCATGGAGGAGGAGCTAGTTGAGGAAGTGGTGGTTGAAAAACCATCTCCTACCAAGGCTGGTCCTTCCTCAGTTCCACAAAGGTCTCCTTTTGTGGAGACTCCACCTCCTAGTCCTGCCCCACATTCGACTGATATCCCGTTTGATGCTAGTTCTCCACAGGTTGACCCACATGTTGCTTCGGGCTCCCGTGATGCTTTCCCTGATCCAAGTTCTCTTGGTGGGCAGGCGGAGGAGCCTACTACACTAACATCTTTGCTCGATCTTATGCACAGGTACCATGAGAGGATGATTTGTTTGGAAGCTGACTTAAACCAACATCGGAAGCTTACAAGGGAGTTTGTTCTTCCTCTGGCTGATCACATAAAGGTGTTGGAGAATCAACAACGTCGTCGCAAGAAGCATGTGGTTCATTCAGATTCTGAGGATGAGGGTGCGGAGAATGTTGAGGATGGCTTGACGTTGTTGGCAAAGGCTGCCTTTGCTGATAAAGTTTATGATGATTTGCCGGTTCCTCCAATGTCCTCCAATGTTCCTTCTCCTGGTGCTATTCCCCCTTCTATGGGTGATGATTCTGATCCTGCTGATGGTTCTCATGCTGGTCCCTCTCATGATCCGAAGGGAAAAGCCCCAATGACTGATGCTCCATCTCCTTCTCGCAAGCGTACTCGTCGACAGATTGAGGAGGACAGGCTTGGTGAAGAGGCTGCTCGTCGGGTTCAAGCTGAGATTGATGAGGCGGATAGGGCTGCTGAGGAAGAGCTTCGAGAGCGAAGGCGTGCACAAATTCAACATGATGCCATGCATTGGACTGATGGTGAATGGATGCAAGTGTTGACTGTTCTCACTAGGGATTATGCTCAGTTTAAAGATCTGTTGGGTGATGATGTTGATGAACACAATTGCATTCCGCGTGCTATGGTGATGATGCGTAAGCACCAGTTGGCTCTTGCTGAAGAACTAAAGAAACAGAGAAGGAACAGACCTCTATCTCGGGCTGAGGAGCGCCATCAGATGCAACGTTATGTGAAATATCAATCTGCTACTCATTTTAATGCTCCGTGGTCTTGGGCTCGAGTGAGGGCGTTGACTTTTGATGAGCTTAAGGACCTTTATGAAAAGATGGTGAAGCGTCAGAGTCAACCTATTCCAGAAAGATTTATTTACCATCCTCGTGGTGTGACTGCTTCTATGCCTGCTGATTCTACTGGTCCTTCGTCTGCACTCACTCCTGGTTCTGTTGGTAGTCCTTCTGGTTCTGTTGCTACTTCTGTTGGTCCTTCTACTACACCCTTGGTTGCTCCTATGGGTTCTACTGCTGGTCCTGCTACTACCATCTTTGTTACTACCACCACCACTCATGCTTCTCGCACCACACCTACTGCTGCTACATCTGATGTGCCATCTCCATCACCACCAGTTTCTGCAACACAACTTAATCCTACTTCTGATGCAGCTCCTAGTGGTTCATTGGGTGGACATGTTCATGAGTCTACTTCTACTGCTTTCCCTGCTGTTGCTGGAGTTAAGGTAAAGGTTGAATCAACACCTTCGGCTCCCACACCTCGACGTTCCATTTGCCAGAAACTTGCTCGTCGTGTTCGTCGTGGTAAGACAGTTCCTTTTGAGAAGCGTGATCCTGAGAATTTAATTGATGCAGCTTCGGATAGCGATTCTGACTTACCCTTGGGCAATGGGAGCATTACGGGTTATACGGTTGAGAGTTCTACAACACTTCCTGGTGGCGTCTCCCATCGGATTACTTTGAGTGATGGGTCTGTGCGATTGGCAACGGGTTTGCAGGGTGTGTTATCTTGGGCTGACCGTATGGATCTTATGGCGTTGTTTAGGCTTGTTGATTCTAGTATGCCATTTGACCCCATGGCGGTGTCTTCCTGGCCTGGTCTCCGTATCTGGGCTGATCTCAAGCTGATGTTGGATCCTCCTCCAAATGCTCCTGTTTCGGGCATATGGAAGGATCAATTCCAATGGGAAATTCTGCGATGGAAGCTATATGCTGGATGTGGAGTTCATATGTTGGAATTAGAATATGGTCATATGGTGTTTATGCTGACGGATGTGGAGTATCCTTTGACTATTTCTTCCATGGAGGCGATGTTGGCAAGTCACTTGCAAATTTCTACTACTCCTTCTGGGAATGAGTCGAGTATGGCCACGGCTTTGGTAGAGGGTATTCAGGCGCGGTTGCTAGCGGATAAGAAGGCAGCTTATGGTATGTAAGGTGATTGGGTTGTAAGTGTTTATACTTTGTTTATTTGTTCTTATTTTTATTCTTTTCACCAATATGTACAGTGATTGGTGAATTTCATTCTTTATAGTTAAAAAAAAAAAAAAAAAAACAGTTATAAAAAAATAAAAAAAACAACAACAAATACTTTTTATATAATATCTGCTTATACTTTAAACACAGTTTAACTTTTATACTTGTACATAATATCCCTTGGCTGTTTCACAATGTGGTTTCTGGTTTGAGTTTGTTCTGGTACTTAGTTTCACTTGGTGTTGGACGTGGTCCACACAACAAATGGTTCTCAACTTACCATGTCTAATCGACAAGAAAAAGTTGATTCACCTTGAGGGTACGGCTCCTGGTGCGATTCTCAAATCCGTTGATGGTTGCCAGGTTACCCAAAACTGGATGGTTTTCACTTGCCATAGTCTTGGACTGAAAAGTGGCTAATCCAAGGGGGTACGGCTCTTGGTAAAGATCTTATCAAATCCGTTGATAGCTGTAATAGCTTGCTTAAAGCTATAGGGTGTTCAACTCACCGATGCTTCATTGCTAAGAGTTGGCGAGTCCAGAGGGGTACGGCTTCTGGTAAAGACGCATCAAATCCGTTGACGGCTGTGATGGTTTGCCTAAAATCATCAGGGTACTCCCACTCACCATTGATTCACGTTCTAAGAGTTGGGCTGGGTTCTAGTCTCCCAGGGTGATGCTTATTCCACCAGAATGACTAGCTAGCCCAAGAGCGAGCAGCTACTTGGTAAAGGCTCATCAAATATGCTCATGTTGCTGAAAAGATTCAACACGATGCTGATTTGTTACAAGCTTTGGAGAAGCTTCTAGTGTTTCATGTTGCGGCTGTTCTTCTGATTCTTATCTTGTTGATGCTGCTATTTGTTTTGCTGATACAATCCTCGGGCTTTCTTTGCATGTTTTCCAGGAAACTTGAACTCAACAGGTCAAATTCAAGTTTAGGGGAGAATTGTTAGGACCATTGTAATATTTATATGTAATAGGTAGACTAGGAGGTATGTAGTTCCTCCTGGTCCTAGTCGTAGTAGGAGCAAGTCCTGCTCCTGGTCCTAGTCGAAGTCAAACTTTATTATTTACTTAATATTCTGTTAGGATATGCATGAGATATGTTAGGAAAGGATATGCATATCAGTTTTACACGTTTTCTTTAATGATGTATTAGGGTTTCCTTGCAGTATAAAAGGAACATTAGGCAGAAGGGTTAGACACACCTTCACAAAACGTAGTTCTAGTCATTATCAATATTAGAAATCCTTAGAAAGGATCAAGTCTTTATAGTTATTCTGTTCTTCTTGATTATATTTATATTCTACATTCATATTGTGTATAGAGTCTCTTTGTGATTTGACTTGTGATTACAGAAGTCATTCACCGGTCCTGACAGGCTGCAAGATCTACATCTAGTAGACCCAACACTCCTTTTTAGAGGGGAAGAGTTGTAAAACTCAGTCTAGTCGTATCTTAATTCGGGGACGAATTATTCTTTTAGAGGGGAAGAATTGTAAAACCCGCAGCAATACCATGTTTCGTTCGAGGACGAATTATTTTTTTGAGGAAAAGAGGTGTAAAACCTGTTTTAAAAATACCATTATTATGGGATGATCACATTTTGACGTAACATTTTATAATACGATCTAAATTTTGATGTCAAATTATCTTTAAAGATGGTAAACTTATAATAAGTTGTGCATCATGCAACTAAGTAAATTGGTCTAGCTTTACACGTCAAATACATAATTGATCAGACGAATTTGTAAACAGTTTAGACAACATAATAAGATTACTTATTCTTAAAGTAAATTAATAAATACAATATTTGAAATCATTTATTTGTGGAAAGAGCTGATTTGAAACTATCAAACAATCACATCTAAAATCACGCCAATGGTCATGGTGATATCTCCAAATCTCATCCCGTGATTAAAGTCTCATTCCCTAATAACTACATGATTCGTATAAAAAAAATAACCTACACCGTACCATTACTAACTAATGGTAGGTGCCTAAAACGATATAAATCATACATAAAAAATGAAGCTACAAACTAGAAAAGTTAAGGGAGATTGCGGATCGAGATTCTGCTAGAATTCGTGTTCCTGTTGGTTCCAAATTTTGTTTACGTTCGGTTCGTATTCGTGCCCGGTTTTGGTTTCGGTTTCGATTTAATCTCGTTAGCTTCTGCTTCGGTTCAGCTTTGGTTTCGATCATATATCTTGTTAGATTCTGGTGTTAGTGTAGTGTCCGGCTTCGATCCGTCGCGTGGTCTCGGTCTATCATATCGTTTGAAGGTATATCTCGAACCCAAATCTTAAAGTAGGAAACCGAAACTCTATGTAATTCAAACGATTGAACTGTGTTCTATAGTAATATGGTAACATGACCATGTATATATAAAAAAAATCATAGTCGAGATGTCTTGTTCGAATTACTAGCGTTGAAACAGTCTGAAAAAAAAATATTGAGTATGGCCAGATGTGTAACGTATAGAAATAGAGGGTAATAACTCACAGCAGGGGTGTTTGGGATTACCATTCAGTAAGGGCTGTTTGGGACTGCAAAAACAGTGGGAAATATTTACACTAGCAGTGGAAACAAATTGAACAAGCAGTGGGAATAACATAATAACACTAACAATGGAAAACCATATAACTAAGCAGTGGGAATTGTTATATCATAAGCAGTGGGAAATAAAAATGAACTAGCAGTGGTAACAGAATTGGACTAGCAGTGGAAACTTGTATAAGTTTTGGTTAAATTAATTAGAAATAAGTTTTAAAAATAAAGTTAAATAAAATTATTATTTGATTTATTTAATTAGTAAGACTAAATTGACCTTAACTTGTTCTTTTAATTAATTAAAAGTCGATTTAACTTATGATTTAAATTATGATTATTTCAGAAAACTTATTTTGTAATCTTTCTAAATTTGGAAACTTTCTATATATAGCAGGTTACTTTTTATAGTAATATTATTATATTGGAGTACATATTTTACGGTAATCAGAATACAGAGGATACGTTAATCAGGAGTAATAATATGAGAACAGTCAGAATTTACCAGTTTATCCATAAATAGTAATACAAGAATAAATTAAATTAAATTTAGAACATATAAGAATCAGTAACAGCAAACAGTAATCAGACGACTTATTTTCCGTCCATTATTTATGTAGTATCCGTGAAGTCAGAGTCGATCCTTCAGCTTTCATTCTGATTTCATTACTGGACACGAGGTACGGATTTCCGTCCTTTCAGTAAGGACTTTCTTTCTATGCATGATTAGGATTCCCCATCTGCAGCCAAATGTTTTTCCCCAGTATATGTTTAAGCTTATCAGTAATCATGTTAATAACTAAATAAATTGCCTAAGCATTATATACAAGCACGACCAGTTTATGTACTAGTTACGGAGGTACCGTAACCACGACACTAGAGGCACCAGTGTCGTGACTCACATGCAGGAGAGTGATATCCTGCATCGTCCCACTCATGTTCAGGTTGGTCATTTTTTATATGTATGTTTAGTGGGGCGTATGGATGCATCCTAGGCTTATCAGTTTACAAGTTATCAGGGTGAATGTGGTGTGTGCTCTACATCCTTCACATTGGAGCTGATCCCTCCACCCAGCACAGTATTTAGAGGTCACCCCTCTACAGCATGACGAGGTCACCCCTCCAGTTATTCATGCACGGTTGTTACAGCACGTGACCTATATAATCTCTGGCAATTAAAATACAGTAAATGCATCTTTTCAGATTTAACAGATAACAGTTCAACTTTATTATTTATAAATCAGGCTTTACAGACTATACACGGATTTCTGCTACAACTTTACTTATCAGTCTTACAGCTCCAGTATTTTATCATATGTTTCATTTCAGTAATTCCTTATCATGATTTATATCCGTTCACTGAGCGTTATGCTCAGCCGTAGTCCCTTTCATGTTCTAACGACAGGTACACCAGGACGCTCTTAGGATACTGAGAGCATGTGCAATTGGATGGAATCTATCCAAACTTCTTACTTTATGTACTTACAGTATTCTGCTTATTTGGACATTGTTTAGTCCTTTCCTTCAGACTTTTCATGTTTTGGGCTTATGTTTGGATTGCTGATGTTTGATTCCGGTATTTCCTTTATGGTCTGTTAATGTTTTAGGACATTTCCTTATGCTTTGATGACACGCCATAAATACACGTAACGGTCCACTTATCCAAGTGGGGTGTTACAGCAGATATATATTTTACTCGGGTTACGAAGAATGCAGAATCTACTTTTGCTTTGTCTGCTCGACAGATGGATTTATGGGCATCTCAGAGGGAGGATCATACTTCTGATTGGCTTAGGACGGTCCCTAGTTCGGGGTTGGGTCAGACTATGAACGGGAGGACTTATAGATGTGTTTTGTGTTATCGCTTAGGTATTCCCTTGTTCTCTGTTTCGAAGCCCTGTTCAGCTTGTTTGAGAGTATTTGATGGGGATATATTTGGGGATCATGCGGTATTGTGTGCTGGTATCGTTGGGATTAAGCATCGTCACAATTTGGTACGTGATACTCTTGCTGATATATGCTATCGTTCAGGGATATCTGTCGGAAAGGAAGTTAATATCATATTAGATGGAGGACTTGATAATGCCTTACGTCCGGCAGATATTTTGTTTTATTCTTGGGATGGAGGTAAAGATGTGTGTGTTGATCTGACTAGTTCTTCTCCTTTAACTCGAACGGGGATGAATGACTTTGTACCCGGCCGAGCTGTGATTGATACTGCACAACGTAAACGATGCAAGTATATGGCTAAGTGTGCAGCTCTCGGATATGGGTTTCTTCCTTTCTCTTTCTCTTCTCTAGGTGAGTTACAGGAAGATGCAGTTGCGTTGCAGAAGCGGATCCAAAGATTTTCAAAGGCTCAAGACATTGGAGCGCGCGCTGCTGTACATATTTTCCATAGAATAGGTTTTGCTATTGCTAAAGGGGTGGGAGCGCAGATAGTATCTCGACTCCCATCGAGTTTGTTGTAAATCCCTTTTTGTTTCTAATAAAGTGATGGTTATAATAAAATAATAATAATAATAATAATAATAATAATAATAATAATAATAATAATAATAATAATAACCTTACACAATGCTGGTACGGGGTGACTTCATGGGCTCCTGGGGTAGCCTTACACAATGATGTGGAAAAGAAAGAAGGAGTATGCATCCATATGTGAGGACAACGGATACAAGTTCATACATTTGCCTTTTCTACTTTTGGAGAATTTGATTCAGAGGCGTTAGACACACTTTTACGGATTAAGTCTATTTCTGTTGGTCACTCAAATAATGTTAAGAGTGGTACTTTTATCTTTCATAGAGTGAGTTTTTGTATTCAGAAAGGAGTGGGAGCACAACTTGTGTATAGACTCTCATCCAACTTTATGTAAAGGTTTTGCTATTACTAAAGGGGTGGGAGCACAGATAGTATCTCGACTCTCATCCAATTTGTTGTAAATCCCTTTTTGTTTCTAATAAAGTGATGGTTATATAATAATAATAATAATAATAATAATAATAATAATAATAATAGGATTAGATTTTCTATTGGAGCATATGCTCTTACTTATATATTTAATATGATTAATTTTGCTATTGCTAAAAGAATGGGGCTCAGATTGTATCTTGATTTCCCTCTAAGTTTTTATAAATTCTATTATTCTAATAAAATAATGTCATAATTATAAAATAAAACGTGTTATCAGTTAGGTATCCTTTTATTTTCAGTGTCAAAGTGTAACACCACACTTGGATAAGTGGACCGTTACTTAGTAATTATGGCGTGTCATCAAAGCATGCAATGTAAATGTCTAAAACATTAAATGACCATAAAGAAAACCGGAAACAAACATCGGTTCCAAACATAAGCTCCACACACAATGCATAAGTATAGAAATGCATGAAAGGACTAAACAAATGTCCAGCAAAGCAAAAGTATGTAAATGCATTAAAGAAGTAAAGACAAGGGAGCCTCCATCCAAATGCACGTACTCTTGAAGATCCTAGCTTTGCCCTTTAGTACCTGTCGTATTGGGACATAGAAAGAAATACGGCTGAACAATACGCTCAGTGTGCGGATATATGACAATGGAATGTAAAGCATAAACATAAGCAAGAAATGAAATTAAATGAAGTACAACGGAATAAGTGTAAGTCCTGGAAAACCTGGTGTATGTTTATAAACAGGTTTATATTCTGAAAAGACTTATGTTTATTTAATACTGAAAACTGTATTTTAAATATGTCCGGAGCCCATATAGGTCATAAAGTATCAACGTGCATGAATACTTAGAGGGGTGACCTCATCTTGCAATTAGAGGGGTTGCCTCTAATTATAATAGTCTGGGTTGGAGGGATCAACTCCATGTAATGGATGCAAGGCACACACCGCAGTTACCATGTAATCTTGCTAAACTTGTCCTAGGATGCACCCATTCGCCCCACATGATAATAATATAAAAGGCCAAATAACTGGAAGGGACGCCACGAGCAATCACTCTCACCACAGAAGAGTCATAACACCGGTGCCTCCAGTGTTATGGTTATGTTACCTCCATAAATAGGTGGAATTGGCATGCATGTATATAGCTCAGGCAATCTAAAATATTAATCATATAATTACTGTTTAGTTTAAAGTAAACTACTAGGGAAAACAGATGGCTGCAAACGGGGAATCCTAAGTATAGGAAGAGAGTGTCCTTACTAAAGGACGGAATATCCGTACCTTATGTCCAGTAATGAGAATGAAAATGAATGCAAAAGATCACTCCGACTTCACGATAGATACATAATGAAAGGGACAAGAATAAGTTGTCTGTTTAACTTATATTTACTGATTATAGTTCACTTGGCAAGTTCATTACTTATTATACTTGATCTTGTTTTATCATGTGATTCTTAATGTTTCATGTGTTTTAGATTAGCGTATTTCATGATTTAAGTGTTATAGTACTTGTTATAACATAATGAGTAACTTTCTAAAAATAGCAGGTTTCTATATATAGTAACTTTCCAAAAATAGCAGGTTTTCATATATAGTAACTTCTAAAAAATAGCAAGTTTTCCTTGAATAGTAAGTTTCCAAAAATAGAAAGTTTCCATAATTAGTAAGTTTCCAAAAATAGAAAGTTTCCATAATTAGTAAGTTTCCAAAAATAGAAAGTTTCCGTATTTAGTATGTTTCCATAAATAGCATGTTTCCATATTTAGTATGTTTCTATAAATAGCATGTTACCTTATTTAATATATATTTCCATAAATAGCATGTTTCCATATTTAGTGTATTTTCATAACTAATAATAAGCTTATTAAATAAGTAAAATGATATAAGCTATACTTTTAATAAGCATATTATATATCATGATTAATATATAGTAAAGTTTAATAATATTAAATACTTAGTTTTAACATATGATTATTAATTAATAATAATAATACATGATATCATAAGTATTTATTAATTAATTTTATTACATGATTTAATAATTAAACTTTACCTTAAAATAAATATAAATTAATTAAGTTAAGTTTTCTTAATTAATTAAGTGTACATGAATAATTATATTAATAATTATTTTATCTTATAGTTTATTTAAATAAAATGGACATAACTTATACCATGGTTTTTTATTTAAATAAATTATAATATAAGCTTTGGTTATTAATTAATTTAATTTAACCATGTATTAATTTAAATAAATTAATTAATAAAAATACATAACATGTTTTAGTAAAAACTTAGCCAAACACACTCCTTGGTGTGTTTGCTCCTAACCGAGCCCCATCAAGACTCCACCGAGACCATGGTAGGTCTCGGTGTCGCCTCGAAAACAACACAACACCCCAGTCGTATGGCTGTGGCTTGCGGCCGGCCACCACGAGCAGCCACCGACAACACAGCCGGTGCCACTGTTGGTCCCATGTTCTCCCCGGCCTTAGCCGGTCCCCCTACTGCATACATAATTCCCACCGAGACCTTTGAAGGTCTCGGTTCCCACTGGTTGCCAAACAGTCCTCACCATGGGGTTGTTGGTGCTTGCGGCTGCCAGAAACAAATACACGCCGACCCATTGTGGGGTGCGACTGTGTGGTCCGAAACACCACCGAGACCAATCTTGGTCTCGGTTTACGTGATCCCAAAAAACCAAACTTTACCCGATCCCCATGTTCAATCTTTTAATAAACATGTTTTTAACAATGGTTTTTAATGATTCTTGCACATAGAAAATAATTAAAAGATTAGAGAATAAAAAGATACCGAAAGCGTGAAGGATTAAGGATTTAGAACACAAACGATATTACCGTATTTATCAAAGATCAAGAAACCAAAACTCGTCCTTGTGTTTGTGTTGTGTGTCGCGGCCAAAAATAAAGGGAGAAAGGAGAGCTAGGGTTTTTAATGTTTTATGTAAAAGTGGAATTATGAGATCCTTGGGACTTGTATTGGTTAATAACTAGAATAGCTTAATGGGTTGGGCCTAAAGCCCTTCCCTTTCTCTTCTTTTGGACGCCACATACAACACACACATATACATTTCGTTTTATTTTTCGTGCTTAAATATTAATCATGTGTGTTCGTATTGTAGGGTCGTGTTTTATTTCTTGTAATGTTTTAAGTATTATACATAAATACTTATCATGTATTAATATTAATATACGTAATACTTGTAGTAATTAATTAATATATGTAAAATTTGTATTAAATGTTCATGATTCATGTCGTATATTAATTAACTGTAAAGTTTTAATTTAACCGTATTTTCATGCATTTACTGATCTAAGGTATATTAAAGCGGGTTTTACAAGTCTTCCCCTCTAAAAGAATAATTCGTCCTCGGATTAGAGATACGATAAGCTGAAAATGACATACCCGAATCATAGCTGGAAATGAGGGTAAGAAGTCCGGATAGACTCCTCCGTTTCCCAAGTGGCTTCCCACTCCGAATGGTCCCTCCAAAGGATTTTGACAAATGGGATCGTCTTTCTCCGGACTCGATCCTGATGGTCAAGAACTGCTACGGGTTTCTCAATATATGATAGATCCTCGCGAATCTGCTCGAATGGATACGAGACTGTATGCAACGGACGGTAATTATAACCTCTGAGTAAGTATACATTGAACACATTGTGTACATGATATAGTTGAGGAGGTAACGCTAGACGATACGATACTTCACCGACATGTTCAAGGATTTCAAACGGTACGTTGAAACAAGGACTGAGCTTGCCCTTGAGACCAAAACGCTTGACGGCACGTGCTGGTGATACCTTATGGAAAACATGTTCACCAGGCCGAAATTCTAAAGCTCTACGATGTTTATCAGCATAGCTCTTCTGACGAGCACGAGCTTCCTGCAACTTCGCCTTGGCGATGGAAACCTTCTCATTGGTCACCTTTATCATTTATGGTCCTTCAATGATTCGTTCTCCAACTTGATCCCAGCAGATTGGAGCACGACACTTTCTGCAATAAAGCATCTCGAAAGGTGCGCACTTAATACTCGCGTGCCAACTATTGTTGTAGGCAAACTCCACCAAGCAAATGTAATCATCCCAAATCCCTGTCCATTCCAATGCACAAGCTCGCAGCATGTCTTCTAAGGTCTGAATGGTACGCTCTGACTGACCATCGGTCTGAGGATGAAAGGCCGTACTAAGCTTAAGTCCGGTGCCTCAAGATTTCTACAACCCTTTTAGACGTGAAACGATGATCTCTGTCAGATATGATATCTGATGGAGTACCATGCAGTCGCATGATCTCCTGAAGAAATATATCTGCCAATTTTCAAACTAAGAAATCTTTGCGAATTGAAGAAAATGAGCTGACTTGGTTAAACGATCGACTATGACCCATATAGCATCATGCTTCCTCTGAGTCAGTGTAAGTCCGCTGACGAAATCCATGGAGATTTTGTCCCTCTTCCATTCGGGAATCTCTAACGGTTGTAGTAAACCACTAGCCCGCTGATGTTCTATCTTCAACTGCTGACAGGTTAGACATTTGGAAACGAAAGTAGCAACATCCTACTTCATGCCACTCCATCACAAATGTTGTTTGAGATCATGGTACATTTTGGTGGATCCTGGATGAATAGAGAAGGGAGAGCTGTGAGCTTCAGTAAATAAAGCTTCTCTAAGTGTCTGATCATCTGGTACACATAGCTTGGTACCCTGCCATACGATGCCATCTTCGTCTACATGAAATTCTGTCTGCTGCTCAATATTCTGAATAATAGCCCAAATCTCACCATCATCCTTCTGAGCTGCCTTGATCCGAGAGATTAAGTCCGACTCAATTCTCAGATTAGCCCAGTACCCATGTTTTCCACGTACTAAGAACTTAATGTCTAATCGCTCTAGGTCACGTATGATTTCTTCTTCTATCTTGATGCCATCAATCATGCCCGACTTCCTACTGAGAGCATCTGCCACTACGTTCGCCTTACTGGGATGGTAATGAAGATTGATGTCATAGTCCTTGATTAGTTCCAACCATCTTCTCTGCCTCATGTTTAGCTCTCGCTGAGTGAATATGTACTTAAGGCTCTTGTGATCAGTGAAGATGTCACATGATTCACCATATAGATAGTGCCACCAGATTTTAAGTGCAAACACTACTATTGCTAATTCCAGATCATGGGTAGGAAATTCTCCTCATAAGGGGTAAGCTGACGTGATGCATATGCAATCACTTTCCCATGTTGCATGAGTACACAGCCAAGTCCTTTACCCAAAGCATCGCTATAAATCTGAAATCCACCTATGCTAGATGGGAGAGTAAGAATAGGTGCAGATACTAACTGTTGCTTAAGTTCTTCAAAGCTCTTCTCCCGCTCATCATTCTAGAAGAATTTCTCTCCCTTACGCATCAGCTTGGTCAAAGTCAAGGCTAGCCTTGAAAAGTTCTCCATAAATCTGCGATAATAACCAGCTAAGCCCAGAAAACTACGAACCTCAGTTGTAGACGTCGGTCTTGGCCACTTAGTGATAGCTACAACCTTTGTAGGATCCATGGTGATCCCTTCTGCAGAGACAATGTGGCCCAGAAATGCCACCTTGTTTAACCAGAATTCACACTTAGAAAAATTGGCATACAATTGCTTCTGGCAAAGAATCTGTAGCACAGTGCGAAGATGTTCTTCATGTTCTTCCGTGGATTTAGAGAAGATGAGAATGTCGTCGATGAACACGATGACAAATTTTTCTAGAAACTCATGGAAGATGCGGTTCATTAAGTCCATGAATACTGCTGGAGCATTAGTGAGTCCGAAAGGCATGACTACGAACTCGTAGTGGCCATATCTTGTGCGAAAAGCAGTCTTAAGAATATCCTGCTCCTTCACTCGCAGATGATGATAACCGGATCGTAGGTCGATCTTGGAGAAGTGCTTGGCCCCTTGAAGTTTGTTGAAAAGACCATCGATACGCGGTAATGGATAACGGTTCCTAATGATGATCTTGTTCAGCTCACGATAGTCAATGCATAGACGCATGCTACCATCCTTCTTCTTGACGAAAAGTACTGGTGCACCCCAGGGTGATACACTCAGACGGATGAAACCTCGCTCCAGTAACTCCTGTAGGTGGTCTTTTAACTCTTTGAGCTCTATGGGAGCCATGCGATAAAGAGCCTTAGAGATTGGTTGAGCTCCTGGGATGAGCTCAATGCCAAACTCTACTTCGCGGATAGGTGGTATTCTCAGAAGTTCTTCTGGAAATACATAAGGGAATTCAGAAACAACTGGTTGATCTTGGATCCACGGAGCTTCGGCAGTAAATCCTGAATCGTAGCTAAGAAGCCTTTGCAGCCATGAGCTAGTAAAGCATAGGCTTGTAAGGCGGAAATGACTTATACAGACTTTCCTGGTAGGAAACCATTATGAATGTACTCCGGAGCTTGGACGTCGCCGAATATAACCTGGTGCATATGACAATCGATAGTGGCATGGTGTTTAGCTAACCAGTCCATGCCTAAGATTAGATCAAACTCGCACATATCCAAAGGAAGTGCGTCTACTGGGCGAACCTTATCATCAAATTCTAGGAGAAGATCTACGTACACATGGTTAACGCGCACAGAGTCTCGCATTGGCGTAGATATACTTACTATGTTTTCTAGTGGCATGGGGATTTTATTAATACCAGTGGCATATGTAGTGGATATGACTGAATGAGTTTTACTAGTATCGAATAAAACGCAGGCAGCATGTCCGTACATAAAGAGGATGCCAGTGATAGTACCTGAAGACTTATTCGCCTGATCTCTGGTGGTAGTATAGACACGACCTAAATCTGCTGGCTTAGGAAGAGCAGAACCAGAAGTACCAATAGTCTCTCCCTTCTTGCAGTTCTTCAACATGTGACCTGGTTGTCCATACTTAAAGCATACACCAACAGCCCGACGACATGTTCCAGGATGTCTATGGCCACAAGTAGTGCAGATATGATGGGTGTAACCTCCAGGAGGTACCCTCGCTACCTGAGAGCATGTTTAAGAAGATATGCGTGAGCCATGATTATTGGCATAAACATGACCACACTGAAAGTTTAAGATATAATACCAGATGAAGACGAGTTATTGGGCTGTTGAACCTTAGCATTCTGGTCATGCTCACTCGCAGAGTTCCTCTTTATGATGCTGAGATGTTAGTATGTATGACATACAACAACTTAACATAGAAGAGTATATGAATTTAGAGACCTGTTGTTGTTGGAATAGGTGGCATTGTTACGGTAATTGTCATTACCGTTATGCCTGTCTGATCCGTATCGGTCATTAGATTGACTGTGTCCCTTGTTGTTCGTCTTCTGAGTGGTCGTTTGGGACCGGTCTCCACTCTTCTGCCTGAAAGATACAATTAGATAGGACAAGATATAAAAAGAATGTACATATTTGAATAAGATGATAACGCTTGATGACTGAAAGTTATACTTCTTCTCTAGACGAGCTGGCTCCTCATAGTCGTCTCTCTCATGGAGCATCTCCAAGCTACGTGCTGCGTCTGCCACTTGTGACACATTGGTGAAAGTGGCACTAAGTAGCCGATCATCAGTCGAGGAGTGAAGAGCCCAACGAAAGTGCTTCACTTGCTCTTCAGTTGTACCTGCAGCATCGCCCAGAAATCCAGCTAACCTGAGGAACCTCTGCATAAACTCCGTGCTACTCTCACCAGTTCTCTAACGAATAGCATGGTAGTCCCTCTTTAACCGTTCTTGTTCAGCCCTTGGGAAGAACTGATTATAGAACAGTTCCTTGAATTGCACCCAGGTCAAAGCAGCCAACCATACATCACCTCCATTTGTCAGCTTGTATGCCCTCCACCAAGCTAGTGAATCGCCTTCGAACTTATAGCAAGCCAACCTTGCCTTCTAAATTCCATTACATCCCATAGCATCGAAGATTTTCTCCATGTGTGAGACCTAGTTCTCAGCATCAGATGGGACCTCAGCTTTCTCAAATACCCTAGACTTCTGTTTGTTAAATCTCTCCAGCCATATGTGTAGAGTAACAGGTGGAGGAGGAGGAGGATTGTTCTGATGACTAGGTCCAACTTGGAATTCAGTCTGAACTTCTGCTCGGATCTAAGGGAGCATGGTCTGTAGAGCTGCTCGGGCAGCTGCAACAAATTCTTGCTTATTTCGTGTGTTGACCATCTGACAGTTTCAAAGAGGTAATGAAATGATTAATCTGTTAGAACATAGGATAAACATAAAAGATGCATGAGGATTTCATGAAGGCATAGCCAACGAAAATAGCCATTGGCAATGATGGACGCCTACGGGTCGGTCCACAAACCGAATTTTGCATGAGTAAGGGTGAACGCCTATGGGTCGGTTCACAAAACAAAAATTCGAATGAAAAGCACATGCGACTAAATATGATCAGTCTTGTACCAACCATTACTTAGTCAAAAACTTAACAGAAAACAATGATGCATGAAATGAAATGAATAAAATTTACTGTCAGAATGGGATGACTCTAGTGACTACCCACTAGTCACAGGTCAATTTTAAGAGCCTACAGGTCAAAACCTTGGTCCTGATACCATAATTGTAACACCCCCTTGGATAAGTAGACCGTTACTTAATAATTATAGCGTGTCATCAAAGCATGCAAGGTAAATGTCTAAAACATTAAATGACCATAAAGGAAACCGGAAACAAACATGGGTTCCAAACATAAGCCCCACACACAATGCATAAGTATAGAAATGTATGAAAGGACTAAACAATGTCCAGCAAAGAAAAAGTATGTAAATGCATTAAAGAAGTGAAGACAAGGGAGCCTCCATCCAAATGAACGTACTCTTTGAGATGCTAGCTTTGCCCTCTTGTACCTGCCGTATTGGGACATAGAAAGAAATACGGCTGAGCAATACGCTCAGTGTGCGGATATATGCCAATGAAATGTAAAGCATAAACATAAACAAGAAATGAAATGAAATGAAGTACAGCGGAATAAGTGTAAGTCCTGGAAAACCTGGTGTATGTTTATAAACTGGTTTATATTCTAAAAAGATTATGTTTATTTCTGAAAACTGTATTTTTAAATATGCCCGGAGCCTATATAGGTCATAAAGTATCAACGTGCATGAATACTTAGAGGGATGACCTCATCATGCTATTAGAGGGGTTGCCTCTTATTTTAATAGTCTGTGTTGGAGGGATCAACTCCATATAACGGATGCAAGGCACACACCGAAGTTACCATGTAATCTTGCTAAACTTGTCCTAGGATGCACCAATTCGCCCCACATGATAATAATATAAAAGGCCAAATAATTGGCAGGGATGCCGCGAGCAATCACTCTCATCGTGGAAGAGTCATAACACCGGTGTCTCCAGTGTTATGGTTATGGTACCTCCATAACTAGGTGGAACTGGCATGCATGTATATATCTCATGCAATCTAAAATATTAATCATATAATTACTGTTTAGTTTAAAGTAAACTACTGGGGAAAACAGATAGCTGCAAACGGGGAATCCTAAGTATAGGAAGAGAGTGTCCTTACTGAAGGACGGAATATCCGTACCTAATTATGTCCAGTAATAAGAATGAAAATGCATGCGGAAGATCACTCCGACTTCACGATAGATACATAATGAAAGGGACATGAATAAGCTGTATGTTTAACTTATATTTATTGATTATAATTAACTTGGCATGTTCATTATTTATTATACTTGTTCTTGCTTTATCATGTGATTCTTAATGTTTCATGTGTTTTAGATTAGCGTATTTCATGTTTTACTTGTTATAGTACTTGTTATAACGTAATGAGTAACTTTCTAAAAATAGCAGGTTTCTATATATAGTAACTTTCCAAAAATAGCAGGTATCCATATAGAGTAACTTCCCAAAAATAGCAAGTTTTCCATAAATAGTAAGTTTCCAAAAATAGAAAGTTTCCATAATTAGTAAGTTTCCAAAATAGAAAGTTTCCATATTTAGTATTTCTCCATAAATAGCATGTTTCCATATTTAGTATGTTTCCATAATAACATGTTGCCATATTTAATATATTTCCATAAATAGCATGTTTCCATATTTAGTGTATTTCCATAATTAATAATATGCTTATTAAATAAGTAAAATGATTTAAGCTATAGTTTTAATAAGCATATTATATGTCCTGATTAATATATAGTAAAGTTTAATAATATTGAATACTTAGTCTTAACATATGATTATTAATTAATAATAATAATACATGTATCATAAGTATTTATTAATTAATAATATTACATGATTTACTAATTAAACTTTACCTTAAAACGAATATAAATTAATTTAGTTAAGTTTTTTTTATTAATTAAGTGTACATGAATAATTATATTAATATTATTTTATCCTAAAGTTTTTTTAAATAAAATAGACATAACTTATATCATGGTTTTTATTTAAATAAATTATAACATAAGCCTTGGTTATTAATTAATTTAAATTAACAATGTATTAATTTAAATAAATAAATTAATAAAAATACATAACATGTTTTAGTAAAAACTTAGCCAAACACACCTCTTGGTGTGTTTGGTCCTAACCGAGCCCCATCAAGACTCCACCGAGACCATGGGAGGTCTCGGTATCGCCTCGAAAACAACATAACACCACAGCCGTTTGGCTGTGGCTTACGGCCGACCACAACCAGCAGCCACCGGCAACACATCCGGTGCCACTGCTGGTCCCATGTTCACCCAGGCCTCAGCCGGTCCCCCTACTGCGCACATAATTCCCACTGAGACATTTGAAGGTCTCGGTTCCCACTGGTTGCCCAACAGTCCCCACCGTGGGGCTGTTGGTGCTTGCGGCTGCCAGAAACAAACACACGCCGACCCCTTGTGGGGTGCGGCTGTGTGGTCCGAAACACCACCGAGACCAATCTTGGTGTCGGTTTGCGTGAACACGAAACAAACCAAACTTTACCCGATCCCTATGATTAATCTTTTAATAAACATGTTTTTAACAATGGTTTTGTAATGATTCTTGTACATTAAATTTTTTTTTAAAGATTATGGAATAAAAAATACCGAATGCGTGAAGGATTAAGGATTTAGAACACAAACAATATACCATATTTATCAAAGATCAAGAAACCAAAAATCGTCCTTGTGTTTGTGTTATGTGTCACAGCCAAAAATAAAGGTAGAAAGGAGAGCTAGGGTTTTTAATGTTTTATGTAAAAGTGGAATTATGAGATCCCTAGGAGTTGTTTTAGTTAATAACTAGAATAGCTTATGGCTTGGGCCTAAAGCCCTTCCCTTTCTCTTCTTTTGGACGCCACATACAACACACACATATATATTTCGCCTTCTTTTTCGTGCTTAAATACTAATCATGTGCGTTCGTATTGTAGGGTGGTGTTTTATTTCTTGTAATGTTTTAAGTATTATACGTAAATACTTATCATGTATTAATATTAATATTACTATACGTAATACTTATAATAATTAATTAATATACGCAATATTTGTATTAAATGTTCATGATTCATGTCGTATATTAATTAATTGTAAAGTTTCAATTTAACCGTATTTTCATGCATTTACTCATCTAAGATATTTTAAAGCGGTTTTTACACAAAGCCTTGTTCAGCTTGCTCAAGGGTTTTTCCTGGGGATATTTATAGAGACCATGCGGTGTCTTTTGCTGGTATCGTGGGTATTAAGCATCATCATAATGTTGTGCGTGATACCCTTGTCGACATTTGTTATCGTTCGGGGATCTCTGTTGGTAAGGAAGTTGGTGTCGGTCTGGATGGGGGGTGTGATAAATCATTACGTCCAACAGATATATTACTTTACTCGTGTGATGGAGGGCTTGATGTTTGTGTGGATTTGACAGGATCTTCGCCTTCGACACAAACCGGGATGGCTGATTTCGTGCCCGGTCGTGCGGTGGTTGATGCTGCACAACGTAAACGTGTTAAGTATATGGCTAAGTGTGCATCTATTGGATATGGGTTTCTCTCTTTTTCTTTCTTTTCCTTTAGGGAATTAGATGATGATGCGGTTACCTTGTTGAAGTGGATCCGAAAGTTTTCCACGGTTTAGGAAATCAGGGCACGTGGTGCTGCTCATATATTTAATAGGATCAATTTCGCTATTGCTAAAGGAGTGGAAGCCCAGATAATATTCGGCTTCCCACTAATTTCTTGTAAATCCTATTAATTTAATGAAGTGATGATTACTATTAAAATAATAATAATAATAATAATAATAATAATAATATGAAACATCGGCATAATGTTATGCGTGATACTTTTGATGATTACTTTCAGATTCTTTACTGGGGATATTTATGGTGACCATGCTGTATCATGTGCTGGTATTGTTGGTATCAAACATCGGCATAATGTTGTGCGTGATACTCTTGTTGACATATGTTTTTGGTCTGGGATTTTAGCCGGCAAAGAAGTTGACATAGGACTTGGTGGAGAGAGTGACAAAGCCTTATGTCCAGCTGATATATTGCTTTACTCATGGGACAAAGGGATTGATGTGTTTGTGGATTTGACAGGGTCCTCTCCTTTGACGCAAACTAGGATGATTGATTTTGTACCGGGTCGTGCAGTGATTGATGCAGCACGTCGTAAACGAGTCAAGTATGAGGCGAAGTGTTCTGATATTGGTTATGGTTTTCTCCCTTTTTCGTTTTCTTCTCTTGGTGAATTAGAGAAGGATGCAGTGACCTTATTGAATCGAATCCGAAAGTTTTCGGTGACTCAAGACATAGGAGCACGTGCTGCTACTCATATTTTTAATAGTATTAGTTGTGCTATAGCTAAAGGAGTGGGGGCTCAGATAGTATCTCGGCTCCCCACTAACTTTTTGTAAATCCTATTCTTCTAATAAAGTGATGTTTATTAAAAAAATATGAATAATAATACTAATAATATGAGGCTAAGTGTGCAGATATTATATATGGTTTTCTCCCTTTCTTATTCTCTTCTTTCGGGGAACTTGAGAAGGATGCAGTGGAGCTACTAAAGCGGATCCGTAGATACTATATGACTCAGGATATTAGGTCACGTGGTGCTTGTTATATGTTTAACATGATTGGGTTTGCTATTTCTAGAGGAGTGAGAGCTCAAATTGTTTCTAGGCTTCCTACTAACTTTTTGTAAATCCTATTATTCTAATAATAATAATAATAATAATAATAATAATAAAAATAGTAGAGTTAGGAGTGGGGGCTCAGTTTGTTTCTCGGCTTCTCACTAACTTTTTGTAAATAACATTATATTAATAAAGTTATATTAAAAATAATAATAATAATAATAACAATCATAATAGCAAACTGCGATGATTGACTTTGCACCAGGATGTGCAGTGGTTGAGGTTGCACAACGTAAACGCGTCAAGTATGAAGCTAAATATGTAGTTATTGGATACGGTTTTTCCCTTTATCTTTCTCTTCTCTCGGGGAACTTGATACGGATGCATTGAACTTGCTGAAACGGATTCGAAGATACTTTGTGACTCAAGATGTTGGGGAACGTGTTGGTGCTTACAGTTTTAATAGGATAGACTTTGCTATCGCTAGAAGAGTGGGGGCCCAGATAGTATCTCGGCTTCCAACTAATTTCTTGTAAATCTCATTATTCTAATAAGGTGATGTTTAAATAAATATATTAAATAATAATAATAATAAAGTAATGTTCATCCCTTTTGCCTTCTCTACTTTTGGGGAGCTTGACGAGGAAGCCTTAGTTACTCTTTCGCGCCTCAAGCGCTTATCTGTTTGTCATTCTAATGATGTTAGGAGTGGTATTTTTCTATTTTCTTAACTCTCTTGCAATTTTGTTCGACTCTCTTGCTGATATATGTTACCGTTCAGGGATATCTGTCGGAAAGGAAGTTAATATCGGATTAGATGGAGGACCTGATAATGCCTTACGTCCGGCAGATATTTTGTTTTATTCTTGGGATGGATGCAAAGATGTGTGCGTTGATCTGATTGGTTCTTCTCCTTTGACTCGTACGGGGATGAATGACTTTGTTCCTGGCCGAGTTGTGATTGATGCTGCACAACGTAAACGATGCAAGTATTTGGCTAAGTGTGCAGCTCTTGGATATGGGTTTCTTTTTCTCTTTTTCTTCTCTAGGTGAGTTACAGGAAGATGCAGTTGCGTTGCTGAAGCGGATCCAGAGATTTTCTAAGGCTCAAGACATTGGAGCGCGTGCTGCTGTACATATTTTTCATAGAACAGGTTTTCCTATTGCTAAAGGGGTGGGAGCGCAGATAGTATCTCGACTCCCATCCAATTTGTTGTAAGTCCCTTTTTGTTTCTAATAAAGTGCTGGTTTATAAATAATAATAATAATAATAATAATAATAATAATAATAATAATAACAATAATAATAATAATAATAATAATAAGAATAATATTCTAATAAAGTGATGTTTTATAAATAATAATAATAATAATAATAATAATGTGTGGACCTGACAGGTTCATCTCCCTTAACGCAAAATGGGATGATTGATTTTGTATCGGAGCGTGCAGTGATTGATGCGGCGCATCGTAAACGCGTCAAATATGAGTCTAAGTGTGCAGATATTGAATATGGTTTTATCCCCTTCTTATTCTATTCCTTTGGGAAACTTGAGAAGGACGCTTTGACCTTACTAAAGCAGATTCGAAAGTTCTCTTTGACTCAAGACATTGGTGCATGTATTGTTCTTCAAATTTTTAATCAGATTAGCTTTGCTATAGCTAGAACTAGAAGTGTGGGAGCCCACATAGTATCTCAGCTAATTCCTAGTAATTTCTTGTAATATTCCGAATTTTTAATAAAGTGATAATAATAATAATAATAATAATAATAAAAATAAAAAAAATAAAAAAAATCAAAAAAAAAAACAAAAAGAAAACAAAAAAATAAAGAAAAAAATAAATAATAATAATAATAAAACGGATGCAACAAACTTACTAAAACAGATCCGAAGATTCTCCATGACTCAAGATATTGGGGCACGCGCTGCTGCTCACATTTTTAATAGGATATGTTTTACTATATCTAAAGGAGTGGGAGCCCAGATAGTATCTCGGCTTCCTACTAATTTTTTGTAAATCCTATTATTCTAATAAAGTGATAATAATAATAATAATAATAATAATAATAATAATAATAGCTAAAGGAGTGGGAGCTCAGATAGTATCTCGGCTGCCCACTAATTTCTTGTAAATCCTATTATTTTAATGAAGTGACGGTTTATAATAAAAAAAAAATAACAATAATAATAATAAAAAAAAAAAAAATAATAATAATAATAATAATAAACTTACTGATGCAATGAAGTTGAGACGGATGCAATGAACTTACTGAAACGAATCCGAAGATTCTCTATGACGTAAGACATATGGGCACGTACTGCTACTCACATTTTTAATAGGATAGGCTTTGCTATTGCTAAAGGAGTGGGAGCCTAAATTGTTTCTAGGCTTCCCACTAACTTTTTGTAAATCCTGTTATTCTAATAAAGTGATGATAATAATAATAAAAAAAGATAATAGTAATAATAATAATAATAATAATAATAGAGGATGGCCCTGGTTGTGGCTTGCATCTCAACATTGATAAGACCAAGGTTTTTTGGCCTAAGCTGGACCCTAGAAGCAAGATTGAAGGTATTTTGTGTTCACGGTGTTAAATTGTTGGGTGGGTCCACTAGTGTGGATTTTGATTTTGGTTGTGAGCTCGTAAAGAAGAGAGTGTCCAAAACCATTGGGCTTATGAATACGGTTGCGAAGATTAATGATCCTCAATGTGAGCTGTTGCTTTTTCATGCATGCACGGGTATTTCTAAGCTTTACTTTGCTATGCGCACATGCCCTCCCCGTTTCTTTGAGCCTGCTCAAGGTTCTTTTGATGAGGCTCTCCATTCTTCTTTAGAGCGTACTGTCACTGCTTCTGGACCAGTTTTTGGTGATTGGCAATGGAGGATTGCCACCTTACCTTTTGCATTTGGGGGGCTTGGTGTTTATTATACTTGTGATGTTTTGCATTATGCCTTTCTAGCGTCACAATTGCAGTCTACTGGCTTGTAGACTAAGCTTCTTCAACATGCTGGTATTGTAGATTCTAGGCCTATTTTTGATGTTGATTTGTATGCGTTTAACATGTCTATGGAGACTGACCTTTTAAGTAATCCAAGTGAGATCGCTGCCCCTAAACTCATGAAGAAACTGGCAGATATATATTTCACGCGGGTTACTAATACTGTAGAATCCACCTTTTCTTTATCTCCTCGACAGATGGCTTTATGAAGATCCCAAATAGAGGACCACACTGTTGACTGGCTTAAGGTAGTTCCAAATTCTTGTTTGGACAAACTATTAGGTAAGACTTACCGTTGTGTGCTATGTTATCGGTTAGGCGTCCCCCTGTTTTATATTTCGAAGCCTTGTTCAGCTTGTTATAGGGTGTTTACTGGGAATATTTACGGAGATCATGATGTATTATGCGCTGGTGTTATTGGTATCAAGCATCGTCATAACATTGTGCGTGACACCCTTGTTGACATTTGTTATCAGTCAGGGATTTCAGCCGGTAAGGAGGTTGATATTGGGTTAGATGGGGGCGTGTCAAACCTTTACGTCCAGCGGATATGTTGCTTTACTCTTAGGATTGGGGGCTTGATGTATGTGTGGATTTGACTAGATCGTCACCCTTGACGCAAACAAGGATGACTGGTTTTGTGTTCGGTCGGGTGGTAATTGATGCGGCACATCGTAAACGTGTCAAGTACGAGGCAAAGTGTGCAAGCTACTGGATATGGATTTCTTCCCTTTTCATTCTCTTATTTAGGGGAATTAGAGGAGGATGCAACTTCCTTGCTCAAGCGGATCCATAAATTCTCTATGACTCAAGATGTTGGGGCGCGTGCTGCTGTACATATCTTTAATAGGATCGGGTTTTTTATAGCTAAAGGAGTGGGAGCACAGATAGTATCTCGACTTCTCACTAATTTTTTGTAAATCCTATTATTCTCCCTTTTTCATTTTCTTCACTTGGGGAATTGGAGAAGGATGTCGTAGCTCTACTGAAGCGGATCCGAAAGTTCTCTATAACTCAAGACATCGGAGAACCCGCTGCTGCTCATATTTTTAATAGGATTAGCTTTGCTAAAGCTAAAGGAGTGGGGCCCCAGCTTGTATCTTGGCTTCCCACTAACTTTTTGTAAATAAAAAAATTAATAATAATAATAATAATAATATTAATAATACATAAGAGAAATTATGAAATTAAAATAATAACAATAAAAAAATAGTAATAATAATAATAATTGGTGTTTCTGTGCGGAAAGAAGCCCCTATGGGATTTCTTTCTGCTGATGGACGAGACCTTCGTCCAACGGATTTATTGTTGCATAATTGGTCCTAAGGCAAAGATGCTTGCTTGGATGTTACGGGTGTCTCTCCGTTTGCAGGCGCGGGTTTCGATTCTTGGGTTCCCGGAGTTGCTTTGCGGACCGCTGTTCAGAAGAAGAGAAGGAAGTATTCTTCTATTTGTGCAGAGCATGGTTACTCGTTCATCCCTTTTGCCTTCTCTACTTTTGGGGAGCTTGACGAGGAAGCCTTGGTCACTCTTTCGCGCCTCAAGCGCTTATCTGTTTGTCAGTCTAATGATGTTAGGGGTGGTATTTTGCTATTTTCTAGACTTGATTTTTGTATCCAGAAAGGGGTGGGAGCGCAACTTGTTTCTCGACTCCCTTTCAATTTTGTATAATAATAATAAAAAAAATAAAAAAAATAATAATAAAGGAGTAAGGGCTCAGATTGTATCTCGGCTTCTCACTAACTTTTTGTAATTCCTATTATTCTAATAAAGTGATGTTTAATTTAAATAAATAAATAATAATAATAATTAATAATAATAATAATAATAAGTATACATCTATATGTGAAGACAACGGATACAAGTTCATACCATTTGCCTTTTTACATTTGAGGAATTTGATACAAAGGCTTTGAACACATTTTCTCGTATTAAATCTATTTCCATTAGCCACTCAAATAATGTTAAAAATTGGTGCATTTATCTTTCATAGAGTGAGTTCTTGTATTTAGAAGGGAGTGGGGGCACAACTGATGTCTAGACTCCTATCTGATTTATAATAATAATAGTAATAATAACAATAATAATAAAAGTGATGGTTTTATAAAAAAAAAGAAAATAATAATATTAATAATAATAATAATAATAATAATAATAAAAATTGATACTTTATTTTATTAGTATCATTAAAAGGCATGTTGGATCCATCGTATTGGTTTAACAATTCACTTTTAGTATAATAATCTTTTGTTGTTCCACATCACATTCCTCCATCATCATCACCATTGTAGTTCCATCATCCAACTTCCATTACATACCTTCTTCGTGTATTTTCTTATCATCCTCGCATTTTTTCTTATCTCGATCCTTCTTTCATCTTATCACCTTCCTTCCTTCTTCCATTCATTCTTATTTGTTTAACGCCATCTTTTTGGTTTGTGTTGCGATTGGCTTGTGTTGCTATTGGTGGGTTTTGTTGTGGGTTTGGAGTTGGTTTGCTGTAGTGGGGATTCATTGCAGGTGGGCTTTGTTACAGGTGAGTTTGGTGTTGGTTCGCTGTAGTGGGTTTTGTTATAGGTGGGTTCGCTGTAGTGGGTTTGCGGGTTTGGATTTGGTTCGTTGTGTTTCGGTAGTGTTTTGTTGGATTTGGTATGGGTTGTGCCAGTTACTGTTTGTGTGGGGGTTTAGGTGTGAGTGGGTGGTGTCGCTGCTGTTTGGTTAGGGTCCCTGGTGTTTGCGGTGGGGGTTGTTCATGTGGTTTGGCTCTGTTGGTTAGTTTAGTTAGGGTCCTGTGTTCGTTTTAGGGGTTTACTGTTTAGGAGTTTGGGTTTTTGGTTCGGTTGTTGTGTTTCTGGTTTCGGTATTAGGATTATCCTACTGTTTGGTTTCGGCGTTTGGGTTATTGGTTTCGGCTTTTGGATTATTGGTTGTGTTGGTAGGTTGTGGTGGCGGGTTTATTTGAGGCGTTTGGTTTGGTTTTTTTTTTGGGTAGGCTTCTTGAGGCGGTTGGTGGTAGTTTTGGGCAGGTTGTTTTGGACAGGTAGTTTTGGCGAGTGGTGTTCGCTGTAGATTAGGTTGTTTTGTTCGCGGCTAGGGGTTATTTGGTTGATTGGCGGTTGGTGTGTGGTAGCTTGTTGTTTTCTTTTTAGATTAGGTTTGGTGGTGTCATGGCGGTTGGTCGGTTCCATTGCCCGTTTGTTGGTCTGAGCGGATGTCGGGATGGTAGTGGGAATGGGCTTACTAAGTCGTCTTTGATTATTCATCTTCGTGATAAACATTTTAGAGGCGATGCGCTAGCCTGTACCAAACATTCCATTCTATTGTTTATGAGAGGGCCGAGTTAACCTTTAAGAGTATGGGGATTTGGTTATGTGGGGGTTGTTTCACTACGCACACGTTTCGGTCTAAGTGTCGGCATGGCAAGGGTTCGGATTTTGTACCACCTCCTGATTGTGGTGATGGTATTGTTCACTTTGTTCTTTATGACCTCCCTAAGCCTCCCGTTCTATCTTGTTCTTTGCATCTTGTTAGTGGTGGTGATGAAGTTCGTGACTCGCATTGTGGTTTTGATTTGGAGACTCTTGATTGCTTATTTTCAAAAGGGTTGCATACTATTAAATCTATCCCTCCTAAGTGTCGTTTGGGTTTTTCTCGCGCCTTGAAAGGGGCCATTGACAGGGTGGTTAACATGCCTGATGACATATCTTCTTGGGTTCGTTTGCTTGTTTTGCCCCTTTGTCTGCTTAAACCTTTCGTCCAAGAAGTAATCTGGAGTGTAGGTCCATTATCAAGAGACATAAGCAAGAGGAGTATATTATTAATGCTATTCGTTCTTGGGAGACGTTGGATGGTAGTTTACAGCTTCTTAGAGAGTGTTTGGCTGAACCTTCTCCCGCTTTGTCTGATGTTCTTTGTGAGGATAGTGGGTTGGTTGAGCAGAATATTAAGCAGTGTAGACGGAAGATTTCTGATGGGCATTATTCTGCTGCTGTTAGAGTTCTTTCCTCATCTGGTGTGGCTCCTTATAATGATATTACTCTTGAAGACCTAAAAAATAAGCACCCTTTTGTTCCTGCTCCTTCTTTGCCTGATATTTCTCTTGATCATCATCTCCTTGTTGTTTCTCGATCTAGGGTTCTTGATATGATCAAGAGTTTTCCCCGTGGTACGTCTTGTGGGCGGGATGGGTTGCGGGCCCAACACCTTTTAGATTGTTTGAGTGGTTCTGCGGTTGCTATTTCTGATGATTTAGTTTCTTCTATCACCCAAGTAGTGAACCTTTTTCTTGATGGGCGATGTCCCAAGGTGTTGGGTGAGTTTATCGCCAGTGCTCCTCTCACTCCGTTGGTTAAGCCTGGTGGTGGGATTCGTCCCATTGCTGTTGGTACTGTTTGGAGACGGCTTGTCTCCAAGGTATGTGCTTTTGAGGTTGGTCATTCTTTAGATGGGTACTTTGGTGATTTGCAGCTTGGGGTGGGGGTGTCGGGAGGGAGTGAGGCTATTCTTCATGCTGTGAATCGTTTGCTTGAGAGATATGGTGATGATGTTGGTTTGTCGATGTTACTAGTGGACTTTAAAAATGCTTTCAATTTGGTTGATCGTGAGGTTATGTTGCGAGAGGTTCATCTTCGTTGTCCCTCAATCTCGTCTTGGGTGGAGTTTTGTTATTCTAGTCCGGCTAGATTGTATTACGGGGAACATGTATTAAGGTCTTGTCAGGGGGTTCAGCAGGGTGACCCTCTTGGTCCATTACTCTTTGCTCTGGTACTTCAACCATTGATTTGTAAGATTCGGGACTCCTTCTCTCTTTCTTTGCAGGCCTGGTATTTGGATGATGGTACTATTATTGGGGATACTTTGGTTGTGGGGAAAGTTTTGGAGTGCATCATGGAGGATGGACCTGTGTATGGATTGCATCTGAATATTGATAAGACTGAAGTTTTTTGGCCGACCGAGGATCCTCGCAGAAAGTTTATTGGTGTATTCCCAGATAATACTGCTCGACCTACGCGTGGTGTTAAGTTACTTGGGGGGGGGGGGGGGGGGCTGCGAGTGTAGATCTTGATTTTTGTAGTCAGCTTGTGTTGAAGCGTGTGGTTAAGACTATTGAGCTTATGGATGTTGTGGGCAAAATTAATGACCCCCAATGTGAGTTGCTGCTCCTTCGTTCATGTGTCGGTATTTCCAAGTTGTATTTTGCTATGCGTACTTGTTCACCCTGTGCTTTTAAGTCTACCCAAAGTTCTTTTGATTTGGCACTCCGTTCTTCTTTGGAGCGTATCGTTGTTGCTTCTGGACCGGGATTTGGTGATTGGCAGTGGAGACTTGCTACGTTGCCCTTTTCCTTTGGAGGGTTGGGTGTTTATTATGCGGGTGATGTATTGCATTATGGCTTTCTTGCTTCTCGGTTACAGTCAGCTGATTTACAGTCTAAGTTACTTCAACACACTGATATTAGATCTTATGGAACCCAGTTTGATGATGCCTTACGTGTGTTTAACTCGGTTATGAAGATTGATTTTTTAAGTAATCCGAGTGAGGTCGCTGCCCCCAAACTCATGAAGAAAATGGCAGATATATATTTTGCTCGGGTTATTAAGAATGTAGAATCCACTTTCGCTTTATCTGCTCGTCAGTTGGCTTTATGGGCATCTCAGAGGGAGGATCATACGTCTGACTGGCTTAGGACGGTTCCTATACCGGGTTTAGGTCAGACTATGAATGGGAGGTCTTATCGGTGTGTTTTGTGTTATCGCTTAGGTATTCCCTTGTTCTCTGTTTTGAAGCATGTTCAGCTTGTTCGAGAGTATTTGATGGGGATATATTTGGGGATCATGCGGTATCGTGTACTGGCATTGTTGGGATTGAGCATCGTCACAATTTGGTACGTGATACTCTTGCTGATATATGCTATCGTTCAGGGATATCTGTCGGAAAGGAAGTTAATATTGGATTAGATGGAGGACTTGATAATACCTTACGACCGGCTAATATTTTGTTTTATTCTTGGGATGGAGGTAAAGATGTGTGTGTTGATCTGACTGGTTCTTCTCCTTTGACTCGTACGGGGATGAATGACTTTGTACCTGGCCGAGCTGTGATTGATGCTGCACAACGTAAACGATGCAAGTATTTGGCTAAGTGTGCAGCTCTCGGATATGGGTTTCTTCCTTTCTCATTTTCTTCTTTAGGGGAGTTACAGGAAGATGCAGTTGCGTTGCTGAAGCGGATCCAGAGATTTTCTAAGGCTCAAGACATTGAAGCGCGGGCTGCTGTACATATCTTCCATAGAATAGGTTTTGCCATTGCTAAAAGGGTGGTTGCGCAGATATTATCTCGACTTCCATCCAATTTATTGTAAATCCCTTTTTGTTTCTAATAAAATGATGGATTAAAAAAATAATAATAATAATAAAAAATAATAATAATAATAATAATAACAATAATAATAATAACAATAACAATAATAATAATTTAATAATAATTTAATAATAATAATAACAATAATAATAACAATAACAATAATTGATATAATAAAAGAATTAAATAATTTCAAAATTTTCATAAAAAATAGAGATTGTGGCGAAACAAATTAGAACACTCAAGTTACTTGATTTATAATAATAGTTCACCGACAAAAAACACGCAGTTTAATAAAAAATCATTTTTTCAACTTTCTTTCTCTTACTTTTTACATTAGGACAATTTTACCCTTAACTAATTAATTTATAATTTATTTATTGTTTGTAATAATACCCTCAAGTGAGGGTGATATACTAAACTTAATCTACATTTCTTATCTATTTTTGGACTGGACTATTAATATGGGACGTTCAAAAATAGTATATTGGATTGTTAATATGAGACGGAAGGAGTACTATTTAAGAAAAAAATGTATTAATTACTGGTTTGATTTCTACGAATACACAAAAAGGTAAGTTTTACCTTTTGATAAGTAATTCTTGTTTCTTTTATTTATGTAAATACCAATTTGGATTAAGAATAACATAATAATTTTAAACAAATCTAACTTTTATTTTTAAAAGTAAACAATAATAATAGAAAAAAAAATAGAAAATAATTATGAGACGAAGTTAGTAATCAAATGGGTCAAATTAGGTAAGATAGACCATCAATAACTATTCATGTAAGTAAAGTTCCTTTCATCAAGTTGTTTTTAGTCTTTCTATCTTAGCTGTTCCGACCTGTTTTATGCACAAAAATGGTGTATTTTACATGCTTATGAAAATACATTAAATCTATAAATGTCATATGATCGTCCACTTTTGTGATATTTCTATGTATATATAACTAGTTTTAATGTTTGTGTACGCACGGGACTTGAATATAAAGAATAAATTAAATAATAGTTTTGTTATTACAATTTTATGTATATTATATATATATTTTAAAACATCTAATGTTTATATATTTGATTATATTTATATGGTTGATTATGTTATTATTTTACTGTGCACCGTGTAAATTAATATAAACTCACTTCAATTTTTAATTTTCCGAATTTCATACCTTTTTTATTTTCGATATTTTTATTCGAATATCTTAATTATTTAATTAACAAACCATTTACATCAACCTTACACAACCTTACACCTACACGATTTACAAATTCATTATTCTGTAATGCTTAATATTATTTTATAAAATAATATTAAATTTTTAATACTTAAATAGTTATGATGCTAATGGACCCATAAGTTTTACATGATTTTACATTATGTAATAATATTAGTTGATATTTTATATAAATATTTGTTGCACAAAGTATATGAATTTGTTTAACTAAAATGTTAGCTATCCTTTTCTAGACACTGTGTGTTTAGTAACACAAAATAACGTTTAAAAATATATGTTATTGTAATATGTAGAACCCCGTCTATTTATTTTTATCTCACGCCAATGTCTGAAGTCCGACACTCATTTTGACATTTATATTAATGTTAATAATAATTTACGTAGATTGCATTGATTGACTTTGTTAAGTGTCAAAATAGAAATAGACAATAATTTGTGTTTTTATTTGAATACTTATAATCCTGTGATTTGTTGATGTTTTAATATAACATAGATGTTGTATTTTTAAAATAATAAGTCTAAAGGTATAAAGTTTAAGGGGTATTTTGTATATTTTATAAAGTTATTAAAAAATATGAAAAGTTATAAGTTTACTCTTTTAAGTTCATCTAATTTATTTAAAATTAAACCAATAGAGTTTTATCAATCCCCTCCTTTTTTTTAAGTTTTTATTTTCACGAATTTGACACATATATCTTTGTATGTTTTCATCAAATTCTTCCATCAAAATTTTTAATTTAACTAAATTGAATTTAATTTTGACTTTTTCCACCAATCACATTCCTCAATTTTATTTATGTGTCAAAATCAAGTAATTTGATTGGTTCAATTATTTTTTCTACAAGCTCTACTTTTCATTAAAATTCTCAAAAAATCTAATTCATTTATTATATAAAAGATTATATATATATGGTCAACACTTTGTTTTTATTTGCATGATTCTATTTCATCAAGTTTGTCGAGGTTTAAATGTTGAGGCTGAAATACCAAATTAGTCCGCGCACGAAAGTTTATTAAATTAGACTTTTTAATTATAGCCGTAGGATGGTAGAATCCAACGAATGTAAACTACGTTGCACCATGAAAAATTGTGCGCTAAATATTGTGCGCCAAATATTGTGCATTGATACATAGTGAAATTAGGTTTTGTGCGCCTAGTGCACTCACTGTGCACGGTGATGCATATAAGATATTGATGCAAAAACACATGTGCCTAGATACACAAATACATGCGCCTACTAATTAGATGCACAAGATATTACTGATGCGACTAGATGCATCTTGTGCACCTTGGTGCACCACTTGCGCTATGGTGCATAACCTATAAAGGTGCGCCTAAACAACACAATCTTTAGCTTATGCATCTAGGCGCATTCTGTGCATCTTAGCTTATAATGGTGCGCCTAAACAACACAATCTTTATCTTATGCATCTAGGCGCATTTTATGCACCTTAGCTTATAATGGTGCGCCTAAACAACACAATCTTTAGCTTATGCATCTAGGCGCATTCTGTGCACCTTAGCTTATAATGGTGCGCCTAAACAACACCTTATGGTGATTAGTATTTGTATCTAATTTGGATCTATTTCTATTAGTAATTTGACATTTTGTTCTTTTAATATTTTTATTGAAATGTTAACTATTTGAATTTATTTCTATTTGTATGTGTCATTGCCATAATGTTTTTGGTATTTAGGTAAGATATTTCTATTTGTTTGTACTCATTGCCATAATGTTTTTGGTATTTACATGCATATATGCGCATAAACAATTTCAAAAGGCTGTAATTTGAAGCTACACAAACAATTTCAAAAGGCTTTAATTTAAAGTTACACAAACATGCATACATGCGTAAATACTTGAAAATTAGTCCATTCTTGTATATTGTGACTTAGGCAAGCGCATACCCATCTTGTGCACTTAGGTGCACACCAAAATGCCCCATTAGATTGTGCAACCAACACTAAAATGGCATGTGAGATGCACCTTGTGCGTTAGATGCACACCAAAATGCACCATTATGCATGAAGTTTGTGCGTTTAGTTGCATAAGGTTATGCACTATGGTCTATTTTGATAAGAAAATAAAAGTTGGTCTCGTTTCGTAAAGAAGGTTCTAATATGGTCTACTTTGATAATTTCTTTTTTTTTTAAATGTTTGATGCTTTTGTCTCTATCCACGTGAAGAAAAATAAAAAACTGCTAACACTACATTTTTTAGTTTTTTTCTCTTTACTCATCAATTCTGTTCTTAAAAAAAACTCGAAAAATATATTGTAAGTTACGTGGTTATTATCTATATTACCATATAAAAAACATAAAGTATAATCTAATAAATAAAACTTAGCAGTATGCTAATCCTTTTTATGGAATACTCGGTAAAAGATTATTGGGTAACAGGTGTTTCGGATAAATTTATTGCTAAAAAAATAATTTAGTATAATAAATGATGATGAATGTCACATCTCCGCTCGTTATATCCTGTTATATAAACAAGAGGTTTGCTAGAACCACAAAAGCTTTACAAAGAAATATCCACAAAATGAGGTGCCATGCATGTTGTACCAATCACATTTCACTATATTTTCTCTTTCTTATTTCAATCTTTAATATTCATTTGACACCTCATTTTGTGGATATCTTTTTGTCTATCTTTTGTGATTCTAGCAAAACTCTATAAACAATCTATTTTTATAAAAAAAAGTTACACAAAGTGACTAGATTATAAAACTCACTAATATCAAATAATATAATTCTTCTTACGACCTCGTAACCTAATAATATAATTATCACCTACAAATTGAATATGTTTATGTGTTTTTTTTGCCTTCATACATATTATCATCGTATGAATCGTAGTCGTAATCAACATTTTTATAAGCTTTTCTCTATTCTCATCGTATGAATCGTAGTCGTAATCAACATTTTCATATGTTTTTCTAAAGGGTGAAAGCTACAGATACGCAATATAATTTTTTAAAAAGAACAAAATACGTAGCCAACTTTATTTTGTACTAGTAGTCTCAGTATACTTTTAAATTTTGTTCAATATACGTAATATGACCAGGTAGGTGACTTGTTTGACAGGTTTTACATTCAAATTTTATAATTATAATCCCTTGACCTTTGAGGGACTTCCACTTTTAGTCCATTTACTTTTCGAGCATATATTTCGAATATTTTTTTGTGTAAACTAATACACGATTACACGAAGAAGTAAAAATCATATTTTTTTTTTAAAATTCATAATATTTATTTTTTCAGAAATTTTAAGAAACAAAAGTTTTTTGAAAAAAAATATAATATTTATTATTTTACATTTACAAAACATTTTTTGAAAAAAAAAACCGAAATTTATTTTTTCGAAATTTTGAGAAATTTTTTTTTAGAAAAATAATTTTAAAAAAACAAATTTTTCGAAAATTTGTTTTTTAAGAATTTTTTTTTTCCAAAATAAGATTTTAATTTTTGAAAAGACTTTTTAAATTTTTTTATTTTTTTTAAATAATTTTTTTGAAAAAAAAAACAAAATTTCTAAAAGAGTTTTCAAAAATAAAAACTTTTTTTTAGAAACTCTGATTTTCTTTAAAAAAATCAAATTTTTTTTTCAAAGATTTATGTTTTTAACTTTTTTATAGAAATCTGTCTTATTTTAGAAAATCTTATTTTCTTTAAACTAATTTTTCTAAAAAAAAATTTCACAAAATTTTGATAATAAATAAAATTTGAAAGTGAAAGTCCCTCAATATTTTAAGAAATAAAAGTGGAAGTCTCCAAAGGTTAAGGGACCATAATTATAAAATTTGAAAATGAAACATGTCAAACAAGTCACTTAACCGGTTATAGGTTATATTACGTATATTAAATAAATTTTGAAAGTTAATGATGCTAATCTTGTTAAAGACTTTCGACCTATAACTCTTATTGGCAGCATTTACAAAATTATAGCTAAGATCTTAGCTAATCGACTTGTTCTTGTGTTAGATGGTATTGTTAATGAAGTTCAGTCGGCTTTTGTTGCGGGTAGACAAATGTTAGATGGTCCTCTAATTATCAACGAAATAATTCAGTGGTGTCGTTCTAAAAAGATGAAAGCTGCTATTTTCAAAGTTGACTTCGAAAAGGCTTTCGACTCAGTTAGATGGGATTATTTAGATGAGATTTTAGCCAAATTTGGTTTCGGTATTAAGTGGCGTGGTTGGATTCGAAATTGTTTATCTTCTTCTCGAGGTTCCATCCTTGTTAATGGATCGCCCACTAATGAGTTCCAATTCTTTAAGGGTCTTAAACAAGGTGACCCTCTCTCGCCTTTCCTATTCATTCTTGTCATGGAGAGTCTTCATCTTTCTTTCCAACGTGTGGAGGAGGCAGGTATGTTTACGGGTATTAAACTTAACAACTCGGTGACGTTATCTCATTTGTTTTTTGCGGATGATGCCGTGTTCATGGGGAAATGGTGTGACGGTAATATTAACACTCTTATCAACGTCTTGGAATGTTTTCATCAGGCTTCTGGTCTTAAAATTAACATGAGTAAAAGTAAATTGATGGGCATTCATGTTGAGGATAATACTATCAAAAAGGCTGCTGAGAAGCTCGGATGTCTCAGCCTTCATACTCCATTTACCTACTTGGGTTTGAAAGTTGGAGGCAATATGTTCCGTGTCTCTGAATGGCAAGATGTTATAGATAAAGTGAAAGCTCGCCTCTCCAAATGGAAACTGAAGACTTTATCTATTGGAGGTAGACTTACTTTAATTAAGTCTGTGCTTGGCTCAATTCCAATCTTCCATATGTCCACCTATCGAGTTCCTAAGTTAGTCTTGAGTGCTCTCGAATCTATTCGTGGTCAGTTCTTTAATGGTCATGATCATAGTCACCGTAAAGCTTCTTGGATCAAATGGAATTCGGTTCTCACTTCAAAAGAAAAAGGAGGTTTAGGCGTTGCTAGTCTCTATGCTCTGAATCGTGGACTTATCTTGAAGTGGCTATGGAGATTTTTTTCTTATCCAAATTCTTTATGGGTTCGGACCGTTAAGGCTATTCATGGTAATGATGGTAACGTTGGCAGAAGTTTCAAACCTGGGGCAAGTTCCTGTTGGCTCAGCATTGTCAAGGAAGCATCAATCCTCAAAGATCACGGTATAAACTTTTTTGATTACATGCTGCCTAAACTTGGAGATGGGTCAATGTTTTCTTTCTGGGATGACAATTGGTGTGGGGAAGGGATCCTCAAGCATACTTTTCCTCGTATTTATGCCTTGGACACGTGCAAATCTGCGACTGTGAGACATAAACTTGTGGACTCTAGACAGGTTTTTTCTTTGCGTCGTTTGGTCAGGGGTGGTGTTGAGCAATCGCAATTCGATGCAATTTCTGTGCTTATCAATGGGATCAATTTTTCTCCACAGCAGGATCGATATTCTTGGTCTTTAAATGGAAATGGTGACTTTTCTGTCAGCTCGATTAGAAGATTGATCGATGATAATCGTTCTGTGAATGTGTCGTCCAAGACTCGTTGGGTGAAGATCATGCCTATTAAGATAAATGTCTTCGCGTGGAAAGTTAAATTGAACGCTCTTCCTACTAGAATGAATCTTTCGCGTCGTGGCATTGAGATTAATTCTCTGTTTTGTCCGATTTGTCAGAGAGGTATTGAGACTTCTTCTCATTTATTTTTTACATGTGACTTGGCTCGCCAGATTTGCAGCAAGATCGCTCGTTGGTGGGACATCTCTGTCCATAACCATAGCTCTTATGAAGAATGGATAGATTGGCTGAGTTCTCTTCGTTTGTCGGCAAAACTTAAGTTGATGTTGGAAGGGGTGTTTTATTCGGTTTGGTGGCATATATGGTCGTTCAGGAACAAAATTCTTTTTGATAGCAAACCCCCCTCGAAGAATACTTTATTCGATGATATTGTCACGAATTCTTTTTACTGGTGTAATTCTAGATGTAAGGCCACTTTCTCCTGGAATGATTGGCATAAAAACCCGTATCTTATTGTTATGTAATCTAGCTTCTTGCTAGCTTTAATAAAATCGCCGTTCAAAAAAAAAATAAATTTTGAAAGTATACTGAAACTACTAGTACAAAATAAAGTTAATTGCATATTTTGATTTTCTTAAAAAACTATATTGTGTACCTATAATCTTCACCCTTTTCTCAATTGTTTTAGCAAACTACAATAACTAGCCAGATAACTTGACATCTTGTTATCAACTGGTTTAACTTTATCTTTATGAACACCCCCGAGTTATCCGAGTATTAGATAAAAGATGGCTCATATTTTATCAAAATCTATGCTTTTCTTTTGTGTATGAAAATGTTGATGCATAGAAATATGCTATATCAAATTGAACATTTTACTAGCAAGTAGCCACACTATTGTGGCAGGCAGAAGGGTCGTCAAGTGAAGTGGATCAAATTGAACGAGTAATTTTTTAGCACACATCTCAAATTGATCCATGTTGGATTGGCACACCAACAAAGCTTAAAAACTACTCGTAAATGTATTACTACCTTTTTGCTCAAAAATAAAATAAAAATGTATGACTACCTTTTTGCTCTTTTTTTAATAAAATGTTTAAGACACAAACATAGTTTTTTATTCATAAAAGCCCAAGGCATAAAAGCATAAGGTGTCATAGCTAAAAAAAAATGCTCACACATACACTATAATATCAAAATGCTATAATATCACATTTAATTAGATAGGAGTGAGCCATAAAAAAGTGATACAATAGTTTTTTTAAAAAAGAAAACTTCAATAAAGTAAAGAAAAAATTTCATGTTTGGTCCCTATCGTTTACACCAAACATCAAGTTTGGTCCCTATCTCAAACTAAGTGCATAGATCGTCCCTATCGTTTACACTTTGGATCAAGAATGGTCCCTATCTTGGATGGGAGTTAGTTTTGCCTGTTAACTTTTAGAAATAGAAGGGTATTTTTGTCTTTTCATTTTTATTAAATAAAAACTTAATAAATCATTAAAGGGTATGTGGTGTTGGTAAAAAATTCAACAACACAAACAAATCGGAAATACATCCAGAAAGGTTAAAATCCATTATAAAGGTTAGGTGCCCACTTTTTTGCTAATTGCTTTTAATGATTTTGGGTTTTGTTTTCTTTCATGTTTTGCAGGTGCCTGCCGCCATACTAACGCCTTCACACATTCGCACCCGCGCATACAAACCCATTAAAAGTGGGGGAAATTAGATGTAACATTTTCAGAAAGAGTCGCCCCTTTCTTTTTGTATCCAGCCTGTCAAGATCCATCGTAGGCACCATTATTCTTTTTCACCTTCTAACATCACCATCACCATCCCTAAATCTTATAATGGATACTTCTGGTAATGGTGTTCGAGAATCACAACTCTCCACCCTCATCTAGTATCCATTCACCAAATCAAACCCACGAAAAAAAACAAACCGTAAATGGTTCAAAAATGGATTTGGTGGCAGATCGGTGGGTGTGGTGGATGTGGTTTCCAAACAGTGGTGGTAAATCAAGAGGGTTATCAACGATTTTTGGTGAGGGTGGTTGCTTATCAAGAAAGGCTTATGAACATGGGCATCAAATGAGACAGAGATTGAGGTGATAATAGATCTGGATTTTGTATGTTATAGAAATGTGATCTTGTTTGAATCGGTGGTGGAGGTGATAATAATAGTGGAGGCGTCGTTATGGCGTTTGATGATTAAAGGGTATGTGGATAATGGTGATGCAGGTGCGGGTTTGGTGTTGTTTGGTCAGATGAAGGAGCTTGGGTTGAGTCCGGATGTGAGACTTTTAGGTTGGTTTTTTTGGCGTGTGATGGCCGGTTGGTTCGGTTCAAGAATGTTGGTGGCGGCGGCCGGAGATGGCCGGATGACGGTCGGAAAGTGAAAAGCGGCTGGAGGTGAAGAGGGTGAGAGTATATAGTTTGCTAGGGTTTTGTGTGTGAATGATATATATGGAAATGATACAGATCTTGATTTGTTTTTTTTAAAGATCTTGGACCATTTTTTTTTTGGAAATGAAAAATCAGATCTTGTGCAGGAGAATGAGAAGAAAGAGAGATGTGAAAAAGAGAGAGATAAAAAAACTTAAAATATTTATTGAGTTTTTATTTAATGAAATCGAAAAGACAAAAATACCCTTCAAATAATTACACTTAACAGGCAAAACTAACTCCCATCCAAGATAGGGACCATTCTTGATCCAAAGTGTAAACGATAGGGACGATCTGTGCACTTAGTTTGAGATAGGGACCAAACTTGATGTTTGGTGTAAACGATAGGGACCAAACATGAAATTTTTTCTAAAGTAAATACTAATTAGAAAACATTTTATTCATTAAAAAACAACATTACACCAAAAAAAATTCATAAAAAACATTACACGAAATTATTAAAAACATTACAGGCAAATTAAAAACATTACAAATCATTCATCATCACAAATGTTGTTTAGATGCGCCACAAGGTCTTCTCGAAGCTCATGATGCACACACTGGTCTTGTAGTTCTTTGGATTTCTTCTCATAAAATTCACATCGTTCAATCGAAGTTCGAACCATGTTCGATTCTGGATTAACGAATACATCCTCCAAATTCAATGAATATTTTTCATCTACTAAGTACTAACAACAATACATGGTTCTTCTCAACCAGTTTACTTCATAAGCACGTGCAAGTTGTCGTATGATATCTCAATGACCTTGTAATACACCGAAAACACGTTCAATATCTTTTCGAGCCGTTTAAAATTTTATCAACAATTTCTTTAAAAAGTTTAGAACTCATACGATACTTTCGTCGAAACTTCTCTTCTGGGTATTTAGGAGGTGTCTCATCGTCACCAAAATAGTCGTCGAGTAAACGTTGTTGCGCCTGTTCTCTTTGACGAGGTATGTATCTACGCGGGTGCTTCATACCCGATTCCAATCCTAGTACCGATCCCGGTCCCGATCCCGATCCTCTCGTTTGCTCGTTACACAAAGCTACGTATTTTCGTTATCCTGGTTCCTCTGAACGTATCTTTCAGCGTCGCCTTGCAAGTAAACATCATAAAGATCGTAGGTGTTTGGAGTGTTTGGATTCATATTTTTTTTTGACGAAAAATAATATATTTGTGAAAGAGATAGTAAAATGAAAGTGATATATAAAAATGGGATGATATAGAAGTTTTTATAAAGATTTAAGGGGTTAAATTTTAATAAAGTGGGGATTTTTGAAAAATATGGTTGTTGGCCCTTAAATTACAACAAATAAATTATTTAAAGAAAAACGCGATTTTTCTCATCTAAAGATCACGATACGAAGGCTGGTGTCATGAGATACGGCGTGAGGCATAACGTCACCGTACCCTCGACTCTAAGCAAAGATATTATTTCCAAAATCATTACAACTAAAATAATTAATTTATAAATAAAGCCAAACACATACGATGTGTGCATGTTGAAAGAGTGGACCACAAAATAAACGTAATCATGTTGTCTACGAAAACATTCATGCACATTATTAACCCCATTTTCTTCAAAAACATGTTTATTACTTTATTAGTACTATTTAGAATTATAATCAAATAAAATCTTGCTTTACAAAAGGAACAGCTTTCAAAGTACTATAAAACCATTAAGATTGATATAAAGTTTTCATTTAAAGAATATAATCAAAAAGTTAAACGGTTAGAAAAAATATAGAATCATCAAAGGATTTTTTATTTTATTTTTTGCATTTTTTTGATCTCGCACACATGGGTTATTTGATGATAGCAAATTTCGACTTGAAACTAAATGTTGAGTTCATTTCTACACAAATAGTGTTTTTAACAGTAAGATTCATGAGAGATTTTGTGGAAAACGACTTTTTTCAAAGAATTATTTTATTGTTAAAAATGTTGTGGGTAAATTTTTTTTACTGAGCGTTAACTATTTTATCATAAATTTTCTACGGTTTATATCAATCATTTTTCACATAAAACGAGTGGGTTTTTTGCCATAAATTTCTCATAAATATTTTTTCACCGATTTCCCACAAATGTTTACTCAAGGATTTCCACAAGTTATAACAACTAATGTTTTGAAACTCGGGTTTTAAATTGATCCGGTAGAGTCACTGGGTCCGGATTAACCTGGGTCGACTCGGGTTAAAACGGTTTTTTAAAAAAGTATTTTTTCTTCATATTTTTTAATAATTAACAAAAATTATATATAAAAAGTATAAAAACTTTCATATATTAAAAATATAAGTTGTTTACTAACCAATATAATATGTAAAAATAAAATTTCATCACAAATACGTAAAATTTTCAAATTTTTTTTAAAAAAATAAAAACCCAGCCGGATCTCGAGAACCGGGTTAACCTGGGTCACCCCAAACCCGACGGGTCTAGCCTGGTTTCGAAAATGTGAATCCCGGGTCAATTTGACCTGTTTTTCGATGGAACCGGGTCAACTGGTTGACCCGGCCGGGTCGACCCGGGTCTGAAAACATTGCTAACAACCATTTATCAATGTGTTTCCCACAGATTTCCCAACGCATATATTCCCACATATTTTTCACGGACATATTCTCATGGATTTGCCACAACCTTTAGTAACCATTTTCCATGTGTTTCCCACAAATATTTCCCACTTTCCTCCGGACATATTCCCACATATTTCTCACAAACATATTCCTACAATATAATTCGATATTTTCCGAATTCTAAAATCTATAAATATAAAAAACTGGTATTTGAAACAATAAAAACCATTAATAAATTATCAAAATATACAAATACAGTACCCGTTCGACATAAATCTGTATCCTTAAAGGTTATCGACGTACTACAACCCAACACAATAGTTCTAACTTGTAACACATAAACTAAAGCCTAATGTTAAATCATACTAGCTATGACCTGATTTAGCAGGTCGCTCAATTTTGCTAGTATGTCCGCTGCTCTTTGAGTCTCCGCTGCCCTAAGCCTACGTTGTTCTTTTGCTTCATGAAATCCACCACAACAGGACGAGTCGGAATACCTATGGAGCACATTGCCATACCTTGTGGAATCGTAGAGACCTTCCCTGTTTATATCTCTTTGGTTGAACTTTCTTTATCTGAGACACTAACCACCATAGATCTTGTTTTCAATCTATTCCATCTCTTTGACACTTTTCTTATGGAAACGTAGTTATTCTTTAGTCAAACCTGCAAGTCACGAGCACGTAAATAAGTAAGAACATATCTTGTTATGGATGTCATATGCATGACGATTAAGATGATATATTGTTTTAATTAAAAGAGCTAATGCCTTAGTATTACAAGGTAAATTAATTATGTTGGTCTAAGAAAAGGCTTAAATGCTTAGAATAAGGTTGGTTGCCTCAGAAGAGATATCTTGACTAAATCTTTCACAGCCAGACATAATTTTATCAAATCCTCATACACAAATCATGAAGTTCTGCTGCAAACTAAACACCGGTTGGACCACCACCACTAACAACAAACTAAAGCATCATTGTCCTCTCGTCATCACTCACATTGGGTAGGTTTGCCTTCTCGAAGGAATCAAGTACCCTCCTTTGGATCTTCTAAGCATCTTCAACTTCCCGAAACTAAGTTCCTCTGAAACAATTAGGAAAATACCCCGACCATCTGATAATTTCTAGACATGTCAAGATACTTCTATTTACAAGTAATATACATTTACACTAGAAAATCAGCTTCAAGTTGTTATGTAGTTTCTAATGAGAAATAGTCTTAAACTAGACGAAATATCCTTTCTAAATTGATATTAAAACATCCAAACAACAACAATAAAAATTACTTCTATAACTTTTTAACAATTTTGCGAATCGATTCCATAATGCTACGAGCTTCCACAATGCCAACTATTTGGTGCATATACCTCTGAATATGCCACAAGACCCCACCACTACATATTTACATAATGTAAGTTCTTTGGAGTTAAGAACCATTTTAACTACCTATGATAAAGGCTTTTAATATTGACAAATAAACAAATAAGTTTGTTATGCTTGCCATATAAATAAACATTACGCCATTTATAAACCTATCAAGCAGATATGATGCACACAAAATCCATATGGCTAAAAAGAATTAAGAATTAGTGACACAGTTAAGATGTTTCACTAGTAATAAGAGATACTTGCTTAACATTTGTGGCTTCTCAATGATGACCTCATACGGACAAGTTAGTGGCTCATAAAACACTTTCATTTGTTTTTCGATCGATTCACTATAAGAAATCCAGTCCACATTTCACTCAATGAACGTGGTTTTTAACCTCTTCAGTCTTCAACAATATACACGGACACTGAAAGTTCCATCACCCAGGTTCTTGTCCTTGTACCCGAGAACTAAGCATTTAGAATCCATGTCATGGCTAGACCCACCATGTTCGGGAATAATAACGGATGTTGTGAATGTGAAGATCAATTTCATCTTTAGCTTCTGAATCTAACTTCACTTCAATTTCAGCATCTCCTAAACTAATTATACCCTATGTGTCATTTATCACGATTAGTTAACATTCTTCACAATTCGTTAACATTTATCATGATTAGGTAACATTCATCACGATACGTTAACATTCATCACGATACGTTAACATTCATTACGTATAAATAAAAAGTTTAAATTATGAGAAATCCGTGGGAAATTTTTCCATGGTTTTCCCAAGGATGGTATAGATAACAAAATAGATGTTTAAATTGTGGGAAATTCACCATAATTTTTCTACGAATGTCTAAATAAAATAATAATGTTTAAATTGTGGGAAATCCGTGGGAAATTTTTCCACGACTTTCCAACGGATGGTATAAATACCAAAACAGTGTGTAAAATAGTGGGAAATCCGTGAAAAATTTGTCACAACTTTCACATGGATGTCTAAGTAAAATAATAATGTTTAAATGGTGGGAAATTCGTGGGAAGTTTTCCACGAATTTCCCACGGATAGTATGAATAACAAAATAGTGTGTAAAATAGTGGAACATCCGTGGAAAATTGGCCACAATTTTTCCACATCCAATAGTGGGAAATCCATAGAAAATTTGCCACGAATTTTCTGTGGATGTTTAAATAAGAAAGAAAATGTCTAATTTGTGGAGAATCCATGAGAAATTTTCCACAACTTTCCCACGAAAACTTGGTCAAGGGTTTAGTGGAAAATCCGTGGGAAATTTACCACAGTTTTTCCATAAATATTTTTTGTGTTGTTTCGGCGAGAAATCCATGAAAATGATGTGTTTAAATTGCCAATGGTTTTAGTTTCATGAGAAAAATTACATAAATAAAAGTTGTTTGTGTAGTAATGGTTACACTCATGCAACATGTTAAAACTTTTTCATACAACTCTATCATTCAAACAATTAAAAAAAACTTTAGTCGATATTGTTTTAAATGGGTTTCACTTGTACAATAATTGTTTTGTTGTATTCTTTTCAAGTAATCATGTTTTTTCACTTTTAATTTGGTCGATTATTTCATGGAATATTTGAGCTCACCGTCACAACACTTACACAGATGTTGATACAAAAGTTGGATGATCCTTGCTAGACCCGAATTAGGCTTAATTCGGGTTGGCTGGACTCCGGCTCTTGCACCAAGTGAATTATCTTGCTGAGATCCTGCACACTAAAGCAACACGCGTTAGGCTTACCGTGGGAATGTATCCCACGATTAGACTCCAGCGTGAGAGTAAGTAATCGGTTAGGGTTTAAGAATTAGATGTGAGTTTAGAGTATGTGGAATGTAATACCTTTGTGGAACCCTTGGGGGTTTCTTATATAGGCGGTGAAACCCTAATGGGCTGTCACCGATGCTTCGGCTCCAAGCAAAGGATAAGTGCCATAATTAGTTTTATTATTATCTTCTAATTATGGTGAGTGTATATCCTTCACTTTGGGGTAAATCCAAATCATAATAAGATTATGATTCTGTCTAACCTTGTATCGGCCGTGATGGGCCGTGGGCCGCACACATGTATGCGGCTACTGTTCATTCGAAGCCCATAAGCTTTAAATGATATTAAACCAACCCATTAGTAACATGCTGGAGGCGGGTAGTACCCGTGGGCCGGGTTTATGACCCGGCTGGGGACTATACATCATCATGTCCCCCAGTCTAGTTGTTACAGCCGTAGGCGGAATATCTAGACTAACAAGATGCTCCCTGTACGTACCAAGAAAGAACATTATGAAATGCTGAATTTTGAAAATTATGTTTCGGCCGCACGTGGCAACCTTATTAGGAATTTATTCCTATGGTACCTCAGCCGCATGTGACGACCGAGACAAATTAAATGAAACATTGAATATGGTCTTACGTATGACCGCATATCCCGACATAATTGACTGTTCACTTGCCATTTGACTGACAAAGTGCAAACAGTCAGAACCTCGAGCGGCGCAACCTTCTGAGTCAGAAGTGACCCGTGGGTCCCACCTAACTTTTCACTTGCCACTTGCTTCCCAACCACACGATTTTGGTGAGTGGAAGACACGTGTCATGAATCTAACGAACCATGATCAACAAGGAAACCCTATAAATAGGTCGCCCATACGGCTGTGTGTGACACACAGTCTTTTTCTTCATTTCTGCCATTAGCGCTTTCTTCCTTATCACCACCTTCCTTCGCACGGATCCTTCCTTGCATAGGTTAGAATACCACGCCCTCATCTTTCTTTAATTAATAATGGCTCAAAGAAACAACCCTTCTATTGGATCTGTGCTAAACGTAATGACGGAGGAGAAATTAGGTCACTTTTGCTCTGATTTCTTCATTCCTAGCAACCTTCATCCCTCTCTCCCTTGTGCAGGGGACCTCATAACTGAGGCACCCCAGGGAAAGATTGGACTATACACTCGTCTCTTTGACGCGACCAATTACCGCATCACATTTACTCGATTCCTTGTATATCTCCTAGGTAATTATGACGTACATATCACCCAGTTACACTGTATAGGCGCATGTAAGATTAGCCAGTTTGAAATCCTTTGCCGTGCAAGAAGCATCCCCCCTACCGTAGAGTTATTTAGACTGTTTTATACCCCCAACTTAGTGAATGGGTGGCTTTCCTTCAAGAAACGATCCCCAAACAGCCCCACAGCCCACAATAAAGCCATGGACTCACTAAAAAATGGTACGACCATTACTTTTTTATCGACTCAATAGTGTGGCCGACTGATTTTGTGTTTAAACATAGAGTATCTCCTGACCCGCCTCCACGAGATGGTACATATAACGCCCAACATTCCCAAGAAATAGATAGGAATCTACCCGAGTCGTTCCTTTGTCTGCTAGGAATTAGCCGCAACTACTTTGGCCCGTCCAACAGATATCCTGTATTCTGGAGGAGGCGTGGTGAAGGTAGGCGTAGTATATGTACTTCAAAACATACATAAACCTGTTGTCCGTAACTAACATACTTTGTTTTCTTAACAGAAATGAACTTCTTTGGGATCCTACGCCAGGGTGATCCAAAACTTATACCAGAGGGAGCCCGTCCTAGACGTAAGAATGAGCTACCCCTTCTCGAGCATACCCGAAACGTGACAATCGCCTTAGCAGCCGTACCGGACCCCCAATCTGACGAGGAAGATACAACACTCATGATGAACCCCGTAGATTTTGACAACGAGGATGGGGAAAATATGATGCTGGAGGATTAAGCCGGACCCTCCTCTCCGCCCAGGACTGCCACCCCCGCCCACGAGGAGGAGCAGGGTGATAACATAGAGAGGACCACTTCCAGCCTCCGCCAAATGCTGGGCGATGACGAGGAGGAAGTGCAACATGTAGAAGATGAGGAAGAAGAAGAAGCCCAGCCCGTCCCCAAGCGTACCCGTAGGAAGAACAAGCGCGTAAGAAGAGTTGCCCAAGCCGTGATCGGGGAACACAATGCCCCCGTGAAGAGACTGCGCGAGGATCACCCCCGCTACCAATCTGGTGAGAGCACCAATCAAGCCTCAAGGACGGCGCAGGCTGCACCCTTGGATCCGGACGTGCCGTTACCAGATGTCGAGCCAGTCACTCAAGTACCCCCACTACGTCAGAACTGGAAAAAACCAACATGTAAGTCTACCGCACATGTTTGTCATTATGTCTTTTGTCCAAGTAAAAGGTACATCCTTCGATAAACAATATTTAATGTATATTCCAGTTGTTGTCGCATGGATGAACAAGCTGGTGCCGCACCTGCCCAAGAGGCACAGAAGGAGAAGGAGCCTGTCTTGCATGCTGCAACGACCAAATCTGGCCCAGCCTTTGAAGAGGGTACTCTCACGGCTTCACAAGAGATACCGGTGTCCGACCCCCATACACAATTCAACCATGACTGGAAGATAACCACCGCTTCTAGAATGAGGCAAGCTGAAGAATGTCATGACTATCTGAACAACTGCATTCCACCCGGCCTGGTAAAAGATATAAATTCACTAAATCATATAGACTTGGTGGACGAACATAATGGTGCCTTGGTTCATCAGATAGCTATGGGTACTTCCATAAGGGTAAGATTTGAGGCTGTCTTGGACCACGTTGATTCCCTGAAGAGAAAGAATGGCCGGAGAGAGAAGATGATTGAAGACAATGAATCCAAGATTGCCGCCCTCCATTCCCAACTTGCTACTGCTGAGGCCACCATTAAGGAACAAGCCGCGCATGCCAATACCCATGATCAACGTTTAGCCGAGCTTGAAACTCAAGTTGAGACTGCAACAGCTAAGGTATGTATCCGTACAACATCATACCCACGCCATATTATTCTGCACTCTAATACTTAAGGTATCATACACAGGTGACCGCGGCAGAAGCTTTGGCAAAGTCCTCCTCTGAACAAGTGTCCACCCTTACAAAGGAGTTTGAAAACGTACGTGCATTGATCCAGGGTGAGGAGACACTGAAAGAGGAGCTTACCCATGAAAGGGTCGTGGCGGAACAATTGATAGAGGCTTCCACACAAACAGATATGTTGCTGAATGCCCTTACCGTAGAGCGTGATGAAGTATTGTACCCCCAACTACTAGCAGCCATTGCCGGCCGCAGGTGGATGGTGGGTCATGGGACGCGCTTGGCTGTCACCAAAGTGTTGGAGGCCCCCCAATTCGTGTAGCAATTTGCAGATCTTGTATCGGATGGCATTGACCACGGCCATCATGAGGGAATGGTTATGGCCGCAGAGTTAATAAGTAAGAAGCAAAACTTTACAAAACATGCTTATTTTAACAATTGATCTGGATTCAATTTTCAATGCATTACCAAGACCTCCAAGGAAAGTAGCAATGATATCAGCATTTTCAAGTTCTGTTCCCATAAAATCCAACTTGCTAGTGATGTCTCGAAGCCTACTTCTTACCTCACTTATCTTCTCATTGGGATGAGCCTTAAACACATCATATTCACTAAACAGTTGCTTCTTCATTTATTTGGCTGAGCTTGAGGCTACAAAGGACGCGTCTTTCGCAGGACGAGGGACACTCCCGGACTCACTTCACTCCCTCCCCCGGCCAACTCACTATTCCCATCTATGAGGACGTCACCAGGATCGTAGTCGGTGAACATCTATTAAGTGAAGTGCTGGAAGTGAACGCGGCTCGGGCTTTGGACAGAAAAGAGCATGATGATGTATTGCCTCGAGTAACCGAAGAGCAGCGGGAGATAGGTAAGTTTCTCCCCCCATGTAGGGCGTTCCCGTATTTGATGTAATTTCTGAATAATTTGGTCTGTAACAAAACATTCGTCCGTGGATGTCCACGACACTTTATCTTTTGTAACATTATCTTAACATTTAGAATAGTATTTATGAGTCCGTGGTAGTCACAACAATTTTGATAGTTGGAAACTTGCTTATATTCCTTTAGATATTAGATACCCGTGTCGCATGACGTGTCATGTCTTACCTAGAATAAAACCAAGTCCATGTTTTACTAGACGTGCAGCGTGCGTCTTTACCATGCAAAGCACTATGTAAGTGCGGCATATGGAAACTTATTACAACGTCTTGTGAATAAGGTGTCTAGTAAGGATACATGATCCGCGTCACTGGGGTTGCACCCCTCTTATGTGACAAGTTGAATTATTAGGTTCACTTAATCCTCTTACCCCGCCTGGAGTCGAATACTACATGTACGGTTTTGAATGAATGCATATGAATAAGAGGTAGCACATAACAGAAATAATAACTAAATCTATAACACAATAATTTGCATAAGAACGAGCCGTGGAGCTAGCTAGGCACCACGACATTTTATTAGAACGTTTACGATTTTTGTTTTTTTGACAAGAATGAAAAATCCTAAAACAAATAGAACCTAGAAAGCAACAAAACAAAAGAGAATACATGGATCTTCATTGAAGCCAACTATGTAGCGAAGTGTCCATGTGGAAGCCGTAGCCTTTAAAAGATAGCATTTTTTAAGATTGCAGATATTCCATGTGCGTTCCAGGTCACGGCCATCCATGTCACACAACTTGTACGCGCCCAGTCCTAAGGCTTCCGTAACCTCATACGGCCCTTCCCACTTGGGGCCCAGCTTTCCTGTATTCTCCGGGCGACTTGCCTCGTTGGCACGATAAACAAAATCCCCCGGTCGAAAGGAAACACCTTTAACCTTGGCATCATAATAAGCTTTCATCCGTGCCTTGGACTTGGCCTCATTGATGGCCGCTACTTCTCTTTTTTCCTCCAACAAGTCCAGATTAATCCGGAGTTGCTCATCGTTCGTGACGACATTAACCTCCGCCGTGCGGATGGTCGACATTCCAATTTCTGCTGGTATAACAGCCTCAGTCCCGTAGGCCAGCGTAAATGGAGTGTCCCCATTGGCTGTTTTAATCATAGTCCTATGCCCCCATAGGACATGCGGTAACTCATCTACCCATTTGGCACTTCGTTCATCCAAGCGTGCCTTGATGCCTTCACCTAATGTCACACCCCACCATGGCGGAATATGGGGCGCGACGTATGGATATCATCACAACATGGCGTGTCTATAGAGATAACTAAATGAAATAAGAAATGTCATAAAATGGTGACACAAATGTCATGACAATATCTCAACAAAGTAGGAGTCTAGGCAAGTAGGTAACAGTCCTACCACTTACCCGAGACAAACAATTAACATAAACAAAGCAACATATAGGTTCATAGTATCACTTAATGAAACAAACAGAAAAACAAACTAAGAAGGAACGGGGATCTCCTTCTATATGTAATCCTAATGCCTACAAAACTAGCCACTTCTATTCTCAAGCTTAACCACATTCTCACCTGAAAGAGACACTAAAACACGTCAACATAAAGTTGGTGAGAGTCATAGGTTTAGACTCCAACGCCAAAATCAAACCATAAGGTGTGAACAACAACCACTAACAAATGAACATATGGACAATGTGATACAAACATGCATTAACAACTAATATTCAAGATTTAACAAACCAAACAAAATCCAAGGCTCCCAGCCTTACCAAACACCATGGCCCCATAGGCGCCCATACACCTATGTACCAATCCCAAGGCCCCGCCTTGTCATTATCCATTGGTCCCATAGATGCTCACACGTCTATGTACCTCCCCAAGGCCCCGCCTTGTCAACATCCCCTTGGTACCAAGTCAAATCACAAAACAATCATGAATTAGTTAGCAGTTAATCATATAAGTATGCACCAGTCCATCACCAATCACAAAACATTCACAACATAATTTATAAAAGCACAAGACGGTGTCTCTTCCATCCCATCTGGAAGTCAAAATCATTAGTAAACATGGGACTATGAAACTCACCTGATTGAGCTTCTCCCAATAATCCGTGCACTAGCAAAAAGCTAACAAACAAAAACACAAAATCAAAACATGAACCAAACACTAAGATGGCTCTATGATGGACATCTAACCTTATCCCATATATATACCTCATTAATGTGCTCTAAACACCCCATTATCCTTCCCTAACAAGTCCTTAACTTGGTTAAGTTTGATACCTAACCCGTTCATATTTTACACAAAACAGTCCCAACTTTTAGGTCTCCAAACTATAAGCCAAACGCCCACCTAACCATACCCATGACCATTGTAAAGGAAATCCTATGCCATTACATATGTTAGCTAACACCTCCCATTTTCCCCAACCATAAAGCTACTGTTAAGGCCTCGATATATATATATATATATATATATATATATATATATATATATATATATATATATATATATATATATATATATATATATATATATATATATATATATATATATATATATATATATATATATATATATATATATATATATATATATATATATATATATATATATATATATATATATATACTTTTGTCTATCTAGATTTTACTGATTTTGAACATACAAAAAGTTTGTTATGATTAGGGGGTCTTACCCTAACCCACAATCTTATCCCCAATGCAGATACTTCCTATAATATATAAACCAACTCCCATGTTCGTTTGAAAGTCCCAATACAACCCTAGACAAAAGTTCCCTAAAGAACATGCATCCAAAAAAGAATAAAGGAAACAATCTCCACCATCCATTTAAATCAAATCTAATGGTGTATATTAATCTTTTTAAATTTAATTAAAAAAATACTCTTTCATCTTATTTCTTAAAAATTAAATATCTCTCAAATCGTTAATCGTTATGAAAAAATAAATATACCGTCACGACGGGAATTAAATTATCTTTCTATAGATATGCACTTCTATATACTTTCGGCGAATTTTTATAAAAAATTTCGTAAAAAAAATCACATGTGATTCTCGAAAAATTACATGTGATTCTCAAAAACACATGTTTGATTTATTATTTTAAAAATCACATTTGAATTTGTAATGTCACATGCGATTTGTGAAAATCACGTGTATTTTTTGAAGAGAATTTCAACATTGTAAAATCGTTAAAAGTATATGAAAATAACCGTCTATTAAATAACAAAAATATTTTTGTTATTACTTTAAAATCACATATGATTTATGTGAATTACATTAAAATGTTTGAATCACATGTAATTCTGTCAATACATTAAAATTTTTGTTGCCATTAATATAAAATATGTTCATGCTACCGGAGTGGTGTCCCGTTTACCAAAAAAAATATATGTAAAACAAATTGGTGTCTGAATTACATGTGATTCGGTGATAATTACATGTGATTTTTCTTGCATTATATGTGATTCAAGCATTCCAAAACCTTAACTTTTTCTAAAAAACCCACTTTATATGAATGACATGTGATTTTTTTAATCATGTGTAATTCAGTTAATATATTAAATTGTCTGTTTTCATTTATGTAAAATATATAAAATAAATTGGCTTCTAAATTACATGTTATTTTTCTAAATCACATGTGATTCTCGAAAAATCACATTTGACTCATTACTTTAAAAATCACATTTGAGTTTGTAAAGTCACATGTGATTTATGAATCACATGTGACTTGTTACTTTCAATATCGCATGTGAATATGTGAAATCACTTGCGATTTATGAAATCACGCATGAATTAATAATTTTATTTGAATTACATGTGATTTTATTTGAATCATATGTAATTTTACTTGAATTACATGTGATTTGATGAAAATTACATGTTATTTTGCTTGCATTACATGTGATTCAAACATTTGAGAACCTTAACTTTTTATATGATTTTGTTTGAATTACATGTAATTCTGTCAATATATTAAAACGTATATTGCCGGTCATGTAAAATATGTAAAACAAATTAGCTTTGAATTGCATGTGTAAATCACATGTAATTTACATAGAATCACATGTGATTTGCACACGAATCACAAGTGATTCACAAAGAATGACATGTGTTTGATTTAAGCATGTGATTCATGCATTTTAGAACCTTAACTTCTTACAAAATCACATATGATTTTCTTTGAATCACATGTAATTTTGTCAATATAAAAAAATGTTTTATTGTCATTCTTGTAAAATATAGAAAACAAATTGCATTCTGAATTACGCGAGAGAGATATTCTAACGAACTTACTTTATCTCGAATCGTTGAAAAACTAACTATCCACAATTACATGTTAAGGATAACCAATCTATTGAATCGCATTACCATGAAGAAAATTATAATTGAGTTAATAAATACATCTAAAAGTAACACATCAGTCTTGTTTGGTTTAGCATAAAGCCACTACGGAGAACAAAATACAATGTAGTAAGAATGAATAGAGAGGAAAAGTTTAGATCTAAGAAGCGGATAAAAAGCGACACAGTGATACATTCAACTAGCTTAAACTCAATAACTATTACAAGTTGTGAATAAACTAATAAAAAGTAAGTGAAAATGAAAAATATTAAGATATCCTTATAAACAATTTGAGATCTTCGAAGATTAAGCTTTTGTTACCATTAGCCATCAGATTACTTCAATGCACAACTTCTAAAATAACAAAGATATGGAGATTTACGAACGGTTGTTGTTTCTCCGACGATTTAAAGTGAAAAAATGAAGTTCCGGCGGTAGTGGTTGTTATTTTTCCGGTGAGTGGGTTTTAGTAGTGAATGATGTGTGTTTTTAAAGAGAAAGAAAATGATGGAGTAAATGAGGGTTCCAGTGATTTTTTTTGGGGTTTATTTATTATTTATCATTTAAATATAACCATTGGATCAAGATGAAATGGATGGACAAGATTGATTATTTTATACTTTATTTAGATGATGATTTATAAGGATCTGATCTCTACAACCCTAAGTACCCCAAACAACCCAAAACATAAAAAGAAAACAGGCTGATTTCAAAACTGTTTTGACCTCCGACTGTTGTAACCTATTTTTGACCCACTTCCCGACCTCCAATTTAGTTCTCGTTTCTTGAATTTGAAAGTCACCTCAATTACCTTTCCAGGGATACTTGGATCGCAAAATAAGAGTTTGTAGAACTCCCTATATGATCAAAACAATTGACCCTAAATTCTGCCCAGTTTTTAAAAACGGGTTTAATTAAATTAACCTAATTAATTACCCATAATCCCACTAATTACAAGCCCTAATTCACCTAATCATTATAATATCATTAATATACAGATTTTAATTTAAATCCTAACCTAAATCCATCATAAGATGATTATAAAAAAATTAAAAACAATCAAATTGAAATGGGGTTATTGAAGGTTTTACCTTAGATTTAATGGAAACCCCAAAACTTTATGAAAAAACCCTAATTTTTTATTGAATGCCGTGACTTCCTTTGTCTCCAGGAGAAAAATTATGTGATTTTTGTTTAGTATAAAACATTAT